>JASAUF010000058.1:1232500-1832500 GCA_030180095.1 Magnolia changhungtana | reverse complement strand
TTAACCTTCTCGAGCTGCTTTTAAATTAATTCCCATTGATGAGTAAACATACGCTTTGAACTTTTTTTTTTTCTCTTTTAGTAACAGATAGAACCTGTCTTCCAGTCGCTTAATTTTTGAAAATTAATACAACGCCTTTTCTGAAAACTGGAACAGTAACCATTTGCATTTGAATTGCTTCTTGGTTTGATTAATGGTTCTCAAACTATATTTTTCTTCATCCTTCATGGTTTGTGCAAAGGGAATTCACACCATTAAAGTCCCTCTACACTTTTAACCAAATAATTCATTCTTCGATAGGCTAAGTTTGATTTGCTCCTCTGCTTATTTCAGACATATTAGGAATAGTGCAGAGATTCAATTGTGGTGTGTATTTCATTTTTCAGCCAAGTTTCTCCTTCTGTGCTGATGATGCTAGAGCATGTTGATAGGACTCCTATATAGTGTTGCTTACTAAATATTACATATGTCTCTAATCATACACATAGCTATTATCCTGTTTTCTTCATTAAAATCTGATTGATCAAGTTTTGGAGAGTATATTTCCATCATGGGTATCAGACGTATTAAAATATAGAGAAGTGACTCATTACCTGGACGTATTAAAATATAGAGAAGTGACTCATTACCTCCGGAACTGCGACTATCGATTCACTTCCATAGGTGAAAATTTGGACATCAGATGGAGCTGAACTAACAGATCCTCTTTTGACTTGCAATTTCAAAAGGATGGTGCTAGATGTGGATGGCATGATTTTTTGTGCCTCTGGAGGCACTCAAAGGAAACTTGTATGTCTAATAATTGGTATTTCCTGACAGATTATTCGTAATGGATGTGGCTATGTCATTGATGGAGATGTGTGCTTGTCTGTTGATAAATTCTCTGGTTATGGTCATTTATGTGGAAATATATTGGCAGATATTCAAGCAAGCGGAGGAGTCATCATTGATCCTAAGAAGAGACCCTTTTGATTTTGCATTACGGAAGGTGAGGGATCACCTGTTGTGTCTGTGTGCCTCTGTGTAAAACATAAATTCACACACATACATACATATGGGGTGCCCTCGCATGCCAGGCTATTTTGGGGCCCACTTGGTGTGTATGACATCCACCCACATACATTGTGCCCTACCATGATGATTTGATACCCCAAAAATCATGCTGATCCAACCATCTGGTGGGTCACAACATAGAAAACAGTGGGAAAAAAAAAAAAAAAAAAAGCCCCGAAACCTCCAAGTTCAAGTGGTGGGCGCACTTGATATTCATTTGAACTATTGGTGTCACATCATCATGGTGGGCCACACCTTTATGATAAGTTGGATGCCATATGCATACCACATGGGTGGATCTTTTATGATTGTCTTGTCCTGGTTTTCTTTTATCTAGGTACAAATCATGATGGGAAATATCTTTAGAATTAAATCCGTAGCCATTGCAATTTTTGCTGTTTCAGTTTTTCCTGCCCCACATTCACCACTGGAAAAAAAAAACGATTGCAGGTTAATCAGTAATGTGTACAAATATAAATGTATAAAGCACACAAGAACTTAATTCAAAATCTTTTTTGTGTATAGAATAATTGTAAGCAATCCTCAGTTTTCATCAGATGAACTGCTAAAACCTAGTGTGTTATTTAAGCTGAAGAAAAAGTGTGGAAAGATCACTCTACACCACTTTATTTATAATGTTGCGGGTGAAAGAACCACCCTAATAATACAACCCAGGCCCACTTAATCCAGTGAAAAAAAGATCCACAAATATATAATAAATAAATAAATAAATTTGCAGCAAATAACAACAAAGATGTTCTTCATGTTCAGAACTTAAAAAGGTGGAAATAATACTGATAATAGAACTCACAACAGAGGCTATCTTCTGTACTAGTTGGCTGGGTGATGTTGGTAGTAGGAGCTGGTTCTTCCTAGGCTTCTGTACTTCAGTTGCTGGATCATTTGACTCCATGCTGTGCTCGCAGCTGTATATTTGAGATACTGCTTGCTCTCTGTTTGTGTGGATCCTGCTGGCTAGATGGAATTAATGTCCCCTCTTAGCCAGTGGTAGCATCATGCCCTTCGTAAGGGGATTCTATTCAATTCGAAGCATTTTAGCTTTGGTAGGCACAAATATAAAAGGCAATAAGGGTGCATTTGGTTGCAACAGATTTCATGGAATTTAACTATTTTTGGTGCAACTAAACACAACAAAAGGAGAAGATTAAATAGATAATAATAATAAGAGTTTCAAACCATGAAATGCTGATGAATTTGGGTGGGGCTACAGGGAGAGAAACGAGCACAACGATGATGATGCTGGATCTGAGTTTCATTTTTCTCACACCTCAGTCCTTTCCGTGAAGGCAAACGGATTATTTTATTTCATGGGTTGTGGGTTATCAGCTTTTGGACTTTAAAACAGGTCACCATCCGAACAGCAAGAGGTCACAAGCACAAAGCACCTAACCCATCCAATGGGAAATTAATTTCCAGCAGGACAGACAGCCCCATGTGTTTATTATTATTGATAACATGGACACAATAGAACGGACACCTGCCTTCTTGCCTGGCCACAGCTGCCAATCGAGAAGTTCTAGCCATAGGTCTCTGAAAAGGCAGAACCAGAAATTACTTCTCAATTTGTTATTTTTACCTCTTTTCCCTATGTCGGAAGAAGTGACATAAATATAAGGAAAAGAGGAAATGGCATGTGGTTGTTCCTAGCTTAGAAACAATGTCATAGATCATGCAACTAGAAAATAAGCAATAAGAATGTGCACACATAAAGGCTGGAGGAACAAAAGCACCAGCTTGTAAGAGGAGGTGTCTCAAAATGGAAATGCATGCACAATGGATGGATTGCAAGCTTGCCACTGTTCATGAGAAAAAAAAATGCAGCACCTCAACACTTGATGCATGAGTTCAAGGATAAACATCATTTTCGGATGTGCATGCCAAAACGATTCAAGAATATGGCTAGGATTCCACTTCCTTTGTTTTTCATCACCATTACAGCCATTCACTGTAGCATGAGTTGTCAAGCTAGCATCTAAGCCATTCTCATCCAAGCAATGAGTGGGCATACATGGCTCCATGTGTACATGATCATCCATAATATCTGAGTGTATCCAGGTAGGAGACTTAGAAACCTTGTACAGACCATCTTTATCCTAAATACACAAATGCCAAATGTTAGAGCACATAGATAATCAAAATGGTAGTTACTTTATAAAGAAGATAAACACTAGGACTCTAAACGAACCTTGAATGTATCGGGCAACACTGCAACATTGTGGGGAATGTACTCATCAATATTCTCTGTCAAACTGCTTGGAATAGGAGACCCCCTTGCAAAGGAAAAGAGTGTTAGAACATCGATATAGACTACTTTAATGCCATTGTTCAAACATGCTGGAACCTTAGAGACACTGTTCAAGTCTATACTTACAGTTCTATCAACTGAATATGTAGAGCAAATCTTTCTCAACAACAAGTTTTTTAAAATTTTTAAATTTAAAAATAAAAATAAAAATTTAAAAAAAAAAAAAAAGGTGACCCTCATGCTCAAAACACCAGTCTGTGTAGCTAACGTACCTTGGTTAATGTCAATGATCTCCTTGTTGCCAATCATTGCCATTGTTTCATTACTTACGTTTCCCACATCACATCCAATTAGAAGGGGAGCCTGCAAAAGTAGAGCTACAATGAATAAAACTAGAATCATGGAAAGGCATGCATCCACATGGTGGTGCGTGATATGGAAACCTCTATAATACCTTTGAAACAGCCCATAAGCTGAAGTGGACTATGTACTCATCGCTTGTCATCAATCGCAAAGAAATCATGAATTCCTCAATCGCGTAGGATTCACATCAGCTCTCAAGACCATGCTATGAAACCAAAGACATTAATCAATCATATGCTTCTTATGATTAAGAAAACTAGATAAAATCAATCATATCCAGTTATCAGCAATGTCTGGGTCCTGTGGTAGACTCACAGGAGTCTCAACACCTGGTTGAGGGTTCGAGTACCCATAGGTGGTGAAATTCCACTATGGTGTGAGTGTGTGGTGGTGTGTGTGCGTGTGTTTAAAATAAAAATAAATAATTTAAAAAAAAAAAAAAAAAAAAAAAAAGTTATCAGCAATGTCATCTATGAGAAAAACTACATATGAATCAGAGAATCATGTTAAATGGAACAAAGGGAAAGAGATAAGAGGAGTGATAGCTTACACAAATTCATCTCAATCACAGTCAAATGGTTGGGAAGATTCGTTTGGGAGAGAGTTATACTCTGTACTCAGTGCCCTTGGCCTACACACAAACATAGATTTATGCCTAATTGAGAAGGTACTGTCATCAATTAGTTGTAAAAACAAATCAAATGGGACAGAATAAGGACATGTGAATATACAAAAATAAATAAATTAACGACTGAACAAAGATTCTTAGGTGTTTGGCAAAAGACAAAAATTTTTATTAGGTGTTTACATCCCAGGTGTTTGGCAGTGGATAGTCATGCCTTAGAACATGTGCTTGTGTTTGGCTGGCAGATTTAATCTCTGTATGGATCTTTCTATACCACATTTCCATATCCACCAGTATTGTTATCTGATTCACCCTATAGCCTTGGATCAAACTTCATCTTGTGAATGAACAGCACACTGACATTCAAAACACAAATAAGTAAGTTTTAACTACAGATAATGCATCATTATGGGAGAAAAGAGGCGTTTATTTTGTGAAGAAGCTTTGTGGTCCATATCTCCACAATCCACTTCACCACCTAGTTAGGATTTCAAACATGGAAAAATCCATTAAACATGTAAATCTAAGTAGTAAATCTACTATTAATCTCAAGACATCTTATGATTGTTATCGAAATTGTAATAAGACTATAAACCTCATTTACCACTCAATTGAAATGATTTTTGGCTTAAATGAGTTAGCAAAATCCGCTTCACCACATTTTAGTGAGGCTTGGTATAATTTATACAAAGGAAGAGCACCTCAAATTGCTGTTACACTTTTTTTTCAAGCTGACATTAATGCTAATGAAGCTAATAAAAATTATTTATTTCGCCCTACTGGACTGATTATTGCAATTCAATTGGATGGTGCATCCAAACATGCCATAAAGAAATAAAGCTATCACTTGAGCACAACAATCCATTTCATTTAGGTGTCATTATCAAAGCATTTTTATTGAACTAATAGAATGAATGCTCTCTGTATTGCATGCAAGACAAAATACAGCCACAAGCAAAGAGGTGCAGACTAGCATGGAAACCCAACCAACATACTATTAGAGATGCACACTACAAATCTGAGTTGCCTGACATATGTAAAGCATGGTTTTAAGACTCTGACTGACTCATTTGGCCCTGAGTCAAGTCACAACTGGGCGAATTCGTGCTGAGTCACCCCTTATTTTCAGTTCTGATTGTAGTGTCGAACCGGGCCAGGTCGAACTGAATCTGAGTCAACTTGGATGAGTTGCATGGGACTTTTCTGAGTCTTAAAACCTCAGTGGAAAGGGTCTAACTGTTGACTATATGTTCTTTTACCAGTACATGACCCACAACAGAGCAAAAAAGAAAATTAAAAAAAAAAAAAAGGAACAATGTTTTGCTCCTTGCTCTGCCAAGCAATCATAAAATACCTCATAAATGGTCTGGATCACAAAAGCTGGGCCCCACAACCAAGGTAAAAAATTGGTTTGCTCTTTCATCAGCCAAGCAATCATCGAACACCTCTGGATCACAGGAAGGTGGGCCCCACAACAGAGCTAAAAAAGTTGTTTTGCTCTTTACTCTGGCAAGCAATCATACAGTACTACACATACCTTATTAGAGAAATTGAAATGGGCCATGTGCATCAAGAGTCAATGGCAAGCAATCATACAAAACTACATACCTTATTAGAGAAATTGAAATGTGCCACATGAGTCAAGACGACATGCGTGATCACATGTACATGTGCAAAGATACAAGCCACTCATCAGGTGGGCTCCTACCATGCAGGAGCCCTGGCAGAAAAGTCAGGCAAATCCAACCGCCAGAAGAGACACGAAAGAGCGTCCACCATATTTAGCACATGCTGCAGCTCACCTGGTGATTGAATTGCCCAATTATTATGCTGGGGCATCTGACATATGGGCCCGCCTGATAAGCGGCTCGTACCTTCAACAAGCAGGCCATGTTGGCACATATGCATGGCGGTCGCGTATAAGAATTCAATTAAAATAAAATCCATCCTTATTCCTATCTTCTCTTAACACAATCAAAATCAGAAACTAAAGCAACCCAGATCAAGAAATTCAATCCTCATCATTGAAGTTAACCACCAATACAAATTCCTTCTAATCAAATAAAAACATATCAAAAAAGAAAAGCCCAAGTAAATATCATTTGATATAACACTAGAAATCACTATTTAAACACACCCTTTTCCTTGTACTTCTAGTAACACAACAATACACTAGCATAACACCCAGATGCATAGCTCAGGTGGTAGACTGAGTGAAAGATACCTCGTTTCAACACCGAGGTCTTGGCATCGATTCCCTTGTGGGGGTGGCTAACTGTGAAGTGTGATCTGACAGTGGGTGTACTAACAAGCTAACAGAAAATAATAATAATAATAATAATAATAATAATAATAATAATAATAATAATAATAATAATAATAATAAATACAATACACTAGCATAACAGTATTGACCAAAAGTGAATAAAAGGGGTGTTAGTATCAAACATGGTGGGTGTTAAATCAATTCTCTATAACTTAAATGATTAAAGACATACCACGGATTATATGTATTTGAAAATGAAAGAAGAAAAGAAATACTAGAGAGAGAGAGAGAATACAATACATACACAATCTGCAATCTTCATCTTCCATGAAATATCTACAAAATAACCAAAGAAAAGAAGATTTCTCCCCGTGAATGAAAAACCAACATGAAATGAGAGAGAGAGAGAGTCCGAATTACAAGCAGTCTGGATTCGTTGGGGGGGGGGGTGGTCTTTGCTGTCAGGCATGGGACCCAGAAATTGTGTATGTAGCATAGATTAACTCAATGTATGTAGAAGTCACTGCCGTTAAGTTACAGCCTCAGAATCAGAATTTTTTGGAGCTGCCAGTAAATATACAAATACAAACTGAATTTTAAGAACAGAATTTCTCATAGATTGATGTTTTTCAATATTCATAGGCATTTATTTAGTTTGCTTTCAGTTCTCACACAATGCAAGAAATGTACATTTTCACTGGTTTCAAGTAACTGGCTATATGTACAATTAAAACTCAAGCAAGAACTTCCTTGCTAAGAGTACTAAAGCATTGAATTTTGTCTACTAAGAATGCAACTTCCTCCTCTATATATCACTAACCATGTTAATGCCATACCACAGATTATATGTATTTGAAAATGAAAGAAGAAAAGAAATAAACAAATAGGTGCAGATAAACTGATCCACCAGCTGATTCATGTTGAATTAAATATGTACAAAATACCAACTTGCAGAAAATTGAAGAGAAGAATTCAATAGCTTCTGGTCACAATCTTCAGGCCCTCTTTTGAGCCATTACAACACCGTCATCGACCCATACAAGAAAATGCCCAACAATATAATACACGGATAGATAATGAGTCCCACAATAAAATAAAACTCCTGCTGGCCGTTTCACAAACTAGAAAGCCGGTACAAAGCAATTGGCTCTGTGAATTTGAAAACCGCCGAATTCTGTAATCAATGTTATCAAATTGAACAGTCTATAGTTGTTCAAACCTCAGCTCCTCATGGCTATTTGTAGGACAAGAGAAAAACTCCAAGCATATGTTCTTACTCCGATATCTGGTAACTTTGAAACATTCAATTCCTTCCCATGAAATTCTCAGGTACTCTTTCTACTAAACAACACCCAATACCCAATTTCCATCACTGATATTACCAATTTTGCGAAACTTAAAAATCAATATTATTTTCAATTCTTACCAAAATCTCTTATACGATTATTACTGTTAACTAATATGGAGAACTCATTTTTAAGTGACAACCAAACAGGGCCGTAAGGCTTCACGCTACTGAATGACCATCGACCAAAATTACACTGTTTGGACACAATCTTGACCATTTAATCAGTGGCCCAAAAAAACAGTAAAACGCGCTCTTCACCTTATATACATACATACATATATATATATATATATATATATATATATATATATATATATATATATATATATATATATATATATTGTAGAAATTTATAATAAAAAAAAAATTTTTTTAAAAAAAGAAGAAGAAGAAAAAAAGAACAATATATATGTGTGTGTGTGTGTGTTTCTTAAAAAAATAAAAAACACACACACACACATCAGAAAACAGGGAAACATATTGAGGCTAAAGAAAACACAGCTCTGTTCATGTTGCCTTTCAACCATCACATGATTAGAAGCGAACAAATCATCACAACGAAATGCAAAATCAATGAAAAGAAAATAAACAAATCACATAATTACCAAAATATGAAAACCAAATTCACATCATTAAGCAAACAAAATTTTCTGTTTCAGTAGAAATTGCTTTTTGTTTATCTTAATCATCATTCGGTCAACCGCATTGGTATCACTTGAAGCAACGTTGGATTTTCAGTTTCTAGTTTCAAAATTGAAAATCCGTTAGTATTAAAAGGGTGCATTTGGATGTGGTCTATGGAATATAAATGCCTTGCAACTCAAAACTGGCAGTAATGTTATATCTCTCCCTACAGTAGAGCACTCGCCGATTGACAGAAAAGCAATACTGGGACTCCAGAAGATTCCAAATCCGCTTCCCAAACAGCAAGCTTTGCACAGTGCCTTTTGATGGCTTGCATATTGCTACGATTATTTTTTTTTAATTTCTTTTGGCATTGTTTCATTCGAAACGAGAACAATTTTAGATTATTACAGATTTTTGTAGTGATATGCAGAGAAAGAGATCTATCATTTTCTACTTTCGAATGCAAGTATGGATCGAATGAATCGGAATCTGTTTCAGATCTAGAATTTAGAAAGGCCGGGTTTAAAAACCCAAACGTATTGCAGAAAATTTATAGCATTTTCCATGAGAGAAGCCACTGGTAGGGCTGCAAACAAAAACCCCAAAAAATGGAATCCATCACTGGATAATCATTACATGTTTTTCTTTTCTTTTCTTTTCTTTTCCCACAATCCAAACAGGCTTGCAATGAAAATGGGCATGTAGCATGAGATAATTTAACTCAAAAGGATTATGTTTACTAGTTACATCATACATGAATTTTTATTGATCAACTTTAAAGAGCTCCTTGGTACATCTATTGTACTTCAAAATGAGAACTTATCACGTACAACCGACCATCGGATAACTTAACCTACAATCCATTTTTACAGGGATTTTTCCTCGACGATGTTCCATATTTTCAAAGGGAAAAAGTAGAAACAAACATCAAAAGTCAAAGCACCATAACATTCAACCAATTTTAGGCGATCAGTTCTCTTTCAAAATTTGTAGAATGAAAGGATTATGAGTAGTAATTAGAGAGTTGTTCAACATGCAATTTGACATACACAAGGAAAACCAGGAAAATGAGGAATACAAAGTAATGGATTGTCCATGCTAAAGTCTCCATGCGATAACGATAAAAGGAGAAGGAAACCTGAACGTCAGTGGTTTAGATTTATCATAAACAAAACTGTGTTTGAAATGCAAATCATCAAGCATATATTATAAGAATCTTCTAGAAAGATCAGCTGAAATTGCTAACTCAAAACATTGCGACTACATTCCTAGCATATAAATCAGGTGACACATTTAATTAAATTAGAGTATGGTTGACATTCTCAATTCACTAACCCTAATATTGGCATGGTCATAACTTCTTGTAAGAGAAATTCAGCATTTCTATCCGACAATTTTAAAATAGCCATATCACAGCATTGTCTAGTATGTATGTGAATCTTTTTTGTATCACATAATTTTAAATTTAAAAATAAATAAATAAAAATGGCATCTGCATATTTTTTTTATTTGGTTTGCTATGACAATGGAAACCATAGCCTCACCTGACGAATCCACCAATATACATAAGTTGATATTTTGTATCCTTTTGAAGAATCAAATTTCTCTATCCCACGCAGTAATCCAATCAAACCCCCTACATTCAGAAAGGAAGTTACCTGTGAGATGGACCCAGGTACAAAAATCTGTGTGGCATGTTAACAGTCTAGAAAGAGGAGCAAGTTCAAAATGCATTGGAGATGGAGTTAGTGGTAAGAGGTATCACCTGAACAAGGTCAGCCATTTCAGCCCCCATGTTATCATATTTTTGAGCGATGGACATGATTAGCTAGACGGACATTATTCATTGCTAGTATCTCTCTTGCCAATGAACATTCAATCATTTTGGAGTGTAATTCAGCACGATACATCCGCAAGGAAGAGGCAAGTTGTTCAGCAGAGGGCTCGCACCCTAATCTTTCCTGCAGCCTGCATCACCATTTCATGGCAAGTAAATAAACATTCTAAACCTCCAACAAATTAATTTGCAGAACAAGCCTCAAACACCTTTTTTTATCAGAACAGGGCTGGGAAACATGAACAAATAAGCATAGTGGAAATATACTGATGAGTCACATGACTCACATCTATACAATTAATGGCATTGGCTGATAAATCTTCATCCTACCAAAGGATGTATAAGCATTTATGTGCTTAAAATTTACATATATATATGACCCGCTTTTAGCTGACTCCAAATAGCTACTTACAAGGTTATGATGATGATGACAGTGATGGCCCACTTTTCCATTTAATCTTATTTCCACAAAACACGTCTAGTGGAAACTCAAGTAATCATTTCATACTTACTACCAACTAAATATGTCTAAAAAAATACAGAAGAAAAGAATCATGAATTGAAGAGAATCACGACCTATAATTCCACAAGATAAAAATCTTCACAGGCATTTGATCAAACACCTGTCGAGTAAAATCGATGGACCCACCTGATTAGATCACATTAGATCCAGGACCTAATGGGATATCCAATCAAATATAATCACACAAATAACATCACCACATTAATGCTAGAAGAGCCTGCAAGTCCCAAGCATGCACACACTGGGCCTCACCTGATGGAAGTCCATGTTCTATTATACAGTGCTGATTGGCACCTGTGGGAGCATCCACGCCATTTCGCGAACGTGAAACCTTAACCTTAACGCTCTTTCAGAGAGAGAGAGGCGGTGATGTTTAGGCAGGCGAGAGGGAGAGGCGGTGGCGTCTGCACATCCAAGACGAAGGAGAGTGATTTACAAAGGAATCGCAGATAAGAATTCAGCAAAGGCATATATAAGAATTCACCATAGCATAGCCATCCCTACACACGGCAGACCCAATTCACAAAGTCCTTCCACATACCGTAGATGATCAGATTAGCCATCCCTATGAACATCAGCCCATTCACAGGACAGAAAAAGATCAGAGCAGCACATCAGTCCAACAGCAGCCCACCCCTATCTGCAACCATCTATACTGCTACACAAGGGAACAAAACAGAATGACAGTCTGAACAAAAGAACATTCGCATCATGGTTATGGGCATGCCAGTTTGCTGAAAGACAGGTTCTGAAAGTGGCAACGACTAGTTGCCTAACACTTTGTAGGAACACAACTGAAACTTGCAGCCTAACCTTTAGATGATACCGGACCACCAGAGGAACATCTCGCACCCTGATTTTCAGATGAGTGTCACCTTTTTGTTTCTTTTTTATTCAACAAAAACAAAAAAAAAAAAAAGCATGCTGTATAATCATTTGGGTGGGCTCCTCAAAAAGGAACAGGCCACACCTATCATTGTATAGAACTGCTATACAACACAAAAAACCGAAAAAAACTATAAAAATACAGCGACATGACAAAGCTGAATACGAACTTAAAAGGAGAGACTACATCCTTGTATTGATACACATTTGTTTGCCAAATTCAGAAAGTTGACTATTTGGATTTCAACATTCTATTTAGAAGTAACCAACTGGCCAGGTAACATATCAGTTCCATCAAATTTTTGTTCACGACCCATGTAAAGTGGGCCCTGATTTGCACAGTTCAGTTCTGGTTACCTCTTTGCCACATCACAATTTCTGTGTGCATGTGTATGAAACATCACATTCTTCCAGAGTATCAAAGTTTTCTCTTTACAACAATGGCACTTAGCTGGATTCGAGGCAGCATAGACATATTGCCAATGAATTTGTAGTCCATCCCCATTAACCACTCAGGCATTGATTCAGTAAGAGTCAATTCTAATAAGAAAATGCAAACACTTGAAGGAAAATTAGAAAGTGTATAAATTTCAACAACATAAATTTCATAAATATTGTATTCAAAGAATATTTGTAATTACACCTGTACAAGAAGAAAAATACTTTAATGCCCTTAATACGTGAGGGCTAAATCAACTTATTGATGGTAATTTCATAATGTAAAAAGGACAATTACGTAATTTCATATGGGCAATGAAAGAAGACTTACCTTTGAGTAGTATACATTACGTCTTCTGAAATTTATACAGTACAATCTTGGACAGGAGATTTTTAAGGAGAGCAGATTGTTTTAAGTTAGAGGGAGGTGCATTTAGATGGAATCCTTGTTTTCCCACGAACCTAATGGAAACAGAAATTCAGGAGTTTGTCATACTACAAGAAGAATCAAAAATAAAAACAACAACAACGATGACAACGTTGTTTCTATCTTGGGGAAGAGAGATAGGTGGAGATGGGAGTTGGGTTCTAATGGGACCTTCACAGCAAGGCTTTCAATCATGAATTAGATGCACACATTTGGCAATTCCCGAGGGTAGCAAGAAAGGTGGCTATTTTTTGGATGCTTTGTTGCAAAAGGAAAATTTATCAATGTTGATGAACTCTGGAAAAGAAAGATGATTCTCATAAATGGCTGCATCTTATGTCTAAAAGTATCATTATGTTTCTCCACTGAATTTTAACAGACATCTTACAACATGTCAGCCTGTTGAAAGCATCCAGCAGCTTGGCTGAATCTTCAAGGCCCCTCAGGTGATTTACACAAATCAAGATTGCAACACCTGATCAATAAACAAACGGATGCGTAAACACCTCCAAGCACTTCAATCAGTTCAGTGACATCGAAGAAGAGCATGAACTTGTTTCACTTAGCCTTGGAACAAGTTCAAGTGGGCACAAGAAGGAAGATAAGTGGAGTTGTAGCAAAGATAAAGATGATGAACAACTAAAATTAGAAGTATCAAGTCTCAGATTGGACAGCAAATATGAAGAGCTGGATGGTGGCTCCATCAGACCAGTGTTGAATCCAAACCCTCAAATATTCTGTTGAGCCATTTCATCAAACAGTTAGCATGAATGAAATATAAGAGGGAGATTGTATTATAAATATCAGCTACATCTAAACAAAACATTCCTTGTTTAGCCATTTCATCAAATAGTTAGCATGCACGAAATACAGGAGGGAGATTGTATTATAAATATCAGCAACACATCCACACAAAACAACTCTCTTAAAGTTGTAAACCTTGCAAAAATGGCACTGTAATCTCTCATTCCCCTACTCTTAAGTCATTGTCCGTCAAATCTATTATACACAGCACAAATTTAAGTCAAGCTTGTTAACCAAGTTACCTTGTGCATTTGGAGCATCTCGAGCTAAAAATGAGATGATCATCTAGAGCATCCATTACCAAGAACAAAACTAAAATTGGCATGATCCGAATGCATGGCCATTCCAATTTCCATGGTTACGTAAGTCACGACTGGCTGATCCCTGTGAGAGTTTTCATGCATATCTAAAATGGGCATGACATTGCACAGTTAACATCTGACGAAAAAGAAGTATGGTAAGCGAAGCATCAAAATGGGCATGACATTGCACAGTTAACATCGGATCAAAAAGAATTATAGTATGCCAAGTATCAAAATGGGCATTATATGACCCAGTCAACATCCGAACTCAAAAGTTCTTTGAAAAACAAACGAAAAAAATATCGGAAGCTTTTATTTGCTGTCCACCTGCCAAAAAAATACACATATATTACATTTTCTTGAATTTAAAATAATAATAATAATAAAGTAAAAAAACACGTACCAAACTATGCTGTCTTTTCTATATCTGAAAAAAGAAGAAGAAGAAGAATAAGAAGAAGAAGAAAAAAAAAAAAACAGAACAATTAAATCTATTTTCTTAAATAAAAAAGAAAAGAAAAAAGTATTTAAAAAACTCACATTGTATCTTCTTCTTCTTCTCCCTCAGCTTCTCCTGAAGCTTTGCAATTTTCACCTCTTCAATGGCGAGACGCCTCCAATACCGACGAATGTCTCCGGCTAATCTTCTCACCCCCTTTTCTTCAATCGCCTCCAGCTTCCTCCGATTAGCTGAAATTTCATCTTCTAGCTTCTTAACTTGAGCTTTCATCAAAACGTGGTTCTTAATCTCCTTACTACAGAAATCTTCAATTATCTGTAGCACCTTTTCCATTTCCCTCATCTCCGTCCAGATCCTCTTCTCTGCAGGTAACTGATAGGTCCCAAAAAGTTCCTGAAGATCCTTGATGTCCGATTTTACCGAACAAAAATTCTTGCGACAATATGATTTTGAAGTCGCCTTCTTCAGAACTTCGTTCGATTCCTTCAGAAAAAAGAGTAGCTTCGAAGATTTAGAGCTATCTCTATCTCCCTGCCACTTTTTGACTCCTTTCTGCAAGGCCGATCTGATAGATGACCTTGCAGAAGCTGCATCTTGGTTTACATTATCCAGATCGTCGATGGTGATTTTATCATTGTCCCGATCGCAGACGTCGTATGGATACAATCCATCATCAAAAGTACCTTTCAAACAGTGCTCGTACTCTAACTTCGCGGCGATCTCTCTTTCTTCCCGCCTCGAACATATGAAACGGAACCGTTGAAACTGAGATGCGAATGGAGAGAAACGGCGGAAGAAAAACTGGAATGCCATTTGCACCGTAAGAAAAAAATGAGAATAGGACAATGAAATTTATAAGAAACCATTTTCGGGAGGGAGAGGGAGAGCCGGTTTAGAGTTAGTTACGGGTAACAGAATCTCTTGTCAGGGACGGGCAGGAGCGAACGAGAGAGAGGGCAACGAGAGAGAAGCTCGCTCCTCAGCCTCGACGACGCGGATTAGCTACTGAGCGAGACTAGCCACTAAAGTGAGTTCACTAAGTTATATGAGCCCCACCATGATGTATGTTTTGTATCCACACCGTCCATCCATTTGGAGAGATCATATCAGGGGGTTAACCTAAGAATGAGTAAGATCCAAAGCTCGAGAGGACCTCACCACAAAAAAAAAGTGGGGAGAGTAACGCCCACCATTAAAAAGTTGGCAGTACCCAGTAAATGCATGCCGATCCAGACCATCTAAATCATGGCCCTATTAGAAAATCGTATCGTTTGGACAACCTTACGATCCGATTCCGCCCGTTGAATTTGGACCGTTGATTTTTTTAAACGGTGAGGATCATCCAGGATGGGGCCCAGGGTATAGATGTAACGGATTGGTGCCCAGGTATGTCTCGCTGCCGCTCCCTCACGCATAGCAAACTCAAATTATAGTCTAGTTCCAGTGGGTCCTATTTATTTATTTTTCTTGTATTGTGTTTTATCATCGGTTTGGATTGTAATTCTATTGCTGTATGGTCGGATGTTACAGATTTATATATGATCATTGTAGGGGTATTTATTTTTCTAATTTTCTTTTAAGAAAAACTGTGATCCTCCGGCCGAGTGCGATGGATGATACGCTGGTACTTGCAAAACACTTAGAAGTTGCAAACCCGCCACACAAGCAATTCAAAGCAAACCGCCCAATCATGGTCTATGGTTGTATTTTGATAATGTATGCCACATGTAGAATTTCTTTGAACGTGTGAATGAAGCGTCACGCGCAACTAGAGTACCAAATAAATCCAATTTCTTTTCTCGTATTTCCATGGCTGATCTTGGGATGTGGACGGTGATGATATTTACACTGCTTGGTGTTAATCTTTGTGCATTCCGATATCCCTTTTGAAGGTAGGATTCAGTTTTACCAAAGCACGCACTATCCAACGGTCACACGTTTGTGAGATCTGGTCCGCTCACCTAGTGAGCCATACAGTGAACATGTCCTGGTTTAAAATCAAACCGGCCAATTCGTTGCATGTGTAAGACTTTGAAAAAGGGACTTACATTCAGTAGTGATCCAGTACCGACGTCCCTATAAGTTGCTGTTAAAGTTATGGGCCCATGATGATGATGTATGTGTTTTACATCCTCGTTCTTCCATCATGTCAAATTATCTCAGGACATGAGCTTAAAATCAGGCAGATTCAAATCTCAGTTGGACCGTATACCGGAAACAGCGGCACAGGCCACAAAATCTTTGTGGAGCCATGAAATTTTTGGGACAACTGATATTTGTGAATTATTATTATTATTATTATTATTTATGGCTGTTTTTTAAATTTTTTACACTGGGTCTACGAAGTATTTAGTGATGCCACTGCTTCCTATAACGTGGTCTACCTGAGATTTTGATCCACCTCATTTTTTTATGAACTGACATTGGGGTGTACTAACAAGCTGACAAAAAAAAAAGAAAAACTCATGCCATGAAATGATCCGGAAAATTAAAAAGATGCGTAGATAAAACACACGCATCATGTTGGGCCCACGGAGCACGGATCAGTACCACGTCGGTGCTAAAGGCGTCACTACTGAATCTGAGCCCTTAAAAAAAAAAAAAGGATGAACAATGCCCTGCATTCAACGGCCTAGTGTGGCCCACTAGATGAGTGGACGGGCTTCATTTTAGGGTAGAAAATGTTCATGGTGTCAGCTGGCTGTGATAGTATGTTGTCCAGGTTTGAGAGAGTAATAGACATTTTATACTTTTGTTTTTAAATTTTTTGTTTATTCGTTTTTGTTTTTTGTTTTTTTAAATTTATTTAATGTGAAGGGACCGCTCTTCAACGCGGATCAAGTCCTACCCCCGCCCGTCTCCAGCTGGGAACGGGCAGGAGCTTTGAGCGGCCACCGTGTTGTTTGGGTTTTATTATGCACACCGTCCATCCATTAGATCGTGTCCAAGGGCGTGTTTGGCGCATGGCATTGGGAAGGATCATGGTAGGATGGAATTTTAAAAAAATAATTATTACCCATGTCAGGATTGTCCTATGTTAATATGTTATCAGAGGATAAGCTTAATTCCATCCTTTGTTTGTAATATGATGGTACATTGAATGAATATACACATCATCATTTGAAACTATTGAGAATAACACACATGTGTTATATCTAAACAGTTCATTTGTTTTGTAACCTCATTTTATGTCATGAGATTAAAAATAAGGCAAATTCAAAACTTATGTGGCCCTAAATAAGTTTTCAACGGTAAGTATTCAATCCCCATTGCTTTCTATGGTGGGGTCCACTTGAGCTTTAGACCTACCTGATTTTCCAACCCATGCTCTAAAATTATCTCAAAAAATGAGTGGACGGTGTGGATATAGCCCACACATCATGGTGGGACCTACACAACTTGCTAACATTGAGTGAAGCTTGGCACGGGCCCAATATAAATCCATCTCATCTAATTCCAAGCTTTTCCATTCTTCCCAAACATGGAGTCGAATTGGCACGGGACCAAATGTAATTCCATTCTCAATATCTTGTTGTATGATCATCTGCCTCCTGTATCTTTCGGTTCTTAGTTTGATGATTCAGACCATGGATCTGATGGGACCTAAGGGGTGAGGATGGATCATGTCCTAAGGCCGTTTGTTTTTTCAAAGTTGTATTTACACTAGAAATAGAAAATTAATACGGTTTACCATGTTTGAAAATTCATAGGTATTTGTGTCATTGAAACTAATTCAAAAGAGATAATTTTAAATTTTGAATGGTACGGTAATATATATGATATATCCGTTCCGTCCATCTATTTTACTACAATATTTTCAGTCATCAAACAAAAAATTAAGCAGATACAACACTTAGGTGGCCTACACCAAAAGAAACAGTGGCCCCACAAAGTTTTTAACGGTAAGTATTTGATTCCCTTTTTCGTATAGTGTGGTCCATTTCAGTTTTTGATATACCTCACTTTTTTGCTCATACTATAAATTCAAATGGCATAATGGATGAATGGTGTGGATAAGCGAAATGCATCACTATGGGACCCATATATATTTTGTAATGTTTTCGGTTTCGTGTCAAAAAAGTAAGTAATCAAATAAGGTATATTGTAAATACACGAGGAAATAATTATTACTCTTTTACTTGTATTTACCAGTACACGGAAAAATCAAACAAGCCCTAAAAATCTCCTGTAACCGTCCTCACAATTCCATTGGTGGCCAGTTTACAGTTGATCTTAGAAGTCCCGCAGGTTTGCTTTTTGTCACATATTTATTTTTTTTATTTTTTTACACACGTGCACACACGCACGCACCCACACACTCACGCTAGTGGAATTTCACCACCTATGGGTACTCGAACACTTGATCAAGCATCGAAACTCCTTAGAGTCTACCACTAAGTAAGAGTAATGACCTTTTTTGTCACATATTTGACTTTGGAGCCAGACTACATCAGATTGGGGGGGGGGGGGGGGGGAGGACCCCAGTGCCACACCACCAAGTTGGTATTAGGCGCTGTGTGTAGGGTCCACCCTAATGTATGTGTTTTATATCCATTCCATCCATCCGTTTTAACATCTCATTTTAAAGACTGAAGTAGATTTAAAGCTCAAGTGGACCACACCACTAAAAAGAGTGGGGATAATAACTCCCACTATTGAAACTTTCCTAACGCCCACCTTAATGTTTGTTTGTCATGCAACATGTTGATAAGGTGACACAGACCTAGATGAAGGGAAACACAAATATCAGCAAGATTGAAAACTTTTGTGGCCCCAATATGCTTTTAATGGTAGGCTGTCAATCTCCAGTGTTTCCTGTGGTGTGGTCCACTTGAGCTTTGGATATGCTTACCTTTTGGGATCGTGTCCTAAAATGATCCGTTGAAACAGATTTATGGCATGAATATAAAACACATACATCATACTTGTAATAATAATATCATGGGAGTTAATTGGGCCCATTCGGATAGAGAAGTCATTAGGGCTCAACTCATGTGTTTGAATATGATTTGAACACTACAATGCATTTATTTGAAAAGGTCGGATTCTCTTAATGTTGATTTCCAAATTCCCTAGACCATCCCTTTTAACCATGACTACAAATTAAGTTTTAATAATAATAATAATAACAATCCTCCCCTTCTCATTGGAACTCTTTGATATAGTTATTTGGCAGTTTCTAACCATTTTGCATATGGGAAAATCAGTTGCATGCTAGCCATTTAGATTCAGTGCCTAACTTCAGCTCCTATATAAGGCAGACGGTTCTCTCTTAAACCTCTTACCCACATCACTCCAGCTACCTTACCCATATCTACTATCGCACCGCAACTCACGCTAGTTCGCTTAAGGTCGCAATGGAGTGACTCATA
Organism: Magnolia changhungtana; assembly: GCA_030180095.1. Classification (NCBI taxonomy): domain Eukaryota; kingdom Viridiplantae; phylum Streptophyta; class Magnoliopsida; order Magnoliales; family Magnoliaceae; genus Magnolia; species Magnolia changhungtana. The sequence continues at coordinate 1,812,904 of JASAUF010000058.1, read as the reverse complement.
TGCACATGTGCGAAGTGCAAAGCACGCCACTAGCGCCTCTACAATTGCACTGCTTCATATGTCCATGCTTACACCCTTGCACTAAGCTTAAGCCTGTGCGCATTTATTCTGATGCTTCAATACTCCACGAATTCACCAAGCAAATAATAAGTTACTTTACACCACATTTATTAAAAGTTGTTCTTGAGACTATTCCTTAAAAAAAAAAAAAAAAAAAAAACCAAGTTTATGTATGGAAAAGGTACTATGCGCTCTAGCTGATTTTAACGTCCCATGAGGTCGAGCTGTGTGGGCCCCATCGTGATGCGTTTCGAACATCAACACTGTGCATTTGATGGCTCCCCTTTAAATTATGGGATATCCCAAAAATCAGCCGTATATGGAACTCAGGTGGGCCATACCATCTAAAATTATGTGAAGACACCGTTAAAACATATAAAAGCACTTCGTGGGGCACACCTGAATTTTCCATGCACCCGAAACTTGGTGTAAACCCTCATTCAAGTGGGACACACATAATGGATGGGCTGGATTTGCAAACCACATCTCGGTGGGCCATCAAAAATGGTTATGAATTTTTTTAATGGTGCATGGCCCCTCTGCACTTCTGTATGTGGTGTGGCCCACACAAGTCACGGATTGACTTGATTTTTGAGACTTAGGCCCACGATGGAATGGTGCATTAGACTGATGGGGTAGATTTTTGAACCGCATCACGGTGGGGCCCACACAACTCGACCACATGGGACGGACGCGTACGCTCGACCTCATTGTACCTTTTCATATATATATATATATATATAATATTTTTTAATCAAAATATTTTTCACAATGTGGAAGGGCTGTATTGTTGGAAACGGATTGGCTACTCCCCTTGCCACCCGCCAATGGCTGGTGTTCGGTGGTCTGTGGGCCTCACTATGATGTATGTGTTTCATCCATTCCGTCCATCTATTTTTATAGATCATTTTATGATATCATACAAAAAACTAGGTATATCCCAATATCAAGTGGACCACATTACAGGAAACAGTGTTGAATGAATATTGACCATTAAAAACTTTTTAGGGGCCATAAAAGTATTGGATCAAGCTAATCTTTGTTTTTTCCCCTTCATCTGGGTCTTTATGAACTAATCAAAAGATTGGATGTCAGATAAACAGTACAGTGAGCCTTAGGAGGATTTAAATGATGGATATCCAATCACTATTGTTTTCCTGTGGTGTGGTCCACCTAAGATTTATATCCCTCTTATTTTTAAGTTAAATTCCTAAAATGATCTTTAAAAATGGATGAACGGAATGGATGAAACACATACATCATGGTGGGTCCCACAGACCACCGAACACCAGCCACAGAGCTGGTGTCAGGGGGAGTAGCCAATCCGTTCCCTGTATTGTTGGCATCATAACGGTTGTTTACAAAGAAGGGAAAAGGTACAATGAGCTCGAGCGTACGCGTCCGTCCCTTGAGGTCGAGGTGTGTGGCCCCAACGTGATGCGTTTCAAAAATCTACCCCATCAGTCAGATTCATCATTCCATATTGGGCCTAGGTCTCAAAAATCAAGTCAATCCGTGACTTTTGTGGGCCACACCACATACAGCAGTGCAGAGGGGCCGTGCACCATTAAAACATTCATAACCATTTTGAGGGCCTATAGAGATGTTTTTTGAAAATCCAGACCATCCATTATGTGTGTACCACTTGAATGACGGTTGAGATAAAGTTTCAGGTGCATGGAAAACTCAAATGGGCCCCACCAAGTGCTTTTATATGTTTTAACGGTGTCTTCACATAATTTAGATGGTATGGCCCACCTGAGTTCCGTATACGGCTGATTTTTAGAATATCAAATAATTTGAAGGAAATACATAAAATTCACAGTGTTGATGGTCGAAACGCATCACGATGGGGCCCACAAAGCTCAACCTCATGGGAGCTTATCGTACGCTCGAGCTCATTGTACCTTTTCCCTACAAAGAATGAATAGACCTAGTTGAAATGCCCTAGGGGTCTTTGAGTGCTTGGTGCAGGTGGTTCGCGAGGGACCCGGATTGCGTCCTACCCCCGCCCGGACGGTAATCCGTCTGGGCAAGCCTTTGTGGGGTCCACCGTGATGTAAACATGTTATCCACACTGTTAATAATTTTTATACGGTCATTTTAAGATGTAATACAAAGAATTAAATAGTTAGGAAGCTCCATTGGACCACATCAAAGAAAAATGCAGTGATAATGAAAACCACCGTTGAAACCTTTCTAAGGGCCACCTTGATGTTTTTTTAGCACCCAACCTATTAATAGGGTCATTCAGACTTGGATGAAGTGAAAACACAAATTTCAGCTTGATCTGACACTTCTCTAGCTCCCAAGAAGCTTTTAATGGTGTATGTTCAATTCCCACTTTGTGGTCCACTTGAGCTCAGAAAATACCTTATTTTTTTTATACCTTAAAATGAACATATAAAAATTACTAACGGTGTGGATAACATACTTACATCACGGTGGGCCCCACAGAGCCCTGCCCGGACGAATTACTGTCCGGGCAGGGGTAGGAGGCAATCCGCGTCCGTTGGCGAGGTGCTTACGTAGCTAAGTATGTCTGAATTGCCCCAACATGGGCAGGTGAGTTCGTATTAATGAACGGTGATTTCATGGCATCTAGTGGGCCTCGCAATGCTCAGATTAGATCTTGAATTAGTGATAGTACAAAATAACGGTTGAGATTTTAGCTTGAAGTAGACAAGAGTCGCCAATGACGGAACTGTGGTACGGCCTACTTTAGCTAGCTGGTAAAGTGGATGGATAGCACGGACAAAACTGGGGAAGGATTGGCTACTCACCCTGACACCAGCCCTGTGGCTGATGGTCGGTGCTATGTGGGCCCCACTATGATGTACGTGTTTCATCCATTCCGTTCGTCCATTTTTTCAGATCATTTTAGGGCTTGGTACAAAAAATTATAGGGATATAAATCTTATGTGGACCACACCACAGGAGAAAAATAATGAATGGATATTCACAATTAAAATCCTCCTAAGGCCAATGTACTGTTTATTTGACATCCAATCTGTTAATTTGGTCGTAAAGAGTCAGATGAAGGGAAAAAATAAATATCAGCTTGATTCAAAACTTTTACGCCCCAAAACGTTTTTAATGGTCAAAATTCATTCAACACTGATTCCTGTAATGTGATCCACTTGAGAATGATATATAGTTCATTTTTTTTATCATATCATGAAATGATATATAAAAATATATGAACGGCATGGATGAAACACATACATCATGGTGGGCCCCACAGAGCACCGACCACCAGCCTATGGCTGATGTCAGGGGGAGTAGCCAATCCGTTTCCCGTGGTGTAAGTACTATGTGGGCCCAAATTATGGGTAACGATGGGCTACTCCCCCTGACACCAGCCAATGGCTGGTGGTCGGTGCTATGTGGGCCACACTATGATGTATGTGTTTCATCCATGCCATCCATATGTTTTTACAGATCATTTTACGATAAAAGTCTAAAAATAAGGTATATCCAATTCTCAAGTGGACCACATTACAGGAAACAGTTTTGAATGAGGGTCGACCATAAAAAACATTTTGGTGGCATAAAAGTTTTGGATCAAGCTGATATTTGTTATTTCTCTTCATCTGGGCCTGTATGACCTAATCAACAAATTGGATGTCAAATAAACAGTATAGTGGGCCATAGGAGGAGTTTAATGGTTGATATCCAATCACTATTGTTTTCTGGTGGTGTGGTCCACCTGAGATTTATATCCCTCTCATTTTTTGGGGTAAAGCAATAAAATGATCTTTAAAAATGGATGAACAGATTGGATGAAACACATACATCATGGTGGGGCCCACATAACACTGAACACCAGCCACGGAGCTGGTGTCAGGGGCAGTAGCCAATCCATTTCCCAAATTATGTATGTTTTATCGGGAACGGATTGGTTACTCCCCCGACACCAGCCCCGAGCTGATGGTCAGTGCTCTGTGGGCCCCACCATGATGTATGTGTTTCATCCATTCTGTCCATCCATTTTTAAATATCAATTTATGTTTTTACCCAAAAAAAATGGGAGGGATATAAATCTCAAGTGGATCACACCACAGGAAAAAAATAGTGATTGGATATGCATCATTTAAATCCTCCCGAGGCCCGATGTACTGTTTATTTGACATCCAATCCGTTGATTAGGTCATAAAAACCCAGATGAAGGGATAAAACAAAGATCAACTTGATCCAATACTTTTATGGCCCCTAAAAAGTTTTTAACGGTCAAAGTTCATTAAACACTGTTTCCTGTAATGTGGTCCACTTGAGACTGAGATATACCTCATTTTTTTTTCATTACCATAAATTGATCTACAAAAATAGATGGACGGAATGGATGAAACACATACATCATGGTGGGCCCACAGATCACCGACCACCAGCTCCGGGGCTGGTGTCAGGGGGAGTAGCCAATCCGGTTCCTACACCACGTAGCTACGTGGGACTGGGTAAGGTCATCGACTGAAGTGTCCACCATCGCACGCTAAGGTCATCGACTGAAGTGTCCTCTTTTGCCCACGAGCAACTACAGTAATGCCTACCAAATGGATAGATGGGATAATCTGATCATAGAGCCATGTAAGCCCCACCAGGAAATCAACGCTGGACAAACCATAGTCGCAACCAAACAAAAGAAACTCATTCTACAACTGCGTCTGGTCAATCACGCATTGCCTTATTATTATTATTAGAGATTTTTCCATTATAATCAAAGGGGTGGGTTATATGATACTCAGGCTGCGTATGGCTCTTGATACGCAGGCACTAAGAAATTATGCACGTGATGAACGATCTAACCTCTGATTCGTGGACACTTGTTTGTGAAAAAAAGACCATTGGATATCTTTCAACTTTAGCCGTTCAATATACGTCCACCAATCCTACTGTGTCTGCGTATCGTATATCACACCCCCTGACAGAGCATCAAAGGTCTTGTCTCAGAATTAAAATGGATGACACATTTCGATTATTATTATTATTTTTTTTAAAATTTTGCCAGAGACGTATGCGGTAGCGTACCATTTCGTATCAATAAAGGGACGCTGATTGCGACCTACTCCGCCCGTCTCTCTAGCCCCGAACGGGCAGTTCTGTGGGCAGGCCCACCGTTATGCATATTTACAGCCAAGCCGTCCATACGTTTTATCAGTTCATTTTAATGCATGAGCACAAAAACGGGGAAGATCCAAAGCTCAAAGGAACCACACACATATGCCTCTTGCATTCAATGCAACCAAGCTTATTATTTAGTGTCGTCCGCTTGAGCGTTTTATTGCATCATTTTTGTGATCTGAGAAAATGGATAGACGGCTTGGATTTACAGATACATAACGGTGGGCCCGCCCACAGAACTACCGTTCGGGGCTAGAGACGGGCTGGGTAGGACGCAATCCGCGTCCATCAAGAAAGAGGAATGCTCGGCAAGCTGGCACACACGTGGCATTGTCAGGTTTGTACGACATCTGGACCACCAAAAGATGAGGCCCACCTTGAAGATCAGCTGATGCAAGAAAAAGGGCTGATGCATGTATCAGGTGTCCCCTGCTGTACGGAGACAGCCGACAACCGACAACCGACAGTGGAGGTGGGCCTCATGAACTGAATGGATAGTCCTGGTTTTTTAGGCCATGGGAACTTCATGGACAATGGTGGGGCCCATGTTTTGAGCAGCTCGAATGCCATGCACACATGATATGAAAGTGGACGGTGGTGGGCTGGCCTGATTTTAGGACGGACGCTTCTTAAATGTTGCTGCTTCACTTTGACTTGTATTAATCGCCCAAAGAAGCCACAGCTCGAGTGTCCATTTCATGAGATTCATGAGGTTGACCGACTCCGAGTTTGAAAATGACCGAACAGGATTGGGTCTTTTAAGGAGGTCAACAGGATGGGCCCAGAACTGATCTGGAAAAATTGTAACACGCAAAAACGTTTCATGTATGTAAAATCAGAGCCGCTGAAAAGGCTGGCCCTATCTTTAAGATCTTTTGCAGGAAAAATCAGACTCATCCATTCTTAAAGTGAGACACACTTATACGCAATTCAATGGACGGTAATATTACAGTCCATTGAGTTAGACGCGAACAATACTTGCTAGGAGTTCCATTGCTCCCGCCATTTATGGACACTGCCCCAGAAATATCCCAGATTAGGAGATTGTACTAACTGATCTTTGAACTCATTTTTTTTTTTTTTCCTTCAGGTAACTTGTATTTTGTTCCTTGTGTTGTTAACCATCTATTTCTAGCCCACCAAATGAAAGGTCATGATTATCTTAATAAGGAGTCCTTGGGCAAGGCCCATCCAGAGTCAAGGCGAACCAGCCGTGCTACGTGGATACGGTCTGAAACCCACTCTAACCGGCTGCCCAACTAGAGACCCCGCTCATGCCCCACCGTAGAAAGTGAACCACCTAAAAATAATGCTGATCAAATCGTCACATCTGAAAGTTCCCCCGAAATTGTAAATTGTCCAAAAATTCCCACGAAATCGTAAATGCCCAGAATCGGCGCATAGGATTATTAAATATCCAACATTTATGGGGTATGGCCTGGTGGTCTGAGGCCCACTTATACAAAATGAATACCTACCTACACAGCTAGGTCGATGATTTCCAACATGGTTGTCCATGTGCACAAAGATCTCTATAACCAAAGATTCTGGCTATGGATCGTTTTCACCTCTTTTTCGCATATCCATGATATCATAGTTGCATGGGGAGATATTTGGGTTATTGTCCATCCACAGAAGGCCCATTGCATCAACGGTCTCGATTAATGAACCGCCCACCCAACTCATCAAGTATCAATTCGGGGTGGACCATCGTATAATTCTTCCTATATAATTTCTGAAATTGGGTGGTTCTTTTATGCATCCCCTTTCAAAAATATATTATGCCTTGTCCACATGTCAAGTGGGCTAGGGTTTGTTTTATTTTTGGGCCATTTCCTAAAATGATACAACACATGGATCATATTGGGCCCAGATAGCCTGGTGACATCGTCACACCCCGGACACGGATTGTGTCCTACCCCCGCCTGGACGGTAATCCATCCAGGCAGGGCTCTGTGGGGCCCACTGTGATGTAAGTATTTTACCCACGTCGTTCAGTGTTTTTCTCATATCATTTTAATGTGAGCCAAACAATGAGGCGGGTGGATTTCCTGCAAAAGCCTTTCCCAACCCTATAATGCAAACTGCAGCCAAGTGGACAACTTACCATAGACTCTGGGCCTCGCAGACCATATTGACTTATGTGCCATAGCTCACTTGATACATTTGCCACAGCTCACCTCATTGATATATACTCCTTTTCTATGTACCAATGACTTGGACCATATTGGTACATATGCCACAGCTCACCTTATTAGTATATACTCTGCTCCATGTGTCATTAAACCAAATGCACCCAACCACAATGCATAGTAAAAAATTGTCTTTTCAAGGCATTGCACATGGACATTTTTGTTTCTTGTGTGTAACGTCCCGCGGGAGACATTGGTACGCACCAAGGCGGGCTTGGGTTAGGTCCCATTGTGATACATTCATGAAATCCGTTCTGACGATTAAGTCTGTAATAAAAATTTAGCCAAAACATTAGTAAACTAGGCAAGTTTATGATTTAAGTGGGCCACACTGAGGAAAAGTGGGAGAGGATGCATATCATTGGATTTTTTACAAGGCCTAGCATGATGTTTATACGAAAACCACTTCAAACATTAACTAACTCATGAAAATTCATGCGAAGAGACCAAAATTTAGGCCTATAAGTGACTTAGGTGGGCCACACCCAATGAAACAGTTTGGATGATTATGCCCATCTCCACTTAAATGTTTCTGCTCATATGACTCAATTGAATTATGGATGTGGGTGGTGTTTGATATCTGTGGTTAAAATTTTGTCACTCACTTCACCTTCGGAGTAGATTTAATATTCATCATTATGGGCCTACCCTAGCCTGGCAAAACTGTCGGGACAAGGATTGCATCCTAACCCTACAACCAACCAGGGGCAACGCTTGTTGGTGCTTGTGGTCCCACGATGATGTATGTGTTTTATCTGCACTTTCCATCCATTTTTCCATCTTATTTTATAGCATTAGCTAGAAAATGAGATAGATCTAAGTCTCTGCTAGACCACACCATAGGAAAATAGTAGTGATTGAACATCCACAGTTAAAAACTTCCTAAGAGTCTTGTAACATTTATTAGCCATCCAACCTATCGTTGATTAGGTCATATAGACCTGGACGAATGATAAACACAAATATCAGCTTGATCCAAAATTCTTGGGAGCTCTAGGAAATTTTTAATGGTAGTTGTTCAGTCAGGACTCATTCCTGTGGTGTGGTCCACTTGAGAATTGGATCAAGAATTGGATCTTACTCATGTTTGGTATCATGCCCTTAAATGATATGGAAAAATGGATGGACAATCTGGATCATGCATGTATCATAGTGGGCCACATTGCAATTTCCACACCGTCCAGTATAGGTTGCCACTTGCAAGACTCACGTTAACATACACCAGACGTGTGGGAAAACCAAGGTGGGAGGGTTGGAGATGACCTAATTTCGATGCGTATGTGAAATCAACTCCAATCATATGGCGCATGAGGAAAACATAGCCATAGGGATCCAACATAAGGCACATTCATAATATGTGAAATCAACTCCAATCATATGGGGCATGAGGAGAACATAGCCATAGGGATCAAACATAAGGCACATTCATAATTTATGCTGGATCACATATGCGCAAACAATGCAAGGGATACCCACCATCCAAACTGTTTAACTTGGTGTAGGTCACGTAAATCACTTATGGGCATAAAATTTAGTCCCCATACATGACTTTTCATAAGGTGGATAATGTTTGGAGTGGATTCTATATAAACATCATGGTGGACCTTATACAAAGTCAACAGTAGCTGTCCCCCTCTCCCACTGTTTCCCCTCGTGTAGCCCACACGAATCAAGTATCAACTTGATGTTGGTGTCTCACAGTTTAATTTCTCTCACATGCCTAATGGTCGGAGTGGCTTTTCCGAATACATCACAATGGGCCCACCGTAGTCCCCCTGTCCAACAAAGCCTAACTTGGTGCATACGAAGGTCTCTCTCCATGTAAAGAGAGAGAGAGAGAGTAATGCTCACCTTGGATATGGCTTTCACGGAAATTCGCTAGCATTTTTTGAAAACTCATCTCGCGTTATGTATATAAGCAATCTGAATGGTCTACTAGATAAGTCACATTATGAAACCCTACATTCTAAAACTTAGCCTAATCTATAAATTTTGTGGGACAGCGAAGTGAGAGGCGAATTAGGAGAGGGAATTCCTCTTCACTTTGCTATGGCCCACTAGATTTATGAATTAGGCTAACATTTGGGCATCGGGAGTTTCAGACCTGGGACGCGGATTTCCTGCAAAAGCCTTTTGTGAAAACTTATGTGGTGCCTACCGTGATGTTTGTGAAAATCCACCCGTCCATCCATTTTGGGAGCTTATTTTAGGACTTGGGACCAAAATTGAGCATAATCCAAGACTAAAGTGGGCCGTGCTAAAGAAAAATGTGCGTTCTTGGAGTTGAGTCAACTGTTTCTGTTGTGTGGTGAATTTTGTGAGGAGTCTCGAACACGAGACCTCCCGCTTTGATATCAATTTGATGCAGGACAATTAACCACTTGCTCTAAAAACTCGAACTGTTAGAGCATGGTGAATTAATTCCTTTATCTCATAGCCAGGCCCCACATCTCATGAGTTAGGACTTCGGCCGAATCCCCCTCGTGGGCCCTAAATCATATGGGTACCGCCTTATATGGGCCACCCACCCCGAGTGTGTCCTAGCATGCCACATGCTACCCCACTTGAGCTCGGTGTGAAATGCGCATTAATCACCCCCAGTGAGGAGTCTAGAACACGAGACCTCCCCCATGGGCCCCACCCACCCCAAGTGTGCCCCTGCATCCCACAGGCGACCCCACTCGAGCCCGGTGTGAAAACGCCCCTGCATTAGGGGCTCATACTTGGACGATCTGGATTGATGCACACGTGCCAATGTGAGTGGATGATCACTACCATTCAACAACGGGTGGAAAGTGGGCATACCAATCCAGATTTGAGCCATTTTATTCACTATCTTTTTAGTTCTTTTTTAATTTTTGCTTTTAGCATTTTGAAAATTGCTAAAACCTATTCAGTTTGGATTTTTCCAACGGAAAATCTACTCATATATTTGACTATTTACTGGGGTGTACTGTGTTTTAGATGCTTGGGAAGATACCTCTTTAAAGAATGGGGCTTGCCTGTAACCTAGGGATGTAGGAATCCCTTGTAACCACAAGCTTTGTGGGGCCCACTGTGATGTTTGTGTTACATCCACTCTGTCAATTTGTTTTGCCAGCTCATTTTAGGACATGAGCCCAAACATGAGGGAGATCTAAAATTGAAGTGGGCCACACCTTAGACACCTTAGGAAATACTTCAGATGGAAATGCCCATTGCCGAGACCTTTTTTGGGGCCCATTGCGGTGATTATATGTCATCGAATGCATTTATAAAGGCCTGTTTGATCAACTATATTTATATGGTGTTTGACAGGAATTTGGCATTTATTTCTTGACATGGTAAAAACAGATGTAAGACGTTGACATCTTTGTCAGGAAAACGAGGCTCTAAGATAGTAGGTGGCAAAACTTTGTGGCCCCACCATGATGTATGTGTTCTATCCATACCGTCCATTCATTTTTCCATATCGATTTTGGGCTCAGGCCCAAAATTGTGGCAGATCTCAAGTGGACTACACCACAAGAAACAATGGAGATAATGATACCCACCATAATGTTTATTTGTGATTCAACCTGTTCATAAGGTCACACAAACATGGATGAAGGGAAAACACAAATATTGACCCGACCCAAAACTTCCATGGTCATCAAGAAGTTTCAATGTTTATCGTTCAATCCCTACTGTTTTCTGTTACATGGTCCACTTGAGCTTTGGATCTACCTTATTTTTTGGGTCATGCCCTAAAATGATCCAAGGAATAAATGGATGGAATGGATATAACACATACATCATGGTCGAGCTCATGGAATTTTGGCTTCACAATGTGTTAGGAATTTGAATTTCGCCCAAGTAGAATTCCGCCTTCCTTCCAAATTCCTGTGAAAAAGTATAGTTATGTTTTTACCCCCAATTCACATAAATTACAGCAAATCAAATAGTCTGTTAGGTGTTTCCAACCTATTTTTAAACATTAAGGTGAATCCCACCTTTAATGAAGGGAAAATTTAAATAGTCCCGATCCAAAACTGTTATAGCCCCAAGAAGGTTTTAGTGGTGAGCATTCAATCCCAATGTTTTTTGTGGTGTGTCCCATTTGAGTTTTGCATATCCCTCATGTTTGGACTCGTGACCTAACTAAGTTGAAAATATGGATCAACAGAGTGAATATAACACGAAAATCACGGTGGGTCTTGAGTGCCTAGGGTTACAGAGATTCTTGTAACCTCGAGTCCTTGGCAATTTGCATCGCTCCTGAAACTTTCATTGTTCCCTCTCTATTATATTATTTTTTTTCCTTGCGAAGATTTTCCCCCCATTAGTAGCACACTCATAGCTACGTTGTAGGTTGGCCTCCTTACAACTCACATGGCACGCACCCTACTAATCTCCCATACTTCTAAATATTAGGACCCACTATTGATGGATTAATTGTTCCGAGTACCAGTGATTCCTGGATAATACTGGTGATATCATATTGGTAAAGCCAGGTCAATGATACTGAAACTGGCGGTAGTTTAAAAAATTTCAAATATCACCCATATTTATATTTATAATATTGATGATATTTAGCGATTCATCGATAGCAACAATATTTTGAGAAGAACTCCTTATAAAAGTTCTCTAGTGTCAACGATACCATGTATAATATAATATCCCTGATACCCATAATAATACCCTCAATATCAGGGAAACATTCGTAAATAAGCAAAAATTAACAGAAAATTGTTTTTTTTAAAAAATTATTTATGACCCTTAAAATCTTCATTTTGGGGATTTTTCTTTTTAATTTTGTTCATTCGGTGATTTTGATCATTCTTGGTATCTATTGAATCAAAATTTGGATTTGAGAAGGAATCTCATTTGGAAACCAAGATGGGCCTAAACTCAAAGGCGATGAAAAATTCATAGAAATTATTATTATTATTTTTATTTTTTTTCAAATATCAGCACGAATTGCAAGGAAAATTCATGTCCATACATGATTCTCATGCATTGACATGGATTGTGGTGAAAAAATTAACACTTAGGTGAAAAATGGGGAAATTAGGGAATTTTAGTTTTTCTATTTTTATATTAGAAGATATGTGTAATTGTGTATCTCACTATTAATTATTGTGGAAATTCTATATTTAATTAGTGTTGGCTGATCTTGATTGGCTACAATTTTTGTATATTTATTTTATACTAATATTTTTTTTATAACACATGATTAGGCCCTTATAACATGGGAACTTATTATGTGTGGTTGTTTTTTGCAATATTTTCATTCTTACAAATGTCAACATGTGTCTTTTAACATTTCCCAAAGTTGTACTAAAAAAATTCCACCTTTTTCTTAACATTTCGCCAATGTTTCCCTTAGACAATGTTAACAAAATCATTATCGTGTTGCAAACCATAATAGGAGTTGAATCGTATTGAATTGCAAATCCTAAAATAAATTGTAAGATTTTTTTTTTTTTTTTTTAAATAATATTCTTGAGACAATGTGTAGACACTGAAAAATCGGCGTCCACGTTGTTTGGTAAAAGTGTGTTGTAGTGATGCTGTTGGGGGTGATTAAGCTGATTTGTGATTGTTGGAGTCGCCACTAGCCGAATAATCTCAGAATCCCGCGGTCGGCTAGAACCACGGAATACGTAAGGTTGGAGAAATCTGAAGATTCTCTGACCTTAGATTGACTCCTGGTCTGCGATCCGGGATTCCGGGTAAGGGACCTCGGTTACAAAGAGGGAAGGTGTTAGGCACCCTCTCTGCCCGTACAAATGTGCGGTCTCAACTTAGTGTCGTAAAATAATCTCAAGGGATGATGATGATGCTATGGTCATGATGGGACTAGTTACATGTGGATTTCTGATGTAACAAGATCCGAGGTTTCGGCAGGCCACAGAGCATACGTCCAACAATGTGTCTAGAAGGCGGATGTGATGATGTTTATGCAAAGAGATAAGAAGAGTGGACTAGATTACTAGGAATTTCTGATGTGACAGGATCCGATGTACGGCAAGTCACAGAACATACGTCCACTAGAGATCTAGAGAAGCAAGGGGGTTGAGAAGAGAGTAGATGTCATAATGAATGCTTGTATGTAAATGGATCTTTGGCTTGATTCTTGAATAGACTAAGATGTAGATTGAACCATGATCATTTTGGGCTAGGCTTGTAGGTTGGAAGGGTTGAGATGAAGGCCAGGAGGTGGCCGGAAAATTTGGGCTTGAAGGCTTGGGAGCCCCTTCCCTTCCCTCACTCTCTTCCTCACTCACTCTTTCTCACTCACTCTCTCTTTCTCTCCCTCCCTCCCTTGGTGGCTTATTTGGTGTCTTGAAAATGAAAGGGGAGAGGGCTATTTATAGCCATTTCCAATGGCTTTTTGGTAAATAGAGGACAAGAGGAGGGTAAATGCTGATGTGGCATATGGTGATTGGTGGAGAGGAGAGAGATGCCACGTGGCGTGCTCTTATTGGCTAAAAGGGCTGGTAAAACAGTAAATAGTGAGAATGAGGAGGGTAAATGTATGGGAGAGTTGACTTTGGACGCTGGGACAGCTGTCCCTGCTCAGGTTGCACGCGGCGGAACTCGTGTGGCTGACTCAGCGCATACTTTTTGAGAGGAGGCGGTAGTTTGACTACCGCCGGCGGTAGTCAAACTACCGCTTCGGTACAACTTTCCTCTAAATTCATCCGGTTGGTCCTTTTTTGGGTCCTTAGAGTGAAACAAAGTCCGTTTTGGATATTTGGCTCAAAATGGCTTGAAATTGGCTCGATCGTTGCCCGAGAATGATTCGAGAAATAGATCGGTTTTGGACATGGTCTGGATTGAATAATGGATCAGGTTAGGGTTAGGGACATGATCATGGTTCTCAGATTGTCTTAACAAAATCAAGATATTAGCCTGGGTGGGGTGTCTACAGATGCCCCTTTTTGACCGAGGTTGCGAGCAACCGAAGGTCAAAGCAAGTGGACACCCCACCATTCTGGTCAGAATGAAGGGTAGCGATTCAAATCTATTGCCTACCATTGTATCATTGTCAATTGACTGTTTGGAAAAAGATGACTTGCACATATCACGAGGGTTGAGGAAAACATTATGATTGTCTCCTGCGCATTTGTCGCGGCTTTACGGATCACCAATCACAACCTCTTCACATCAGATTGTTTACAGCATTGGAGGGTAAGTCTGAAAAGTAAGGGCCTCTGCGCATTTGTCGCGGCTTTACGAGGATTCCGTACTTATTAGGTCTGTCGTTCCTTTGCTATGTAATCACCCTAGGAATGTTTGTTCCATTTGATCGTCAAAGTGGTTAGCTGCCCTGCACGTTGGTGCGGCCTTACGGGGAACTCACTACGCCGACTTGGACTCGATCAAATTTTGTGAACATTTCGGACTAGGTATGTGTAGGTAATCTGTTCGCCATGCAATCTGCTGAGTCTGACACTTTGGTTACAATGGATCGTCTTCAATTCGAGTTTGATTATTCTTTCCAGAGATAGATCCACTCATCTTACTAGCATTTGTACGACTGCCCAGTTATAGAGATCTGGCACATCGTACATATATCATGTACGGACTCGATCGTCCTTCGGGGAGACCGGAAGAGATCAGGTCTTATTTAACTGTTTGCACTGACCGCAACTGGAGAATATGGAAGATTCCTTAGTGTACTGCGCGACGCGTGAGTTTTTTAAAACTATCCTCTTTGGAGTTAGACTCCTTGAGGATTTTATTTGAAACTATTTTTAGATTTTTTGGAAAATATCCGTTTGATTTTGCGGGTGGGCATCGTCGTTCGGTTTTTACTTTCACAAGTTAAGTAAACAGCCGCATTGCCTCTACTAATGAGTTGACAAGGCTAACGGTTTTTATTTGAAAGTCAGATAGCCTCCACTAATAACTTAATGGGGCTATTGATTTTTTTATTTGCAAAAAAAGTCAGATGACCTCTACTAATAAATCAATGGGGCTAACGTTTTTTAGAAGAAGCAAAACCTTTTGGCCTATACTTACTGGGATTTATTTTAGAGTTACTTGGTATTTTTTCTTTTTTTTTTAAAAAAATATTTTTTTAAATATTTTTTTTATATTTTTTATTTTTTGAAGATTTTGAGATTTTTAGAAAATTCGGAGGTTTTATGGAATTTTGGAAACTTTTGGGAAAATTTGGGATTTTTTTTTTTTTTTTGAAATTTTTTTAGAGACTTTCTGGGATTTTGGATATATTTTTTTGGAATTTTGGGATTTTTTTTTTTTTGGGATTTTTTTTTGATTTTTTTTTGATTTTTTTTGAGAATTTTTTGAGAGTTTTTGGAACAAAGGTTTACTTTTGAAATTCTCTAGGGTCCTTCCAAGGGTTTTGAAATACTGAGATCTATTTTTAGAAATTTTTGGGACCCTTTTTAGAAATTCAGAGGAACTGAAGTTTATTTTAAGAATTTTCTAGGACATTTTGGAGGTTTTAGGGAATCAGAGGTTTATTTTTTAAAATTTTTGAAGACCCTTTTTGAACCTTAGAAGAAACAGAAGTTTATTTTAAGAATTTTTTTGACTTTGTCCACCGGTCCAAAGGGAGGACCGGTCACTGGAGGCGGGCATGGGGGACAGCACGCTACCCCATGTCAGAATGTCGGCCGCGACAGTCGGACTGCCGCCAGCGGTAGTTCGATTACCGCCGGTCCGTCAGACGAACCACTGGTCCGTTCCTGTTTGTTGGTCCGTCCGCTGCAACCTTCCTCCCATTTAGTCTGCTCGCCCGAACGTCCAGGGACGCATTTGTGGTCCCTGGAGTGAATTTTGTTGGTCCTTTACCTTGTATTTTTTGATTTCAGGTATTCCTGACCGTTGGATTCTCCTTGGGTTCTTGGCGGGCCACCTTCTTAAGGAGATCTTGCACTCTTTTTTTTTTTTTTTTTGGAAGGGTCATGATCAGGACCGTTGATCAGTTTTGATGAAATCTAGACCATTGGATCTTGCATGATTTTGCATATTTTATTTTATTTTGTTATATATATATATATTTTTTTTATTCATGTTCTTTGGTCATGCGTATTTTTTATTTTTTATTTTTTATTTTTATTTTATTTGTTTGGAGTGGGGTGTGATAAGAAAGGGGCCCCACCCTTTATTCGATCTAATCTCTTTTTTGTTTTTTTTTTTTTGGGACGATCTGGATCGTTGGATGGGTGGATAGATGATTGATCTGGATGACGGATTTGGATCATGCGTGGACGGATGGATGATGGATGACCTGGACCATTAATTTGGATCATGCATGAATGAATGGATGATGGATGGTTGATCTGGACGATGGATAATCTGGACCATCAATCTGGATCATGGGTGAATGGATGATGGATGATCTAGACAATTGATCTGGATTTCATATGGACGGATGGATGATCTGGACCATTGATTGAATGATCTGGATCATGCATGAATGGTGGATGAGTGGTCTGGATGAATGATCTGGACCATTGGATGAAATAATCTAGACCATGTATGAGTAGTTTGGACCATGTATGGATGATCTAGACCATTGGATGGATGATTTGGGCCATGTATGAGTGATCTAGACCATGTATGTATGATCTGGATGATCTGGACCATTGGATGAAATGATCTAGACCATGTGTGAGTGATTTGGACCATTGGATCATGGATGAATTTGCTGAAATGGCCCCTCCCCCCCTTTTTTTTTGGAATGGACCTTGATCATTGAGCGGGCCTTTGATTTTGAAGTGGCAATGACTTTGGAAAGGATTTAAGCCTTGGGATGGGTTGTTTTTGGAAAACGAGCTCTTGAGGGTGGGTTTGTGGACATGGGCTTCCAAGATGGGCCTTTTATCATGGACCCTCCCCCTTTTTTTTATAAATTGGCCTTTTGAGACTGCTTTTGAAAGTGGGCTTTTGAGATGAATCTTTTGAAGTATGGGCTTGACATGGAACTTACCTGTAGGCTTTGCCTGTGCAGTATGCCCCGTCGAGGTAGGAATGAGGCTGCTCCGTCTCAGCATTCGACTGACCCGTGTTATGTGCCCCGGGAGGGTCGGCACCTTTCAGATGTAGCTTGAGAGGGCGGCGCGCCTGTGATTCTCAGAGGGCGTGGGGTTAAGACACATTAACCTGACTGGTTTCATGATCCTCAGCCCTTGTTCTTCGAGGTTCTGGAACGTACCCCTTTTGCGCATCTTTTCCGGGTTCGTCTGAGCAAGACGAACATGTCGCTCTTATCTGCATTGGCTGAGCGATGGCACCCTGAGACACATACATTCTAGCTGCCCTTTGGAGAGTGGGGGATCACCCCATATGACATATATATGTAGCTGGGTCTTAGATATGATGGTGGTTCTGTGCCCTTTGAGGAGGACCTTCCAGTACCTACTGAGGACGACTGGATGGAGCTATTAGGGATGATGCCAGATGCCAGAGAATTTTTGGGTCATCGTTTTAAACTTTTGTGGCTTTCTTCGAATTTCGCCAGACGCATCCCTGAGACTGAGGCTACAGCTGTAATAAAAGCTCGGGCCTTGATTTTATATACCATGGGAGCGATGATCTTCTGCCATGGGAATGAATTAGTGAGTTCCCGTCTGTTATCACTCGTGGCAGACATCACTTTTCCCATGCCGTACAACTGGAATGCAGCCCTCCTGGCGCATTTGTACGAAGGGCTGGACAAGGCCAGCCGCTGCATCAGCCGCTCCTTGACTAGTTTTTACCCAGTCATTGAGGTACTTTCTCGAGATCATTTCTGTCATTTTTTCCTTGAGGATGGTCTGGTGTGTCTCCCCCTAATTTTGGTGTGGCGCAGGTTTACTTTTTTGACCACTTTCCTCACCTGGCACCCACTCTGATCAATCATTCGCCTCCATTCCCGTGCATGATGCTGTGGTACAAGGATAACCGCAGCCATACACGTTTGTTTTCTGATCTTGCTTGGAGGTCGAATATTGATGCCCTCATTCCTGACGATGTGAGCGATCCGTCTTACCCTGTATTGCCCATATGTTGCTTTCTGCATGTCTGACAATCTTTACCCTTTCTTCCTTTTGCAGTTTCATACTCGGTCATACCTTCAGTCGAATGCAGCTCTTACTCCTGGTGCACAGGAGGCTTTCCAGGCCTCTCGACGACGCCGCATCCTGGAGGATCTGCGGGTAACCAAATGGTATCTGAGAGAGACTTTTTTGGCAGCTGACTGGCAGCCCTTTGGTCCCGCTTAGTCCGCCATCTGGACCATCTAATTGGAGATCTGTGCCACAGAGAGAGCTGGTTGCTGCTTTGGAGGGCTATGAAGCCAGCGCATTTGTTGACCCAGACAGAGAGTACAGCTCTTGGAGCGAGCAGTACGGCATGGGTCCGATTCTTCAGCCTGGTTATGCTCCTGGTGGTGGCGCCCGCTTTGCTGAAGGAGGGATCTTGGGACCTCATTTTCATAGCAAGGATAGTGACACCTATTTTCCGGGTGACGATTAGTTCATCGGCTGTATGATCTCCTTCATTTGATATAAAATTTTAGTTTGTTCGGCATTGTCTTCTGCTCTTACAGTTGCTTTTATCCAATCATGCACATAGGAGCAAATTACTTGTTTTCTACCCTCCCGAGTAGACCTGTCCTGAATTGTAGTTGGAACTGGGCCGGAGCGGCAGTCGGACTGCCGCCGGCGGTAATCGGACTGCCGCCGGCGGTAGTCGGACTACCGCCAGTTGACATTTGCCCGTTCTGCCTGTTCTGTCAGGTGCTGCAGTGATTCAGTGATGACACCTCTGTTCTGAAACGGTACTCCGAATACCGCTAGCGGTAATCCGATTACCGCCCCCGTCCATCTTTTCTTCCAGCAAGCCCTGTTCTTCCCTGTTCATTCCCTTTGTCCCTTCCTCCGGTATTCCCGTCCGTCCGTTCTCTGATCGTCCCTTTTGTCTCCATTTTGTCCTTTCTTCTTTGTCTTATCCATCCCTTATTCCTTTCTCCTTTTCTAATTCATCATGGCCAATCATGATGATGGGTTAGGTGTGTTTATTAGTGGTGAAAAGGTGGGTAGCTCCATAAATGATGAGGAGTTTATGGGTGGATTGATGGGGGTAGATGGGGAAGTGATGGGCCCTCTTGAAGGAATGAACACCATTTATGGCTTGGATCCTTTTTCTACTAATGGGATGATGAGATTGGATGGTTTGATTGATGGAGGGATGGCTATGGATGGTGTGGATGGCTTGATTAATGGAAGGATGGCTATGGATGGTGTGGATGCTTTGATGGATGGGAGGATGGCTATAGGTGGTGTGGATGGCTTGATGGATGGGAGGATGGCTATGGATGGTATGGATGCCTTGGATCAGATTTTGGTGGATGACGGGCCTCCTCTTGGCGCTTTAGATGGCTTGGATCTGGTAGACGATGGACTTCCGAAGGGTGGCCTGAGTCAGATTTTTGGCACAGATTTCGAGGCGATGGTTAGACAGTCAGCTCCTGTCGACGTGCAGGATGTAGCTCTTATGTGTCACAGGGATGCTCCAGACGTTGCAGCTATTGGGGCTTCTTCATTTCAGACGCCTCCTGACGTAGCAGTTGTCGGGGATTCAGGTCCTCGTGTTGAGGCTTTTCAGGATACACTGCGTGATGCGATGGGCGCGTCTGGCTTTTTTCACCATCACGAGATTGACCTTCTAGATGAGGGCATACCCATATTTGATGACCTATCGGTGGACCCAGGGATTCAGATTGTTGAGGGCGTGCCTGTTCGAACTTGTCGACTGCAGCCGCGTGGCACCTGTTCTGAGCGATTAAACATTTGGATTGAAAGTTTGACCGAGTCCGAGATCTTCGAGTTGGACTCCTTGGGCTTTTGGGAGGTTCTCCACTTTCACCGAGTTCGCTTAGATTAGCGACTGCTGAGTGCGGCATTGTATGACTGGGTACCATCCCTGAACCTGTTTTCCTTCAATGATCTGGTTAGATGTCTTCCGATGTATTCTTTGCGTATCAAATATTGCGACCCCCATTTATTACCCGAATTATGAACATGATACTGTTTTAATGGGCTATTTTAATCATGTTTGTGATGCAGGGTGAATTGACATGCATGAATTGAAAAGGTTGCTAAAGACATGGTTTTAACGTTCAAGCATCATAAAGGCATTGGACGGAACTCCATGGGACCAAGATAGAGGATTTACACGCTGGAGATCAGAGAAATTCCAGCCACTCACTTTAAACAGGCATGAAAGACGTCCATAATGCAAGATCACAGGGTTCCCACTATCTGATCGGCTCCAAACTTCAGATATGGCTTGAGGACTTTAAATTAACCGTACACGTCGAATTTCAGCTAGTGAATCCGTCTGGAAGTGGCCCAATGAGCAAATCAGCCCCGTAATTCTTTAAGTGGGGCCCACCTGATATCTGGATATGCCAGAAAGTTTGTCTCAACCGCTTATATTTGATGGGAAAGTGGATGGACGGAGCAGATATCTCAAAAACATCTCTGTGGGACCCACATGTACAGAACATGTGTACGGTGTACAAGTGCACCGGGTGTGCACCTAACAACTCAACAGTCGGTCAGCGGCGCTGACCGACTTGCCTTCTAAAGATTTTAAAAACGGAAATTTCCGTTCTCTGTGTCGCAACCGAACCCATCGGTTTCGGTTGTGGGCCCCACCCATCTCATGTTTCACTGATCTGGACCATCTATTGTGTTCATATGGGGGCCATAACCCTTACCTAGGTGAATGTTTGGCCGCATGCACTCGATCACTAATTTCCACCGTTCAAACTCTGGACGGACGGTGGGTGTAAAAACCTTGTGGGCCACCATAAATCCAACTCAAGATTGAGCATTCCCATCTGGAATTTCGTCCGTCATCCAATGGACGGAGTGGATTTATCAAACAACTACAGAGTGGGCCCCACCTGTGTTACAGCGGAGGAGAGCCGCGATCCCTGTTTCGCAACCGACGGTAGCCTGATTTTTCGGGCTGTGGTGTGGTCTCAGAGACAATTTGATGCAAGATCTGATCCGTCCATTTTGTAGACCACGCAGAAACGTCCAAAGGGACGTTGATTTTACGAGTAAAAGTGCAAGAAAGATGGGAGTTTTGAGAACTCAAAGTTGCTGCGAGAAGGCCTTTCGCTGCACAGGCAAAACGACCGACTCTTCGTCCGGATTTCCGGTTTCGTGCCGTATAATTGGAGCTGTTTATCCACCGACCGTCAGCATCGTCTCACAATGCCTATAAAAGCAAAGGAGAGAGAGAGAGAGAATTGAGGGATATTCACGTGAGAGAGAGAGAGAGAGAGAGAGAGAGAGAGAGAGAGAGAGAGAGAGAGAGAGAGAGAGATTTAGTTATTTATCTTTGTTTTGATTTTTACTTTGGCATGATCCATCATGGTTGGCTAAACCTCTTAGCTAGGGCTAAGAGGTGAAGCTTGTGCGTATGATGGGATGATTTCTATGGCTTCGATTCATTAGTTGAACTATGTTGATTTGGTTTGATTTTAAGGAATTGCTGCGTAGTTTTTAATGATTTGTTGTGACTTCCATTACAATAGATCTGCAATGGCTTGAGTAATTTCTTTTCTTTATTTTGATTATGTGGTTAGGAAGCTCTGTTGTTCACCATCGCCCCTTGGACATGGTTGAATGATGGAATCCTCTTCTAACATTCATACATCACATTGATTGGTTGTGGATTGGTTTAACTCTGTTGTTTGCCTTGTCTCATGGACATGGTTTTGTGATGGAATCCATTCTAATTTACACCTGTCTCATCTTTTGAAAACTTGATCAAAGGAAGTTCAGATTGTTCTTTAAGCGATATATCTTCCAACTGGATGAAGATGGGACTCGAAGTCCGGTTGAGTTCGTGAATCAAGCGTAGATCTCCCGATCTCTACAAGTGGATCCTCTGAATCCCTAGTTTCCTTCTCTCGAATTCCTTAAATTTTATATTACTGTTTTCACCATTATTCCTTCAAACTACACTTGTTTTAGATTTCATCTTAGCCTAGTTCTAGATCTGTTTATTTTCAGGATACATACAGGTTTCAGTCCCTGTGGATTCGACCTCGGTCTTACCGAGTTTTTATTACATCACAACCCTATACTTGGGGAGTGAACAAGTTTTTGGCGCCGTTGCCGGGGATTGACGGCTACGTTTCCTGAAGATAACTGGTTTTAGGATTAGTTTGAGATTAGGACTTTTTTTTTGTTCTTAGGTTTTATTTTTAGAATTTCCTAATTCAGGTTTTTCTTAAATTTTTAGAAAGTTTATATTTAAAGTAACTTTCTATTTTTAGATGGTTTTCCCTTTTTAGAAACTAACCTAACTTTCTTATTTTGTAGGATTCTCGAGATAGGTTTCTAAATTGGTAATTTCTCTTTAATTTTTTTTTTCCTTACTATTTCTAGATTAGGATTCCTTTTTAGTAAGTTTCTAATTCTAACTCTTTTAGAATCCAATTTTGTTTCCTATTTTTTTTTAGAAACTAACTTTCTTGTTTTCCTGTTTTGTAGGCTCATTAGAAATTTCTAATTCGATAAGATCTTTCTAAATTCTACTTTCTATTTTTAGAATTTCCATTACTAACTTACTTTTTAGTTTAAGAACTTTCCTCTTTTGTTTTAGAAATTTTATACTCTTTTAGGAATTTCTCTTTTCTAAATTAGAAACTAGTTTATCGCTATTTCTCTTCTTAGGATTTTCCAATTTTAGGTTAGAATTTCTCTACTTTCTATTTTTAGAACTTTTCTATTTCTAGGTTTTTATTTATTTTAGAAATTATTTCCTTTTAAAACTCATATTACTTTCTATTTTAGGATTAGGATTTCTAATTCAGAACTTTCTAACTTTAGGTTTAGAACCTTCCTCTTTTGTTTTTAGAAACTAGGATTAGTTATTTTCCTTTATAGAGACTCTTTCTAATTTTAGAAACTAACTCATTCTTCCTTTATTTTGAGAACTTTCTAATTCTAGGTTTAGGAAACTTTCCTTTTCTAGAAACTAACTTTGTTTCCACCTTAGAATTTTCTAACTTTAGAATTTCTATTTTTTAGGAACTAATCTCTTTTGGTTTCTTTTTGCAGGATCTTAATTTAGAGACTCCAATTTGGTAACTTCCTTCCAACCCTCTCTTTCTTTTTAGATTTTTAGGATTAGGTTTAGAATTTGTTTGAGGGCTGCGAGTGTTTCATGCCCAAGTGGGCTCGTGACAACACTCGACGTCTCTTGACTGAAGGAGGATTAGTTGAGGGGTTAACTGTCCATCGCAGGACTAGACACCGCTCGAATTCCCCTGAGTTAATTGAGGATATGGCTGAAAATCAACCTCGTCTACCCCAACCTAGGGTAGAAGATGTCCAGGATGAGAATGAGGTGCATCAAGCACCCCGCCTCGTACCTTACGAGATTACTTACAACCGGCGGGGGTGAGTACGCCCTCATGCATGGTTTTTCAGGAGAATGCAGGACATATGGATATCAAGCCAGGGGTGATCCAACTCCTTCCTAAATTTCATGGGCTTGAGTCAGAGAATCCATATCTACATCTGAAAGAGTTCGATGAGATCATGACTACCCTATACTTTCCTAACGTGTCTGATGACACGGTTAGTTAAAACTCTTTCCCTTTTCTTTGAAAGAGAAAGCCAAGACGTGGTTACATTCACTATCCTCAATCTATTGGCAGATGGAATGACATGACAAGGGAGTTCATTAAAAAGTTTTTTCCATATCATAAGACGAACACCCTTAGGAAGTCGATCATGAACTTCGCCCAAAGGGAAGATGAAACATTCTTCCAATGTTGGGAGCGGTTCAAAGATCTTGTCAGTTCATGCCCACAACATGGTTTTGAAACGTGGCGCATCACGAATTTTTTCTATGATGGACTGACGTCTCCCATGCGCCAATTAGTTGAGACAATGTGTAATGGGGAGTTTATGAATAAAGGTGTCGATGAGGTGTGGGACTACTTTGATAAACTTGCTGAGAACACACAAACATGGGACATCTCCCCTAGACCAAGTACTACACCTAGGCCGACTCATTCCAAAGAAAAAGGTGGAATGTGAAAGAGGATGATGATATTAACGCCAAGGTAGCCAATCTCACTCGAAAACTCGAGGCCATGGAATTAAAGAAGGATAAGGCCAAGGAAATTGTTTGTAGTATTTGTGGTTGCAACATTCACACTACTGAGAATTGCCCAACTATATCTGCCTTTCAAGAGGTATTGAATGAGCAATCCAATGCTGTAAGTAATTACCAAAGACCTTTCAGTGGGCCCACCTCTAACACATACAATCCTGGCTGGAGAAACCATCCAAACTTCAGTTGGAGGAATGGACAAACCGCTACACCTCAAGGTTTCCTAAATCAAAATCCAACTCAAGAGAAACCTCAAGAGGATCCTAGGTTCTAAACATTTTCAAAAGCAAGAGCTTTTCAATCAGGGTATGCTACAGTGCCTTTCAAGACCTTACAAAAGCAATACAGGACTTAAGGTTTGAAAATGCGATTGGGAACAAGGGGAGCTTCCCAGCTCAACCTCTTCCCAATCCTAAATCGCAATATGAAGTTAGCGACCCAAGCTCTTCAAATCAGATGGAGCAAGCTAAATCCATCACCACTCTTAGGAGTGGAAAAATCATTGACAAAACCATTCCGGTTAGGGCTGAAAAGTCTAAAGACCCGGAAGTGGATAAAGAAGATGGATCTAGCCATGCCCCACCAGAGTTAGAACCGGAACCTCAAGGAAAGCCGGTTGCTCCATTTCCCAACGGTTGGTTGCACCAAAACCTCTCTCTAACTCTCAGGATATCCTAGAGGTGTTGAAACAAGTGAAGGTCAACATTCCTCTACTTGATGCCGTGAAACAAATACCTTCCTATGCCAAATTCTTGAAAGACTTATGTACGACCAAAAGACGACAAAATATTCAAAAGAAAATCTTCCTGACTGAGAAAGTGAGTGCCATCCTAAAGCAAGATGTGCCGCAAAAATTCAAAGACCCTGGTAGCCCAACCATATCATGTGTAATTGGGGACTATCGAATTGATCACGCACTTCTTGACTTAGGAGCGAGCGTTAATCTTATTCCCTACTCGGTATACAAACAGTTGGGTTTAGGTGAATTAAAACCCACCTTAACCACACTACAACTTGCTGATCGCTCTGTTCGTGTACCAAGAGGAATAATTGAGGATGTGTTGGTCCAGGTTGATCGATTTTACTACCCAGTAGATTTCATCATCCTAGATACCGAACCCATCAACAATACAAGCACTCAGATTCCCGTCATTCTTGGTCGCCCATTCCTTGCCACTTCAAACGCAATTATCAATTGCAGGAATGGTGTCATGAGTATGTCTTTCGGGAATATGACATTAGAAATGAATATCTTTTTCAACACCGCAGTACAAGTAGAGGAAGATGACGATATCCACGATATTAACATGATCGATACTTTCGTGAAGATAGGACACCCCTTACCTTATCCTCTCGATCCTCTAGAGACGTGCACTGCCCCCACTCCCATGAGTTTGATGATGACATAATTAGGGAGACGTGTGCCATGCTTGATGCGGTACCGGTTTGAAGTTAACCGATGGGGCCTCAATTTGAAAAGTTACCCCACACCGATGAAGTGCCTCTACCGTCTAACCTCAAGCCACCGAAGCTTGACCTAAAACCTTTGCCCTCGATTTAAAATATGCATATTTAGGTCAAGATGAGACATACCCTGGTGATTTCGCCCACCTTGAGAAAGAACAAGAGAGTATGCTTATATCTACTCTCCTGGAGCATAAGGGAGCCCTTGGATGGACAATCGCGGACCTTAAGGGAATCGACCCCTCGATTTGTACTCACCGCATATATCTTGAGGATAATGCGAAGACAGCTCGGCAACCACAACGTAGACTAAATCCAAACATGAAGGAAGTGGTTAAGGCCGAGGTTCTTAAACTATTGGATGTGGGTATCATATACCCTATATCTGATAGTCAATGGGTGAGTCCAACTCAGGTGGTTCCTAAGAAGTCCGGGATCACCATCGTAGCCAATACCTAATAATGAACTCGTGCCAACCAGAGTCACTACTGGTTGGAGGATGTGCATTGACTACAGAAAATTAAATACCGTCACGAGGAAAGACCACTTTCCTTTGCCCTTCATTGATCAGATCTTGGAAAGGTTAGCTGGTCATTCCTATTACAGTTTCCTTGACGGGTATTCGGGCTACAACCAGATAGAGATCGCCCCTGAAGATCAAGAAAAGACTACGTTTACATGTCCTTACGGCACCTTTGCTTACCGAAGGATGCCATTCGGGCTATGTAATGCTCCTGCCACTTTCCAGCGATGTATGATGAGCATATTTTCTGACATGATAGGGCAATATTTAGAGGTCTTCATGGACGATTTTTCGGTCTTCGGTCCATCTTTCAGCGAGTGCTTGGAAAGTCTTAAATGTGTGCTGAAAAGATGTGAAGAAAAGAACTTGGTACTTAATTGGGAGAAGTGCCATTTCATGGTTCAGAAGGGAATTGTCCTTGGACACATTATTTCATCCAAAGGAATCGAGGTGGATAAGGCAAAGATCGATCTTATCTCTAATCTACCTCCACCCAAGAACATGAGGGACGTGCGATCCTTCTTAGGACATGCCGGGTTTTACAGAAGATTCATAAAGGACTTTAGTCTCATCTCTCGTCCTCTATGTAATCTACTTCAAAAGGATGCACCATACGAGTGGACTGAACCATGTCAGAAAGCTTTCACTAAGCTTAAGGGCATATTGACTAGTGCACCCATCATACAGCCACTTGACTGGAGCATTCCGTTTGAACTTATGTGCGATGCGTCTGATTATGCTCTTGGGGCAGCTCTAGGCCAGAGAAAAGATAAGAAACCCTACGTTATTCATTACGCAAGTAAGACTCTAAATCCTGCCCAGGTGAACTACTCGACTACGGAAAAAGAACTTTTAGCCATAGTGTTCGCTTTGGACAAATTTAGGTCCTACTTGATCGGATCCAAGATCATTATTTACACTGACCACGCAGCGCTTAAGTATCTTCTATCTAAGAATGATGCTAAGCCCCGTCTGATAAGATGGATCCTCCTACTCCAGGAATTTGACCTAGAGATAAAAGATAAAAAAGGAGTAGAGAACGTAGTGGCTGATCATCTTTCTCGCCTTAATCCCTCTGATTCCTTTGAGATGACACCAATTAATGACATATTCCCTGACGAACAATTATTCAGAGTCTCTCATTCGCCTTGGTTCGCTGATATCGCTAATTATCTTGCCACAGGTTCTATACCGACACATTGGTCTGCGCAAGATAAGAAGAAATTTTTCACCGAGGTGCGCAAATTCTTCTGGGATGATCCATACTTGTTTAAATATTGCCCAGACCAAATCTTGAGGAGATGTGTACCAGACGATGAGCATCAGAGTGTCATCTCCTTCTGTCACTCATAGGCCTGTGGTGGTCACTTTTCTGCAAAAAAGACCACGGCCAAAATTCTGCAGTGTGGCTTCTATTGGCCCACTATGTTTAGGGATACTCATGAGTTTTGCAAAGCTTGTGAGCGTTGTCAGAAATTGGGAGCATTGTCTCGTCGAAATATGATGCCCTTGAATCTCATTCTTATCATAGAGGCATTTGATGGCTGGGGCATTGATTTCATGGGGCCATTCCCCTAATCTTTTGGAAATTTATATATTTTGCTTGCCGTAGATTATGTCACTAAATGGGTTGAAGTGATTCCGTGTCGAACTAATGACCATCGCACGGTCATTAAATTCCTGAAAGAAAACATCCTTTCCCGATTCGGAACGCCTCGGCTCACACTTTTGTAATAGACCATTCGAGAGTTTAATGAAGAAATATGGTATCTCTCATAAGGTGAGCACCCCATACCATCCACAGACAAGTGGGCAAGTTGAGATTTCCAATAGGGAGATCAAACACATTTTGGAGAAAACGGTTAACCCTGACCGAAAGGATTGGTCAATTCGATTGACCGATGCCTTATGGGCATACCGTACTGCTTTTAAAACCCCTATTGGAATGTCTCCCTTTAGACTCGTCTATGGGAAGGCTTGCCACTTGCCTGTGGAGTTGGAACATAGAGCTTACTGGGCGATCAAAAATCTAAATTTCAATCTGAACAACGCTGGCTCGCTACGCAAACTTCAATTAAATGAACTTGAAGAAATCCGGAATGAAGCGTACGAGAACTCAAGAATTTACAAGGATAGGATGAAGGTATTTCATGACCAACATATTCTACGAAAATCATTCACGCCAGGTCAGAAAGTCCTTTTGTATAATTCTCGATTACATCTCTTTCCGGGTAAGCTTCGATCTCGTTGGACCGGTCCTTACATTGTCGTTACTGCATATCCTCATGGGGCCGTCGAGATAAGAGACCCCGACAATGGCAAGGAGTTTAAAGTAAATGGGCATCGCTTAAAGCCATTTGTCGAGAAATTTGATTCAGAGGACATGTCCATGCCTCTGACTGATCCTGTTTATCAGGATTGATCTCCTAGTCTGATGGAGGTATAGGTAGGTTTCCTGCTTTCCTAGGATTAGGGTAGTTGCTTTGGTCTGGCTGAAGACATTAAACTTAGCGCTCCTGGGAGGCAACCCAGCTTTTCATTCCATTAGTTAATGTTTGTGGGTAACATTACTGCAAACCCTCACGAGACTACAACTCGTCCACTAGGGGCAACCTAGGGGTTTAAAGGCTTGTTGCATATGCTAAATGCAATCGAGAGCACTGCAAAAGTGGTATAGTTAGGAATTTATTTTTGTTATTTGTGTTTTACTTTCGTTTGGCTTCACTCTTGTGCTGACCCACTCTCATGTTGAGATCTCTACGGAAAAGTCTCTCTCGACTCGTTACCCAGGTACTATCTTCCCATCACTTCTCATTTACTTTCGTTGTCCCATGTGCATTGCATGTTTATATCTTTTACATTGAGGACAATGTAGGTTCTAGGTTGGGGGTTGTGGGGAGATTAGGTTTCCTAATCAGTGTTTTATTGGTCTTGAGCAAATATTGTAAAAATTTTAATTTTTTTCTGGAATTTCTGTAAATTCGAAGTGATTTTGACGGTCATCTTAGATTTAGAATTACAAGATTTGTGGAGTTGGTAACGTTATGACTCTTGGATCCGTTATTTGTTAGATTTCACAATAAGTTCAAACTTATCAATCTAGATTAGAAGTTTTAAACATTGATTGAGTCATGATTTCACATGTCACATCTCGCTTACACATTGAGGTCTCGCTTTGATATTAAAGGATTAACTTGAGATCACTAAGCGTGAAAGGAACCAACCCGAGAAATTGAAAGGATTGGGCGAGGATTGGGCGATTTATGGTCTTCACCATAGGTCTGCTCCCTATAGGTGTAGATTTAACTCCCCATAGATGGTATAAAAAAAAAAAAAAAAAAAAAGGGTTAGGCGACAAGTTTTCACCATAGGTTTGCTCCCCATAGGTGAGGATTTGATTCCCCTCCTTAGCGTTATTGTTTATAAAAATATTAAAGGCTGATAGAATGAAAAGATGATCTAAAAGGCAAGTGTTGGTTTCAGTTTTGTTTGTTATGAATTCCGTTGTTAATTACCTGTGATATCATGATATTGACAATTGGATCTTTTATTGTTGATAAGTCGGGACTACACTATACACTCATGGATCTCAATGTTTAGAATTTTCTTTCTGATTGATGGATGAATACTTTGAATTTGACTATGAAGTTTACCGTGTGCTTGAGTCTAGGAGAGAATAATGCCCAACATTCATGCATCTTAGAATTCTCATATTTAGATTGCTTTTCTAAAATCACTCGAGTTTATAGAAAGTGTCCTGTAATTTTTCGCATATTTTGCTCGGGACTAGCAAAATGCTGGTTGGGGGTTGTGTTGAGGGTCAAATATTGCGTATTAGACCCCATTTATTACCTAAATTACGAACATGATACTGTTTTAATGGGCTATTTTAATCATGTTTGTGATGCAGGGTGAATTGACACGCATGAATTGAAAAGGTTGCTAAAGACATGGCTTTAACGTTCAAGCATCATAAAGGCATTGGACGGAACTCCATGGGACCAAGATAGAGGATTTACACGCCGGAGATCAGAGAAATTCCAGCCACTCACTTTAAACAGGCATGAAAGACGTCCATAATGCAAGATCACAGGGTTCCCACCATCTGATCAGCTCCAAACTTCAGATATGGCTTGAGGACTCTAAATTAACCGTACACGTCGAATTTCAGCTAGTGAATCCGTCTGGAAGTGGCCCAATGAGCAAATCAGCCTCGTAATTCTTCATGTGGGGCCCACCTGATATCTGGATATGCCAGAAAGTTTGTCTCAACCGCTTATATTTGATGGGAAAGTGGATGGACGGAGTAGATATCTCTAAAACATCTCTGTGGGACCCACATGTACAAAGCATGTGTACGGTGTACAAGTGCACCGGGTGTGCACCTAACAACTCAACAGTCGGTCAGCGGCGCTGACCGACTTGCTTTCTAAAGTTTTTAAAAAACGGAAATTTCCGTCCTCTGTTTCGCAACCGAACCCATCGGTTTCGGTTGTGGGCCCCACCCATCTCATGTTTCACTGATCTGGACCATCTATTGTGTTCATATGGGGGCCATAACCCTTACCTAGGTGAATGTTTGGCCGCATGCACTCGATCACTAATTTCCACCGTTCAAACTCTGGACGGACGGTGGGTGTAAAAACCTTGTGGGCCACCATAAATCAACCCAAAATTGAGCATTCCCATCTGGAATTTCGTCCGTCATCCAATGGACGGAGTGGATTTATCAAACAACTACAGAGTGGACCCCACCTGCGTTACAGCGGAGGAGAGCCGCGATCCCTGTTTCGCAACCGACGGTAGCCTGATTTTTCGGGCTGTGGTGTGGTCTCAGAGACGATTGGATGCAAGATCTGATCCGTCCATTTTGTAGACCACGCAGAAACGTCCCAAGGGACGTTGATTTTACGAGTAAAAGTGCAAGAAAAATGGTAGTTTTGAGACCTCAAAGTTGCTGCGAGAAGGCCTTTCGCTGCACAGCTGCGGTGGCAAAACGACCGACTCTTCGTCCGGATTTTCGGTTTCGTGCCGTGTAATTTGAGCTGTTTCTCCACCGACTCCAGTCATCGTCTCACAATGCCTATAAAAGCAGCAAGGAGAGAGAGATGTAGGAGAATTGAGTCTGACGTGAAGAGAGAGAGAGAGAGAGAGAGAGAGAGAGAGAGAGATTGAGAGTTAGTTAGTTTTTGTTTTGATTTTTACTTTTGATCTAGCCCATGGTTATTAAACCTCTTAGCTAGGGCTAAGAGGTGAAGCTTGTGGTATGATGGGATGATTTCTATGGCTTTCGATTATGTTAGTTGAACTACTTTGATTTTAGTTTTATTATAAGGAATACTGCATAGTTTTTTTTATGGTTTGTTGTGACTTCCATTACAATAGATCTGCAATGGCTGCAAGTAATTTCTTTTCTTTATTTTGATTATGTGGTTAGGAAGCTCTGTTGTTCGCCATCGCCCCTTGGACATGGTTGATTGATGGAATCCCTCCTAACCTTCATACATCACACTGATTGGTTGTGGATTGGTTTAACTCTGTTGTTTGCCTTGTCTCATGGACATGGTTTTGTGATGGAATCCATTCTAATTTACACCTGTCTCATCTTTTGAAAACTTGATCAAAGGAAGTTCAGATTGTTCTTTAAGCGATATATCTTCCAACTGGATGAAGATGGGACTCGAAGTCCAATTGAGTTTGTGAATCAAGCGTAGATCTCCCGATCTCTACAAGTGGATCCTCTGAATCCCTAGTTTCCCTTCTCTGAATTCCTTAAATTTTATATTACTGTTTTCACCATTATTCCTTCAAACTACACTTGTTTTAGATTTCATCTTAGCCTAGTTCTAGATCTGTTTATTTTCAGGATACATACAGGTTTCAGTCCTTGTGGATTCGACCTCGGTCTTACCGAGTTTTTATTACATCACAACCCTATACTTGGGGAGTGAACAGGAGCATCGTTTTGGTAGTGCTGGCAGAGCTTTTCTTGGGATTGACTGAGTGTTCCCTTGGACATACCCGCATCCTCAGAGGCTGCTGCTCATTTCTTCAGGTACTTTCTGCTCTTTTGCCTCTTTCTCATGCATCCTATTTTTTTTTGATATTTTGAGCTTAATTTGAGCTTCTCCCAGGTATGGTTATGGGAGCACTTGTACATGACCCCTATGCTTGCATTTCCTGATTCCCGCCGCACTGACGTACTGCGCTTGTTACTTGACGACCTTCCGTGTGGCGCTAAGGCCACGGAGTCATTGTATCGCCGCATGCTTTCTCAGCTTCGAGGGTGGGAGATCAGCTGGGAGGCTACTTGGCTTTGTCGAGCGCCCCTGATCTGTAGTGCGGCTCGTACTCCTTTGTTGTTGCTCTTCGGGGATGCTGCTCCTATCATCCCGTACGCTTCCTTCACCAGTTTGGTTTCTGGCAGGATATCCCGGAGTTCGCTTTTTCTGGATTTGGACATTCCTCTCTTCCATCTGATTTGACATCCCTGTATAGGCGAGTCTGGATTTCCTGGCAGGGTTCTTTGGATGCGACGGCTCTAGGCCTTGAGTCTTGGGCTCCTCCTATGGCGACGGTACCATACCAGCGATGGGTAGCGTAAACGAGGTTGTATCGTCGTGTTCCAGTCGGCACTTGACAGATGAGGCTGCTGATCAGGATATGATAGGTGACACTGCTACATCTTCCTCCTGTGTTATTGATTCTTTTGAGGCCTTTGAGGAACGGCCCTTCATTGATCCTTCATTTCTGCTAGCCACACATGGCCATCTGATTAGTGAGATTGCTGTGCTTCGCCACTCGTGTGAGGACATGGCCCGCCGATTAGCCGTAGGGCAGCAATATGATGAGAGCATGCTTGTAGCACATCGTCTGGATAGGGATGAGATCTTCTACCTGCGCATGGAGATAGAAAGGCTCAGGGAGAGATTGTTGGCATATGAGAGGTAGGAGCTTACCTGCAATTTCTGCTGTTGATTGACTGCTTATTTTGTATGCACAGAGGATTTTTGCTATAAAAGGAAAAATAGTGTACTTGCAAAATGGTTTTAAAAAATGAAATATTTTGTTCATGCCATGTTTACTCATGTTTGGATTTATACTTTGGATGATTGGGATCAGAATTTTAGGCTCAGCCCACGTTGTGTACAGTATTCTAGATTGTGCTCCTTGGGGTCTTGGTTTCTTGAGACGGTGTCCGGGATTGCGTCCCCTGGATTTGAACAACATCTGATGGAGTACTGATCTGAAGTTGATCCTTCTTTATATCTCGTTGTGTCGTTTGCTGCCTCGGCTTCTTCTGCTCTTGCACTTTTATTTTATTTTTTATTTCTTGCCATTTTTACCCGTAGCGCCCTTTCAGGTTTTCACTACGTCTTGCTCTTCCCGTCATTTTTGCCCGTAGTATCCTCTCAGATTTTCACTACGTCCCGGGTTTTTGATCTTGCCTGCCTCTTGGCAGCTTGTGCTATTTTTACCCTTGGCGCCCTTTCAGGTTTTCACCGAGTCCGCTACGTGCCTGCTGTTTTTACTCGAGCCACCTTTTTAGGTTTTCAACTCACCCCTTTTGCTTAAACATGCCTTTATTCTTTTTTTTTTTGGTTTTGTTGGAGTGCTAGGAGTGATGGGGGAACTTCCTTTATAGCTGGCCGATTGGCTACCTGCCTGTCCTTGTCTTTAATCACAAACGTAAGCTGCTTGAAATTATTTGGGGATACAGGATAAATTTCTAGGGATGCGGGATGGATTTCTTAACTTTCTTTTTGGGTTTTCTTATTAAGGTTTCTTTTTGTCTTTTCCTTTTTTTCTTTTTCTTTCTTTTTGTTTTGTTTTCTTTCTTTCTTTTTTTTTTTTTTTTTTTTTTGGGGGCATGATGGGTGTTTCTGGAAAGGGTAATTGGTGGATATATACAGTTTTATTTCTGGTAAGGAGGTGAGAGATGCCGCCTTTCGATTGTAATCATTGACAAGGTTAGGTAGGGTTACCCGTGATACATTTTCACATTGTCGGCATTGATGGGATCGGGAAGATCCTTGCCTTTCAGATTGGTGAGCCGAAGAGCACCTCCTGGGAGTACTTCCCGAATGATCAGTGGTCTGTCCCACAATGGTTTGAATTTTCCTCTGGGATCTGGCAAATGCGGCGGCAGGATACGTTTCATGACCATGTCACCGACTTTGAAACTTCTCTTCCGGACTCTCTTGTTGTAAGCTCGAGCGATCCTTCTTTAATAGCATTGGGAGTGGTTTAGCACTCGCATGCGCTTCTCATCTGTTAGATGCAGTTGATCGTACCTTGCTTGTTGCCACTCGCCTTCCTTGACTTCACTTTCCAGTAGTATCTGCAGTGATGGGATTTCAATTTCGACTGGTAGTACTGCTTCCATTCCGTAAATGAGCTCATATGGAGTTGCACCTGTAGCAGACCGTACAGACGTGCGATAAGCCCAGAGTGCATAAGGAAGCATTTCTGACCAGTCACGATATGTCTTCACCATCTTTTCGAGTATGCCGATGATAGTCTTGTTCGTGGCTTCCACCCTACCATTCATCTGAGGGCGGTAGGGGTTCGACCGATGGCGTTGAATTTTAAACTTGTCGAGGAAATCGCCCATCCTTTTATTGACGAACGGAGTTCCGTTATCAGTGATAATGGCCTGAGGGACCCCATATCGGCTAATGATGTTGTTCTTCATGAATTTGACCACATGAGATGCTGTGATGGTGGTGTAGGATGCTGCTTCTATCCATTTAGTGAAGTAGTCTACTGCCACCAGGATTTATTCATGCCCGTTTGAAGCTTTAGGGCTGATCTTACCTATGATGTCGAGTCCCCATACAGAGAAGGGCCATGGTGCCGTCAAGTTGTAGAGTTCGGAGCGCGCATGGATCTGGGTTTGCGTGCTCCTGACACTTGAAGCATCTCCTGACGTGCTTGCAGCAATCTGTCTCCATTGTAAGCCAGTAGTAGCCGAGTCGTAGGATCTTCTTTGTCATCATGTGTCCATTCATATGCGGGCCGCATAGTCCTTCGTGGATTTCTGACATAATCTGGGCTGCCTCTGTCTCGTCGACACAGAGGAGGAGGACTTGGTTGAAGGATCTCTTGTAGAGGATACCTCTAGTGATCACGAAATGAGCTGCTAATCTTTGTATTGTACGTCGATTAGTCAAAGCTGCTCCTTCCGGGTACTTCTGATGTTCGAGGTATTTTTTGATGTCTGTGTACCATGGCTGATCATTTGGGGCAGGCTCAGCTTCTTCGATTTGTAGGCAGAATGCAGGTTCCTCTTGGAGTTCGACAAGTGAGTTCCCATTCAAAGAACTCCTTTTGGGATTTCCAGCATTGAAGCGAGGGTAGCCAGAGCGTCCGCAAACTGATTCTTGACCCGAGGCATGTAAGAGAATGTGAT
Source organism: Magnolia changhungtana (assembly GCA_030180095.1). Classification (NCBI taxonomy): domain Eukaryota; kingdom Viridiplantae; phylum Streptophyta; class Magnoliopsida; order Magnoliales; family Magnoliaceae; genus Magnolia; species Magnolia changhungtana. The sequence continues at coordinate 1,777,008 of JASAUF010000058.1, read as the reverse complement.
CTCTTCGAATTCCTCGATCAAATTTTTCAGATAGATATGATAAGGAATCAGCTTCTCATCCTTGGTCTTCCAATCGCCATTTATCTGGTTGATGATGAGTTGCGAATCTCCGAAGACTCGTAACTTCTTTACGTTGAGGATGATGGCTTCTCTTATACCGGCGATGCATGCCTCATATTCAGCTACATTGTTGGTGCACTGGAATGCTAGTTTTCTGGATATAGGAACTAGGACGTCTTCGGGGGAGTAGAGTATGGCGCTTACTCCATTCCCCTTCGAGTTTGCAGCTCCGTCGAAGAAGAGTGTCCACTCTCCTGCCTTTCTTTCCTCTTCTCCCTCGATCTGGAGGATGTCTTCGTCAGGGAAGAAGATCTTCAGGGGTTGGTAGTTGGGCAGGGAGTGTGCTGCTAGGTGATCGGCCAGTGCTTGCCCCTTGATTGCCTTCTGGGTGACATATGTGATGTCAAACTCAGAAAGCAGTAACTGCCATTTTGCAATTCTGCCCGTCAGTGCGGGTTTTTCGAACAAGTACTTCAACGGGTCCATGCGAGCGAGCAGAAGTATCGGGTGAGCGATCATGTACTGCCTTAGCCGTTGTGTTGCCTAAACTAAGGCGAGGCATGTCTTTTCTAAGTTGAAATATTTGGCTTTGTAGCTTGTAAACCATCGGCTTAGATAGTAGATCGCTTGCTCCTTTCTTCCCGTATCATCGTGTTGGCCGAGGACGCATCCGATTGCTTCCGCTGCGACAGAGATATACAACAAGAGTGACCTACCTGGAGTAGGCGGCACGAGCACTGGGGGATTTAGCAAGTATCTTTTGATTTTATCGAAGGCCGCTTGGCAGTCGTCATTCCACTCTTTTGGAGAGTTCTTTCGTAACAGCTTGAATATGGGTTCGCAGACCGGAGTGAGTTGTGCGATGAATCGGCTGATATATTGGATTCGTCCGAGGAAGCCCCGAATTTCTTTCTCAGTCTTGGGCGGTGGCATTTCGATGATAGCTTTGGTTTTGGTCTCATCCACCCTGATACCGTCTTCGCTGACAATGAAGCCTAAAAGCTTGCCTCCGGTTGCACCGAAGACACATTTTTGTGGATTGAGGCGGAGCTTGAACTTTTCCAGCCTGTCGAAGAGCTTTTTGAGATCTTCAAAGTGTCCTTCGATCGTGCAAGACTTGACAATCATGTCATCCACATAAACTTCCATTTCCTTGTTTATCATGTCATGAAACAAGGCAGTTATGGCTCGTTGATACGTAGCTCTTGCATTTTTTAATCCGAAGGGCATGACTCGATAGCAGAAAGTTCCCCATGGCATGATGAAGGAAGTCTTCTCACGGTCTTCGACGGCCATCTTGATCTAATTGTAACCGGAGAAACCGTCCATGAAGGAGAAGATCTTGTGTTCAGCAGTATTATCTACTAGTGTGTCGATATGAGGCAGAGGGAAGTCATCTTTAGGGCTTGCTCTGTTGAGGTCCCTAAAGTCGATGCACATTCTAACTTTCCCATCTTTTTTTGGAACTGGTACGATATTTGCGAGCCATTCCGGATAGTTGGAGACTACCAGAAATCCCGCATTGTATTGCTTGATGACTTCATCACGGATTTTCAGGACCCATTCCGGCTTCATCCTTCGCAGCTTTTGCTTGACTGGCTTCATTTCTGGCTTTGTTGGCAGATGATGCACCACCAACTTTTCATCGAGCCCTGGCATGTCCTCGTAAGAGAAAGCAAAGTTGGACAACCTCGGCTTCAAAAACTCCATCATCTTCCGCTTGTATTCTGGGGGAAGCGATTTCCCGATACGCACTTCCCTTGGGGATTCCATCGACCCTAAGTTCACAATCTCGAAGTCGTCTGCCACAACATTGGCCTTTGTTTCAAATTTTTCGAGGGAATCCTCGAATTCAAGAGCGGTATCATCATTTCCCTCATCCATGGCTTCATCCAAACCCATAAGTTCGAAGTCCAATTCTAGATCGAAATCATATGAGTCGACTTCAAACTCGTGCTTGTCATGAGAAGTGTTTGGCACAGTGATTTTTGAAAATTTTTCTATTGTTTTTGTATTTTGGAAGTTTTTTGATGTTTTGTGATTTTGAGGAATATATGATGTTTTTGTTTTTGAAAGATTTTTTGATGTTTTGTGATTTTGAGGAATATGCGATGTTTTTGTATTTTTGAAAATATATGATGTTTTTGTGTTTGAAAGATTTTTTGATTTTTTTGTGTTGCCAAGATATCCTGAACAGGACGGTGTCGCAAACCATGATTGATCTTGTCCTGGTTGGGATACCAATTGCTATTTACATTGGCGTTTTTTTTAAGGCTGGTGCTAGCGAATGGTTCGCTAGCTGATTCAATTGTTAGGGGGATGGCTGACCATTCAGGCTCCTTTCTCCTTTCGATCTTGCTGATCTGCCCTGTCTGTTCCTGTGGGTCACTTGTCTCGATGACCATGATGTCTGCTGGGCTGGGCTCAGAGTCAGAATCTGATTCGACCTCTGTGCCCAGGAGTTGAAATTCCTCTTGTTCCTCGGATTCCTGGGATGGGATTCGGATATCCGTCCAATCTAGAGCAAGCCACTTACCTTTGTCAACCTAATGGATGGGCTGCTTCTGCCCTGTGTTCCCCTGAATAGGTGTCTCCCTGTTCTGGCCTACATTGCCTGCAAAGGACATTCCTAGTTTTGGGTCACTTGCGGATGGACCTGCTTCCACGCCCCTAGTCTCATGCGGTGGATCTGGGGGTTCTACCCCTGGCCTTGTGTGTTCCTCTGATGTCGTGAGGATCCGATCCCACCTTATTGGTGGCCAGATAGACTCCTGTCTAGTCTGTTTTGCGAGTCTAAGTGCTTGGAATTGGTCCTCAAGAGATACCATTTTGTCCTCATAAATTGTCCCAGCTTTGATAAACTCGATGGGTGTGCATTTAAACAGTTGGCCCCTTTTTGGCCTTTCAGCCTGATCTTCCGATGTCGGCTGATATCCCAGTCCCTGTCTCTGTACATTGGCATGTGCTGGTTTCACTACCATACCTTTTTCATGGAACTTGGTACGGTAATTTAAGACCAATCGCTCAGCGGGGGGAATGACGTATTCAGCAGCTAGAGGGCGAGGGTTAGCAATTGCATTCACTTTTTCGAATTCAAAACTGTGATATGGAATGTCGCCTTCTGTATGCTGAATGTCAATCACTGGAATGTCAGTTTTTGGGATACTGACTGTCATCGGGAGGATGGTTTCTGGCTCAGCCAGTATTGAAATGATTCGATTTCCAGAAGGGAATTTAACCCTTTGGTGGAGGGTATATGGGATGGCTCCAACAGCATGGAGCCATGGCCGTCCCAAGAGAAGGTTAAATAAGGCAGGGATATCAATGACCTGGAATGTGACAAGGGTCATGTCTGGTCCAATTTGTAATTCTAGGTTAATTTCCGCCTCTACTTGCCTTCGGAAATTATTGAAGGCTCTGACACTCATGGTACTGGGTCTGAAAGAAGACAGTTCTATCCCTAACCGTTCAACAGTCCTTAAAGGGCAAACGTTGAGACTGGATCCATTATCGATGAGCACAAGTGGGATCTTGAAATTCTGGTGGTGGGCTACTATGTTTAATGAGCGCTTGTGCTCACGACCCTCAGGTGGTAGCTCATCGTCAGAGAAGGTGATGGCCCGTGGTGCGAGAAGTTGACCAATCATACTTGCCACCATTTCGGGAGGTACGTCAGGAGAGATATGGGCATCATTCAAGGTCTTCGCAAAGATTTCTCGATGCGACCTTGACGTGCATAGGAGTTCCCAGATGGATATTTGTGCGGGGATGGTTTTGAGTTGGGCTGCTATGTCATAAGCAGCGTCAGTTTTGCTGGTGGTTCCCGATAAAATTCTCCGGGTTTCTTTTGGGTTCTGACTATCTCTCCTGAGGTATCTCCCATTGTTACCCACCTCATCGCATTCTGGGTAGTGCCAGGGGACTGCTTTTGGGTTATAGGAAGGAACCGCTCTTCCTTCTAAGTATACCAATGGTTCTTGAGGCTGAGGGGTCATTACTGGAACAGTTTGTGGTAGACTCAGTGATATCTCATGCGGTGCCACCAAGTTCTGATTAGTTGTGGCCATGGATTTTTCTTCTTTCCTTTGATGTAGGGGAGGGATCCTCTGGGCGTGTACCAGTTGGTGAGGCATCAGGAATTGCGGGGCCTGAACTGAGGGTGCCCCTTGCAAGGTTGGCAGGGTTAGGTTAGGGAGACCTATCGGGAGGATGACAGGTTCAGAATTCAACCCTTTTGGATATGCCGAGGATGAAGTTGAGTGTGTCCCTTGGAGGGCGAGGTTCTAAGGGTATGACCTGTTGGGTGCTGCTTCCAAAGTCACGAGAGACTGAAATGTTGGCGCTGCTTCAAGAAATACTAGAGGTTGAGTAGCTGGTGCTGCTTCAAGGGACACCTGTGGTCCAGGCGATGGTGCTTGCTGGTGTCCCCATGTCCGATTGGCTGTGTCGGGCATGATTGCTTGGATGGAATGATGTGGATAAGCATGTGTGGGTTGACCTCCTTCAATGTGATTAACGGTAGAGGTGCTGGATGTGCTGGCTCCTGCTTGATGCGAGGGCAGGGGATTTTGGAGAATGTTGGCTTGAACTGTATTGTTGGCCGGTGGGATGATCGCAATCTTCTGGCTTTCGATCAAATCTTGGACCGCATGTTTCAAAGCGAAACAGCGGTCCGTTAAATGGCCAGGAGCCTGATGATATGCACAGTACTGATTTTCATTGTAACCGGGAGGCAAGGGATTAGATGGAAGTCGAGGCTGGAGGGGTGTTAACAGTTGCTTTTGCATGAGCATTGTTAGCACTTGGCTGTATGATTGTGCTAACGGAGTGAACTTCCTTCCTAACATTCCTTGCTTGTATGGTCCTTGCGCATTTCCCCTAGGCTATTGTGATTGCTGTTGAGATGACTGTGCCTGATATCCTTATTGGGTTTGTTGAGGTTGGTACTGCCTATTCTGTTGAGGCTGATACTGCCTGTCCTGCCGTGGCTTTGGTTATGGAGCATACCGGTTGCCTTGAGCGTTAGCGATGATGTTTTTAACTTCAGTAGTACGCTGCATGGGAGCAACGCTGTTTTCATTCCCATATCCAACAGGTTTTCCCTCTACTTTATTTCTTTTGATTAAGGGAGTCTGATGTGGCCATGGGGAGATGGTTCCAGCTTTGATCCCAACTTCTACTTGTTCTCTAGCTCGAATGAGTTGGGAGAAGTTTACGTACGGATATGAGATCAGATATCCTGAAATGCTGGGATGTACTGAATGCACAATCATAGATATCTGCTCCTCATCATCGATGAGGTTTCTCATTCGAGCTGCCATAGCTCGCCATCGTCCTACGTATGCTGATAAAGATTCATCGCTTTTTTGCCTCAGGGCAGCCAAGTCAGCTCTCCTTGGAGCCATGTTTAGGTTGTATGAGAACCTGTCAATGAACGCTTGGGAAAGCTTTTCCCAAGTTCTGATTTGGTGGCTATCTAGTGAGGTGTACCAATCCAAAGCGTCACCCTTAAGGGATTTCTGGAAAAGTCTTATCAAAGCTCCATCATTCCCTGCTATCGCATTGAGCTCCCCACAAAAGGCTTTTAAATGTGTTGTGGGGCACCCACTACCGTCATACCTTTTGAACTTTGGTACTTCGAAATTTGGAGGTACCCGGGCGTCTGGGAAGGGACAGAGGTCCCTGAACTTAGTGGATGGGTGATCCACTCCTTGTTGTCTTTGAAGCTGGTTTTGCATCATTTGTAGTTGCTCTCGTAACTCCTCAATCTCTGACTTACTTTGCTGCGGGTATCTTGCCCCTTGCTGTAGAGCTTGTGCTGCTTCTTCTTCATATGGATCCAGAATAGGGGTTTGATGGAAAGAAGGTGGACTCCCGGTGGTGGGAGGTAGCTAGAATTGAACACCACTCCCTTTCGGAGGAGGGTGAGATGTTAGGAAATGGCTCTCACCTGGGGTATCTGCCAATTCCGGGAGGTTACTCCCGTTAGGGGGAGTGAGCTGGACTCGAAACTGGCCCCCTTCATGGGCATCTACCAGTTCTTGTCTGTGATTTGCATGTGCTGTAACCGGATTGTTGTGATGTGTTGAGTAGAGATGTGGGGGAGGCTTGCTCCCGATTGCTTGCTGTTGTTGATCTTGTGCTGATTCTTCTGGGAGAGGGAGCACAGGATTTGCTGGAGGAATGAGAGAGAAGGCAAAAGGAGTTTGAGGGAGTGAGCTGTTCTGCACACTAGGCTGGGTCATCTGTATATTCGGTGTGGCACTTGGTACCAGGCGAAGCAGTAGCTCTTGCATTGTTCGAAGTAGTAGCTCTTGTGTGGAGACGTTAGCTGACAAATCTATCAGAGCTATTGGTAAGGGTAAGGGTGTAGGCATGGGTGCGGGTGCGGGTGCAGGTGAGGATATTTCAGGAGCTGGTTGGGGTGCAGGCTCTTCTTCATGGGTTGCTTGAGAAGTCATGGCTGCACGGGATCGAGTGGTCATGGTTCGAATCTTTGCCCAAGCACGTGTAAACCAAAGATTTTTTTTATGTTTTGTATGAATGCAGTGATGAATGTCCCTTGAAATTAGTATACCACATGTTGTCGAGTCGGGTCTCAGCTAGTGCGTTCTAAACTCATCTCCCTAGTGGAGTCGCCATTCTGTAGACACTGAAAAATCGGCGTCCACGTTGTTTGGTAAAAGTGTGTTGTAGTGATGCTGTTGGGGGTGATTAAGCTGATTTGTGATTGTTGGAGTCGCCACTAGCCGAATAATCTCAGAATCCCGCGGTCGGCTAGAACCACGGAATACGTAAGGTTGGAGAAATCCGAAGATTCTCCGACCTTAGATTGACTCCTGGTCTGCGATCCGGGATTCCAGGTAAGGGACCTCGGTTACAAAGAGGGAAGGTGTTAGGCACCTTCTCTGCCCGTACAAATGTGTGGTCTCAACTTAGTGTCGTAAAATAATCTCAAGGGATGATGATGCTATGGTCATGATGGGACTAGTCACATGTGGATTTCTGATGTAGCAAGATCCGAGGTTTCGGCAGGCCACAGAGCATACGTCCAACAATGTGTCTAGAAGGCGGATGTGATGATGTTTATGCAAAGAGATAAGAAGAGCGGACTAGATCACTAGGAATTTCTGATGTGACAGGATCCGATGTACGGCAAGTCACAGAGCATACGTCCACTAGAGATCTAGAGAAGCAGGGGGGTTGAGAAGAGAGTAGATGTCATAATGAATGCTTGTATGTAAATGGATCTTTGGCTTGATTCTTGAATAGGCTAAGATGTAGATTGAACCATGATCATTTTGGGCTAGGCTTGTAGGTTGGAAGGGTTGAAATGAAGGCCAGGAGGTGGCTGGAAAATTTGGGCTTGAAGGCTTGGGAGCCCCTTCCCTTCCCTCACTCTCTTCCTCACTCACTCTTTCTCACTCACTCTCTCTTTCTCTCTCTCCCTCCCTTGGTGGCTTATTTGGTGTCTTGAAAATGAAAGGGGAGAGGGCTATTTATAGCCCTTTCCAATGGCTTTTTGGTAAATAGAGGACAAGAGGAGGGTAAATGCTGATGTGGCATATGGTGATTGGTGGAGAGGAGAGAGATGCCACGTGGCGTGCTCTCATTGGCTAAAAGGGCTGGTAAAACAGTAAATAGTGAGAATGAGGAGGGTAAATGTATGAGAGAGTTGACTTTGGACGCTGGGACAGCTGTCCCTGCTCAAGTTGCACGCGGCGGAACTCCGAGTACCGTGGCGCAGTAGTCCGACTACCGCCCGGACCTGGCTGAGTCCGAAACTCGTGTGGCTGACTCAGCGCATACTTTTTGAGAGGAGGCGGTAGTTTGACTACCGCCGGCGGTAGTCAAACTACCGCTTCGATACAACTTTCCTCTAAATTCATCCGGTTGGTCCTTTTTTGGGTCCTTAGAGTGAAACAAAGTCCGTTTTGGATATTTGGCTCAAAATGGCTTGAAATTGGCTCGATCGTTGCTCGAGAATGATTCGAGAAATAGATCAGTTTTGGACATGGTTTGGATTGAATAATGGCTCAGGTTAGGGTTAGGGACATGATCATGGTTCTTGGATTGTCTTAACAAAATCAAGATATTAGCCTGGGTGGGGTGTCTACACAATGAAAAATATAAATAAATCAAAAACAATAAAAACTCAGCAATCATCTTTTTGCCATCAATATGCACCAAGTAATACCATGTCATGATAGTTTTAAAGGATTCTTATCTTTAAATCTTTCAAGAAATTTTTCTTAAAAATATACAAGATCCTTTAATAAGTTATGTTCTTGGTAATTGTCTTGAATGTAGAATCATGATAGGAAAGCGGCATTTGATTATGTAGACTAACGATAAAAGATATTTGGATTTCTAACACCATCATTCTACAATACACACATAATCATTCATAAAAACATTTGAGATATATAAGTCATACATCAATTTTGAGTTTCGACAAGTTAAGTAAGAAATAATAAAAAAAAAAGGCTCAATAATTTAACTTTGAAGAGATTATATATAATTTAATCTCTTATAAAGAACAAAATAAAAAAATTTACCTTTTCTAAATGATTCTTTTTTTTGAAGATCTCTTTTTCAAATAATAGACAAAAGAGCTTGTTCGTGTTCTAATCGCGTCTCTCTTTCGTAACTTCACATGGACTAAGTGGATCAAATTGAATCTCCACGCTCAACACGGCTATTATGATTGTTCACCACCATTTTGGAAGAAGGTTGGGACTTGTCTGTTTGGTCATGTTTGAGTGGTCCATTTTTTTTTTTTTTTGAAGGATATGTTTTAGTGGTCCATGTTGTCAAATTTATGGGCACAATTATATATGGCCAAGAAAAAAAAGTCCCCTCGATGGGAATCATAAACCCTCAATTTGTGGCCAGAACATAATGATTAAGAAGGAAAAAAAAAGGGCAGTTCCACATTCATCCAAAAATGGAAAAAAAACATCCCCGTGGTGAGCCCTTTATATCAAACGTTTGGGCCATAGACAGGAAATGGGGCCACTTCTCTAAACCCAATATTACAATACAAAGTCTTATCCAAGTATCGTTTGATGCCTCTAGAACAGCTCATGTAGTTTCTTTTGTTGGTATTAGCCAATAAAGCTAAGCTTTGCATGGCCAAGTCATTACGAGAAATAAGAATAAACAAATACTAAGATGGACTTGAATAGATGTGTATTTGGAAAAATACTTTTAATGGGCATTGTTGTTTAAAAGATTGAGTAGATTTTTATTTTTATTTTTTTGGAAAGGAAAGATTAGTTTGATGATTTTCCTTTAACATGAGTAATTAGTTTTTTAATTCTCAATATCTTTTTTTTTTTTTTCCCGTATCTCTTCACATGCATTCTGACAGAAAGACTAGGGCAAGGATTTGGGTTCAGGTGGGTTCAGGAGAGTCTTGGGAAGAGGAATTTCCATATCTTCAATTCTTTGACCAAACAGATGGAGCTTTTCAAGCCTAAAATCCCCGGAAAAGTAGGCATGTATGTCTGTGGCATCAGCCCCTACGATTTCAGTCATCTTGGTCATGCTCATGTCTGCGTAACTTTCGATGTCCTATACAGGTACATCTGATCGTTTTTATTCTATTTGCTATTTTAGTTAGGCAATTGCTAATATCTTACCCAACAACACTTGCCACTTTTATACAATATGCTTCATTGGCAACTTAAGACAAAAAAAATTTGATTTTGTATAATACATATGCACATGTGCGCACCTGCACACACAGGATTTTGTTAATTTCTCCATCTTCATGGGGACGTTAGCAATGTTCCCAAATCTTTTGAATGACACATGGGATAGTGAATCGTCAACCAGGACAATTCTTTCACTAGTACCATTAGGAGCAAGCCACAGTGTGAGAAGCACACCAATCAGATGATCCTAACCATGTGAATGAGTCAAATTTATTCCAACCATCTATTTTTTACAAGCTATAGATTGCATGGAATAATCGATTAGAAGTGCTACTTTGGAATCATAAGCAATACAAAGCGGGATACATCGAATAGATGATGTAAGATGATGATTGGACCTATTGTTTCTTTGCTCAATCTTGACTGTCCATTTCATTGCATGGTTAGGATAATCCAATTGGTGTAATTTTTGCACTATGGCTTGTCCCTAGTTGTATGAAACCTTTGGGGACGTTGCTAACATCCCACCTTCAGGAGACGTTAGCGAAGCCTTTGGAAGACATGAATTGGATGTCACACCTAAGACACAAATGGGAATGATTCCATGTATGTTGTAGTTGATAGTCTTTCCAAGAGGTCCATTGTATCCCTTGAAAATTGATTTTAGATGGTATGCATATTGCTGACATCTTCTCTAATGAAGTCATTTGAATGCATGTGGCTCAAAAGACTACAGTGTTTCACTGAGATGTCAAGTTTATGAGTTCTTTCAAGGAAATTATATAGGCGAAAATCAGAACTAAGATCAAGTTCTTTAGCACTTATTACCCACAGAGGAATGGTTAGAGGAAGGTGATTAATTGTAGCAAGGGCAATCTTCTCCATTTAAATTTTTTTTTTTTTTTTTTGGTTTTTGGTTTTTTTTTTTTTTGGTTTTTGGTTTTTGTTTTTTTGTTTTTTTGCTTTTTTGGGTGTTTGGATGGGTCGCCAAATTCACGGCAGTTCGTGTGTGCGATTAGCCTTAGTTGCTTAATGTGGTAATCGCCCACAAAATGGGGCTAAGTCATGAACTCGGTAGTTACGAGAAAAAGTTACAAGTTGCCAAATCACGAAGTTGCTGCCAACCAGTGGCAAAAAGGTTCATTTTTTTAGATTGAGATCGAATGGCTAAGGTCATCCCATTAAAATGATTTTCGAGGAGGATGGGCAATCAAAGGTGGACCCAGATAATGTAACCTCCAAGTGAATGCCCTTTCTACTAAAATCAGTTTGGACCGCACAATTCCAAGCCATTACGTAAATGGTTAGCATCACCTGATCAATATAGTTTTGATATAGGGATGGCCAATCAAAGAAAGGCCCCACATGATGGGCAATGATCATTCTTTTCTGGTATAACAAACATAGATCATCTATTTCCTAGTTGTTGATCAAATTATTAGCACAATTAGATCAAAGCGAGTTTTTGGGAGGGATTATTAGTGAAAGGTGGGCAAATTGGATGATCTAGATCACCACTAGACCATTTCTAGTATAGTGATAATATATGCACCATCCTTTTTAAACCCATTGATCGCATGGTTAGGATCACTATAACACTCTCCGAAGAGAGGAGCACTCAAAGGTTGTCCCACATCATGGACTATTTTCTCCAATGACTCAACCTTCTTTATTATGGTTAATTTGCACATCCATTTTCCTAGCCATTTATTTGATGGTTGGGATCATCCAGCCAAAAATGATTTTAAGAGGGATAAGCAACCAAAGGTGGCCCCCATACGATGGGCTATCCAAAGTCCAAACTAATGATCAGAGCTTCACCATTGTAATTAATATAACCAGACTATGAAGAAGCAAGGCAAAAGAAATCACTTGGCATGAGCTACAAGAGGTACATGGATATTCAATGATTTTAAGTAGTTTAAAGAAGGACATGAGGTCATGGTGGGGCTCAAACCAGCCAGTTTGTTGCAGGGTCCTACAACAATCCATACTCATGTAAAGTGGATCCCTATCATGGAAAGGCTATACAATAATGAATATTTAACAGGGCTTCCACTCGAGCTAAAGTTTAGCCCTACTTTCAATGTGGAAAATGTTACAACTTGCTTTGAACACTACAAAGATGAGATTGTCAAACAACATGTTATATAGATTCCGGAAAACACTACAAAGATGAGATTGTCAAAGAACATGTTATATAGATTCTGGAACTACCAGAACAACTTACAAGAAGCGTTCAAGAATGTTTTCGATGATAAAATAGTTTCTATAGGCTGAAGTAGGTCCCAAAAGTTTCAATTCAAGTGAAAGGTTAGGCTAAAAGACTGATTTTAGGTGGATTTCTTCCAAAAACTTTTAATCGCATTAACCCAAAACTCTATGCAGAGTACATTGCCATTAACTTGATGGAGCTCAGTTCATCCAAGCCATTTGGAATTGATGTATCTAAGCATTTTATCATAGGAAGCCCAAACTGAGTCCCATGTGAATAAGGCTGCTGATACCCTTGCCTAAGCGTGAGTAACGAGCAATTTGCATTGGCTCGTTGTTCCGGCTTTCTTGAAGCTTCATTTTTTATTTTTTTTTTCCTGTTTTCATCTAAGATTGATTTTGAAAAAGGAAAAAGATATGGAAATTATGTTACTTCATTTCTAATAAAATTCTGTTGTACATAGTAATGTTACTTAATGCTCAAGTCAATCTGTGGATGCTAATTGGATGTTGTCTTTACTATCTTAAGCAGATACTTAAAACATTTGGGATACGAAGTAACTTATGTACGGAACTTCACAGATGTTGATTATAAGGTAAGGATGTTTGTTACAGATTACCTGTACTGATTTGAGATATCGAAGAATCCATTCTTTACATTCTGTTCTTTTTGAACCGTAATATTATAAGATTGTTAGAAGTTTCTCTCAAGCTGCATCTTACGTCTTATATGATATAGCCTACTTTTGGACCACTGCAGATAATTCGCAAAGCATATGAATTGAGGGAAGATCCATTGAATTTGAGTCGTCGATTTTCCAAAGAATTTAATGATGATATGGTTGATCTTCAGTGCCTACCTCCTACTCATGAACTACATATGAGCCAGACGAAAGATATGATAGCTCAGGAAATTCTCTGCCTCTCACTCTAATCATATTTTTGAACTCGCAACTAGATTATTGAATATGATTTTTATTTTTATTTTTATTTTTGTGTGTACATTATTCGAGTGAATAGCAACTATTGAAATACATAGTCGCCACACTTAGTATAATTGGTATTATGAGAGATTCTGAATCTATTTTCTTAGGATGTGTGTGAACCAGAGGTTGTTAACATCAAGTCAGCCTGTATTTTTAAGTTTTCATTATTAGATTTTGATCTTGAAAATCATCTGCTCATCTGCCATCGATGTTGTCCATTTCAGTCTGTCCTTTTCTCTTGTTGATGATATTATAGCTCAAAATTACCTTGTTATATTTGTGGCCTCTTTGCTTAAATCACGATTTAATGGAAAAAAAAAAAAAACAAAGGAAAGAATCCTACTGTTCTAGATGCCCAACTTGGGTGTATTGGTTAGAGTGGTCCTCTGCTGTATAAGTCATGAAATCAAAACTCGCTTGGCTGTTTTGAAATCCATCAACCATTGTATTTCTAGGAAAATATGGAGATGTGAAAGTGAATTTTACTACAGAGCAGAAGCTGCAAAAGGCGAGATGAATTGAGCTTGGTCACTTTTCTCACTCTGTTGAAGGCTTCCTAGTAGGGTGGAATTAGTGTATCAGACAGTACTGTCGTAGCATTTCAGCAAGGTTGGGTCAGTGGTGGACATTGTCATCCAAGGTAGCTGGTGGACAGGCCATTGATGGGGATTTGCATTCATGTGGTTTGCTTCAAGAGTAGAAGCAGAGATCACGTTGAAGAGCTTGATGGTCCAACTGTTGTTGGGAGAAAAATCAAAGTTGGTTTTGCTACATATAGCTTTGAGGTCTTATGTGGTATGGCAGGGGATTACGTTTCATCCTTCAGCAGTCCAGGAGGCACGAGGATAGGGTAGAAAGGGAAGACATGACTTAGAAGGGGGAGGGTCACTAGGAGAGTATGTATCACTTAGAGGGATGAAGGACATAACCACTTGCTCTAAAAGCTCGAATTGATAGATTATGGTGAATTAATCCCTTTATCTCATAGCCCAGGCCCCACATCGGATGGGTTAGGATCTCGGCTGAACCCCCTCGTGGGCCCCACATCACATGGGTTCCGCCTCACATGGGTGGGGCCTGCCTCACATGGGCTGCCCACCCTGAGTGTGCCCCTCATTTTACAGTCAACCCCGCTCAAGCCCGGCGTGAAAATGCCCATGCATTACAAGGAGGGCAAAAAAGGTCATGGACCATGTTAAACAAAGATTTTGATGGTGGGGGAAAGGGAGCTCTTCTCCAAGATATCAGGGCCAGCTCTCCAGCTAAAAGGTTAATGATAGATTCACCATCAAAATGGATGCATCTGCACTTGCTTTGCATAAGCTTAAGTTGGATCAATCCTCCATTCTTCTAGCCAAATGCATCAACTGTTATGTAAGTGAAGTTGAAGGCTGTTTGGTCTTCAATGTGTGAAGAAGAGTCGTTAACATCAAGATTTTAACAGTCATCCCCAATGTTTGCATCATGTGTATGATGCAGAATCTGATGAACATCCACACCTGCATTGCACATTTGCTATGGAAGTTTGGGATCGGTTCATGGCCTTGATAAGGAAGTTTCAGTTTAATGTGCTGGAATGGGCTGATTTTGGGGGTCTTAAAGGGTCGGAATGGGCTGATAAGGAAGTTTCAGTTTTAATGGGCTGGAATGTGGACGGTTTTAATAGACTGAAATGGGGTTGATTTTGTGGTTTTAAATGGGGCTGATTTTGGGGTTTTAATCGGCTGTAATAAGGCTGATTTTAGGAGCATTAATGGGTTGGAATGGGGCTGATTGTGGGTTTTAATGGGCTGGATCATGGAGGGTAGATGATTGTCAAAATTTTGACACCCCTCCTTCTCAATTGGACTTTTAGGCTTTGGAAAAGAAAAGAAAATTGGTGAATGGGGATAGGGGGGATGAATGCAATGAAGAAATAACAGAAAATATGTGAAATTTTATAAATAAAAAACCTTAAAACAAAATATGAATATTGTTGTTGATCTAGGACTTTAACCCAGTTGTTGGAACCTGACTAATGCCAAACCGATGCAACCGATTGATGGGGAGGATTCGACCAACCGTCGGCACCTCCAAGCTAGGATTCAACCAAGCGTAAGGAGGAAGTGATCTCTAGTTTAAGACTACAGGATTGTTGAGCTTTCTCACAGTTTTGCATTCGCAGTCTCTAGCATTTGGCTAGATGATTGTTGCGTCCTTTCCCACACACTCTTTCTTCTGTTCTTTGATGTATTTGCTTTCCCATTTTGAGGTTTGCATTAATTGGTATCAGAGCAAGTTCTGCTCTTGGAAAACCTAAGAAGGTAATTTTTTCATCTTATTCTTATCCTTTCATCTTTCCCCTTCAATCATTCATCTTTTATTTTTCTTTTCTTTCCCTTTTCTCTTCCCAAAATAACCAAACCCTAAACCATACATTTTCCTTTTTTCCCCCTCAAACCCTTAGAACCCTAACCATGAAATAAAATTGTTTATATTCTCTGCCAACCCTACCATATCCTAATTATGTTCCAACCTATCGATTTCTTGCCCTTTCTCTTTTCCTTGCAAAAAAAAATAAAAAATAATAATAATAAAAAATTCCAAAACCCCATAACCCTCATAACCTTAGATCTAGAATCCGAGCCTACAATTCAGCTCATGTTTAGGAAGATGTTCATACGCCTTTTACAATTATCTGTATCCAGACTTTCCTACCTGTCCATATATATCGTGTTATTCTTATTTGGCTCATTGTGAGTATCACGTTCATCACCCCTAACGTCTTGAGTCTCACTCATCTTCATACGTGTATTCTAATGATTCCTTTCAATGGCCCTCTAGATGTTATAAGCAACGGCAACCACATGTCGGCTACTCAAAAGCATTCTATTGCACAGAAATATCAATGATGGCCAAGAATGTTTAAGAGACATGGAAAGAAAATTTGAAGTCAAGGAGATTAGAGTATGTAAGGAAGATATTGCAAAAGAATTCAAGAAACTCAAGGAGTTGGTGAAGTTTGCTTTGAGCCCTTGATTGAATAAGAAAAGCCTTATGGGCTTCAATCTGTTTTATCTAGTGTTCTAAGGAATGACGTGGTTATTGAGAATGTGGCAACCCAAAAGAAATCCTCCTTTGGATTGGTTGATGGAACTATTGATGGGGACGGATCAATGTCCAGATTGAAAGAAGTTCAAGTCAGGCCAAAAGATCAGTTGACAGATGACCCAATTGAAGGGACTGGTGGTTTAACAAATATACATGATCCGATGATCGAAGAGATGGATACTTTCACAATAACCATAATGCTCTCAATTAAGGCTCACAGATCGGAAGCTGATTGTGACAAAGGGGCCACAATCGACGTTTGTAACTTAGAGGACCAACAAGAAGCAAAAGAAAAGATGGTGTGTTTCAACACCATATTATGCAGAAGCTACCCATCAAGAGTGTGGGTCTTCACCATCAATTGTCAGTGAAGCCGAAGAAGACACTACAAACGAGGATCTTCACAGCAAATTATGACTACCAATTTAAACTCAAGGACTAGGTTTTTTTTTTTTAAATAAATAAATAAATTATAGCCAGGTGAAATTACTGCAAAAAAAAAAAAAAAAAAAATGACCGCATAAGCCAATTGATCAAGATTTGAAGAAATGCCCAAATCTTACGTGTGCACGCTCTGCATGTGTACAAAAAATGCCAATTTTCCCTTTTTAGCTCATTTTTACTTTCCTTTCTATTTCAAATCTCTACATTAGAAAATATCTTTACTTTCCATTCCTTTTAAATCTCTACCTTAGGTAATTTTCTTTGATATCTTCATGTTAGGCAAGCAGTAATCTTATATTCTTCTTATTTAAGTGGTTTCTTATTTAGGTAGTTCCTTATTTTTCAGATCTTTGCTAGTTAGGAATTCTATTTTTAGATTCCATAGTTTTTATTGTAGATTGTATGGATTGATTATAAATATGGCCTATGGCCTATGGAATAAGATAAGTGGAATGATATTTCTTTTGAGTAAATTCTCTTATTTCTCTATGGTAGTTGCTGAAGAGGGAAAGTGATCTCTAATTTAGGACTAGATGACTGTTGAGCTTGCTCACAATCGTGCATTCACAGTCTCTAGTATTTAGCTAGAGGATTGTTGGGTCATTTCCTACAATCTCTTTCTTCTCTTCTTTGATATATTTGCTTTCCCCTTTCAGGGTTTGCATTACAAACACATATTATATCTTACAATTTGTTGTTCCAATAGTTGGTTAGGTAACACATGCATCTCACATTCATGTAAAAAAATAGGAATTTGATCAATTTTCAGGTCATGTTGATTTGTCTCGTGCCAGACCAATTTTTGGGCATGGGCTTGGGTATGCTCTGCTAGGCCATGCATGGGCTAGGCCCTAGTCTTGGGCCCTATAGTATTATAGTCAGACCAGACGTAGCTTGGCTCAGTCCAAAGCCCATTGCCACCCATAAACAATGCTGCATTATTTTATTGATTAGTCCCCTCCACATGAGCGCAAGTCCCTACATCTAGTAAGGTTGGGCAGCCCAGCGAGCCTGGCATGGATTTGGATTGGGCATGCACCCATTAGCTTGGCCATGGGCTCATCATTTATGGCTTGTTCAATTTTCAGGCAGGGATTGGGTTTGGTTATCTTAGCCTTACTCCGGCCCAAGTTATCTTAGCCCTACCTGGCCCAGCCCAACTTCATTTGTACATATGTTCTATCCTAAAATATATGCTGTTCCAATCCTCAATTAGGCAACACATCCATCTTGCATGTAGACTGTTGGTTTCATTTTCTTAGATGTTTGTTTCTTTGTGCATGCATGGCGTACTTGATCAACGGACAGATTAGAAAAGTTCACATGGGCAATGGTGATTTGATCAATTTTTGGGCCATGCTGGGTTGGGCTTGGGCTTAGTCCTTCAGTGTCATGCAATCTAGGCTTAGCCTGGCCCCGCCGATTGCCACCATATAACTTGCCAATGGAACAATCAAATACTTTTTTTGCTTTGGAAAGAAATAACATTCTCTTATACAGTTGGTATTTTCAAAACGTTGACACCTAGAAACCATTTATATTATACTTGCAGGAATTAGAAGTTTTTGAAACAGAGATACAGCTTTAGTCATTACTAGAATGTAGCTTATGTTCTTTAGTACAATGACATTAACATCTCTGATCTAGTCTCTACTTTGAAGCATCCTTAACTTGTGAAATTTTTATAATAAAAAACCATATCTATTTAAGTGATTTCCAAAGTCTCTTTTATAAGTCTTTTGGTTGAAAAGCAATATTTTGGTAGTCCCGCTCAATGTTGTCAAAATTGTCGCTGTATCGCAAATTGTAATAGAGGTTTTGAATCACAAATCATATCATAAATTGTAAGATTTTTTTTTCTCTATTTTACGAAAAAATATATTTAAAAGGCATATGAAAAGTTTTTAAGTAAATCATAAAAGATTTAAAAACTCATCAATCATCCATATACCATCAACATGTACTAAAAAAGTAATACATATTATGATATTATCAATTGAGAATATATATATGGAATATATATCATGATAGTAAAGGATTTTTGTCTTTTTCCTTTGTTTTCTTTTATTGTCCTTTGAAAGATTTACCTTTAAAAACATATAAGAGTGCTTAAAATTTTTGTTTTGTACCTTTCTTGAGTGTAGAATCATGTTAGAAAAAATGGCATTCGATTCCATTGTGATTTGTGAATCAAATGATATCTTGATTTCTTTGTCTTGGGTGTTTGAATACCAAAATCCCCAAATCTCCTCTTGCCTCTCTCTCTCTCTCTCTCTCTCTCTCTCTCTCTCTCTCCAAATAAAAAATGAGGACATTTTTAAATAGCGGAGAGCCTTTTTCATATTTTATGAGCAAAAGGTTACAGAGAAAAGGAAAAAATCGAATTAAAAATAATAATAATATGATTTGTTAAATATTTCTTCGGCACGTTTACTCAGTTTACAATTATCTTACGATTCATAAGATTCGATACAATCATCGTATGACAATCATACAATTATTTAGGATTTGCAATTTGGGTGTATGATTCAAATTGTACACCCATACGATATGATATGAATTGTACTATTCATATCGTGATGTGAATAGTATGATTTTGATAACATTGGTCTTGCTAATCTAAGAATTTGATACGAACTTAACCACTAACATCACTCCTAGGTGATGAGATCAGTGTCCCAATCTCTGCCACTATTTTTTTTCTTCATTTTCACCTTTAGATGCATAGACGTTGCATTTTACAAACTTGACTCTACAATTCTTCTTATACCCAACCTTTCCATATTGGTAACTCGGGATTAACCTTCTCGTGCTGCTTTTAAATTAATTTCCGTTGATGAGTAAACATATGCTTTGAACTTTTTTCCCCCCCTCTTTTAATAACAGATAGAACCTGTCTTCCGCTCGTTTGATTTTTGAAAATTAATGCAACGCCTTTTAAGAAACTTGTGTCTAATAATTGGTATTTCCTGACAGATTATTTGTAATGGATGTGGCTATGTCATTGATGGAGATGTGTACTTGTCTGTTGATAAATTCTCCGGTAATGGTCATTTATGTGGAAATAAATTGGAAGATATTCAAGCAGGCGAAGGGTTCGTCATTGATCCTAGGAAGAGACACCCTTTTGATTTTGCATTATGGAAGGTGAGGGATCACCTGTTGTCTGTGTGTGGGCGTGTGCGTCTGTGTAAAACATACATGCACAGACATACATACATATGGGGTGCGCTCGCATGCCAGGCTATTTTGGGGCCCACTTGGTGTGTATGACATCCAACCCAATACATTATGATGATTAGATACCCCAAAAATCATGCTGATCCAACCATCTGGTGGGTCACAACATAGAAAACAGTGAAAAAAAGGCCCCAAACCTCCAAATTCAAGTGGTGGGTGCACCTGATATTCATTTGAACTATTTTTGGGGTGTCACATCATCATGCTGGGCCACACTTTTTTGATAAGTTGGATGCCATATGCATACCACATGGGTGGATCTTTTATGATTGTCTTGTCCTGGTTTCTTTTATCTAGTTACAAATCATGATGGGCCATATCTTTAGGACAGATTGGATGTCTTACAGACTCCATGTGGGCCCACAATAGCTGGTTACCATCATTATCAGTGGTGATACTGGTACCATGTGAGTGTTTTCCTACATGTATGCATGTATGTATCTGTGTATTTATGTGTCTTCTCAATGTTCTTTTGTAAAGTGTTTTTTGGTGTTTTCAACTGAGATGTTTTAAAAAAAAAAAAAAAAAAACTTGTCAGTCACCTCTCTAATGTTTTGCAGTCTGCAAAGCCAGGTGAATCAAGCTGGAACAGTCCCTGGGGCCCTGGAAGACCAGATTGGAATATTCAATCCAGTGAGATGAGTGTGCATGATTTAAATCCCTCCTTTGACATTCATGGTGGAGCAAGGGATCTAATCTTTCCACATCATGAGACTGAGACTGCCCAGAGTTGTGGTGCCTGTTCAGTGAACAATGCGCGCTATTGGATACGCACTGATTTGTTCTTAAGGCGTGTTTGGATTCGCGTATAGTATTGTGTTGCACCGTAAACCTGTACAGATAGCGTATTTTGATCAATGTAGCACTGCATACGTCCTCAACGTCGTATTCTACCACACTATCTGTTTTTGACCCGATTTGAGAGAGGTATTAAATGCGGAATTCATTGCTCCTGTTTGGGAACAGAGTCCTTATCGGGCCGTAGATGTGTAATTGCTAGTACATAACAAATATATATACGAACACCCCACCGGTTTGTCCCCATGAGGTCCACGCTGTATCTGGGACCCACCATTATATGTGTGCGGGTATTGCAGGGAACGGATTGTCTACTCCCCCTGATACCAGCCATTGGCTGGTGGTCGGTGCTCCGTGGGGCCCACCATGATGCGCGTGTGTCATCCATGCCATTCATCTATTTTTATACATCATTTTATGATATGGTAGAAAAAATGACATATATATCAATCTCAAGTGGACCACATTACAGGAAATTGTTTTGAATGAATTTTGACCGTTAAAAACGTTTTGGGGGCCATAACAGTTTTGGATCAAGCTGATATTTATTTTTTCCCGTCATCTAGGTCTATAAAACCAAATCAACAGGTTGGATGTCATGATAAACAGTACAGTGGACCTTAGGAGGATTTAAATCTTGAATATCCATTCATTATTTTTGTCCTGTGGTGCGGCTTACTTAAGATTTATATCCCTATCATTTTTTGAATCAAGACCTAAAATGATCTGTATAAATGGATGAACGAAATGGATGAAACAATGTCTTACATACAAAAAAAAACCTGATATACATCGCCAAATATCATTAAAAACCTATCATTTCTTGAATCAAGACCTTAGGAGGATTTAAATCTTGAATATCCACACACTGCAGGGTCTGCATATCTGTTGGGAAATAAACACGTAAATAACTAGAAAAGAATAGTGTTTCATCCACTGTCTTACATACAAAAAAAATACCAGAAAAGAACATTGTTTCATGCAACAGTCTTACAAAATACCCAGATAATAAAGTCTACGTCGCCAAATATTATTTACAGATCTATTAAGCAGTGACATACATCTCCTTCAGCAACAGAAATTGCTTCCACCAGTAGGCCTATTACGTTTTATAAACTCAGAACTTCAAGATGAGGTTTGAAATAATCCATGAGACCACCAGATATACTATCAGCCCCCCTATCAGAACTTGAAATATAGGGAAACCATGATCCCTTGAATCAACATCTCCCCTGACATTCGTTACAGCAGCGTCAGATAAACTGTGGCCATCAAACCGATCTTCGTCTATGGCCGGAGCATAAGTCGGTGACGATTCATTCTGGCCTATTATGGAATGTCCCGAATTACGACAATTATGCCTTGTGGCCTACAGTAAATTTGCACAAACATCATCGAGATAAGTGAAAATGAAATGACTGATTTCAACTATAAGACAAAGAATCCACCTCATTCGTCACCTATCCCAAACTGGAAAGGCTAGGACATACCTCAAAATTCAACCAAGCTGTTGCGGCCTCCTCGAACGATTTGTGGGACTGATGTCTACAACCTGAATATCGATGCACCTGTGCCTTCGCATCCTCCCACGTCTCATAAACACTCGGAACTCTTCCCACAAAGACAACATAATATTTCTTCATAATTTCCTGTCAAAAATAAATTGTCATATGATATTGTCAAAGCATCATTGAAAATACTAAAGTAGTTTATATGGACATAAACTATGTCCCAAATGATGACTGATAAAATTAGAATCTGGGTGCGTAGTGCTGCAGTATCAGAAAATTTCTTACAGGTTTTGTATCTATAGTCTCACATCAACAAATCACACTCATACAATAACTAAACATTCGAATTCCATGTCGATGTAGAATCTGATATGTTGCTGCGGTGGGAGGATTAAAAACTACTCTGCTTACCGATATAAAATGTCTACAACTTGAATAATCAAAAAATGGCATTTACACGTCCATGATATCATAAGAAACAAGGAAAGTTAACAGCAGAAACATGGTATTATAGAAAAACATAACACGCTGGATGTAAACAACAGAGCATCTCAGAGGAATGAAATAACCACAACAGTGGCCACATCACAAATCCAAGTTAAGCATCCATACAGAGGCCATGGCCCATGGTGTACCTGCACTGAAGAGCAAAATAACAATCCTGTTATGAGTTACATTAAAAGAAACTAGTACTCGACGTAGATATATTAATGATGGCCCGACCATCATTAACTAAAGTTTCCTGCATGACCTACGAGCAGTTTGTTGGATTTACCATATAGCACCCAAATATACACCATCAATCCACTTCACGACACAAACCAAACAGTCAACCAAAAGAAAAAGCAAAAAATAAAATATGGTTTAGTTGTTTAACATTTCCATTCCAGTCAAGCAGACCAGTATCAGGCAGGAGGATTGCGGTCCAAGAGCTTCTGGACCCACTCCCTGCGCCTCTCATGTCCCGTCTTGATGAAGAAGCCGATACTGACAACATCCTGTTGCAGCAACCTTGCAGCGCGGACCTACTCTTCCTGGCTCAGACCATCAACCTCCTCTAGTATGTCCAGCAACTTCTGTACGCGTGTCATACTTTTGCCCTGTGCCATTGTTATGGTAAGGCTCTTGACAGCCTCTGCCATTTCTCTCATTCTATCACCTATGTGATCACTAGGCTTTCCCCTTCTTTGTCGGGATATGCCTGTAGAAGTGCTTTGGTTATTTCTAGACCACTGGGAGGTCTCCATAGGCCCTTGGTTGACCCTCTTACACCGCTATTGTGATCCATCACTTTCATAAAATGGCACACCACTTGCATGTTCATCATCCTCATCTGAAAACAGTCGAACAGTTTCTGTTCCATTGTCCTCAGAATACTCATCAGATTCAAATTCGTCTCTACCGCGGCGTTTGCCGGATAGCTGAGATGAGTAGGCTGTGCTGGCAAATGAGCCTTGAGCGCAAACATTACCAAACATGCGGATAAAATCATTGTAGCGGTCAATGTGTTTGCCACGCACTCTCTCAGCGTATGGATGAGACTGCAAAACAATCAGGTATTAATGTAAGCATGTCTGCAGATAATTCAAGAAATGTACGTAGTAAAAACAGCAACATGTTGAACATTTATTCAGCTTTTGGGTTAACTGTACTGATATTGTTACTTACCAAAATATACCATTCCCAAACATCATCGGTTGCCACAACCATTTTCAGGTTTGTGTCCCACCCGAAACCGCTGGCATTTATCATATCCCTAACTGCCCAATATAATTTTTTCAAAGTTCGCAGGCGGTTGGAAATATGCTTGTTCTCTAATTCCACGCCACAACGGTTGAATATTTCAGTGATGCAAGCCTTATAGGCTTCAGGCTTGAAACCAATATCGCTCTTACATCCCAGATTGACTTGCTCAACTAAGCTGTCAACCAGCGCATTATCCATTGGATCGCTCCATTGGATGCGTGTTGTTTTCATACTATCTTTGGTTAATCGAGTGCGTGCAGTTGGAGACCTGGTCGGAATTGCTTTCTGCATTGTCGGCGAGCTTCTCTTTGATGGAGTACTGAACAATTGGCTACCTGATGCGACAACCTTCTTGGGTGAAACTGTACATTTGGAGGGTGAGGAAGTGACATTCTTGTCTTTTTCAACTTTGTATGAGCTTCTAAGGAAATTCATCTTGGTCTACGCTGCAGTAACAGTCAATGGAAATACAATCTCATGATACTAGTTAAAATACATAAATTACATGATTACACAGATCCAATAGGATAATATTCGTACGTACGGAAATCGTACTGAAATTAGTCATCACATAGTGTATAATCCATATCAAGAGTTTGAAATTGTTATCAAAGACACACCCCAACAACACACCAAATACCAATATCCCCATAAAAAACAGTATTGCTGTTAAAATAACAGCTTAAAACAGTTACTGAAAAAGAAAGCAGCAAATCAACGACGCTGTCGCGTTCGAGGAAGGCTGTCATTCTACATCTTCTCCGTAATATCATCTCTCTTTTTTATCCATTCGTCTCTCGCCCGGTCTGTCACAGTAGACGTTGCGCGCTCTTCCTCTGCAAGAGATACTTTATTCGAAGATGGCGAAGTTTCCTCCACACTCTCTCCAATATCGTCCACTATTTCTGGCATTCCATCTTCACCACTCATACGGATGAAGTTGTGCATAACACAACAAACTATAACAATTTTGACTTGCATTTTAAATTTGAACTGTGGTGCTATGTGTTGAGAAGTGGAGCCACATCTGGGGCCGCCCACGACCAGTCGAGGTTGCGCGGATTTCGTGTCGCAAGTCCTTTCGCAACTGGGATGCGAAAGGAGTTTCGCGGATTTCGTGTCGCAAGTCCTTTCGCAACTGGGATACGAAAAGGGAAGTTGCCAAAACTATAAATTGGGGTCCCTAGGGCTATTCTAGGTTAAGGTAAATTTTAGGAAATTATTCTGAGGTGTGGGCAAATGATTTTCTCTGTACTTCCAAGGGAGAGGTTAGTATATTGCCTTGTAATCTTCGTTTCTCTTCATAGTGGAATTTTGCATCCGTGGTTTTTTTACCCTAGTTTGGAGTTTTTTTTACGTATATCTTGTCTTGTGGTTTGTTTTGGATTGCTTTGATCTATTTCTAGTTTATATTTCTTCCTGTCTATCGTTTGTGGGTGAGGCCTTAGATTGGATCTAGGCTCACTGCGTTGTTGGCGTGCTGCGCAACAACTGGTATCAGAGCTATTGGTTTAGTTCTATTGGGAGCGATGGCAGAAGATGGGAAAACTAGAATTGAGAAGTTTGATGGTTCAAACTTTGCCTTCTGGAAGATGCAGATGGAGGATTATCTGTATCAGAAGGACCTCTATATTCCTCTAGGAGGAAAAGAGAAGAAACCAGAAAAGTTGACAGATGATGAATGGTTTTTACTGGATAGGAAGGCTTTAGGAATGATCCGACTCTCTTTGTCTAAGAGCGTCACCTTCAATATATCCAAGGTAAAAACGACAAAAGAATTAATGGAAGCCCTAGCCACCATGTATGAAAAGCCCTCAGCATTCAACAAGGTTCATCTTATGAAACAGCTATTCAACATGAAGATGTCAGATGGTGGGAGCATGGCTGAACATCTAAACGAGTTTAATACAGTCACGAGCCAGTTGGAATCCATTGGCATTGCTTTTGAGGATGAGGTCAGGGCGTTATTGATCTTATCCAGTTTGCCAGACAGTTGAGATGGTTTGGTGATTGCTGTGAGCAAT
The DNA here is from genome assembly GCA_030180095.1 of Magnolia changhungtana. Classification (NCBI taxonomy): domain Eukaryota; kingdom Viridiplantae; phylum Streptophyta; class Magnoliopsida; order Magnoliales; family Magnoliaceae; genus Magnolia; species Magnolia changhungtana. Next base: position 1,751,236 of record JASAUF010000058.1, on the reverse strand, counting down.
TCTTCAGGGTTGACAAAGCTGAAATTTGATGATGTGGCCGGTCTAATTCTCAGCGAAGAATCTAGAAGAAAGGCATCAGGAGTTTCAGGGGATTCAGGGAATGCTCTAAACGTTGAAGGAAGAGGAAGATCGCTGAACAAAGGAGGCAATAAACACGGGCGTTCTAAGTCAAGGAATAAGTCCAAGGGATCGAAAGACAAAGACGGGTGTTGGCATTGCGGCAAGAAGGGGCACATGAAACGTGATTGCAGGGCGCTCAAGAAACAAGAAGGGAGCTCTCAAGGTGGGAAAGATTCAGTGAATCTGTCTGAGGAGAGCGACACAGAGGCGTTGATCTTGTCTCTTGATGCGAGGAATGAGTCTTGGGTTATAGACTCGGGTGCTTCGTTTCATGCTACTTCGTGTAAGGAAGTTCTGCATGATTATATGTCAGGTGACTTTGGGAGAGTCTACCTGGGTGATGATGAGCCGTGCAATATTGTTGGAAAGGGAGATATTCATGTAAATCAGAAAGACGGAACGGTCTTGAAATTGAAGGATGTCAGACATATACCGAGTTTAAAACGTAATCTGATCTCAGTGGAACAGTTGGCTGATACTGGTTATGTGACGACATTCACCAGTGACTCCTGGAAGATCACAAAAGGTGTCTTGGTAATATCTCGAGGCAAAAAGGAAGGTACTTTGTACGTGACTTCAGGATCGTATAGTTCACTTGCAGTCGCATCAACTGGAGTGAATGGGCAGTTATGGCATCAGAGGCTTGGACATATGAGTGAGAAAGGAATGAAAGTGCTATTGTCAAAAGGGAAGCTACCAGGGCTGAAGTCTATTGACTTGGAATTCTGCGAGGACTGCGTGTATGGCAAGCAGAAGAGGGTAAGCTTCAAGAAGACGGGACGCGCTCCAAAGACACATCTGTTGGAGCTTGTACACATTGATGTGTGGGGGCCGGCACAGGTATTATCTCTTGGTGACTCACGTTATTTTGTTACCTTTATTGATGATGCTAGTAGAAAACTGTGGGTCTACTTCTTAAAACATAAATCTGATGTATTTGATGTATTTAAGAAGTGGAAAGTTATGGTAGAAAATGAGACAGGTAAAACAGTAAAGTGTCTCAGATTTGACAATGGGGGAGAGTATTGTGATAAGAGGTTTGAGGAGTATTGTGCAGCAAATAGAATCAAACATCAGAAAACGATTTCAGGGACACCACAACAGAATGGTGTGGCCGAGCGCATTAACAGGACCATCCTTGAGCGCGCCAGGAGCATGAGGATACATGCAGGGTTGCCCAAGACCTTTTGGGCAGATGCTATGAATACTGCCGCATATCTCATCAATAGAAGTCCTCAAAGACCATTGGATGGTGGGCTACCAGAAGAAGCCTGGACTGAGAAAGAAGTGAACCTTGCACATCTCAGAGTGTTCGGTTGCACTTCATATGTTCACATTGATGCAGAGCACAGAAACAAGCTGGATGCGAAGTCCAGGAGGTGCACGTTTATAGGCTATAGGCAACATGATTTTGGCTACAGGTTCTGGGATGCAGAAAATAGAAAAATCATCAGAACCAAGGACGTAGTCTTTAATGAAAAAGTGATGCATAAGGACAATGTGCAGGAAAATAAGGCCGAGAAAAAGGAATTCGTAAAGTTGGAAGAGTTACCGGATATGGGTGTTACAGTGCCACAGGATGAGGCAGAGCCGCATACACCAGTTGTGAGGAGGTCTACTCGGGAGAGGAGACCCACGGTCCGATACTCACCCTCCTCACATTATCTGCTACTGACAGATAATGGTGAGCCAGAGTGTTTTGAAGAGGCGTTACAGTCGGATATACGAGTTAAGTGGGAGCAGGCCATGGATGATGAGATGGACTCTCTTGAGTCTAATCGTATATGGGAGCTAGTCACTCTACTCAAGGGTAAGAAAGCTCTTCATAACAAGTGGGTTTACAGACTGAAGGAGAAGCATGATGGTTCAAAACGGTACAAGGCTAGATTGGTTGTGAAAGGGTTTCAACAAAAGGCAGATATCGATTTCACTGAAATATTTTCACCGGTAGTGAAAATGTCTACGATTCGCATGGTCTTGAGTATAGTGGCTTCAGAGGACTTACATCTAGAATAACTAGATGTTAAAACAACCTTTCTTCATGGGGACCTTGAAGAAGAGATATATATACATCAGTTGACAGGATACGTGGCACCAGGTAATGAGAACAAGGTGTGCAGACTGAAGAAGAGTCTATATGGCCTGAAGCAGGCCCCGAGGCAGTGGTATAAGAAGTTCGATAGTTTCATGTCGGGAAACGGTTTTAGGAGATGTCATGCAGACCACTGTTGTTACTTGAAGAAGTTTAATACATCATACATCATCCTTCTTCTGTACGTTGATGATATGCTTGTGGCCGGTTCAAGCATGAAGGACATCTCAGATCTCAAAAGATAATTGTCTAGAGAATTTGCCATGAAGGATTTAGGAGCTGCAAAACAAATCCTAGGCATGAGGATAAAGCGTGACAGGGAAAACAAGAAATTAGTTTTGTCACAGGTAGAGTACATAGCCAAGGTACTTGATCGATTCAATATGGGAGGTGCTAAGCCGGTTAGCACTCCATTAGCCAACCACTTCAAGCTATCTAAGGAGCAAGGTGCAAAGACGCAGGAGGAACAGGACTACATGGCTAAAGTCTCATACGCGTCAGCTATTGGGAGTCTCATGTATGCTATGGTGAGCACGAGGCCAGACATTGCTCAAGCAGTGGGAGTTGTTAGCAGGTTCATGAACAATCCCGGGAAGGAACATTGGGAAGCTGTGAAGTGGATCCTTATGTACTTGGTAGGTACTAAGGACGTAGGGCTGTGTTAGGGTGGATCGAAAATCAAGTTACAAGGCTACGTGGATTCAGATTTGGCTGGAGATATCGACAGCAGAAGAAGCACTACGGGTTATATTTTTACTCTGGGTAGTGTTGCAGTCAGTTGGGTCTCTCAGTTACAAAAGATAGTATCTATCAGTACGACAGAAGCAGAATATGTTGCGGCTATATAAGCATGCAAGGACATGGTGTGGATGCAAGGTTTTATGAAATAGTTGGGTAAGAAGCAAGCAGATTGTAAGCTGTACAGTGACAATCAGAGTGCAATACACTTGCTAAGAATTCCGCCTTTCATTCAAGGACCAAGCATATTGCCATCAGATATCACTTCATACGTTCGTTACTGGAAGATGGATCGATTGCTCTGGAGAAGATTCATACAAGTGAGAATCCTGCGGATATGCTGACCAAGGTGGTCACAAGGGAGAAGCTGAAGCTCTGTTCAGCTTTGATTGGTCTTCAAGCTTGAAGACAGGGAGGTGGTGCACTCCGGATGAAGAAGACAAAGGTTTATGGAGATGTGTCTCCAAGTGGGAGATTGTTGAGAAGTGGAGCCACATCTGGGGCCGCCCACGACCAGTCGAGGTTGCGCAGATTTCGTATCGCAAGTCCTTTCGCAACTGGGATGCGAAAGGAGTTTCGTGGATTTCGTGTCGCAAGTCCTTTTGCAACTGGGATGCGAAAGGAGTTTCACGGATTTTGTGTTGCAAGTCCTTTCGCAACTGGGATGCGAAAAGGGAAGTTACCAAAACTATAAATTGGGGTCCTTAGGGCTATTCTAGGTTAAGGTGAATTTTAGGAAATTATTCTGAGGTGTGGGCAAAGGATTTTCTCTGTACTTCCAAGGGAGAGGTTAGTATATTGCCTTGTAATCTTCATTTCTCTTCATAGTAAAATTTTGCATCCGTGGTTTTTTTACCTTAGTTTGGGGTTTTTCCACGTATATCTTGTCTTGTGGTTTATTTCGGATTGCTTTGATCTATTTCTAGTTTATATTTCTTCCTGTCTATCGTTTGTGGGTGAGGCCTTAGATTAGATCTAGGCTCACTGCGTTGTTGGCGTGCTGCGCAACACTATGCACAATATAGGAAATCGTCATTTTAAAAGACCAAAACAACGTTCAATTACATTTCGTAATTGTGCATGACGATAATTGAAGAGTTCTTTCTTATTAGCAGGCTTCCTCCCAGTACGAAATTCATTCAAATGGTATCGTACACCCCGATAAGGTGCCATAAATCCTGGAGAATGGGCATATCCCGCATCGACAACATAGTATTTTCCTACAAAAGCAATATGTACATATTAAACAGTAGTCAAATTGCATGCAACAACTTTATATAACACATGCAACGAATATTCTTTACTATGGGGCACAAGGAAACAATCTGGGCACCGAGTTAATGCATTTTGTAAAACACGAGCATCGGAGGCAGAACCGTCCTAACCTGCTAGCACATATACGAATTTCATATCGAATGTACATGTGCCAATACATTCTGAGATATGAAACCTTTTCGATTTCAAAAGGTTACACTTGCGTCTTTCGACAAATGGGCCGGTATGTGGGTGCCATCAAGTGCCCCAATGCGGTCCTACAGGATACATGAAGCTAGCTTTTAGCTTTCTATTATACAACGGACAATTGACATGTATTATCATTGCCTATTTTTGTAGTGTCATACTTGAAAGTAAGGGCTCCACATTGGATTATCACATATCTCTTTTGGTGTATGCAATCCTGGAAACTTTACGTATTCCGAATAGAGGCATATTACAGCATCAAGTACTCTATTGAAATAATGACTGACGGTCTCGCCAGACCGCGCGAATCGATTATCGATTACACAGTTTCGCACATTGTGGCCAATAGTATAGAGGAACATGACGACTCGTTCCTCTAAAGAGCATCTCCTTGTGTCAGACAACAAGTTCCTATCTCGTAACAAAGAACACAGCTCAAAGAACTTATCTTGACTCATTCTTAGTTGTGCAAGACAGTCTCCGTCGCTCTTCTTTATGATCCCATCTATAAATCTATTTCTACTTAAACGACAATCCCGTGGCGACGACTTCATACAGTATTGCCGATAATATTCAGCAGCCCCCATAACACATGCAGATGCTGCTATTGCGGTTAATGCTGCTGCAATTTCTGTTTCATTCCAATCACTATTGGAGGAGTCTGTCCGGCTAGAGACCTCACTGTGAGACCCCATTAGTGACATATGTTCCGACCTATAACTTTTTCAAGTTACCCTATTTTTTATTAATTTATATAGAAGAAACAATCCCAAAAGGACAGCAATGCGCAAACACTCTTGATGATAATATTCTTACAAGAAATCCGCTAATAGTGAGCCTGGTAGACAATACACATTTCATTAAATATAATAATAATCATCCATGGATCAAACACAAATGTAAATAATGTATATGCTACTTTATTCAAAATATCAAACAATATTCGTGTGACACAGATAAGTAATGCAATAATTACAGAAGAAATTCAATATACTGTATGCCACACCATGCTATACATAAACTGATCAGTATACCACGCACCTGTTAACAGTTTAAAATGAAAAGTACTGATCACTTTGAAGGTCAACAATCTTGGACGACTGAACTGCAGTAAATGGCTACAATTAGTCCTGTTTGAAATGTAGATTTCAGAGTGCTACATGCAAGTGAAGACAGTAATCGATGAGAAACGTCTATAGAGATGATGTGAGTATTCACTTGAAAGTAGACGAATATATTTTTAACACACAACGGGCGTAGAGTTTGGAATATTACATCCACTGTCCATCAGTGGAGGTAATATGAAGCATAGTGATCTCTTAACACAAATGTCAATGGCGTTGAGGAAAAAATGTTACCTCAACTTTCCTTCAGCACCTGCGATTCAGGGGAAAATCCAAATATATTTTATAGACAAACGGAAGCTGCTTCATCATCCGGTGATGAATACTTTCATATATATATATATATATATATATAATATATATATTATATATGTTTTGATAGATATCCTTTAAAAGACCGAAGAAGATCATAAAGAGAAGTGAAATCGACATGCATAAGTCATATCACAAATGTCTGGAGGTGTATCCATAGTGGGGATTTTCTCCCGGATGGCAGTAATGGAACAGTAGTATAGCAGACTGTAAAAAGTTATTACGGATGTACTGCATCACCTGCCCGCATCGTAGAGGGATAGGAAATCAGGGGCTAACACTCATAGGGATGCGATTGCTTGTCTTCGGATCATGTCGTAGTGAACAGGGAGATGAGGAAGACGAACATGCAAGTGGTGTGGTCCATCCCACCCCATTTATTGATCCTCTTCTCCAAAAAAGAAATCAAACACAAGATTTTATATGCATAGGGTATTATATTTACCTTCGATCGAAACCTAGATACCAGTGTCCTTCTGTGAGATGCTCGGTGTAGCAGTTTGATCCGGGATGGAGACAGGGAACTGTCACAGAGATTGGGCGACCGAACGATCTTAAACGAGCACATAACATCAACAAACATGAAAGAGGACGACAAATGATCACCCACGACGAGGATCTTGAGTTTCCTACTAGATATTCTCAGCCAACCAGATCAGGGAGGAAGAAGGGAAATATCACGAGAGGGATGAAATTGCGCCCGATGGAGTACATGCGCGAAAACTCCGTAGGAGAGAAAGGAGAGGAGGCTTGTCTTTCACGGCGCAGGGCAGTGCAGTGCAATGACTGCACTGCATTTCTCGATGCGATGAGTTCTGACAATACATTACGCGTGGAAGCTGAAAAGTGGTTCGGGGGTGTACTTGGGTCCAATCGTCCTTAACCGAAGTTAATTCGAAAACAAACCGTGCGAACCGTACGGACACCCTATAAAACAATACAATACGCGAATCCAAACACGCCCTAAATGGAAATGGAAGTATAGAAAATGGAAGTATGGAACTGTGCAAGTCAATAGGGGATTTTATTACGATCCGTGAGGTAAGCAACAAGGTTTCTGTGCTTTGGAAACAGTTTCATTTCCTAATTCGCTTTTAAGTTTTTGGTGCAAGTCTATTTTGAGTCAAACATCTATGGAATCCGATCTTTCTTACAAGAATTATGGTGACAGTAACCGATTAATGGTGATGCAGGTCTTAAGATTGTACCACCCTTTGGCATTGAGATTTTTCTTGATCGACGCACACTATCAGTCTTGGGTCCATTACACAAGTAAAGAACTTGAAAATGCTTCAGACCAAGTTTTCAACATTTATCAGGTGAATACAACTTGTAAATTGTTGAGAGTTTCAGTTTCCCATGGAAATTTATTTGTGATCTGCATGTGTATGTATGCATACATGCACTAACTATTTACATGTCTGATGTGTATGACTTCATCATATTTGTAGGCATTATACAACTGTGAAATGATTCTTTCTCCATTTCGACAAAAGAGTTTCAAGGATGAAATCGCACCCTCTATCCAAGACTGCATTCGCAGGTTCCGTAATTGTTTCCAGAGTTCAATGGAATTTGACTTGCATGCCTATTGTGTTTTGAATGCAATAGGAATAGCCATGAAGACCATTAACATTGTTCTTAACTCATTAAAGGTATAGCTTTTTCTCATTAATTCCTGAAGATTCTTGAAACTGTATGATTTTTGTGAAAGCAGATTTAAGTGTGTAGGCTGCATTGGCACTCTTGACTAATCTTTCTGATTACAGAATAATCGGCAGCAGCCATCACTGATTCAGTCTCTTATTGCATTGGAGAAAGAAGTAAAAGATGTTTTGAATATTTTGGGGCTAATGTCATCTTCGACTTATTCCGAGGTGTGTTTTCTTAATTGATTACAATTGCTTAAACATCAAACAAAACTCTGGTTTCGCAAGTGTCTCATTGATGGTCAAAATCATCATTCATTGGATAGGGGGGTGACCCCAAAGAAGACCCAAATTGGAATGGTATTCCAACAATATCTAAAATGCCCCAAATACAATTCTACTAATATCTCTGCAATAGATAGATAGATCCAACGAATGTCTAAGACAATAGTTTTAAAGAGGAAGGCCTATATTTCTCTTGCCACTGGACGATGAAGAAACAGGTGGTCAACTATTAATTTCCTCTCTCGATTTACACATAATGCACCTATTTGGAGTTTATTATAAGCAGTAAAAAGTGGGGTCTATCAAACAGATGTTTCAATATGATTTCGGACCTATTTTGTTTCTCATCTCAATCTTGACCATCCATTTTTCATGTTATTGATTGGATATTTTGGATCATCCGATTGGGATGATTTTTACAACATGGCTTGCTTCTACACTTGTATGAATGAATGAACGGTTCAGATCCACGACTGGGCATCCACATGTCATTTGAAAGCTCTGGATGTTGCTAAGATCCTCATGAAGGTGGAGATGTAGAAAAACCCACAAATATATATATATATATATATATATATATATATATATATATATATATATATATATATATATATATATATATATATGTGTGTGTGTGTGTATGTATGTATGTATGTATGTGTAGTAGCACCCCATGAAGCCCCCAGTGCCCAAATGTTACCATGATCCAAAACTTTAGTGAGCCATGGAATAGAAAACATTTTTCCTCCCTTGATTTGGATCTCTCCTTTCTATGGCCCACCAGAGTTTTGAATCAAGGTGAAAATTGGTCCCTTCAGGTTTCATTAGGTGCCGTATCACATGGGCCATTCGGATTTTAGGGCCATGACACGTGTTCAGGTGAGCATGCATATATGTGCATGTGTGTGTGTGTGAAGGTAATTAGATGCACCCTTCAATGGTGAGCAAAAAATCAGGCCAATCCTTGACTTAGGTGGGCCACACCCCATACAACATTTGAGAGTGGGTGGGCCCATTAAAACCTTCCAGATTGTACAGAGGGCCCACTGAGATGTGGTTTTGACATCTAGCTTATACATTGTGTCTCACTTGGATGAGAGGTCACACGAAATTTTAGGCCATTTCAAAACTCCGGTGGGCCCCACCAGGTGCTTTAAGATGTTTTAGGCATGATTTTTCATATTTTTAGATGGTATGGTTGATTTTTGATACATCCCACAACATAGAGGGGACCTACCAAATGCACGAAGTGGACGTTCATGGTGGGTCCCATGGAGCATGTGATTGTGTACCTTTATCATTCAGCTAAGGTATGTTTTCTAGTGGTCACCACTCATCACCTGCATCCATTCCAAAAATCGGGGTTTGTCACATGTATTAGCTCTAGAATTACGATGGTTATCCGAGTAGCAATTATCATCAAACAAACTATAACTGATTTAATGAGCCATTCACAGTTTCACAGTCTGAATTAGTTCATACTTACACATAAGCAACTTGTGGCTGAGATATCGCTGACCATCTTGTTGCTGTGCTGCAAATCACCATTGCATTTTTCTAGAGTCATATTAGGTAAATGTGGAGATGTCATCTTTAACAAAATCTCATATCAAAATTACCAGGTTCTAAAACAGTTGATGGATAAGGCATTAAAGAGAACTAGGTTGACAGAGGACCAAGTGCTGCAACTGATTCAACAAAGGAATTCAGCGAGAAATAAGATGAAAGAAAATTTCCATGCGCTCCGAAGAGTTGTACGTGGAAGTTTAATACGCAGAGGAAAATTGACACCATGGGAGATCCCAGTGGATAAACCCTGAGGTGCTGCTGATTCAACTATGAAATGACTCTAACCTTTCTATTTATAAATTTAAATTTTTAGGTTCTATTGATTGAACTTTTAGGTGAATTTGTACACTATATACCTGCCCCTGGTCTATGTTATGTTGGGGATTTTTAGCCTGTGGAATCACACAGATCTAGATCTAGGATAGCAATCCAATGGCACCAAGCACACAAGAGAACACACAGATTTAACATGGAAAACCCTTGCGGGAAAAAACCACGGCACAAAGCGACAGATCACCACTATGAAAGCATCAATTACAAAGAGAGAGGACTTACCCGATTCGAACAACCTCGAATCTCACCCTTGCTACACCCTTTGATAACCCTAGGAACCCTTTAGAATACTTTCCCATATATAGAAAAAACCCTAGGAACACCTATTTATAGTTTATGCAACTTTCCTTTCGCATCCCGTTTGCGAAAGGACTCAAATCCACAGTTTCGCGCAAAATCGCGGAACAAACTGCGTAACCTATGGCTAGTCCTGGAAATTCCAGGACTGGTCTTAGCCTCCTTCGACTAGTCGAAGCCCACCTACGACTAGTCCTAGAAATTCCAGGACCGGTCTTAGCCTCCGAGAAAAACAGCAAAAGCTCGCTAGACTTTGAGTCGTGCCAGGGCTCGAACCTATGACAGGTCGAGCGCCTCTCACGACTAGTCGTGGCTGTCCCACGACCGATCGAGCGACCTCGAAAACTTCAGATTTAAGAATTTTCTTAACATATTACACCTTTAATAATTCATGTCAACGCCCATTAGGTCTGGACCCAAGATTCTAACGGTCTAGATTGCCACATGCTTTTATCATCCATGACTCTTAAATAGAAATCTGTTTAGTGGTTTTGATTCATTCCTTCTCACCATTAATTTTCATTTATCTCTTTCAGTGTTCTGATTAATTCCTTATTTCTAAAGATTAATTTTCATTCGTCTCTTTCACTTCTCGCACGTGGTTTTGTTTTCCATTGATCATGGTTTTAAGAAAAGCAGTACAGTTGCAGATGGAACGGTTATAATTGAATCATCCCAAACCATTACGCTGTGACGCTATAATGGGATCAATACAACATCTTCTTAAACTCCATTTTCTTAGTTTACTTTGGCTGTTAAAATGATTGTCGACATTTTTTTTTTCCTCCTTTTTGTTTTTTCTTTGTTAGGGTTATTTGTTATAATTAAAATGGAGTTTGCCATTAGCCTGATGTTTTTCAGAATATACGATTGGGTAGGCACGTTAGGCTTACCATTGGGTGGGTATTCGGTCAGCTAGACATGGTCGGCTTATGATTGGGTGAGGATTCCAGTACTCCTTAGCTTAAGTGACTTCTGTAGTTGGTTTATGACCATTGATTTCTTTATTTTGGCCATGAAATTGGCCCGACGTTGGCTATCTTTTGGTGTACCAATCATAGGATCTCTTCGATGGTACAATGCAAAATTGGCCGAAAAGGAATAATGTCCTTAACAGGTTATCGACGAGACAGATCACTTTTGTGATATCTTACACTGGTATTTGGATTTTTTTTCCACAGATATTCCAATTGGTCGGCCATGCTTATTTCTCTCAGTGAACTGAATTCGTCATATTACCTCGCCATAGTGATAGGCTTCATCTGCATTCGGCATGACCAAGAAAGATTTATTATCGGCCAAAACCAATTCAACTTTATCTGATTTTAGAAAATTATGAATTGATGTAGAAATAATGTAATGCATGCAAGCAAATGAATCCAATCTTTGTCAAATAGAGTATTATAGACATATGAGATATCGATCACAAAAAATAGGGCCAACACTATTTTGGTTTGACTGGTAGGACTTCATGAGTATCTGTAATGTGATCAGTGAAATTACTGATTGTGACCTTAGATGGGATCAAATTAGTCAATGTCATTCCTAATTTTAACATCATTCTCAGTGATAGGAGATCGACAACAATGCCATTGTCGACCAGAATCCTGGTGACCGGACAATCTTTAAGGTTTTATGACTACTCACTCTGACGTAGCTCCTGATTCCATCGCAATGGTATTCAGATGCGATTTTTCATCCAATTCAAGTTTTCTTTTAATCGTTTTCTCTAATGGAAAAAAAAGCATGTTATATCACCGCAGGAGGGATGAACTTCTCTACATCGCCTGCCATTTTACTTCGCCGGGCCAATTTAGCCTGAAAATTGAAAAGCAAAGTAAATACCATATTGTAATGGAACACGACAGGTGGCAATATCCCGAACACAATATCTGAATTCAGACATTGCCCCCTAGTATTTTCATGCCATCTTGCATATTAGGATTTTGAATGTGCTAAACACTCTCATCGTTCACAATGTTGGACGATATGGTCATAGGTGAGACCACTCACAATGCTTCAGCGGTTGCTAGTAGTTCGTTCATCAGCCACTCATAGCTGAGACCACTCGCAATGCTTCAGCGGTTGTTAGTAGTTCGTTCATCAGCCCCTCATCCTCTAGGAAACATTCATCATTGGGATAATCAGATAAATTATCAAAACCATCCTTTTCTTTTAGACCTGTCAATCCACTAGATTGGTAAAAAATGTTGCCATCCTATTAACACAAAACAGGAGATAAAACCACTTTGACCGTGTTAACAACCACCTATTCTTCAGGCAAAGGAATTCTCCAACACGATCGTAGTTGTACTACTTTTGATTGGGGTATGTCTTCGGCTTTTGTTGATTCTCTCCTCATGGCTGTTCTACGCCTTTGCTAATGAAATTTTTGAGTTTGAGTCAATGTTTCTGGCATTACCGGAAATTTAGGATGCATGACCCACTTCCAGATTTCCTTCTAAATTTTCAGGGGTTTAACCATCATTTGATTTGACATCCCGCCCTGAGAGTAATAACTAAGGGGTGAAGGCACCCCTTGCTGTCGATGTTAACGACTACTTTTAGTCCTTAGAGCTATGTATCGGCCTTGCGACCTTGGTTGAGTATGATCTCCCCATCTCAAAATGGTCCTTCTGGCATATGGGTCGCACAGTTATGAATCTTAACCATCTTACCAAATTGCGTTTGGCTGAGTGGTGACTGAGCGGGAAGGCTGACGTTGCCCTTGCCCTGGTCATTGTAATGTGCTTTTATGGTTGGTTCGGCCAAGATCAACCCTTTGTCGTAGTCAATTAACGCTTCTCGGATCTGTTGTAACCATATTGACTTCGAGATTGGGTAGGAACGGATCTGTATCGATCAACATCGCCTTCTTGCCTTTCTCATCGAATTTCAGCAACTCGCGGTCGATATTGTCCCGGAGTACCATATTCTAGAACACAACATATTTGTTAGTTAGATGGGAACGAGTTTCGTGCCATTTACAGTACCTCATTTTCTGTAATTCGTCAGCCAAAAGTATCTTATGATTTATGGAAGTCTTAATAGACCATTGTACATATTTCAAAGTAGCATGTGTGTGTGCCATCTAATTTATCTATTGGTTGTGCCCAGCATAGTAAATGCTCTTACCATATCTAACCCAACTTAAAGCTTAAATCCAAATACCAAATGGGCAGCCAACGGTCATCTAAACCATAACAGATCGAGTACAGGTATTCAAGCAGTATAAAGAGAAAATCGAGTAGTTCGGGTATGGCTACCATAGGACCTAACCCAGCCCATTGACATCCCAATGCATGATGGCTAGGATTATCAATGGGTGGGGTCCTTTAGAACCATGCTTGGGCTAATTGAATTAGAGTTTGTTAGAAGCAAAATTTGAAAGTTTTCAAAAACTTAGATCACGTGATTAAACCCCTTCTTTTCCCTTTTCGATATCATCGATTTTTGAGATAAGCCAAATTAGAGAACTCTTAGGAAAAACTTAAATTGATTCCAACCCACGTGATACCGTCGATGTCGATATTCTAAGTAAGGAAGTGTCTCTTTGATCCATCCAGATGAAGAAGAGGGGAGTCGGCATTTGTGGCCCACTATATATAATCTCTCTATCTGCAGCCTAGCTGTAACAACCCGGATTTTTCCCAACCTGAAATTAGACATCCTTAGGCGATGGGTCAATCCTAACACCTGTTTAACTTCTCAAACACTCAATTAAAGGTCTCAAAATCCCTTCTTCAAACCATTTCCTTGAAAAACCTCACCTTTCCTTCACTAATTTCACCTTTCACTTTTTTTTCCCTTCAAACTAGTCTAAGTGCTCCATATTAGACACAAATCTAGGTGAGTATAACGACTCGGAAAATCCCGTACAAAGACCCAAGTACCATCTTGAACAGAAATCACTTAGGATCAATTCCTTTAGAAATGAGACAAAGTTTACCCAGTGTACAACTCGAGTTCATACGAAATCCGCTCTAATCACTTTAAATATGATCTGCAAGACCCATAACTTGCAGAATCGTTGATGCTACATTACCCTAAAATCTAGGATTAATCTCATTACCCGGCTGCTCTCGGGAGCATCACGAAACATCGTATTAGATCTGGACCGCACGTCGGAAGTCCGATTAATACGAAGTTAAGGAATTAGGACCGCCTTGCTGGGCTTGACAACCATCTCGAAAATCAAATCCAGATAGTGTCCCAGTGCAATTCACTTGAGCCCGGAGTGAAGAGTGTGAGAAATGTGAAAATAATTTTAAATTAAATTCAAATTAAATAAATCTGAGACCTGTCGCTTGCGGGTCAGTATTAATCAACCGAAATGTCAGAATTAGGCCAAATTACACCCTCGGATCAGGGATATTTTCCCAAACATATCCATGTACTTGGAATCGCCGATCGAGATCCACTGACCGTTGAACTGAAACTGGTCCGCCATTTGCAATCCGGGATCTCAACTAAGACGAAACCTTAACCATACGTAGATCCAGTGTTAGTGAGCTTAAGTCTAACTGCACATTGAAAAGGGGCCGCCAGAAGTGCTCCGTTGAGACTGAAAAGTCCCACTTTGGTTATAACTTAGGTATACCTTGACCAGAAGTCTATTTTGGTTATGTTTTAACCTATATAAGGACCTTAAACCCTCACTCTCTCATTCCATACGAATTTGAGAAAACCAAAGAGAGAAAAGAGAGAGAAAGAGTGAGAGTTGTGGGAGATGTTTTCTGCCGCTTTTCCTTGCCACTACACAAGCTTCACCGCATCATTCTAGTCGCTTTCCCGGCGATCTCTGCTTCGTTTCAAGGTAAGAAACCCTAACCCTAATCTGGTTTGGGGTGTTGACAGTTGTAGGTTATGAAATAACTGACTTAAAGTGTGTAACAGGTTGCCGAATCATCGTAGGCGAAAGCCTACACATTCTATCGAGTTTATTACGCTTCTACGGCATAAAGGTGCAGACTTTAGACGTATAGGTTATGGTTTTCAACGCTTTCAATGTCAGATAATGATATATTCATGATCTGTATGCTATTGTACATGTACAAAGTGCTGTCTGTTTTCCGTTTCGATTAAATACGAAAAATATGGAATTTTGTATATTTTAGGTATTTGTAGGAAATACCGTATCCATATAAATTTTGCCGATATGATTAACATGAGTATTTGCCGTGTATATATGCTAGTTATGGATGCATGACCTGTTTGGCGAAAGGATTAGCCCTAATACACATTTTGGCCAACATAGCTTATGTAGGCTAAAAGGTGTAGTCTAAGTGTTTGTTGAAATGACTAAGTAAATATGGATTTATGATTTATGTCTGCCATATGTATTGAATGTAAGAACATGATTGTTGTGTATGAGACAACTCTTTGATATAAGGATTTGTCATAATCTATGTTGAAATCAACATACGTCATGTATGTTGGAGTGGTGTAGTTTAAGTGTTTGACGAAATGCTTGTGTGAGAAATTGTGTGATGAACTAAATTTAATAGCGGTGTTGAGATAGGATTCTCAACTACCTTAGTGATGTGCATGATTTCCTTCATGTAAGTTGTTTAGCTTAATCACTTACTGGTTTATGAAACCTATGCATTTGGATTTCCTGTTTGCATGTGTTTTATATAATATGCTTGATAATATGTTTGATACTTCACATGTTTAAGTTGTATTCCATGAAATCCATTAACGGTGATGGGGGAGTGGTGCAACGATTGCGAGTAACAGCCCTGGCAGCCCTAAATGGATAATATCAGACTTTGATTATATGATTTAAATCTTGATCTATTACTGCTTTAACTATCTGCAATTGAATGTGATTGGGGCTAATGTATAGTCCAGACAATCGGTAACAGGCCCTGAGTTCGTGGCTGGCCTCTATTCGCCACGCAAGACATGTTTGACGAACCCGTGTCGTGCGTTGCTTTTCGGCAGTGGTTAGGCCACACGAAGTGCTTATGCACTTCATGTCGTACAACTCAACGGGCGATCGTGCTAGTCGAGCTCGTCAAGTAACCCGATCTGTTTTATGTATGTTCACCATGTTTAGACGCTATTGCTTGAACCTAGGGTACCAAACTTACCAGTGAAATCCCGTTAACCATGGTACCTCGATCCGCTAAGACTCATGAGCCGGGCATGGTGGTATGGGACACCGTGGTCGAGCTGTCGGCCTACGCTGGGGTCACGTGCCTCCCCATAGTGACCATTGAGCAACCGGACTCGTGACCTAATTATGGTGGTATGGGACACTATATTCGAGCTGTCGGCCAACATTGATAAGGTGATGGGGGAGTGGTGTAACGATTGCGAGTAACAGCCCTGACAGCCCTTTGTAGTGATCGCGAGCATACTCTGAATCTGCGGTAAGGCGACGAGTTTTGCCGTAGTAAATAGAGTATGAACTAGGCCTGTCTCAATTTAGTGATGAACCGTTAAAAAGGTGATGGGGGAGTGGTGTAACGATTACGTGTAACAGCCCTGGCAGTCTTTGCAGCGACCTAGAACCACATTATCGTATGAGATTATCTAGGTTTGACGACCCTAGAATGGATCATGTTTGGGAATGATACAAGGGAGGTACCTTAGTTTCCTAATCTTGCTGTTTGAAATGGACTAATAATAACTCGGTAATAATGTTCATCATAGCATTGCATGTGCCTGGAAGATGCGGAGCACTGAGGGATGAACGCATGCCGCGAACGTAAGATGATGTCGCATGAGGGTGGTTTGGCAAGGGCATATATCATGTCATTTCATACTTGCATTAAATAAGAGTAGTTAGGATTGTTTGATTGTACTGCTTTATCATTACTGTTTGACTGATTGATAACATGTTAGCCTATGCTTTATTGTTCCACTGAGTTGATCACTTACTCCCACGTTACGGGATGGTGTTTTTAAAACACCCACCAGACCCTGTCTTGTTGCAGATGATGACGCGACTCTGGAGGCTGAGCCTAATTCTATGACGATCAGGAGTACTCCTACATGCTATTCACTGGTGGCTTCACGTAGGCTGTCCAGTGTTACGGGGCTACAGGGTTATGATTCCAGTTGTACTATTTTGACATCTTGATTTAGAAACAAGTACATGCATATATGGTGACTCAGTTGGTGTTCATACTCTTGAGATCGAGATTATTTTATTTTATATACATCTATATACACCTTTCAGTCTTCTGCTTGCATTTTATACATCGATCTGGAGTATGAATTACTGTTTTGGTAGAATCTCACTCATGTTTATTGTACTAACACAGACAACATTTAATCATCATCATCTATGTTGTATAAGTGATGTTCTGGAACTCGGGAGTTGAGTTTATGCTTGACCCCCGATTTTCGAGATATTGCACTAGCCTCACTAAAGAGTTTTATGTGTTGGCTTTTCTCCTCCTCACGGTTGAGAAAAATCTTCCACATTAAAGGTATGATATCAGTAATCGAATGGATTTTGACAGTGGTGATCAAAATTTATTTTTGAATCTAAAATCTCTACTTTGGTTTATTGTAGAAACTTTGTAATATTTAGACAGTGATTCCTAGGAGTTAACTTATTACTCTGAGCATTTGAAAGTTTTTCATTTTCCGTTGCATTTCTAAAAGTCTAACGTTGATGACCCGGACCTAGATTCAATAAGTTTTGGGTACCCATTGGGTCTTAGGTCTGAGGCTTCAACAAATAAGAGGGTTGGGCTTACTCGATGGATGGATTTCATCTCACATACATATACCACTTTGAGACATGCATGGTGCGCAAATGGGTTTATTCACATGTGTATAGCTTAAGAAACTCATTTCTTTTACTGAAATAATTAATATATATTAAATATATAATTATACTATTACATCTAATCAGACTTGAGTAGACCAAATCAGACCCAACTTTAACTAGGGCCAATCACATGTACACCACCCAAACTTGACTAGACCCGAATTTTAGCTGGGTCCAAAAGGTGATACCTGAACCCCAACCCAATCTCCTAGCAGGTTCAATAAGTGTGATGTAGACCATTTAAAATCGATTTAGGTCCATTAACACAGGGATGAATGTGATGAAGTCGATCACTGTCTTCCTCAAGGATAACTACTCCCAATCCACTAAGCTTCTTTGGACTCCTCACAGAGACTTCTCAAATCTATGAGGAAAGAAAGCAAGAAAATAGAAATAAATTCTAATAAAATTCAAAATTGATTAATTCCCCAAATAAATGAGTTCAAAACCCTTTAAATAGGGATACCAAGCAATGAGAGAGAAATCAGAAACAAACTACAACTAAAACTCCTAGAATTTGCAACTTACTATTTATAGATGGTCGTGATGTTACTAGTGCGCAAGGTTTTTGACCCAAAATAGTAAGTATCTTATTTGGCTTAACCAAACTGTTCTCCTAATTATTCTAAGCTCTTTTCATGTTGGGCGCAACTCCTAAAGCCGAACGATGAAGAGTTATAATCAAACTAAAACTTACTATTTATAGTAAAAATGAAATTAAAATAAATCCAAGGGTATTTCGCAATTCCAGGCTGCACAACCCGGCTATATAAATCTAGTGAGACACAGTGAAGTGAGAGGCAAATTTAGAGAGGGAATTCCTTCTCACTTTACTATGGCCTACCAGATTTCAGAACTAGGCTAACTTTTGGGCACTGGGAGTTTCAAACCCGGGCGCTGATTTCCTGTAAAAGCCTTCACAGGAAGTTCCTTATGTGGAAACTTAGGTGGGGCCTATCGTGATATTTGTGAAAATCCACCCCATCCATCCGTTTTGGGAGCTCATTTTAGGACTTGGGACCAAGATTGAGCAAAATCCAAGACTCAAGTGGACCGCGCTAAAGAAAAATGTGTGTAGGGAAATTCCTGCCATTGAAACGTTCTTGGAATCGACAGTGATGTTTATATGCCATGTATACCGTTTATAACGTCATTCATATTGGGATAAATGAAAACACAAATATGATCCTAATTCAAGGCTTCCGTGAATATGATCCTAATTCAAGGCTTCCGTGGCCACACGAATATTTCAACTGTTGACGTTCACTACTCACGTTTTTGGCCCACCTGAGTATTGGATGCGGATCTTTTTCGTCCTTATGCCCTAAAATGAGCTCAAAAAATGGATGAATGGAGTGGATTTCTCAAAAACATCACCTTGGCCCCACCTAAGTAGAGCTGGGCATTTTATACCCAAACCGGTGGATTCGGCCCGATCAGACCCAATTTGACCCGATTCGAACAGAATCGATGGTCAGGATTGGTTAGAATCGGATAACGTAATCCAGATCCGAATTATTTTCGGATTGAATTCGGATAAGCCCAGTTCCGAACCGACCCGATCCAGAACCCGATCCGATTGGATCCGATTCGGATCGACCTGATCCGGACGGTGTATATATATATATATATATATATATATATATATATATATATAGAGAGAGAGAGAGAGAGAGAGAGAGAAGCGCTCACCTGCGAACCAGTTCGAATGTACTACGTATGAACTTTTTTGAGAACCCATCATACGTGATGTGGATCCAAAATCTGAACCGTTCATGTGAAGCAGCACCTAGTGAAACCCCCCAAGACCAAGTTTTACTTTTATCTAAAACTTTTATCCATACCGTCCATAGCAAAGAGAAATTTAAATCAAGGAAAGAAACTGTTTACATTTTTCATGGTCCACCAAAGTTTCAAATCAAAGTAAAAATTCGTACTATGGGGTTTCATGAGGTTCTACTTTATGTGGACCGTTCAGATTTGCGAGATTCATCACGTATGATGGGTTCTCAAAAAAGTTCGTACGTACTACGTACGAACTGGTTCGCAGGTGAGCGTATATATATATATATATATATATATATATATATATATACACTTTTTCCGCTTAGACTTTAGGTTCTGCGCCAAAAAATCCTGCCCAATGTACTCCCTATCTCTCTCTATCTGTCTATATCTAGAGCTTGGATATCTCTGTTGGAGAGAGATATATTGAGAAATGATCCTCTGTGTGGAAGAGAGAAAGAAGAAAAGAGAAAGAGAGAAAAATGATCCTCTATGTGGAAGAGAGAAAGAAGGAAAGAGAGATAAATGATCCTTTGTGTGGTAGAGAGAAAGAGAGTCGCAGCCTCGCAGGTATGTTTTATATCCAAATCGTCCATCCATTTGGCGAGCTGATTTTAAGGCTTTGGATATTCATCAATTTTAGGTTCAACCACTAAAATGATATGAAAAAACGAATCGACGGCGTGGATAAATCACATGCATTCAGGGTGGGCCCCAACAGTGAGGTATGTACCAAGGAAACAAATTGGCTACTCCCCCCGACACCAGCCAATGGCTAGTGGTCGGTGCTTTGTGGGCCCTACCATGATGTATTTGTTTCATCCATGCCATCCGTATATTTTTAAAGATCATTTTAAGGTCTGAGACCAAAGATGAGGTATATTTCTCAAGTGGACCACATTAGAGGAAACGGTTTTGAATGAGTATCGACCATTCAAAACATTTTGGGGGCCATAAAAGTTTTGGATCAAGCTGATTTTCGTTTTTTCCCTTTATCTGAGCCTGTATGACCTAATCATCAGATTGGATGTCAAATAAATAGTACAGTAGGCCTTAGGAGGATTTTAATGGTGGATATCCAATAACTATTGTTTTCATGTGGTGTGGTCCACCTAAGATTTATATATCTCTCAATTTTGGGATCAAGCACTAAAATGATCTTTAAAAATGGATGAACGGAATGGATGAAACACATACATCATTGTGGGGCCCACAGAGCACCGACCACTAGCCACGGGGCTGGTGGCAGGGGGAGTAGCCAATTCGTTTCCGTGTACCACACGAAATGGGATTGCGTACAGTTACTTAGTACGCTTTTATCGTACCGAGTAAACTCAGTTGAGCCTACTATGAATGTATGTGGGTTATCCACACCGTCCATCCGTTATTAAAGAACATTTTAATCGTTGAGTGCAAAATATAAATATACCCAAAGCTCAAGTGGACCACATCAAAGGAAACATTGGAAATAATGACTTCCACCATTGAAACCTTGCTAGGACTCAAAGTGATGTTTATTTGTCATCCAACCTTTTCATAAGATCAAGAAGACAGGGATGAAGTGAAAACACAAATAACAGCTTGATCCAAAACTTCTATGGCCCCAAGAAATTTTCAACCGTAGAATTTCAATTCACACTGTTTACCGTGGTGAGGTCCACTTGAGATTTGGATATATTTCATTTTTGGTCTCCAGCCATAAAATTATTTATTAAAATGGATGGACAGAGTAGATAAAATATGTAAATCGCGGTGGACCTCACAGAGTTTACTCAGTACGTTTAGCGTGATGAGTTACTCAGTACGCAATCCACTTCCGTACCACACAAGCTGGCTATAGCTAGTTGTAGGTACGTGTCATGCCAAGAAGGATGCAGATTTCCTGCAAAAGAAGTTCCTTCGCTGGGAACCCATGTGGGACCCACTGCGAAGTTTGTGCGAAATCCTCCCCGTCCATACGTTCTGTGAGTTCATTCAGTACATGAGGTTAAAAATGAACCGTATCCACTGTGCAAGTGGGCAGAAAAGGTGATAATTGAACGTCCACAGTTGAAATATTCGTGGGGCCACAGACGTTTTGAATCATGCTAATATTTGTTTTTTCAGTTAATCCCAGTAGGACCGACGTTATTAACAGTATGAATGTCATGTAAACATCACCGTCGAACCCAGGAAGGTTTCAATAGTAGGAATTTATCTAACCACCTTTTCCTTTAATATGGCTCACTTAAGTCTTGGATCGTGCTCACTTTCGGTCTCATGTTCTAAAATGATCTCAAAAAATGGATGAACGGAGTGGATTCCTGAAAAACATTACAATAGGCCCCACCTACAATCCCAACACACGAAGTTCGAAGTGCTTTCGCAGGACGTCCGCGTCCGCGTGCCGTGCACGTCAACGGAGGCCAGCTGTTTTCTCCAGCTTCGAGTTGTAAGAATGGTTCAAATGAGATCCACGTTACATGGGCCCCACAATGATGTATTTAATATATCCATACCATTTATCCATTTCTTGTGATCATTTTAATGCATTTGGAAAAAAATGAATGATATTTAAAGCTCAAATGGACCACACCGAAAATAGCAACGAGATAATGATTTTCATCGTAGAAAAATTCGATCCTTGGCTAATCTGATCCGACTCGGTTTCTTTGACTGAGTCAGAATCGGTTCAGGGTCAAGCCAAACATATAACGAATCTGTTCCGGTAGGGTGTTCTGGACTCGGTCGTAGATCTAGTCGAATTCGGATCAGTCCAGCCATCTTTCGGATGGTGCCGAGTTGGACCAAATCCGATCCGACTCGGTCCGATGCCAAGCTCTACCCCTAAGTTCCCTGCGCAGGAACTTCGGGGATTGCGTGGTAAGCATACTGAGTAAACTCCATGGGCCCCTGTGTCATTCATGCATTGTATCTACTCTTACCATCTCTTTTAAAACATAATTTTAGTCTCCATTTCAAATTAGAGTATATACAAACCTCAAATGGACCACACCACCGGAAACTGTGTGAATTGAACATCTACCGTTGAAAAACTCTTGGGGACAACAGAGGTTTTAGATCAAGCCGATATTTGTGATTTCCCTCCATCCATGTCCTTCTGATCTTATGAACAGGTTGGATGACAAATAAACATCACTGGGGGCCTTAGAAAATTTTCAACGGTTGAAATCAATAGTTCCACTTTTTCCAGTGGTATGGCCCACTTGAGCTTTGTATATGCATCAATTTTGGGTTGAACCCATAAAATGATCTGAAAAAAAAAACGAATGGACGGCGTGGATAAACCACATGCATTCGTGGTTGGCCCAACTGAGTTCAGTAAGATAAAAGCATACGGAGTAACTCAGTACACAATCCAATTTCCTTCAGGAATCCCGGACGCGGATTTCCTGCTAAAGCCATTCGCAGGAAGTTCCTGCGCAAGGATGCTGTGTGATGTGAGGTCCACCACTATGTTTTTGGGAAATATAGTCCGTTTATCCGTTTTGCAAGCCAATTTTAGGACAATCGGCAAAAAATGAGGTGGATCCAAGACTCAAGTGGGCCACACGAGAGGAAACAGTAGGGATTCAGTGAGAACTGTTGAAACATTCTAATGACCATAAAAGCTTTGTCTTAGGTTAAATTTTTTGTATTTTCACTTCATTCATGTGTTAATACCTTATAAACGGTTTGGATGGCATATAAACATCAAGGTGGAGGTCAAAATGGTTTCAACGGTAGGTATTTCTTTTCACAAATTTTCCTCTCGCGTGGCCCACTTGAGTCTTAAATCCCACTCATTTTTTGTTGATTGCCCTAAAATTAGGGCCCACCCAGCATCCTTGCGCAAGATCTTCGTGCAAAAGGCTTTCGCAGGAAATCGTCCAGGGAAGCCCCGTCCTCACAGGAAACGGATTGGCTACTCCCCCATCCACCAGCCGGCTGGTGGTCGGTACACCGTGGGCCCTTTCATGATGTATGTGTTTCATCCATGCCGTCTATATAGAGATCATTTTATGATATGAGACAAAAAATGAAGTATATTTCAATCTTAAGTGGACCACATTACAGGAAACAGTGTTGAATGAGCGTCGACCATTGAAAAACGTTTTGGCCATAAAAGTTTTGGATCAAGCTGATTTTTGTTTTTTCCCTTCATCTGAGCCTGTATGCCCTAATCAACCTATTGGATGTCAAATAAACAGTACAATAGCCCTTAGGAGGAATTTAATGATGGATATCCAATCACTATTGTTTTCATGTGGTGTGGTCCACCTGAGATTTATATACCTCTCGTTTTTGGAATCAAGCTATAAAATGATCGGTAAAAATGGATAAACGGATAGGATGAAACAAATAAATCATGGTGGAGCCCACAGAGCATCGACCATCAGCCACGGGGCTGGTGTCAAGGGGAGTAGCCAATCCGTTTCCCTCCTCACACCCCGGAGGTCGGTGGCGTGTGTCACACGACGCAATCCGCTTCCATTCTGAAATTGGATTGTGTATCTGTACGCTCTTATCGTACTGAGTAAACTCATTTGAGCCAACCACGAATGCATGTGGTTTATCCACGCCGTCCATTCGTTTTTTCAGATCATTTTATGGGTTCAACCCAAAATTGATGCATATACAAAGCTCAAGTGGGCCATACCACTGGAAAAAGTGGAACTATTGATTTCAACCGTTGAAAATTTTCTAAGGCCCTCAGTGATGTTTATTTGTCATCCAACCTGTTCATAAGATCAGAAGGACATGGATGAAGGGAAAACACAAATATCAGCTTGATCTAAAACCTCTGTTGTCCCCAAGATATTTTCAACGGTAAATGTTCAATTCACACAGTTTCCGGTGGTATGGTCCATTTGAGGTTTGTATATACTCCAATTTTCGAATGAAGACTAAAATTATGTTTTAAAAGAGATGGACGGAGTGGATACAATACATGAATGACACAGGGGCCCACGGGGTTTACTCAGTACGCTTACCGTACTGAGTTACTCAGTACGCAATCCGCTTCCTTCGATTCTGCCCTCGTCTCCCTATGTAAGCGGCGGTAAGGCCCAACGATCGATTTACAAAACTCTTGCCATTCTCTCTGATAGCCGCTGGTCGCGACGCGCTTCTCGTCCATACTCTCATCAAAGAGGTCCGCTTCTTCTTCCTTCATTCCTTTCTTCTTATTTCTTCTTAACGAATACTTGAGATTTTATACTCGAACCCAGTTCGACTTAGTCGGGTACACCAGGGCCCGGTCCCGTACCTTCAGTCTTTCTCTTCGGACTGACTCATATGCTCCCCACATTGGATGGATTCGATGAGGTACCGGCCACATCAGTTTGTTTTTAGCCATCCCTTATGTCATCCACCGATTGGATGGTGGTGTTCCACGGTAATGTAGTGTGGTCCACTATAAATGGGTAATGATTATCACTACTACATTAGTCCGTAGTAAAGCAGCAGTATATAATATCAATGCCAGTCTGATAGCTTTAATATATATATATATATATATATATATATATATATATATATATATATATATATATATATATATATATATATATATATATATATATATATTTATATTTATATGTAATATACTCACGTGATTGGATTCATGTTGATACAACTTGCCTAGTATATGTTATATCCGCACCGTTTATCTATTTTGCAATATCATTTTAAAGCACGACTCCAAATATCAGCTACATCCAACACTTCTGTGGGCCGCATGAAGTTTTTAATAACGGGCGTTTAACCTTCTGTTGTGTGGTGAATTTTCTCGTTGGATGTGGCTCAATTTTCATTTCTTTTCGTACAAAGATCTCACAAGATGAATGGACGGTGTGGATATCACGAGATGTTGTGTGAAAATGCCCCTGCATTAATCACCCTCGGTGAGGAGTCTCGAACACAAGACCTCCCGCTCTGATATCAATTTGATGCAGGATAATTAACCACTTGCTCTAAAAGCTCGAACTGTTAGAGCATGGCGAACTAATCCCTTTATCTCATAGCCTAGGCCCCACATCTCATGAGTTAGGACCTCGGCCGAACCCCCCTCGTGGGCCCTAAATCACATGGGTACTGCCTCACATGGGCCGCCCACCTCGAGTGTGTCCCTGCATGCCACAGGCTACCCCACTTGAGCCCGGTGTGAAATGCGCATTAATCACCCCCGGTGAGGAGTCTCGAACACAAGACGTCCCCCATGGGCCCCGCCCACCCCGAGTGTGCCCCTGCATCCCACAGGCGACCCCACTCGAGCCCAATGTGAAAATGCCCTTGCATTAGGGGCCCATACTTTGGACGATCTAGATTGATGCACACGTGCCAATGTGAGTGGATGATCACTACCATTCAACAACGGGTGGAAAGTGGGCATACCAATCTAGATTTGAGCCATTTTATTCACTATCTTTTTAGTTCTTTTTTAATTTTTGCTTTTAGCATTTTGAAATTTGCTAAAACCTGCTCAGTTTGGATTTTTCCAACCGGAAATCTACTCATATATTTGACTATTTACTGGGGTGTGTTGTATTTTAGATGCTTGGGAAGATACCTCTTTAAAGAATGGGACTTGCCTGTAACCTAGGGATGTAGGAATCCCTTGTAACCACAAGCTTTGTGGGGCCCACTGTGATGTTTGTGTTTCATCCACTCTGTCAATTTGTTTTGCCAGCTCATTTTAGGACATGAGCCCAAACATGAGGGAGATCCAAAATTCAAGTGGGCCACACCTTAGACACCTTAGGAAATACTGCGGATGGAAACTCCTATTGCTGAAACCTTTTTTGGGGCCCATTGTGGTGATTATATGTCATCGAATGCATTTATAAAGGCCTGTTTGATCAACTATATTTATATGGTGTTTGACAGGAATTTGGCATTTATTTCTTGCCATGGTAAAAATAGATGTAAGACGTTGACATCTTTGTTGGGAAAACGAGGCTCTAAGATAGTAGGTGGCAAAAATCTGTGGGCCCCACCATGATGTATGTGTTCTATCCATGCCATCCATTCATTTTTCCATATCGCTTTTGGGCAGGGGCCCAAAATTGTGGCAGATCTCAAGTGGACTACACCACAAGAAACAATGGAGATAATGATACCCACCATAATGTTTATTTGTGATTCAACCTGTTCATAAGGTCACACAAACATGGATGAAGGGAAAACACAAAGATCGACTCGACCCAAAACTTCCATGGTCCTCAAGAAGTTTCAATGGTTATCGTTCAATCCCCACTGTTTTCTGTGGCGTGGTCCACTTGAGCTTTGGATCTACGTCATTTTTTGGGTCATGCCCTAAAATGATCCAAAGAATAAATGGATGGAATGGATATAACACATACATCATGGTTGAGCTCATGGAATTTTGGCTTCGCAATGTGTTAGGAATTTGAATTTTGCCCAAGTAGAATTCCACCTACCTTCCAAATTCCTGTGAAAAAGTATAATTATGTTTTTACCCCCAATTCACATGAATTACAGCAAATCAAATAGTCTGTAAGGTGTTTCCAACCTATTTTTAAACATTAAGGTGAATCCCACCTTTAATGAAGGGAAAATTTAAATAGTCCCAATCCAAAACTGTTATAGCCCCAAGAAGGTTTTAGTGGTGACCATTCAATCCCAATGTTTCTTGTGGTGTGGCCCATTTGAGTTTTGCATATCCCTCATGTTTGGACTCGTGACCTAACTAAGTTGAAAATATGGATCAACAGAGTGAATATAACACGGAAATCATGGTGGGCCTTGAGTGCTTAGGGTTACGAAGATTCTTGTAACCTCGAGTCCTTGGCAATTTGCATCGCTCCTAAAACTTTCATTGTTCCCTCTCTATTTTTTTTTTTTGCTTGTGAAGATTTTCCCCCCATTAGTAGCACACTCATAGCTACGATGTAGGTTGGCCTCCTTACAACTCACATGGCACACACCCTACTAATCTCCCATCCTTCTAAATATTAGGACCCACTATTGATGGATTAATTGTTCCGAGTACCAGTGATTTCTGTATAATACTGGTGATATTATATTGGTAAAGCCAGGTCAATGATACTGAAACTGGCGGTAGTTTAAAAAATTTCAAATATCACCCATATTTATATTTATAATATTGATGATATTTAGCGATTTATCGATAGCAACAATATTTTGAGAAGAACTCCTTATAAAAGTTCTCTAGTATCAACAATACCATGTATAATATAATCCGATACCAATAATAATACCCTCAATATCAGGGAAACATTCGTAAATAAGCAAAAATTAACAGAAAATTGTTTTTTAAAAAAAATTATTTATAACCCTTAAAATCTTCATTTTCGGGAATTTTTCTTTTTAATTTTGTTCATTTGGTGATTTTGATCATTCTTGGTATCTATTGAATCAAAATTTGGATTTGAGAAGAAATCTCATTTGGAAACCAAGACGGGCCTAAACTCAAAGGCGAAGAAAAATTCATAGAAATTATTATTATTATTATTATTTTTTTTTTCAAATATCGGCATGAATTGCAAGGAAAATTCATGTCCATACATGATTCTCATGCATTGACATGGATTGTGGTGAAAAAATTAACACTTAGGTGAAAAATGGGGAAATTAGGGAATTCTAGTTTTTCTATTTTTATATTAGAAGATATGTGTAATTGTGTATCTCAATATTAATTATTGTGGAAATTCTATATTGAATTAGTGTTGGCTGATCTTGATTGGCTACAATTTTTGTATATTTATTTTATACTAATATTTTTTTATAACACATGATTAGGCCCTTATAACATGGGAACTTATTATGTGTGGTTGTTTTTTGCAATATTTTCATTCTTACAAATGTCAACATATGTCTTTTAACATTTCCTGAAGTTTTACTAAAAAATTCCACCTTTTTCTTAACATTTCGCCAATGTTTCCCTTAGACAATGTTGACAAAATCATTATCGTGTCGCAAATCGTAATAGGAGTTGAATCGTATTGAATTGCAAATTGTAACATAAATTGTAAGATTTTTTTTTTTTAATTTTTTTTTTAAAATAATATTCTTAAGACAATGAAAAATATAATAAATCAGAAAAAATAAAAACTCAGCAATCATCCTTTTGCCATCAATATGCACCAAGTAATACCATGTCATGATAGTTTTAAAGGATTCTTATCTTTAAATCTTTCAAGAAATTTTTCTTAAAAATATACAAGATCCTTTAATAAGTTATGTTCTTGGTAACTGTCTTGAATGTAGAATCCCACTAGGACAGTGGCATTTGATTATGTAGACTAACGATAAAAGATATTTGGATTTCTAACACCATCATTCTACAATACACACAAGTCAACATGATTGTAATCATTCATAAAAACATTTTAGATATATAAGTCATACATCAATTTTGAGTTTCGGCAAGTTAAGTAAGAAATAATAATAAAAAAAGGCTCAATAATTTAACTTTGAAGAGATTATATATAATTTAATCTCTTATAAAGAACAAAATAAAATAATTTACCTTTTCTAAATGATTCCTTTTTTTTTTTTCGAAGATCTCTTTTTCAAATAATAGACAAAAGAGTTTGTTCGTGTTCTAATCGCGTCTCTCTTTCGTAACTTCACATGGACTAAGTGAATCAAATTGAATCTCCAGGCTCAACAAGGCTATTATGATTGTTCACCACCATTTTGGAAGAAGGTTGGGACTTGTCCATTATTCATCTAGGATATACGTATGCGAACTTGGTCCATTCATATATTGCCGTCATGTTTTAGTGGTCCTTTTTTTTTTTTTTTTTTTGAAGGATATGTTTTAGTGGTCCATATTGTCAAATTTATGGGCACAAATATATATGGCCAAGAAAAAAAAGTCCCCTCGATGGGAATCATAAACCCTCAATTTGTGGCCAGAACATAATGATTAAGAAGGAAAAAAAAAGGGCAGTTCCACATTCAACCAAAAATGGAAAAAAAAAATCCCCGGCCATGTTTCTTCAACCCTAGTGGTTTCATCCATGGTGAGCCCTTTATATCAAACGTTTGGGCCATAGACAGGAAATGGGGCCACTTCTCTAAACCCAATATTACAATACAAAGTCTTATCCAAGTATTGTTTGATGCCTCTAGAACAGCTCATGTAGTTTCTTTTGTTGGTATGAGCCAATAAAGCTAAGCTTTGCATGGCCAAGTCATTACGAGAAATAAGAATAAACAAATAGTAAGATGGACTTGAATAGATGTGTATTTGGAAAAATACTTTTAATGGGCATTGCTGTTTAAAAGATTGAGTAGATTTTTATTTTTATTTTTTTGGAAAGGTAAGATTAGTTTGATGATTTTCCTTTAACATGAGTAATTAGTTTTTTAATTCTCAATATCTTTTTTTTTTTTTTTTCCCATAACTCTTCACATGCATTCTGACAGAAAGACTAGGGCAAGGATTTGGGTTCAGGAGAGTCTTGGGATGAGGAATTTCCATATCTTCAATTCTTTGACCAAACAGTTGGAGCTTTTCAAGCCTAAAATCCCCGGAAAAGTAGGCATGTATGTCTGTGGCATCAGCCCCTACGATTTCAGTCATCTTGGTCATGCTCGTGTCTACGTAACTTTCGATGTCCTATACAGGTCCATCTGATTGTTTTTATTCTATTTGCTATTTTAGTTAGGCAATTGCTAATATCTTACCCAACAACACTTGCCACTTTTATACAATATGCTTCATTGGCAACTTAAGACAAAAAAATTTGATTTTGTATAATACATATGCACATGTGCGCACCTGCACACACAGGATTTTGTTAATTTCTCCATCTTCATGGGGACGTTAGCAATGTTCCCAAATCTTTTGAATGACACATGGGATAGTGAATCGTCAACCAGGACAATTCTTTCACTAGTACCATTGGGAGCAAGCCACGGTGTGAGAAGCACACTGATCAGATGATCCTAACCATGTGAATGAGTCATTTATTCCAACCATCTATTTTTTTACAAGCTATAGATTGCATGGAATAATCGATTAGAAGTGATACTTTGGAATCATAAGCAATACAAAGCCGGATACATCGAATAGATTATGTAAGATGATGATTGGACCTATTGTTTCTTTGCTCAATCTTGACTGTCCATTTCCTCACTAATGATTGCATGGTTAGGATAATCCAATTGGTGTAATTTTTGCACCATGGCTTGTCCCTAGTTGTATGAAACCTTTGGGGACGTTGCTAACATCCAACCTTCAGGAGACGTTAGATGATATGCATATCGCTGACATCTTCTCTAATGAAGTCATTTGAATGCATGTGGCTCAAAAGACTACAGTGTTTCACTGAGATGTCAAGTTTATGAGTTCTTTCAAGGAAATTATATAGGCGAAAATCAGAACTAAGATCAAGTTCTTTAGCGCTTATTACCTATAGAGGAATGGTTAGAGGAAGGTGATTAATTGTGGCAAGGGCAATCTTCTCCATTTTTATTTTTTTTTTGGTTTTTTGGTTTTTTGTTTTTGGTTTTGTTTTTGTTTTTGGTTTTTTGTTTTGTTTTTTTGTTTTTTTTGCTTTTTTGGGTGTTTGGATGGGTCGCCAAATTCACGGCAGTTCGTGTGTGCGATTAGCCTTAGTTGCTTAATGTGGTAATCGCCCACAAAATGGGGATAAGTCATGAACTTGGTAGTTAAGAGAAAAAGTTACAAGTTGCCAAATCACGAAGTTGCTGCCAACCAGTGGCAAAAAGGTTCATTTTTTTAGATTGAGATCGAATGGCTATGGTCATCCCATTAAAATGATTTTCGAGGAGGATGGGCAATCAAAGGTGGACCCAGATAATGTAACCTCCAAGTGAATGCCCTTTCTACTAAAATCAGTTTGGACCGCACAATTCCAAGCCATTACGTAAATGGTTAGCATCACCTGATCAATATAGTTTTGATATAGGGATGGCCAATCAAAGATAGGCCCCACATGATGGGCAATGATCATTCTTTTCTGGTATAACAAACATAGATCATCTATTTCCTAGTTGTTGATCAAATTATTAGCACAATTAGATCAAAGCGAGTTTTTGGGAGGGATTATTAGTGAAAGGTGGGCAAATTGGATGATCTAGATCACCACTAGACCATTTCTAGTATAGTGATAATATATGCACCATCCTTTTTAAACCCATTGATCGCATGGTTAGGATCACTATAACACTCTCCGAAGAGAGGAGCACTCAAAGGTTGTCCCACATCATGGACTATTTTCTCCAATGACTCAACCTTCTTTATTATGGTTAATTTGCACATCCATTTTCCCTGCCATTTATTTGATGGTTGGGATCATCCAGCCAAAAATGATTTTAAGAGGGATGAGCAACCAAAGGTGGCCCCCATACGATGGGCTATCCAAAGTCCAAACTAATGATCAGAGCTTCACCATTGTAATTAATATAACCAGACTATGAAGAAGCAAGGCAAAAGAAATCACTTGGCATGAGCTACAAGAGGTACATGGATATTCAATGATTTTAAGTAGTTTAAAGAAGGACATGAGGTCATGGTGGGGCTCAAACCAGCCGGTTTGTTGCAGGGTCCTACAACAATCCATACTCATGTAAAGTGGATCCCTATCATGGAAAGGCTATACAATAATGAATATTTAACAGGGCTTCCACTCGAGCTAAAGTTTAGCCCTTCTTTCAATGTGGAAAATGTTACAACTTGCTTTGAACACTACAAAGATGAGATTGTCAAATAACATGTTATATAGATTCCGGAAAACACTACAAAGATGAGATTGTCAAAGAACATGTTATATAGATTCTGGAACTACCAGAACAACTTACAAGAAGCGTTCAAGAATGTTCTCGATGATAAAATAGTTTCTATAGGCTGAAGTAGGTCCCAAAAGTTTCAATTCAAGTGAAAGGTTAGGCTAAAAGACTGATTTTAGGTGGATTTCTTCCAAAAACTTTTAATCGCATTAACCCAAAACTCTATGCAGAGTACATTGCCATTAACTTGATGGAGCTCAGTTCATCCAAGCCATTTGGAATTGATGTATCTAAGCATTTTATCATAGGAAGCCCAAACTGAGTCCCATGTGAATAAGGCTGCTGATACCCTTGCCTAAGCGTGAGTAACGAGCAATTTGCATTGGCTCGTTGTTCCGGCTTTTTTGAAGCTTCATTTTTTATTTATTTTTTCCTGTTTTCATCTAAGATTGATTTTGAAAAAGGAAAAAGATATGGAAATTATGTTACTTCATTTCTAATAAAATTCTGTTGTACATAGTAATGTTACTTAATGCTCAAGTCAATCTGTGGATGCTAATTAGATGTTGTCTTTACTATCTTAAGCAGATACTTAAAACATTTGGGATACGAAGTAACTTATGTACGGAACTTCACAGATGTTGATTATAAGGTAAGGATGTTTGTTACAGATTACCTGTACTGATTTGAGATATCGAAGAATCCATTCTTTACATTCTGTTCTTTTTGAACTGTAATATTATAAGATTGTTAGAAGTTTCTCTCAAGCTGCATCTTACGTCTTATATGATATAGCCTACTTTTGGACCACTGCAGATAATTCGCAAAGCATATGAATTGAGGGAAGATCCATTGAATTTGAGTCGTCGATTTTCCAAAGAATTTAATGATGATATGGTTGATCTTCAGTGCCTACCTCCTACTCATGAACTACATATGAGCCAGATGAAAGATATGATAGCTCAGGAAATTCTCTGCCTCTCACTTTAATCATATTTTTGAAATCGCAACTAGATTATTGAATAAGATTTTTATTTTTATTTTTATTTTTGTGTGTGCATTATTCGAGTGAATAACAACTATTGAAATACGTAGTCGCCACACTTAGTATAATTGGTATTATGAGAGATTCTGAATCTATTTTCATAGGATGTGTGTAAACCAGAGGTTGTTAACATCAAGTCAGCCTGTACTTTTAAGTTTTCATTATTAGATTTTGATCTTGAAAATCATCTGCTCATCTGCCATCGATGTTGTCCATTTCAGTTTGTCCTTTTCTCTTGTTGATGATATTATAGCTCAAAATTACCTTGTTATATTTGTGGCCTCTTTGCTTAAATCACGATTTAATGGAAAAAAAAAACAAAGGAAAGAATCCTGCTGTTCTAGATGCCCAACTTGGGTGTATTGGTTAGAGTGGTCCTCTGCTGTATAAGTCATGAAATCAAAACTCGCTTGGCTGTTTTGAAATCCATCAACCATTGTATTTCTAGGAAAATATGGAGATGTGAAAGTGAATTTTACTATAAAGCAGAAGCTGCAAAAGAGGAGACGAATTGAGCTTGGTCACTTTTCTCACTCTGTTGAAGGCTTCCTAGTAGGGTGGAATTAGTGTATCAGACAGTTCTGTCGTAGCATTTCAGCAAGGTTGGGTCAGTGGTGGACATTGTCATCCAAGGTAGCTGGTGGACAGGGCATTGATGGGGATTTGCATTCATGTGGTTTGCTTCAAGAGTAGAAGCAGAGATCACGTTGAAGAGCTTGATGGTCCAATTGTTGTTGGGAGAAAAATCAAAGTTGGTTTTGCTACATATAGCTTTGAGGTCTTATGTGGTATGGCAGGGGATTACGTTTCATCCTTCAGCAGTCCGGGAGGCACGAGGATAGGATAGAAAGGGAAGACATGACTTAGAAGGGGGAAGGTCACTAGGAGAGTAGGTATCACTTAGAGGTATGAAGGACAATTAACCACTTGCTCTAAAAGCTCGAATTGATAGATTATGGTGAATTAATCCCTTTATCTCATAGCCCAGGCCCCACATCGGATGGGTTAGGATCTCGGCCGAACCCCCCTCGTGGGCCCCACATCACATGGGTTCCACCTCACATGGGTGGGGCCTGCCTCACATGGGCTGCCCACCTTGAGTGTGCCCCTCTTTTTACAGGCAACCCCGCTCAAGCCTGGTGTGAAAATGCCCATGCATTACAAGGAGGGAAAAAAAGGTCATGGACCATGTTAAACAAAGATTTTGATGGTGGGGGAAAGGGAGCTCTTCTCCAAGATATCAGGGCCAGCTCTCCAGCTAAAAGGTTAATGATAGACCCACCATCAAAATGGATACATCTGCAATTGCTTTGCTTAAGCTTAAGTTGGATTAATCCTCCATTCTTCTAGCCAAATGCATCAGCTGTTGTGTAAGTGAAGTTGAAGGCTGTTTGGTCTTCAACGTGTGAAGAAGAGTCGTTAACATCAAGATTTTAACAGTCATCCCCAATGTTTGCATCATGTGTATGATGCAGAATCTGTTGAACATCCACACCTGCATTGCACCTTTGCTAAGGAAGTTTGGGATCGATTCATGGCCTTGATAAGGAAGTTTCAGTTTAATGTGCTGGAATGGGCTGATTTTGGGGGTCTTAAAAGGGTCGGAATGGGCTGATAAGGAAGTTTCAGTTTTAATGGGCTGGAATGTGGGCGGTTTTAATAGACTGGAATGGGGTTGATTTTGTGGTTTTAAATGGGGCTGATTTTGGGGTTTTAATTGACTGGAATAAGGCTGATTTTAGGAGCATTAATGGGTTGGAATGGGGCTGATTGTGGGTTTTAGTGGGCTGGATCATGGAGGGTAGATGATTGTCAAAATTTTGACACCCCCCCCTTCCCTTCTCAATTGGACTTTTAGGCTTTGGAAAAGAAAAGAAAAATGGTGAATGGTGATAGGAGGGATGAATGCAATGAAGAAATAACGGAAAATATGTGAAATTTTATAAATAAAAAACCTTAAAACAAAATATGAATATTGTTGTTGATCTAGGACTTCAACCCAGTTGTTGGAACCTGACTCTATTGCCAAACCGATGCAACAGATTGATGGGGAGGATTCGACCAACCGTAGGCACCTCCGAGCTAGGATTCAACCAAGCGTAAGGAGGAAGTGATCTCTAGTTTAAGACTACAGGATTGTTGAGCTTTCTCACAGTTTTGCATTCGCAGTCTCTAGCATTTGGCTAGATGATTGTTGCGTCCTTTCCCACACACTTTATCTTTTGTTCTTTGATCTATTTGCTTTCCCATTTTGAGGTTTGCATTAATTGGTATCAGAGCAAGTTCTGCTCTTGGAAAACATAAAGAAGGTAATTTTTTCATCTTATTCTTATCCTTTCATCTTTCCCCTTCAATCATTCATCTTTTATTTTTCTTTTCTTTCCCTTTTCTCTTCTCAAAATAACCAAACCCTAAACCATACATTTTCCATTTTTCCCCCTCAAACCCTTAGAACCCTAACCATGAAATAAAATTGTTTATATTCTCTGCCAACCCTACCATATCCTAATTATGTTCCAACCTATCGATTTCTTGCCCTTTCTCTTTTCCTTGCAAAAAAAAATAAAAATTCCCAAACCCCATAACCCTCATAACCTTAGATCTAGAATCCGAGCCTACAATTCAGCTCATGGATAGGAAGATGTTCATACGCCTTTTACAATTATCTGTATCTAGACTTTCCTACCTGTCCATATATATCGTGTTATTCTTATTTGGTTCATTGTGAGTATCACGTTCATCACCCCTAACATCTTGAGTCTCACTCATCTTCATATGTGTCTTCTAGTGATTCCTTTCAATGGCCTTCCAGATGTTATGACCAATGACAACCACATGTCGGCTACTCAAAAGCATTCTATTGCACAGAAATATCAATGATGGCCAAGAATGTCCAAGAGACATGGAAAGAAAATTTGAAGTTAAGGAGATTAGAGTATGTGAGGAAGATATTGCAAAAGAATTCAAGGAACTCAAGGAGTTGGTGAGAGCTTGCTTTGAGCCCTTGATTGAATAAGAAAAGCCTTATGGGCTTCAATCTGTTTTATCTAGTGTTCTAAGGAATGACGTGGTTACTGAGAATGTGGCAACCCAAAAGGAATCCTCCTTTGGATTGGTTGATGGATCTATTGATGGGGACGGATCAATGGCCAGATTGAAAGAAGTTCAAGTCAGGCCAAAAGATCAGT
This sequence comes from Magnolia changhungtana, assembly GCA_030180095.1. NCBI lineage: Eukaryota > Viridiplantae > Streptophyta > Magnoliopsida > Magnoliales > Magnoliaceae > Magnolia > Magnolia changhungtana. Next base: position 1,714,723 of record JASAUF010000058.1, on the reverse strand, counting down.
TGACAGATGACCCAATTGAAGGGACTGGTGGTTTAACAAATATAAATGATCTGATGATCGAAGAGATGGATACTTTCACAATAACCATAATGCTCTCAATTTCAATTAAGGCTCACAGATCGGAAGCTGACTGTGACAAAGGGGCCACAATCGACGTTTGTAACTTAGAGGACCAACAAGAAGCAAAAGAAAAGATGGTGTGTTTCAACACCATATTATGCAGAAGCTACCCATCAAGAGTGTGGGTCTTCACCATCAATTGTCAGTGAAGCCGAAGAAGACACTACAAACGAGGATCTTCACAGCAAATTATGACTACCAATTTAAACTCAAGGACTAGGTTTTTTTATTTTATATATATATATATATATATATATATATATATATATATATATATATATATATATATATATTATAGCCAGGTGAAATTAATGCAAAAAAAATGACCACATAAGCCGATTGATCAAGATTTGAAGAAATGCCCAAATCTTACGTGTGCACTCTCCGCACGTGTACAAAAAATGCCAATTTTCCCTTTTTAGCTCATTTTTACTTTCCTTTTTATTTCAAATCTCTACATTAGAAAATATCTTTACTTTCCATTCCTTTTAAATCTCTACCTTAGGTAATTTTCTTGGATATCTTCATGTTAGGCAAGCAGTAATCTTATATTCTTCTTATTTAAGTGGTTTCTTATTTAGGTAGTTCCTTATTTTTCAGATTTTTGCTAGTTAGGAATTCTATTTTTAGATTCCATAGTTTTTATTGTAGATTGTATGGATTGATTATAAATATGGTCTATGGCCTATGGAATAAGATAAGTGGAATGATATTTCTTTTGAGTAAATTCTCTTATTTCTCTATGGTAGTTGCTGAAGAGGGAGAGTGATCTCTAGTTTAGGACTAGAGGACTGTTGAGCTTGCTCACAGTCGTGCATTCGTAGTCTCTAGCATTTAGCTAGAGGATTGTTGGGTCCTTTCCTACAATCTCTTTCTTCTCTTCTTTGATCTATTTGCTTTCCCCTTTCTGGGTTTGCATTACAAACACATATTATATCTTACAATTTGTTGTTCCAATAGTTGGTTAGGCAACATGTAAAAAAGAAAGGAATTTGATCAATTTTCAAGTCAGGTTGATTTGTCTCGGGCCAAACCAATTTTTGGGCATGGGCTTGGGTATGCTCTGCTAGGCCATGCATGGGCTAGGCCCTAGTCTTGGGCCCTATAGTATTAGAGTCAGACCAGACGTAGCTTGGCTCAGTCCAAAGCCCATTGCCACCCATAAACAATGCTGCATTATGTTATTGATTAGTCCCCTCCACATGAGCGCAAGTCCCTACATCTAGCAAGGTTGGGCAGCCCAGCGAGCCTGGCATGGATTTGGATTGGGCATGCACCCATTAGCTTGGCCATGGGCTCATCATTTATGGCTTGTTCAATTTTCAGGCAGGGATTGGGTTTAGTTATCTTAGCCTTACTCCGGCCCAAGTTATCTTAGCCCTACCTGGCCCAGCCCAACTTCATATGTACATATGTTCTATCCTAAAATATATGCTGTTCCAATCCTCAATTAGGCAACACATCCATCTTGCATGTATACTGTTGGTTTCATTTTCTTAGATGTTTGTTTCTTTGTGCATGCATGGCGTACTTGATCAACGGACAGATTAGAAAAGTTCACATGGGCAATGGTGATTTGATCAATTTTTGGGCCATGCTGGGTTGGGCTTGGGCTTAGTCCTTTAGTGTCATGCAATCTAGGCTTAGCCTGGCCCCGCCGATTGCCACCATATAACTTGCCAATGGAACAATCAAATACTTTTTTTGCTTTGGAAAGAAGTCACATTCTCTTATACAGTTGGTATTTTCAAAACTTTGACACCTAGAAACCATTTATATTATACTTGCAGGAATTAGAAGTTTTTGAAACAGAGATACAGCTTTAGTCATTACTAGAATGTAGCTTATGTTCTTTAGTACAATGACATTAACATCTCTGATCTAGTCTCCACTTTGAAGCATCCTTAACTTGTGAAATTTTTATAATAAAAAACCGTATCTATTTAAGTGATTTCCAAAGTCTCTTTTATAAGTCTTTTGGTTGAAAAGCAATATTTTGGTAGTCCCGCTCAATGTTGTCAAAATCGTCACTCTATCACAAATTGTAATAGAGGTTTTGAATCACAAATCATATCATAAATTGTAAGATTTTTTTTTCTCTATTTTACAAAAAAATATATTTAAAAGGCATATGAAAAGTTTTAAGTAAATCATAAAAGATTTAAAAACTCATCAATCATCCATATACCATCAACATGTACTAAAAAAGTAATACATATTATGATATTATCAATTGAGAAAATATATATGGAATATATATCATGATAGTAAAGGATTCGTGTCCTTTTCCTTTTTCTTTTATTGTCCTTTGAAAAATTTACCTTAAAAAACATATAAGAGTGCTTAAATTTTTTGTTTTGTACCTTTCTTGAGTGTAGAATCATTTTCGAAAAAATGGCATTCGATTCCGTTGTGATTTGTGAATCAAAAGATATCTTGATTTCTTTGTCTTGGGTGTTTGAATACCAAAATCCCCAAATCTCCTCTTGCCTCTCTCTCTCTCTCTCTCTCTCTCTCTCTCTCTCTCTCTCTCTCTCTCTCCAAATAAAAAATGAGGACATTTTTAATAGCGGAGAGCCTTTTTCATATTTTATGAGCAAAAGGTTATAGAGAAAAGGAAAAAATCGAATTAAAAATAATAATAATATGATTTGTTAAATATTTCTCGGGCACGTTTACTCAGTTTACAATTATCTTACGATTCGTAAGATTCAATACGATCATCGTACGACAATCATACAATTATTTAGGATTTGCAATTTGGGTGTACGATTCAAATTGTACACCCATACGATATGATATGAATTGTACGATATCGTGATGTGAATAGTATGATTTTGATAACATTGATCTTGCTAATCTAAGAATTTGATACGAACTTAACCACTAACATCACTCCTAGGTGATGAGATCAGTTTCCTAATCTCTGCCACTATTTTTTTCTTCATTTTCACCTTTAGATGCATAGACGTTGCATTTTACAAACTTGACTCTACAATTCTTCTTCTTATATCCAACCTTTCCATATTGGTAGCTCGGGATTAACCTTCTCGTGCTGCTTTTAAATTAATTTCCGTTGATGAGTAAACATATGCTTTGAACTTTTTTTTCCCTCCTCTTTTAATAACAGATAGAACCTGTCTTCCGCTCGTTTGATTTTTGAAAATTAATGCAACGCCTTTTCAGAAACTTGTGTCTAATAATTGGTATTTCCTGACAGATTATTCGTAATGGATGTGGCTATGTCGTTGATGGAGACGTGTACTTGTCTGTTGATAAATTCTCCGGTAATGGTCATTTATGTGGAAATAAATTGGAAGATATTCAAGCAGGCGAAGGGGTCGTCATTGATCCTAGGAAGAGACACCCTTTTGATTTTGCATTATGGAAGGTGAGGGATCACCTGTTGTCTGTGTGTGGGCGTGTGCCTCTGTGTAAAACATATATGCACAGACATACATACATATGGGGTGCGCTCGCATGCCAGGCTATTTTGGGGCCCACTTGGTGTGTATGACATCCAACCCAATACATTATGATGATTAGATACCCCAAAAATCAGGCTGATCCAACCATCTGGTGGGCCCACAAGAGCTGGTTACCACCATTATCAGTGGTGATATTGGTACCATGTGAGTGTTTTCCTACATGTATGCATGTATGTATCTGCGTATTTATGTGTCTTCGCAACGTTCTTTTGTAAAGTGTTTTTTGGTGTTTTCAACTGAGATGTTTTTTTTTTTTAAAAAATAAAACTTGTCAGTCACCTCTCTAATGTTTTGCAGTCTGCAAAGCCAGGTGAATCAAGCTGGAACAGTCCCTGGGGCCCTGGAAGACCAGATTGGAATATTCAATCCAGTGAGATGAGTATGCATGATTTGAATCCCTCCTTTGACATTCATGGTGGAGCAAGGGATCTAATCTTTCCTCATCATGAGACTGAGACTGCCCAGAGTTGTGCTGCCTGTTCAGTGAACAATGCGCGCTATTGGATACACACTGAGTTGTTCTCAAATGGAAATAGAAGTATAGAAAATGGAAGTATGAAACTGTGCAAGTCAATAGGGGATTTTATTACGATCCGTGAGGTAAGCAACAAGGTTTCTGTGCTTTGGAAACAGTTTCATTTCCTAACTCGCTTTTAAGTTTTTGGTGTAAGTCTATTTTGAGTCAAGCATCTATGGAATCCGATCTTTCTTACAAGAATTGTGGTGACAGTATCCGATTAATGGTGATGTAGGTCTTAAGATTGTACCACCCTTTGGCATTGAGATTTTTCTTGATCGACAGACACTACCAGTCTTGGGTCCATTACACAAGTAAAGAACTTGAAAATGCTTCAGACCAAGTTTTCAACATTTATCAGGTGACTACGACTTGTAAATTGTTGAGAGTTTCAGTTTCCCATGGAAATTTATTTGTGATTTGCATGTGTATGTATGCATACATGCACTAACTATTTACATGTCTGATGTGTATGACTTCATCATATTTGTAGGCATTATACAACTGTGAAATGACTCTTTCTCCATTTCGAGAAAAGAGTTTCAAGGATGAAATCACACCCTCTATCCAAGACTGCATTCACAGGTTCCGTAATTGTTTCCAGAATTCAATGGAATGTGACTTGCATGCCTATTGTGTTTTGAATGCAATAGGGACAGCCATGAGGACCATTAACATTGTTCTTAACTCATTAAAGGTATAGCTTTTTCTCATTAATTCCTGAAGATTCTTGAAACTGTATGATTTTTGTGAAAGCAGATTTAAGTGTGTAGGCTGCATTGGCACTCTTGACTAATCTTTCTGATTACAGAATAATCGGCAGCAGCCATCACTGATTCAGTCTCTTATTGCATTGGAGAAAGAAGTAAAAGATGTTTTGAATATTTTGGGGCTAATGTCATCTTCGACTTATTCCGAGGTGTGTTTTCTTAATTGATTACAATTGCTTAAACATCAAACAAAACTCTGGTTTCGCAAGTGTCTCATTGATGGTCAAAATCATCATTCATTGGATAGGGGGGTGACCCCAAAGAAGATCCAAATTGGAATGGTATTCCAACATTATCTAAAATGCCCCAAATACAATTCTACTAATATCTCTGCAATAGATAGATAGATCCAACGAATGTCTAAGACACTAGTTTTAAAGAGGAAGGCCTATATTTCTCTTGCCACTGGACGATGAAGAAACAGGTGGTCAACTATTAATTTCCTCTCTCGATTTACACATAATGCACCTATTTGGAGTTTATTATAAGCAGTAAAAAGTGGGGTCTATCAAACAGATGTTTCAAGATGATTTCGGACCTATTTTGTTTCTCATCTCAATCTTGACCATCCATTTTTCATGTTATTGATTGGATATTTTGGATCATCCGATTGGGGATTTTTACAACATGGCTTGCTTCTACACTTGTATGAATGAATGAACGGTTCAGATTCCACGACTGGGCCTCCACATGTCATTTGAAAGCTCATGATGTTGCTAACATCCTCATGGAGGTGGAGATGTAGAAAAACCCACACACACACACACACACACACACACACACACACACACATATATATATATATATATATATATATATATATGGAATAAAACATTTTCCTCCCTTGATTTGGAGTGTGTGTTTTGTGTGAAAATTGTTCAGTTTCATTAGGTGTGTGTGTGGCAGCACCCCATGAAGCCCCCAGTGCCCAAATGTTACCATGATCCACAACTTTAGTGAGCCATGGAATAGAAAACATTTTCCTCCCTTGATTTGGATCTCTCCTTTCTATGGCCCACCAGAGTTTTGAATCAAGGTGAAAATTGGTCCCTTCAGGTTTCATTAGGTGCTGTATCACATGGGCCATTCGGATTTTAGGGCCATGACACGTGTGTAGGTGAGCATGCATATATATGTGCATGTGTGTGTGTGAAGGTAATTAGATGCACCCTTCAATGGTGAGCAAAAAATTAGGCCAATCCATGACTTAGGTGGGTCACATCCCACAACATAGAGGGGACCTACCAAATGCACGAAGTGGACGTTCATGGTGGGTCCCATGGAGCATGTGATTGTGTACCTTTATCATTCAGCTAAGGTATGTTTTCTAGTGGTCACCACTCATCACCCGCATCCATTCCAGAAATTGGGGTTTGTCACATGTATTAGCTCTAGAATTACGATGGTTATCCGAGTAGCAATTATCATCAAACAAACTATAACTGATTTAATGAGCCATTCGCAGTTTCACAGTCTGAATTAGTTCATACTTACACATGCATGGCTTAATCTCTGAGACAAGCAACTTGTGGCTGAGATATCGCTGACCATCTTGTTGCTGTGCTGCAAATCACCATTGCATTTTTCTAGAGTCATATTAGGTAAATGTGGAGATGTCATCTTTAACGAAATCTCATATCAAAATTGCCAGGTTCTAAAACAGCTGATGGATAAGGCATTGAAGAGAACTGGGTTGACAGAGGACCAAGTGCTGCAGCTGATTCAGCAAAGGAATTCAGCGAGAAATAAGATGAAAGAAAATTTCCATGCGCGCCGAAGAGTTGCTCGTGGAAGTTTAATACGCAGAGGAAAATTGACACCATGGGAGATCCCAGTGGATAAACCCTGAGGTGCAGCTGATTCAACTATGAAAAGAGTCTAACCTTTCTATTTATAAATTTGAATTTTTAGGTTCTATTGATTGAACTTTTGGGTGAATTTGTACACTATATACATGCCCCTGGTCTATGTTACACCTTTTATGATTCATGTCAATGCCCATTAGGTCTGGACCCAAGATTCTAACAGTCTAGATTGCCACATGCTTTTATCATCCATGACTCTTGAATAGAAATCTGTTTAGTGGTTCTGATTCATTCCTTCTCACCATTAATTTTCATTTATCTCTTTCAGTGTTCTGATTAATTCCTTATTTCTGAAGATTAATTTTCAATCGTCTCTTTCACTTCTTGCACATGGTTTTGTTTTCCATTGATCATGGTTTTAAGAAAAGCAGTACAGTCGCAGATGGAATGGTTATAATTGAATCATCCCAAACCATTACGCTGTGACACTATAATGGGATCAATACACCATCTTCTTAAACTCCATTTTCTTAGTTTACTTCGGCTGTTAAAATGATTGTCGACATTTTGTTTTGTTTTGTTTTTTTCGTTTTTTTTTTTTTTTTTTTTTTTGTTTTTTTTTTTTTTTTGTTTTTGTTTTTGTTTTTGTTTTTGTTTTTCCTTTTTCTTTTTCTTTTTGTTAGGGTTATTTGTTATGAGTAGACTGGAGTTTGCCATTAGCTTGATGTTTTTCGGAATATACGGTTGGGTAGGCATGTTAGGCTTACCATTGGGTGGGTATTTGGTCAGCTAGACATGGTTGGCTTATAATTGGGTGAGGATTCCAGTACTCAGCTTAACTGACTTCTGCAGTTGGTTTACGACCATCGATTTCTTTATTCTGGCCGTGAAATTGGCCCGACGTTGGCTATCTTTTAGTGTACCAATCATAGGATCTCTTCGATGATACGATGCTGAATTGGCCGATAAGGAATAATGTCCTTCACAGGTTATCAATTGGACATATCACTTTTGTGATATCTTACACCGGTATTTGGATTCTTTTTCACAGATATTTCAATCGGTTGGCCATGCTTATTTCTCCCAGTGAACTGAATTGGCCATATTACTTCGCCATAGTGATAGGCTTCATTTGCATTCGGCGTGGCTAAGAAAGATTTATTATCAGCCAAAATCAATTCAACTTTATCCTGATTTTAGAAAATTATGAATTGATGTGGAGATAATGTAATGCATACAAACAAATGAATTCAATCTCTGTCAAATGGAGTATTATAGATATATGAGATATCAATCACAAAAAATGGGGCCAACACTAATTTGGTCCCAACAATCAAGTCGACTGGTAGAACTTCAGGAGTATTTGTAATGTGATCAGTGAAATTACTGACTGTGACCTTAGATGGGATCAAATTAGTCAATGTCTGCTCCAATTTTGACATCATTCTCAGTGAAAGGAGATCGACAGCAATGCCATTGTCAACCAGAATCCTAGTGACTGGACAATCTTTAAGGTTTTATGACTACTCACTCTGACGTAGCTCCTGATTCCATCATAATGGTATTCACATGTGATCTTTCATCCAATCCAAGTTTCCTTTTAATCTTTTCCTCTGATGGAAAAGAAACATGTTGTATCATCACAGGAGGGATGAACTCTTCCACATCGCCTGCCATCTTATTTTGCTGGGCCAATTTAGCCTGAAAATTGAAAGGCAAAGTAAAAACCATATTGCAATGGAACACGATAGGTGGCAATGTCTCGAACACAATCTCCGAATTCAGACATTGGCCCCTAGTATTTTTAGGCCAACTTGCATATTGGGATTTTGAATATGCTCAACACTCTCATCGTTCACAATGCCAGATGATATGGTCATAGGTGAGACCACTTGCAATGCTTCGGGGTTGCCAGTAGTTCGTTCACCAGCCACTCATACTCTGGGAAACATTCATCATTGGGATAATCGGATAAATTATCACAGCCGTCTTTTTCTTTTGGACTTGCTGATTCACAAGGTTGGTAAAAAATGTTGGCATCCTATTCACACAAAATAGGAGGTAAAACCACTTCGTCCGTGTTAACAACCACCTGTTCTTCAGGCAAAGGGATTCTCCAAAACGATCGTAGTTGTACTACTTTTGATTAGGGTACGTCTTCGGCTTTTGCCAATTCTCTCCTCATAGCTGCTCTACGCCTTTCCCAATGAAATTTTTGAGTTTGAGTCTGGCATTGCCAGAAATTTAGGATGCATGACCTACTTCCAGATTTCTTTCTAAATTGCTAGGGGTTTAACCATCATTTGATTTGACATCCCACCCTGAGAGTAATGACTAAGGGTGAAGGCACCCCCCGCTGTCGATGTTGACGACTACTTTCAGTCCTTGGAACTATGTATCGGCCTCGTGACCTTGGTTGAGGATGATCTCCCCATCTCATAATGGTCCTTCTGGCACATTGGTCGCATAGTTATGAATCTCAACCATCTTACCAAATTGCGTTCGGCTGAGTGGGAAGGCTGACGTTGCCCTTGCCCTGGTCATTGTAATGTGCTTTTATGGTTGGTTGGGCCAAGATCAACCCTTTGTCGCGGTCAATTAGCACTTCTCGGATCTGTCATAATCATATTGACTTCGAGATTGGGTAGGAACGGATCTGTATCGATCAAAATCGCCTTCTTGCTTTTCTCAGCGAATTTCAGCAACTTGCGGTCGATATTGTTCTGGAGTACCATATTCTGGAATACAACACATTTGTTAGTTAGATGGGAACGAGTTTCGTGCCATTTACAGTACCTCATTTTCTGTAATTCGTAAGCCGAAAGTATCTGCGTTCTAATTTATCTATTGGTTGTGCCCAGCCTAGTAAATGCTCTTACCCTTTCTAACCCAACTTATAGCTTAAATCCAAAGACCAAATGGGCAGCCAACGGTCATCCCAACCAGAACAGATCCAAGTTCAGGTATTCAAGCAATCTAAAGAGAACCATACCTGGTGACACCCGAAATCGAGTAGTTTGGGTACGACTACCATAGGACCTAACCCAACCCATTGACATCCCAATGCATGATGGCTAGGATTATCAATGGGTTGGGTCCTGTAGAACCATACTTGGGCTAATTGAGTTAGAGTCTGTTAGAAGCAAAATTTGAAAGTTTTCAAAAACTTAGATCCCGTGATTAAACCCCTTTTGTTCCCTTTTCGATACCATCGATTTTTGAGATAAGCCAAATTAGAGAACTCTTAGGAAAAACTTAAATTGATTCCATACCACGTGAGATAGTCGATGTCGATATTCTAAGGAAGTCTCTTTGATCTATACCAGATGAAGAAGAGGAGAGTCGGCATTTGTGGCCCACTATATATAATCTCTCTATCTGCAGCATAGCCTCACTAAAGAGTTTTATGTGTTGGCTTTTCTCCTCCTCACGGTTGAGAAAAAATCTTCTACATTAAAGGTATGATATCAGTAATCGAATGGAATTTGACAGTGGTGATGAAAATTTATTTTTGAATCTAAAATCTCTACTTTGGTTTATTGTAGAAACTTTGTAATATTTAGACAGTGGTTCTTTAGGAGTTAACTTATTACTCTGAGCATTTGAAAGTCTAACATTGATGACCCGGACCTAGATTCAATAAGTTTTGGGTACCCATCGGGTCTTAGGACTGAGGCTTCGACAAATAAGAGCATTTAAATGGTTGGGCTTACTCGATGGATGGATTTGATCTCACATACATATACCACTTTGAGACATGCATGGTGCGCAAATGGGTTTATTCACATGTGTATAGCTTAAGAAACTCATTTCTTTTACTGAAATAATCAATATATATTAAATATATTTATACTATTACATCTAATCAGACCTGAGTAGACCAAATCAGACCCAACTTTAACTAGGGCCAATCACATGGACACCACCCAAACTTGACTGGACCCGAATTTTAGCTGGGTCCAAAAGGTGATACCTGAACCCCAACCCATTCTCCTAACGGGTTCAGTAAGTGTGATGTAGACCATTTAAAATCGAGTCAGGTCCATTGACAACACTAACAGGGAACTAGGCAGATGACAATGGGCAGGCTTGGCCCAATGCTTACAACCCAAGGCCTGATCCGAACTTAAGCTTGAGCTTGGAAAAATCAGTTGGGCTTGACCTAACCCGACTGAAAAAATTGATAACATCCCTACTTCTCACTTGAATGTTCCTAATCTATTTGTTAATCATGTGGGCCACAGATGCACAAAGAAATAAACAATTTAGAGGAATGAAACCAATGGTTCACGTTGAAGATTGATGGGTTGCTTGACATATTTGTACAATAAACATATTAGTGTTGGAATAAGCATATAAGTGTTGGAATGACATATTTGTACAATAAACACATGTACATATAAAATAAATTGATGGGTTGCCTAACTGGGCTGAAATGACGTGAGAGAAAGGCCCACCCAAAAATTGATCAGGCCATGCAAGTGAGGCCCAAGCATGGCCAACAGGTCAAGTTAACAACTCCAAGCCCAGCTCAAAACCTGGTTAGGCTCGTTGGGTTGACAGGCTACCTGACCCATGGTCCCCTTATGGGCCACACCTGATGAAGAGCCCATATCTTTCACGAAAGTGAGTGGGCTGTTTGTTTTGGCCCATCATAGGCCCATTCCGAGGCCCAACTCTCTCTCTCTCTCTCTCTCTCTCTCTCTCTCTCTCTCTCTCTCTCTCTCTCTCTCTCTCTCTCTCTCTCTCTCTCTCTCTCTCTCTCTCTCTCTCTCTCTCTCTCTCTCTCAATAAAAAAGAAGGAATTAGGTACCAGTCACGTTGTTGTTGCTTAAACTAAGACAATTACCAATCTTCACACCTTATATGAACATGTATGTATCTAATCCATTTTGCCATAATGGATTGTCCGTAGATCATGAGGACCACCTCCACTTTTTTCTCTCTCATAAAATGACCCTTTTAAGCTGTCTCAAAAAGCTAGTATGAGTTGGTCCACTTCCTCTATGATGAAGCATATGGAGGTGCTTCACCTAATCAATTCCTAGTAAAATCAGTGGCCTAGATTGGCACTAGATACCTTTCCTAGTAAAGCCAGAAAAAGCCATCCACAGACAGATGTGAAGATAGGCTTTTGGAATCCCCTTTCTATGACCAAACCCTTTTGCTTTGGGGCACTTCTCATGTTTTGTGCGTTTGGCCACACCTTTTCAAAGGTGTGCTCATTGGGGAGGCGAATACGGGAAATGCTCGTTTCGAAGTGGTGGGGTCCACATTCAAACATGCGTTTACCACAATAAAAAGACGGCCTACATGATCTAGGCATTATTACAAGTGGGACCCAAGACTTCAACGCACTTTGATTGGTACGTATGAATATTGTATACACCATGCATATCACACCGTTGATGCAATCTTAAACATCTGATTTTCGACCGTTGAATTCTAAAAGTTAATCATTTACATTTTGGCCATCCATTGGATGGTTATGGTCATCCAATCAATTTGACTTTTCGGCCATGCTCGATGCAAGGTGGAACATACAATTTCAATGCAATTTGATTGGCGTGCATGCATGCATATTGAATGCCCATGTTGTAGTGATCATAGAGTGGGGGATGACTGATCATAACTTGCTTTTCACCATATGGAAATGACCATCCATCAGCAAAAGATATCCACCCAATTCATATGAAAATCTGGTTAGATTTCCCATCACAAAATATCAGACGTGTGAGACAAGTCCTTTTAATGAAAGTGATGGAAAGAAGGGTCATGATTCTAGGCCATTCGGGTGTTTTTTTAAAAAAATAGAAAGAAAGAAAAAGATAAGAAGTAAAAGTGTAGGGTGGAGATGAAAGGATGATGGCCCGTTGGAATCGTGTAGTAAAGGTAATCGAGGTAGGCAAAGATCATATGATTCCATGTCCTTTTCCAAGTGGGAAGGATCTCATACCTATCACATCCTAATGTACCTTTCCACACCAACTGTCGCACTTTCTTGAGATCCAGGCCGTTCATCAGGTGGGGACCACTTGGTGTGTGCCAAGTCCTGAAAATTGGATCGATCCAGTGGGTCATTGGGCGGTTACATTTTTACATATATTGAATTCGGACTGATTCATGTCCAATGATCCATTTGTTCTAACAAGCTCTGTGGGGCCCACTTCGATGTGTGAAAGCCATCTAACCCGTCCATTAGATGTGTCCCTTAATGTTAGGCCTAAATACAAAATCCATATTACTTAGGTTGGCCACACCGGGGAACATTGTCATAGAAACTTCCATATATGGAATGTGGGGTCCATCATGTTGTGTATATGTCATCCAATCCAGTCATCAGGTGCGTCCTTACATGATGAGAGAATACCCCAACATTCAAAATAGTCCAAATTTCAGGTGGGCAAAAACAAGTGAATATATAAGCTGTAGGCATGATTGTATATATCTCCCTGTGGTGTGTCCCACCTGAGGTTTTTGATAGGGATGATTATTGGAATTTAATAAATCCACACCGTCGATCCATTTTGCAAGATCATTTTAGAGCGTGTGCCAAAAACGAGGCAGATCGAAAGCTCAAGTGGACCACACGACAGAACGCAGTGGGATTTAACAGCTACCAGTGAAAACTTCTTTGGTGCTACAGAAGTTTCGGATCAAGCTAATATTTGTGTTTTCTCTGGATGAAGGTCTGTGTAACCTTTTAATAAAAGGTTGGATGGTAAGTAAACATTATAGTGGTCCTACGAAGCTTTCAACGGTGGAAGTGATTGCCAAAACTTCTTTCTGTGGTGTGGTCCACTTGAGATTTGGATCCGCCACATTCTTGGGTTTATACACTAGAATGATATCTGAAAATGGATGGATGGTGTGGATATAACATATACATCATGGTGAGGTGACGTCAACGCACCACTGAGATTCAATGACTCTGGAAAAATTGAATGGCCAAAACAATGCTGGCTTGGAAGCGCCTAAGACCTTCGGTCCGTTGGGTCTTGTCTACATCACCATCCAAACCGAGTCATGTCATGCATGACCACCATTGATGATGACATGTCTAGCCATGTCATGCATGACACCTGTTGAAGATGACATCCACTTTTGGCACTGCCACCAACCATTGGTGTAGAGGATCACATGTCTGGGCCATCACCCATGTATCATGTCCCACCATCCATACATAGAAATCTCACAAAATTGCAATACCAAAATTCGATCACGCAATCTCATCTCATGTGTCCATGTAGCAATTGCATGCAACGTGGCATGCTAATGGCTACATGTTCGCTTAATGAAATAACATTGTCAGTCTTCAGTTCCTCCAGCGACCGTCTGGAGGGCCACTAACCGCCCGTCAGCTCATGTGCCACACCTGAGTTATTTTGTATTCTTGTTAGGTCGTCTGGCACGTGTTGACACATGCACATGCTACCACACGTACGTCACATCTTTATTAGCATGCTCACATGATCAGCGTGCGCCTTGCTGCAGGTACCCGTACCCGAGTCAAAAATCGGGTCTAACCATGATCGCGTCAGGTACCGTCATTATCCGGGTCTAATTAATTTATGATTGCCTTATATTATATTTAAATATATGTTACCTAATCTAGCAATGGAATGAAATTTGTAGAGCCACATGCACGTAAGACAGCCTATTTACATAACACACATGGGTCAAATGAGCAGGTGTATCTGACCTAATCTATCCCCAACCATGTAGACGTTCTTTTGACACAGACCCAACTCAGACCTGCTGAACCCGGCTAAAAAAGAGACCCAGACTGGAAGAACTGGTTAGGATACTATAGGGCCTGACCCAAACCCGACCCAATGAAAACCCATTGCAACTGACCTAGCCCAACCAGTCCAAAGGATGTCTAGGACCAGCCCATGAGCTAAGTAGTGGGGCTTAAGTGGGCCCACTTTTACTAAATAAAAACCCAAGATTATCGATGTCACATCAAGGTTGGAAATTTTTCGACTTAAAACACAACTTGGCCAGCCCACAAAACATGACTCGTGTGGATCAACACGGTGACTCAACCCCCATTTCAAGTACAATCGGTAGTTGGTGGGTCTATATAATTCAGGCCTACTTGTCGGTCCTTTCCTAGATTCATACCCATTTCAAGTACAATCAGTTGTTGGGTCTATAATTCAGGCCTGGTCCCAATGCATGGGCGACATGGTTCCACCCCAAGCTGAAAAGCTAGTGGGCCTTATCCTAGATAGGTTGCTATATGTCAAAACCTCTGCAAGAAAGAATAGATCAAGCCAACGAACATTGTGAGACATGTCACACATTTTCCAGTTGGCACATGTGCACGTCACCGGCTTGTCGACGAGATGTTATTAAGTCCGCTAGGTCGGCAGGCGGCACGCTCTTTAAGACTAATGAGAGTTCCTTAAGCTTTTGTTAAATGAAAAGGTTAATGAAAATGTATAATCTATTAATAGAATCATTGTCCACCATTGACTGATACACGTAATGGTGACATTGGGGGACAAGATCATCATGTTTGGTATTAGTCCATTTCATGGCCTCATTTCAATGCTTCATGATTCAAGAATCAACCATATCTCTTTTCTTTATATGGGAGTTGGAATTGCAAATAAATGACAAATGGGGTAGCCCCATATGTTGTTTAAGCCACATGATATGTAGGGTGGGAAATGGAAATGTATTTGAGGGGACAGCCAAACCGTGTTTTCTCTAATCAATACTAGATAGACATGGAAAAATGAATAGACAGGATGTGGCAATTGCTATGAAGATGACCATGCACTCCATATTTAAAACCAAGATTGATGGATATATTTTTTTTAAAAATAAAAATAAAAATTGGAAGGGAAAATAAAAAAGATGGTTTTTGCTTGGGTTTCAAATTTCAAATCAGCTGTTAGGAAAAAGGGAAGATGTAAAATGCAAATGAGACAATATGATCTAAGTAGATGATCTGTAATTGTTGTGAAATGTTGCAAAAAGTGGACGCTAAATCACATGTTCTATGTGGTTTTTGCATTATGTCACACAACAAAAAAAAAAAAAAAAAAAAAAGCCATCCATATAGTATTTAGGTTTTCTAGTTTAGTACGCCTTCTTAAGTCTCACTTTCATGGTGGGGCCAACATGAAGGATGAAAGATGGGATGCCTAGAAAACATGCTAGTTCAATGTTTAGGTGGTCCACATGAATTAAATGGATTACTACACAAAAAATAAAAAGTTTTATGAGGTGAATAAGTTTTAGATGTTTATGAATAAGCTTTTATATGTAAGACACCCATGTGGATTAGTTTTTGTAGGGCAAGAATAATGTAGATTAGATGTAGAGCATGTGGTCTCATGTTGTGAATCTTGTCATGATCTATTGACAAGAAAAGGGTGTCTCAGGAAAGATAATACATCTGTTGAGTAATATTTCAATACTTTGAATCTTGTTCCAAAGAGGAATCCTATGCGTAAAAGGAATTCTAGTTTTAATAGGTAGTAAGTTATTTATTAAGGTTGCTTTTGAACAAAAAAGTTTTTAACTTCTTTAACATCATCTTTGAGAGCTTTGAATGGGAAATGATATCCCACCTAGGAGATTTTTTCTTTTTTTATTCAACCGTGTTTTAAAAAAAACCTAGTAGTCTGTTTGGTTTTCTGTTACAACTGTTACAACGGTAATTTGTAAGTGTGTGGTGATATCACTTACCTTCAACTACAGTGATAATTTTACCCACATTATTTGCTTTACTCATAGATTACTGTAAAAATTAAAATTTTATAATGTGAAAATATAATGACTATAATTTACTTATGTGCTTTATGAGTTAATTTGAGTCTTAATTTACGAGCTGTAATTTATGTTTATATAAACACATGAAAATGATAATAATGACTCATTTACTTTATATTTCATGCCAAATTAGAAAACCAAACTAGTCTTAAGAGATTTATTTTTTCTATTTTTCTAAAGATGATATAAAGGTACTGCTAATCTTTATCAATACAAATGAGAAGTAATTACAAGAAGGGGCATAGACCATAATCCTAAAGGGTCGTTTAGATTGGGAGGAATTTGAATGTCAACAATTGCAATAACCTACACCCTGAGCCATAGCTCAAGTGGTAGACTGAGTGAAAGATACCTCGTTTCAACACTGATGTCATGGCATCGATTCCCTAGTGGGGGTAGCTAACAGTGAAGTGTGAACTGACAATGTTGTGTACTAACATGCTAACAATAATAATAAAAAAAAAACGATTGCAATAACCTAGCATTGCAGTATCTGATAGTTAAAATATCCAAAGAACCTCTTAAAGACACATCATCTGACTCTAAGAGATGACTAAGTAATCTTAAGGGGTTTCACCGCTTAAAGAGATTTGGATCTCCCTTGTGATTGTGCCCATGTCATAAAATGAATCGTCAAAATGGATGGATGAAGTGGATAAAATACATGCATCACTGTGGGTCACAAAGATTCAGGTCACCATGGATATGACTAGTGATCAAGTCTCCTAGCAATCTATGTCTACTTTACATTGCTCCCTTGGAATCTAAAGCCATGTGGGGCCACCATGATGTTTGTATTATATCCACTCTGTCCATCTATTTTGCCAATTCACTTTAAGGCATGAGCCAAAAAATGAGGTAGATCCAAAGCTCAAGTAGAGTACACTACAAGAAAAGAAATGGGGATAATGACACCCACTGTTAAAAGCTTTCTTGAGCTCATAATGATATTTATTTGCCATCCAACCTGCTCATGAGGTCACAAGGACTTAAATGAAGGGAAACACAAATATTAGCTTAATCCAAAACTTTTGTGGCTTATAGGAAGTTTTAAATAGTAAGCTTTCAGTTCCCATTGTTTCTGTAACGTGGTTTACATCTTCAATTTTTGGGCTTGTATGCTAAAATGAGCTAGTAAAATAGATGGTTGACATGGATAAAACACACACACGGCATGGTAAGTAGCAAAGAATTTGTTCATTAGGTCTTTAGGAAATTTGCATCCTAGTAAAACCAAGTTAATTAGTCCTTTACAATTGAGGATGTGGATTCGCCGCATGGAGAGCCACCAAGGATGTAGCGGGATTGGCCACATGCTACTCTCAAAGATGAGGCCACCTAAAGCATATTTAAAAATTGTTTAGTCCATTTTGTAATCAGTTTTGACTTCATCTCTTAATGAAGTAGGTAGCCCGATCAAATCATGTCATGTCAAGTCCACTAAATTTGTATCCTACAGTTGAGGACTGTTTAGTCGGGGCTTTATGGGCCTTTTATTTATTTATTTATTTATTTTTTTACACATGCACACACACCCCCACACACTTACGCTGGTGGAATCTCATCACCTATGGGTACTGGAACCATTGACTAGGAGTGTGAAACTCCTTAGAGTCTACCACCCGAGCAAGAATAAGGACCCAATTATGATGTGTGTTTTATCCATGTTGTTCATCTATTTCGATGGATTATTTGAGGGCATGTATGCATAAACCTAAGGAGAAATATCCGAGGCTCAAGTGAAGCAATATTGCTAATGACACCCATTGTTAAAACCTTCATGAGGGTCAACGTGATGCTTATTTGCCATCCAATGCATGCGTAAGGTCACATAAGATCAGCTTGATCAAATCTTTTATGCCTTGGGAAGGATTTTAATGGTGAGTACTTAATCCCAGTGCGTGTTCTACTTGAGCTTTGGATATGCTTATTTTCCATCTCATGTGCGAAATTATATTGCAAAATGACCGGAGCTTGTAGATAAAAAAACACATACTACGGTGGCCCACAGAGCTCCGTTCAGGAAAGGACAGCTTTGAAAGTATGCAGATTGCCTAGTGAGGCCTTCCCCATCCTTCAGTGTGGTGTGGTGTGAAGATCACCAAGTGTATGTGTTTTATCGGTGCCATCTTTTTTTTTAACCACCTCACTATAAGTTCATCGGTAGCAAGACCTCTGTATTGAAATGAGGTATCTTCACTCAATCT
Organism: Magnolia changhungtana; assembly: GCA_030180095.1. NCBI lineage: Eukaryota > Viridiplantae > Streptophyta > Magnoliopsida > Magnoliales > Magnoliaceae > Magnolia > Magnolia changhungtana. The sequence goes on along the minus strand of JASAUF010000058.1, from coordinate 1,696,027 downwards.
GCCACTTGAGCTATGGATCTAGGTGTTCAAGAAGTTCTAAATTTTATATGTTTAATTTCCAATATATCTTGTGATGTGGTCTTCTTGGGTTGTAGATATGCTTCAATTTTAGCCTCATGCATTAAAATGATCCTTGTAAAATTAAATAAATGGTGTGGATAAAATACATATATATTTTACACCACAACATATATCATGGTGGGTCCACGGAGTGGTCGCAGCTCGGGAAAGTGCAGTGAACACGCCGCAATCCGTTGCTTGTGATTGTGAAGGAAGCGGATTAGTTACCTACAGGTGGAGCATCAAGACACTCTTTTATATAATGTCAGCAAGTTTTATAGGCTAAACCATGAGGTATATTTTGTATCCACACTGTTCATCCATTTGTAAATATCATTTTAGAGCATGAGACAAATAATGAGTCAGATCTAAAGCTCTATTGGACCCACCACAGAAAACAGTGGGGAGAGTGATGCCACCATTAAAAACTTCCAAGGGCCGCAAAAGATTTTGATGAAGCTGATATTTCTGTTTTCCCTTCTTTCATGCCTGCTTTAACTTATGAACAGTTTGGATGTCACTCTCCCCGCTCTTTTCTGTGGTGGGGTCTACTACAACTTTGGATTCACCTCATTCTTTGGCTCATGCCATAAAATAATCTCTCCAATTTGATGGACAGTATGGATGCAACGCATACAATATGGTGGGTTCCACAGAACTTGATGATGTCATTTCAGTAGCGGGTCTCGCTTGTCAACCTGTCCGTAGCTAATCCGCGTCCGCTTGTGAAGGCCTACGTGGAAACGGGTCCCACAATTTGAAACGCCAACATGCATAATAATTGATTGTATGTGCAACCAACCATCCAATTTCAAAGTCGAATTGTATGGTCCAATTTATTTATGAAAAAAAAAAAAACATTAGACAAAAACAGTGGGTTGCAGATCACGTGACTGGAAAAAAACAAAATAATAAAAAAAGAAAGAAAAAGAAACATCGATTTTCATTTCGTTATCGGCCTATTGATGGACAATTACTGGACGGTCGAAGAGAAAAGCTCCAACGGTCCAAATACAGCAAGCCATTGTCCAGCGAATCAGAGATTAGGACCACTCAACCATTGTTTTTTACCATTCGATGGTCTATCCACAGGGCGCCCTGCAATCTGAACCGTTTTATTTGCTTGGAAGTATGCAAAGATGTATAATTGCAGGGTGGCTGAGGAGCAACCATCACAATCTAGCAGCAGAGTATGAAATAAATAGAGGAGCGGCACGCGAGTCAAGATGAAGAGAAAAGAGGGAGAGGTCTTTTTCGGTATAAAAGAAAATGAAAGAAAGAAAGAAAGCAGCCCGCGGAAGCAGCCGACTCTTTACGAAACAGACTCCCTCGTTTCTTGCCGACACTTGCTCGTCTGTCTCTGCACCTGACACTGTCATTTCACGCACCAACGCTCCCCCTCTCTTTCTCTCAACTCTCTCTGCAATTGCATGCACGATACACGACAAAACAAATGACTATAGTACCCCTGACTGTTCTCGATTTTTTTTATTTTTTTTTCTTTTTTGAAAATGTCCTTTTTACGGGCATGACACGGCACCGTGCGTTCTCCAGGTGCACAGCACGTGCGACCATAAAAGTTTCGTGGAACGTCTAACGTCGTTCCATTCATGGACCCAGCGTGCCTGTGTTGGGTGTGCGTACGTGTGTATAACAAAAAAAAAAAAAAAAAAAACCTGCACCGTCCAAAAAATAACATCGTGAAGCATTGATCTTGCACGTGTACTATGCTGACGTGGGAATGATACAATAAGTCACAACGTGTAACCTACGATGGGGCGTGGATTAGGTAAGAGGGGTACACCTCGTGCGTGAGGTCCTGATCTTGGGTTCACATTGATCAATGTGTTGTACAACTACTCCGTCAGTTCGTTTTGCCGGCTCATCTAGGGCAAGGTGGCAAAAATAGGCTGATCCAAACTTTAGGTGGACCAAATAGTAGGGATTAAATTCTCATCATAAAAAGCTTAATGTGCCACAAAAGTTTTGAATGAGTTTATAATTGTGTGGGATAGTGAATGGTGTTAAGGGTCAAATGTTGCATATTAGACTCCAGTTATTACTTGGTTTTACGTACGTGATAATGTTTCACGTTCTTTTTTAATCATGTTTCTATTGAAAGGTGAATTTAAGAACTTGGACTGAAAAATGGTACTAAAAGCATGAATTTAATACTAACAAATCACTAAGACAATGGACGGATCCTAGGAGACCGAGATTGAAGAATTTATATGTCAAAGATCCGAGAATCAAGTATTGAAGTTCAAGTAGCCTAAAAGTCGTCATAAATACAAGATCATAGGGTTCCCACCATCTGTTAGTCTCCAAACTTTATATTTGGCCTGAGAGCCCTAAATTAACCATACACGTCGAATTATAGATATTGGATCCTTGTGAAAGTGGCCCGACGGACAGATCAGCCCAAAAAACACTAATCTGAGGCTTACCTGATATCTGGATATACTTCTATTTTGGTCTCAACCCCTTAAATGAGGTGGTAAAATGGATGGACAAAGTGGATTTCTCACATGCATCACAGTGGACCCTACACGCGATGTGCGTATACATAGCACGTCCCTAGTCGCAACACACCGGATGGTCAACCCTTCTCCTACGTAAAGACCAGCGTGCGGACGCTGGTCCGCTTGTGGCATGTTGTGGCCCACCATCAAGACCCATATGAATGATCTGAACAGTTCATTGTGTCCAGGGGTGGGGCTGACTATATCCTTGTTGATTTCTTGGTCCCATGCACGTGTACACATGTAGCTTGCCGAAATACGCAGGATGAACAACTAGAAGATTTGTTACAGTGGGTCGTGCCAATTCGATTGAAATTTCACTAGAAATCCAATGAATGGGGTGGATTTCTCTGAAAACATCACTGTGGGGGCCGACCGAGCATCTCAGCGCAAGAAAATACGCGGGATCATGTGTTCGGAAAATCTGGGATTTTCGGGAGATTGTGGCCCACCGTCCGTGGTCGGATGCCCGATCTGAACCGTCCACAAGCTTCAGAGGCCAGGGCCAACCCTAACCATGCTATCAAATTCCAGGGATAGGCCGATCATGTCCGCAAACTTCGTCAAAACACAAGTTGATTTGCGTTTTTCCGCTGCACACGTTGTACTTGCTGCGTAAAGAGCTGCAAAAGCTCTCCCAACCACTGCATCTGGCACGCACGCCTCCACCGACCTTACTGCCTATAAAAGGAGAGGGAGAAGTGGAGATCAATTTAAGCCTTGGGCGTGCCGTGGTGAGGATGCTTGGACGTGAAGGAGCAAGGGAGGAGAGAGAGCAAAGGACGTGGATCGGCTGGAGTTTTTCCTCATTTTTCCTTGCTTATTTTTGTTTATGATTTTTTTTCCTATGTTTATGATAGGCTAAACCTCTTAGCTAGGGCTAAGAGGTGAAGCTTGTAGCGTGATGGGTTGTTTTCTACGGCTTTGATTCATGTGTTGAACTTTCCTTGATTTAAGTTTAATTATAAGATATGTTTTTAGTTTTTAATGGTTTGTTGTGACTTAAATTACAATGGATTTGCGATAGCTTTGAGCATGTTCTTTTCATTATGAGATTATGAAGTTATGAAATCTTGTTGTTCACAATCATCTCTTGGACATGGTTGGATGATGGAACCCTTCCTAACTCTCATAATTCTCTTAGATTGGATATGGATTGGTTAAATTTTGTTGTTTACTTTGTCTCATGGGCATGGTTTTGTAATGGAATTAAGTCTAATTCACATCCTTCTTATCTCTTGAAAACCGGATCAAAGGAAGTTCAGATATGAATTTTAACGAATTATCTTCCAACTGGATGAAGATGGGACTCTAAATCTAGTTGTGTTTATGAATCAAGCATAGATCCCCCTGATCTCTACAAGTGGATCCTTGGAATCCTCAGTTTCCCACCTTTGAATTTTACCAATTTTAGTTAATTAAATTCAGAATTATTCTCTTAATTTTTCCTGGTTTAGATTACATCTTTGTCTAGTTCTAGTTTAAGTTACTTTCAGATTACGTACAAGGTTCAGTCCCTGAGGATTCGACCTCGGTCTTACTGAAATTATTACTACATCATAACCTTATACTTGGAGTGTGAACAAATGGGTACTACCCCTTCTAAGAGAGTTAATCGTGATATTTTGGAGTGGGTAACTAACTCAATAGTATTATTATTATTTTTTAAATTAAATATGTTATCAATGTGATCAAGTGCATATAATGATAGCATAACAAGACACGGCATGACACGGCACCGTGTGTTCTGCAGGTGCACAGCACGTGCGACCATAAAAGGTTTGTGGAACATCTAACGTCGTTCGATACATGGACCAGCTATCAACCTGCACCATCCAAAAATAAAATCCACCAGCGTGCGTGTGTTGGGTGTGTGTGCATGTGTATAAAAAAATAAAAAACCTGCACCGTCCAAAAATAAAATCAAATTCAACATCGTGAAGCATTAATCTCACACGTGTACCGTGCTGATGTGGGGAATGATACAATAAGTCACGACGTGTAACCTATGGATGGGGCGTGGATTAGGTAAGAGGGGTACACCTCGTGGGTGAGGTCCTGACCCTGGGTTCACATTGATGTATGTGTTGTATACCTACTCCGTCCGCTCGTTTTGCCAGCTCATCTAAGGCACGGTGGCAAAAATAGGCCGATCCAAACCTTAGGTGGACCACACAGTAGGGATTGAATTCTCATCATAAAAAGATTAATGGGCCACAAAAGTTTTGAATGAGCTTATAATTGTGTTGGATAGTGAATGGTTTTAAGGGTCAAATATTGCATATTAAACTCCAGTTATTACTTGGTTTTACGTACATGATAATGTTTAATGTCCTATTTTAATCATGTTTTTATTGCAAGGTGAATTTAAGAGCTTGGACTGAAAAAGAGTGCTAAAAGCATGGATTTGATGCTCACAAATCACCAAGGCAAGGGACGGATCCTAGGAGACCGAGATCGAAGAATTTACACGTCAAAGATCCGAGAAAATCAAGTATTGAAGTTCAAGTGGCCTGAAAGTCGTCCTTAATGCAAAATCAAAGGGTTCCCAACATCCGTTTGTCTCGAAACTTTATATCTGGCCTGGTGGTCCTAAATTAACTGTACACGTCGAATTTCAGCCATTGGATCCTTGTGAAAGTGGCCCGACAGATAAATTAGCCCATAAAACACTAATCTGGGGCCCACCTGATATATAAATATACTTTTATTTTGGTCTCAACCCCTTAAATGAGGTGGTAAAACGGATGGACGGAGCGAATTTCTCACACGCATCACAGTGGACCCTACATGCGACGTGTGTATACATAGCACGTCCGCAGCTACAACGCACCGGACGGTTAGCCCGGTCAAAGACGGGCTGACCCGACTCTTCTCCTGCGTAAAGACAAGCTGATCCGACTCTTCTCCTGCGTAAAGACCAGCGTGCGAACGCTGGTCTACTTGTGGCATGTTGTGGCCCACCATTGGGACCCATATGAATGATCCAGACCGTTCATTGCATCCAGGGGGTGGGGCTGACCATACCCTTGTTGATTTCTTGGTCCCATGCACGTGTACACACGTAGATTGTTGGAAAATGCAGGATGAACGGTGGAAAATTTTGATATAGTGGGCCATACCAAACTCGACCAAAACTACCCCTTTTCGATTGAAATTTCGCTAGGAATCCAATAAACGGGGTGAATTTCTCTGAAAATATCACTATGAGGCCTACTGAGCATCTCAACGCAAGAAAATACGCAGGATCGTGCGTCCGCAAAATCCGAGATTTTCGGGCGATTGTGGCCCACCGTCTGTGATCGGATGCCTGATTTGAACCATCCACAAGCTACAGAGGCCAGGGCCGACCCTAACCATGCTGTCAGATTCCAAGGACAAGTCGATCATGTCCTACAAACTTCGTCAAAATGCAAGTCGATTTGCATTTTTCTGCTGCACAAGTTGTACTTGCTGCGTAAAGAGCTGCGAAAGCTCTCCCAGCCACCGCCTCTGGCATGCACGCCTCCATCGACCTTGCTGCCTATAAAAGGAGAGGGAGAAGTGGAGATCAATTCAAGCCTTAGACGTGGGCAGCCGTGGAGGTGAGGATGCTTGGACGTGAATGAGCAAGAGAGGAGAGAGAGCAAAGGACGTGGGCCGACTGAAGTTTTTCCTCCTTTTTCCTTGCTTATTTTTGTTTATGAATTTTTTTCCTAAGAGATTTTAGTCTAATCATGTTTATGATAGGCTTAAACCTCTTAGCTAGGGCTAAGAGGTGAAGCTTGTAGCGTGATGGGTTGTTTTTTACGGATTTGATTCATGTGTTGAACTTTCCTTGATTTAAGTTTGATTATAAGATATATTTTTAGTTTTTAATGGTTTATTGTGTCATGCCCCGAAATTTGGTACCTGAGTTGGCCAGGCCCGAATCCGAATTTCAGGACTGTAAGTTATATTTAAACAAAATATACATCACAACCCACATTATTTTCATGCATTTTCAAGGCAATCAGAGCAACTAAAAAGGGTTAAAGTAACTATCATTAAATAACATCCACTAATCAATCCTTAAATCTTTAATTACATTGATAAAAAAATAATAATTAATAACAACATACATTGAATTCTAATTAATTTCTAAATAAATAAGGGAAAAAGTCTTTAATCTTGTCCAACCGGTTCTTTATGTACAAATCCTACAAAACAGTCTATACGGGTGTAAGCGCGACGGCTCGTAGGGTCACATCCTTCCCAAAATTGAAAATTCAACGATAATACCGATTAACATAATAACACAAAATGATCAATTGCAATTATTGAATTGGCATTTTACGTGGCAATAGAAATGATTTGGTATTCATAGTAACAAAATAAGATAAGGCAGTCATCCAAGATCCTTTTTTGTTCAATCCAGGGCAGAGCACCTGTGTGTATTGATCCTTATAGGGAATGACCCTCGGCAGAGCACCTGTGTGTATTGATCCTTATAGGGAATGACCCTCGGCAGAGCACCGGTGTTGATCCTTTTAGGAAATGACCCTCGGCAGAGCACCTGGTGAATAAACTTTTAGGATAAATACCTAGGGCAGAGCACCTGTGTGTGCTGATCCTTTTAGAAAATCGCCTAGGGCAGAGCACCCGTGCCGATCCTTTCGAGAATGACCCTGGGCAGAGCACCCGTACCGTGCAAATCCTTTCGGAAATGACCCTGGGCAGATCACCCGTACCATGCCGATCCTTTTGGAAATGACCCTGGGCAGAGCACCCCATAAAAATAACATGGTGATTCTTTTGGGGCAGAGCACCCGTAAATTAAATACATTATACATCATCTAATAATAAGAAATTAATTACAATTTAAGCACATAACGATAAGTAATTAAAGTCAGTTAATAACTCAAATAAATTACCTCTATAATATGCAATTAAGAATAAAATAAAATAATATGTAACTAATGACAATAATCAAATAAATTGAATATATAATAAAAAATCAATTCAATTTATATTTTAACGTAAAATTTTCGACGGAGAAGATCACCTACCTGTAATGGAATAAAATATAGCTATGGATTTCGTGTATGGTTGTCCTTTAGACTGTCCACTCTTCTATTGCTTTGATCAAGTCAACTCGGTGAGTCCTTGGAAAATGAGGAATTTCAAAGGATCACTGGTACAATAATGACAGAGAGAATTTATATTCAAATAAACAAAAGAAGAAGAAGCTACTTACCTCTACTACTATGTGAGGATAAGGTCAGTTCGAATTCAGCAACATAGGGATGGAATACATGAAAAGATGATGACTCGATCTTAATCTCTTAATCCTCTGAACTCTCTTCCAAGCATTTTATTATCTCCCTTACCTCCTTAGAAGGGTTATAGACGTCCAGATACTCTTTGGTTTGAGAGTTTGGTTTGCTTAAGGAGACATGACAGTTGTTACAAGAGGACAATTTGAAAAAGGTTAAGTTCAACTGGTTTCCAATTTTCACAATATTTACATTTGATTGGGATATATTTTGACTTTGATGGACAACTTAGATTGGTCAAAGAAAACTTCCAGATATGTGATTCCAGGGCTTCCATGAAGATGACTTGGCGGTTTCATACTTTAAAGGTGAGCCTTCTATATGTTTATAGAGCTGAATATACAGAGAAGAAAAATGGAAAATCAAACTTCCTAATCGGCTCTAGGTTGTGGAATGTGCTGGAGCATTGTGGACTGTTGGATGAAGGATGATGTGTGAAAAACAGATGGTTGTGATGAGAATTTCGGTTGCAGCAGGTTTCCAGAATAGAAGATGGGGGAGAAGATTATAGGGTGTAACATCGTGCAGGTGTGGTTTAATAGAGATTCGGTTTCAATGGACGGTTTGAATTAGGTTGTAGATCCCACCATGATGTTTGAGAGAGATCCAAGTCGCTCATTAGTTTTTACAGATTACGAGCATTGATAGAGTAAAATATGGAGCAAATTGGATGATTCAGTGGATTGCATCACTCATTGGACAATTGAAAACTTTCAACTGATGGTGTTTCTTTAACGTTTTGACCTGATGAACGGTTCCAATTGACGGTGGGGTACCATCATGATGGATGTTTGTGAGGAATGGTGGGTCCAGGACCCTCCCCTAACGTTCGAAGAAGAAGGAAAGAAGAGGAGAAGTCGGGGGTTTTCCAGGTGACATGCGTTAGTACGTCTCTGGGCTTCCTTTTTTTATTATTATTTTTAAAACAGCGGTGGGCCCTACAGAGATGGCAATATAAATCCACTCCATCCATTATTTTTGCTCGATCATACTAAGTTATGGGCCCAAAAATGACGTTGATCCGAAGTTTCAGTGGGCCACACCTTAAGAAACAGTGGAGAGTGAAATGGCCACCGTTAAAAGAATTAGGTTGTTATATGTTGTGACTTAAATTACAATGTTCTTTTCATTATGAGATTATGAAGTTAGGAAATCTTGTTGTTCACCATCGTCTCCTGGGCATGGTTGGATGATGGAATCCTTCATAACTCTCATAATTCTCTCAGATTGGATATGGATTGGTTAAATTATGTTGTTTACTTTGTCTCATGGGCATAATTTTGTGATAGAATCAAGTCTAATTCACATCCTTCTCATCTCTTGAAAACTGGATCAAAAGAAGTTTAGATATGGATTTTAATGAATTATCTTCCGACTGGATGAAGATGGGACTCAAAATCCAGTTATGTTTATGAATCAAGCATAGGTCCATTTGATCTCTACAAGTAGATTCTTGGAATCCTTAGTTTCTCACCTTTTAATTTTACAAATTTTAGTTAATTAAATTCACAATTATTATCTTAATTTTTCTTGGTTTAGATTACATCTTCGTCTAGTTCTAGTTCAAGTTACTTTCAGATTATGTATAAAGTTCAGTCCATAGGGATTCGACATCGGTCTTGTCGAAATTATTAGTACATCACAACCCTATACTTGGAGTGTGAACAAATGGGTACTACCTCTACTAAGAGAGTTAATCATGATATTTTGGAGTGGGTAGCTAACTTAATAGTATTATTTTAAAAAAAAATTAAATATGTTATCAACGTGATCAAGTGTATATAATGATAGCATAACAAAACAAACAATTTCTTATTTTTCCTTTTTAGGTGTATAAATGTTATAATGTGATGATGCATGATCCTCGCAATCCAACACTCTCTTAATTAGCAACTTCAACGTCTATTTTATAGAATGTTAATCCTCTCTCATCACATGACTCCAACACTCTTTGCAAACTAGTGTCATGATATGCATGATTAGCTAAATAATTATTAATCTCATTTAAGTAGCAATTTGGCAAAGCCAGGATACCATCATTGTTCATGAGTCTCTACCGAATCATGAGGCTCGATGTGGCCATAGTAGCTTCCCGCCTGTATCCCTTGATCTATTTTAAGGTTCATCACACAGGAACGACTACAAATAATGTAAAAGTTGTCACATAAACACAAATACGGCGAAGTCATGACATCAAATCCATTAACAATATGGTAGGCTCGTGACTTTCATTAATGTTTAATGGTAAGCTCGTGACTTTCATTAATGCTCAAGATGGTGAGCAAGTGACCCCATTTTTTACCACTATGGTAAACATGTTACTCAAGCATAGTCCGACAACTCGGACACAATATCCCATACTACCATGCCTAGCTCATGAGTATCTGTAAGATTTTAACGTAATAATGGTTATGAATGAATTTAAATTAAAAGCAATAGTGGTATCTCAAATTCCTTTGAATATTATACAACCACCAAACATAAGAATAATCAGGCCATGAATTGGACTAATCCAATCGATAATGGGGGAACTCCGGACAAAATCGACATTGGGTATGAAGCATCTCCTATAGCTCCAATACTATCAATCGTCTATGTTCAACCTTGATTGACCATATAAGTCCGGGATAACCAAACTAGAGCGGGTCATCAACTTATTTAAGCGATTTGCAGGGCTCAACCACCACATCAACAATTCAGATTATACATACATAGTCATAATCACACATAAACTTAATATCACATCAATGTATATTAATTAAACACATGTACTAATCAATACAATCCAATATACATTAATACGGATCAACGTATATTAACAAAACCTATCAAATGTCATCAAATGATTCTAACAATAGATATTTCATATTAATCAAGCATTTCATCAAACATGTTAACTACCAATAACTAATAACACTAAGGTTGCAATAATAAGGCAATTTAAACACAAATAGCATAGAAAATTTAACAATAGCAAAAAAAAATTTATTATTTAAATAATTGATAAAAATGAAGTTTAAAAGAATGGTCCGCACTTTAAGAGGGTTTGTCCCAACTCAAAGCACTTTTAAGGTTGGGGTTTTAAGAAAAATCATTAATTCATATAAAAATATTAAGATTATTGTGAGATTCATGAAATTGAATATAGAAAAACCCAGATCAGAAAGCGATATGCAAATCTTACCTTCGATTGTCGATGAAAGGAATCTGTCACAGAATCCGGGAGTGACTAAGGCTTTGGTTGAAGGGAAGAAGGGCAAAGGTTGCACAACCCTCACCTACACACACACACACACACACACACTCTCTCTCTCTCTCTCTCTCTCTCTCTCTCTCTCTCTCTCTCTCTCTTCTCCCTCTCTTAGGGCACAATTCATATAGGGCAAAGGGTTGTCCATTTAGGCTCCTTTTATAACACCAGAAGTGATGCAAATGGCTTTAATGGCCAACTGTTAGGTATACTAACCCAATGAGAGGTTGTTTCTCACTACTGGGTCCATCAAAAGGTGTATGGGTTGATCTATGCCATGTGATAGGTGAACCTAGCAATGATCTATGTATAAATATGATTACTTTAACATTTAGATGCAATGATTAACAGGAATAATTCTATTTCTATTTGACAGCCACCGATTATCGATCGTGGTCGAGACTTTACGAATATGTGTAAGATATTAATTTAGGTCAGTGTCTTAAATTTTGTCACAACCTAACGGTCTAAAAGTCACAACTTTGGCAAAAGATCGGATGAGAAAAATTAACTTAAGTTGTTGACAAATCTTAAGGGTATTCACACATCTCATACGCTCGCCATGCAAGCCAAAATTGAGTGATTCGAGATGTGATATAGGCTCGATTTTCCAATACTAACATCAAGCCTGTTAAAATGAACGTCTTTTTATAGTTTTGGGTTTAGTGGCCTACCAACGAGCAATTTAGAGATTGTTTGGTTAATCTGGTATTTCTAGAATAAAATAATTTATAAAATTTATCACGTGCAATTAGCTAAGATTGGATTATCTAAGTTTGTAACATGAGTCATTCGTATTTAGCAAAAATGGTACTTCAGCTCTAATTATCCTAAATAAGAGTCCTAATTTGACTAAATTGTAAATTATTTAAAAAGGTAAAATATACAAAAATAAAAATAAAAAAATTTTTACTTTAATCACATCGAATGATTCCTGTCATGATTAAAAGAAATTTATAAGAAGATATCGAATACTAAAACTCTAAGATAAAAAAGATATATCTAGTCCATCGATGACTTGCAGTTGCAAATTTTTTTCAGTTTTAATAGATCTATTTCTTATAACACTTTTGGTATTTTTAGTTATTGAATTATATATATATATATATATATATATATATATATATATATATATATATATATATATAATTTAGTTATTGAAAGTACAAGTGGTTCGAAACTAATGTTTTCTGTATAATTTCCAAAACGTCTTAAAATATACTCTCTTTTTTTTTTTAGTTTGGTTTTTATTTTTTATTTATTTTTCTATAAAACTAGATTCATCAAGTACTTTCAATTTAAATTTTGAATCACTTTAATCGGAGTTGTATAAAATAATAATAATAATAATAATAATAATAATAAGATGAAATTTTGAATTAATCTAGTACATTGAAATTATCAATTGTTGAACATTATTGTTCATAGCTAAACAAGGCTCCATGGCGCCACCGTGGACTACTACCCAAAAATACTTATTTTTCATGATGTTACCATAGTTTGCATGATGGCACCATGCCCTATTGTCCCAAAAGCCTCCATTTTCATAGTAACACCGTGGGCTAGTATCCATGTTCCTCAAAATTAACAACTTCCACTCGGATGGGCATTGATGGATCCAAAATTACTCCTTTTAATCTCACACACATATGATACGTGCAAGCATGTGCGCTCAATTGGTAGACTGAGTGGAGATACCTCATTTCAACACTTGAGGTCTTGGTATCGATCCCTAGTGGGGGTGGCTAACATGGAGTGTGTGTACTGATATGGGTGTGTACTAACAAGCTAACCCAAAAAAAAAAAAAAAAAGCATGTGTGCTCAAATCAAAAAATCAAATGTAACACCTAAGGACATCAAATTCTCGAGTTGACAAAAATTCAGGTGTTGCAAGGAAGTTTTTAATGGTGGGTGCTCTATCTATCATGACTGTTTTCTTTTATTGTGGTGTGGTCCTTTTGAGATTTGGATCAATTTCATTTTTTTGGACCATATCCTAAAATGAGCTGGTAAAACAAATAAACTGTATGGATATACAACACATACATGAAGGTGGGCCCACACTAGTGCCTCACTACTCACTTATTCCCTCTTCTTACCTAATCCACGCCCACATGGGGATGCGTATTGTATAGTGGCAGCATTTGATTAGGAGACGTGCTGCTATCCAAGATGATTTGAAAGTTATTAGGTCTAATAGACTCATCTCTGGCAATGTGTCCCAATCAAATGCCACTATATTAGATTACCACGGATGTCATGGCGGCCACACAATCAACATCATGTATGTGGAATCTAAAATTTATTTTCAAAAACATTTTAGTAGCTTTTCTTCTTAAAAGTTTCATCATGGACATTGGCTGTCATATTACTGTAGGTCATGATTTATTATATCATTTTCCCATCAGACTACCCAAATTCCAATCTATTAAGCTCATAGTTACTTGCACGGCTCTCATGTTAAAAGAGGTTAACCTCTGAAAGAACGAAAGAAAGGACAAAAAAAATAAAAAATTGAAGAGATGGGAAAGAAGTTGGAAAGGACTGGCTGTGTAAACAGACCTATTCCTCAACGGCTCTTCACATTTTTCTTTGATCTTTACTGTATATAACATAAAAATCTTTAGACTTTTGTTTTTTCATTGGACAATTAATCTTTTCAGCATTAGTTAAGAGAAAGTAAATTCTTGGTAAGAATGCAATTGCTTGGAATTACATGATTGAGGCCTTGCACAAAGAAACAACTTAGATTTCACCCACTTTCTTTTGCTTTAAAAAAAATAAAAAATTAATGCATTTAGCCTATGTAAAATATCTCTGCATATAGTCATTCTCACAATGCAGTGTCTATTTAAAAAGACTCTGCAACAAAGACTTTATAAGAAGGGAGCTGATCCTTAATCATGCCTGGCTGGGAGACTCACAATACCTTTAAACACAAGGTCATGGATTTGAGTACTAATTGTGGTAAAATGTAATTGTAGTGTGACTGTGTGCGTTAGGGGCCCACCTTGATGAATATTTTTCATATCCACACTGCCCTTCTGTTTTTTCAGCTCATTTAAGGACTTTATCCAGAAACTTGACCAAATCCTTATTGGGCCCACCTTGATGAATATTTTTCATATCCACACTGTCCTTCTGTTTTTTCAGCTCATTTAAGGACGTTATCCAAAAACATAACCAGTGTTTTCCCTTCACCATGATCTAGTTAACATTATCAATGAGTTGGATGGCAAATAAACATTATGGATCTGTGGTAACACCTAAGCGATGCCCTCCTATTATTTTTTTCACACAGGTGCATACACCACACACTCACACCACAATAAGGTTTCACTGCAATGGGTACTCAAACCAATGACCTTATGTTAGAACTCCTGTGAGTCTACAGTTCGGTAGGTTATCTATGACGTAAATTGACATGTGCTGGGACCAATGACTCTACAGTTACTTGAAATATCTATAAGGTAGGTTTATGTTACATCATCGGCTCAAAATTAGATACATTAGAGAATTAAGTAGACCATAATAAGAAAAACAATGAGATAAAATCCAGTGAAAACAATGAGGTGGGATCAATCGATAGTTGGAGAAAACAGTGAGATGGCATACATACTTGTTAAAGACAGCTTGAATTTTACCTACATCAATCGGCAAGTGCAGATTTCATTCTTGAGTTCTTCCCTTTGTCATGTAAGCAGTATGCGCCATCTTGTAGCTTGCAAGGGAAGTGGATTAGAAGTGTCCCTTGCCTTACCCAAGATGGTGCGGCCCTTACCATGGGCCCACCTTCATGGGCGTATTCTATATCCATGTTTTTTTTTGTTTTTTTATTTATTTATTTTAAAAAAAAAAGAAGAAAAAAAGAAGAAAAAGGAAATGTGCCAAAAAATGAAGCAAATCCAAATCTCAAGTTAACCATATTATAAAAAACAACAGTGATTGATCATTAAAAACTTCTTGTGAGCCACAATAGTTTCGGATCATGTTGATAGTTGCAGAAAACAGTTAGATGCCATGGAAGCTTTTCAAGGATAGCTTGAATTTTAACTGGAGTTGTACACGAGTGGACCTTAGTCGAGCTTGGCACACCTCGGCTTGGCTCGGCCAATAACTAAACCCAGCTCGAACTCGGCTTAGCTCGATCCTCGAGCCTAATTGGCCAGCTCGGCTTGCTTCAGTCAACAGCTCGGGCCAAATCGAGTTGAGTTTGAACATGTGCAACATTTTCTCAAACACATAAAGCGCATCTTTAATTTCTCACATTGTGGAAAATAGTAACAACACTTAATAGGTATTTCATCAAACACTTAGCACGCAACACCAAAATCAAAATATGAGGACGGTCTTATAATGTAAAGTTTTTTTTTTTTTTTTTTTCATATAGTAATTTGTTTCGTATCCATTCCTTCCTCACCACTAGCCAATCCCACAGAGAATATATGCACCCAAAACAATACTTCTTTGAGTCATTTCATCAAACACTCGGTGAGCAACATCAATATCAAAATAACTGAATCACTGAGCTGATTCGATCTAAGTTTATTCGAATAGAGGTTCGATTTAAGTCGAGTCAAAGCTCAACAAACTCAAACTCGGCTTGAAATTTTGTCAAGCTTCAAAAACCAGCTCGACTCGATCCGAATCCAATTTAGGCAAGTCGATCTTTTCCTAGTCGCGTCAAGCAAGTTGACCAAGCTAACTGGACTTGCGTATAGCTCTAATTTTAACTACATCTCATCCTACTTTTTTCATGCCAGCAGCATGCACCCTCTTTCTCTTTCTATGTAGCATGGAACTACTTCTCTCATTCTCTCCTCTCGTATAGTTTCTCCTCATGAAGCTTTCAATGGTGGGTGGCTTTTAATCTCCACTATTTCTTGTGTGGCCCACTTGAATTCTGGATTCCCCTTGCGTTTGGGCTCATGTCCTATAAGAAGATGGAGAAACGGATGGCCGGAATGGATACAACAGAAACATCTACAGCTTGGGGGGATATCTGTAAACACCGGTTAGGCAATTGGAAATATATTAAATTGGTGGGACTGTTTCCTGCTGCCGAGTTATTTATACTCAGGCAATTTGCCGCTATTAATACTACACCTAGAAATTATACACATGTAAAATAAGTATCTCAACGTAACCGTCCAAATAGTGGTCCCTCATAAACAAACTCTAAATTCATTCAACTTTCTAGCTGAATGAATGATGGCGTTAGACGGTTGAAATGAAAATACTCAATGGCCAATATTCAATAAATGAATGTCTGCTAACCAGATTGTCATAATAACGTCAGGCTCAATCAATTTGATTTTATGATATTGTCTATCCATATTAATTAGCATAATTAATTTGAACGGTTTATTTTTAGTTTTTTGGTGCCAACAGTATAAGTTACGTATATCAACCATCGCATCCTGCCAGAGTATTAAATAACTCTACTTTCATGTGAATTCCAGCTGTATACGTTCATGTGGATAACTCAAATTAAACCGTCCAAATCGTGTTTTGTACTAGAGATAGTTCATTGCCTGAGAATTAATTAAATTGGACGGTCCTGAGCTCCGATTAGTTAGATATTTGTTTGTTGGGCTCAGACTAATGACTACGTTTTAATTTCAACCGTCCACTTGGTGTCGACCGGTCTATTAGGTCATTAATGTGTATGAACCATTTCGCTGCCAGAGTATCACGTTTTGGCGTTTTATGGGTTAGGTCAGCCAGGCACTTTTATAACGGCTGGTGCATGAATAACACCAATAAGATGATCCTAACCGTTTAAAGGTGGCTAATTTGGTACAACCGTCCATTATTTGCTAGCCATAAATCACATGGTTAGCATCACCATATCAAACTATTTATTTACTTTAGAACCATAAGAAATGCAAGATTGGATCATCTATCAAACGTTTAAAGATGATAATTGACCTATTTTGTTTCTCTAGTTAATTTGAACCGTCCATTTTCATGCTATCGATGGGATGCATGATATGCTTGGGCTTGAGTTTTCTCACTTAGGAGCGGAATGAACCTAGTGATTTCATTTTCCCCTACGGAATTGAATGGCGTGGCCGATGGTCTCGCTCCCATGGAAAGCGAATCCCAGCTATCTTGAATCTACCATTTCCCCTCTAGTTTTTACCAGTTGATTCGGGGTCTTCTTTTCTTATACATAGCCAGCCTTAGGAGTATTAGGGAGGGATTAATAGTTCTATTTGCTTAGGGTTTATTGTAGGTGGCACCTGGCGTCTTGTAATGCTGCAGGCCATCCAAAGTGTGTGGTTGTCATCACGGTATGTTTTCCATATTTTCCTTTTCTTTCAATGAAGGAATAATTGTTCAAAAAAAAAAAAAAAATGATTTTCATAACATAACTTATAGTTGTATGAATGAATTAACAGTTTAAATCAACAATAAGTAAACCAATATGCCATTTAAACGATTAGAAGACATTCCTATTAACTTTTAAACGACTGTAGGGTCCTCAAACTCTTATAATGACACACAAGATGAGCTATTGGTCATTTGTTCATAAAACTACCAGCAAGCTATGGTACACAAACTGTTGCTCATGTGGCAGACAACGGACCTTAACAAGAACCATCCAATTTATGGGCCTATAAAATGGCTGATATTAAAATTTTCATAACGTACTAAGGGTCTATATAGTTGGAACGCACAATTAAACAGAATTGAATTGCATTGGTTGGAATTAACAACATTATTGTATAATGATTACATGTTTAGAAATTCGATGGTATTTTGACCATTATAATTTATATTGGGGATTAAATTCTTCCTCAGGAAAAAAACATAGCAATAAGTGAATCTTGTGTTTAATGTACCATGGAATTGTAATCAATGTAATAGATTTCCTAGTTGATGCCGATCAACTGTATGCATGTGCAACTTGATTGTCATATGTAAAATGCATATATGAATGGACATTGTTGATCAAATGCACACATTAACATAGGGTCTATAAATATTGTTGATGCAGAAATTTGGTCATCCCTTCCTAACTCGTGAACCTACACAAAAAACAAACAAAGAAGGACCTGGCTCATGCCAGGGACCCTCCAATGCTAAAGTCAGGAATTTGGGTTTAGTTGAATGTCAATGGTATAGGGCTAGAGATTGTGTGTACCTCTCCCCTCTGAGGATCATCTTATTTATAAGTGGGAAGAGGCGGTGGCATAGGGTGCGATCGTCCCTGTTTTGGCGGGGACAGAATCCTAGTAGGATTCTAAGTTTACGCGCAGCGAAGATCCTTCTAAATCTTCGATAAGGAGAACCGTGTTGGAGATAGTTTTCATGATCTTTGGTGCTGATCGTGGGCCGATTAGGTGTCGGTTAGGTCAAGCTCGGGCTAACGTTGAGGTCAGATGCAGCTTATTCGTTGAGGTCAGGTACAACCTATCCACTGAGGTTGAGCTTGGCCAAGCTTTGGGGTCGAGTTCAGCCCAATGTTGAGGGATCGAGCTCCTCGGTCGAGCTCTGGCCTACTGAGGTCGAGATCAGCTTGAAGCCAAGAGATAGAGCCTTCTTCCTGGTCGGTCAAGAGGTGAGTGTTGGACCATTGGGTTGCACCTCTTGCTGTTAGAGTGCTCAACCAGGCCTATAGGCAGTAGGTCGACGTATTTTGCCCATAACAGATTGTTGGGGATTTGTGCTGTGGAATCACACAAATCTAGATCTAGGATAACAATCAAATGACACTAAGCACACACAAGAGAACACAAAGATTTAATGTGAAAAATCCTTGTGGGAAAAAACCACAGCACAAAGCGACAAATCTCCACTATGAAAATAGAAATTACAAAGAGAGAGGACTTACCCGATTCGAACGACCTCGAATCTCACCCTTGCTACATCCTTTAGAAACCCTAAAACCCTTTTAGGAACCCTTGGAACTCCTTTAGAAAGCCTTAGAATACCTTAGAATAGTCATAAGGATCCCTATTTATAATTTAGGAAACTCCATTTACGACCTAGTCCGGAAACCGCCTCAAATTTAAGCAATCCGCGCGGGATCTACGTAACCTCGACTAATCGAAAGAGGGCCTCGACTGATCGAGCAACCCGTTTGGCCAGCCGAGCCTTGCCCTCGACTGGTCGAGCATCACTGACACCAAAAAAATCGAGCTCGCTGGACTTCGAGTCGAGCAGCTTTCTCGACCGGTCGAGCAATTCCCTCAACCGGTCGAGAAGCCTTGAAGATTTAAGGCATCAACTCTAACAATACAGATATAATGGATTTCAAAATCCACTCAAAATTCCTCGGGACTTTTCCTTTTGACAATTGCTTGATTATTATAAAATTTTATAAATGATCTTATCAAAATTTGGTCGTATCTACTTATTTCGGCACTCTAGGTCAAAGTTGTTAGTTTGAATCCAAAAATCATATTGATTTTAGCACGCCCCCACACACAATGCAGTGACAGAAACAAATGGAACGACAGCAATAAATAGGCATTTAACTTACATAGATGTAACCCCGTATTTTTGTCTTTTTATTATTCATTTCATGGTAAAGTGGCAGGTCCGTGTAGGTATCGCGATTTTGGGAACATGCCCATTCACAATCTCGTCCATTATTATGATGGAGTTCTATTTGGTCGGTTGGGATTGGAGTAACCATCCACGTGGACGGTGGGAGAGGATTATACATAGCCCATTTACTTAGTGGGATGTTGCATGAATGCGACAGGAGTCGAATTCAGTAGCCATCATCAGAGGCTTAATAAATGAGGCTACCGTGACCCGCTTTCTTCCAAAGTTTCCTTTGTCGTTACGTAACAAATCTTCGTGGACCGTTACAAAACATTTCTCAAACCAAATATTTCACATTTTTTTTTTTTTAAATGATGATTTCCAGAGTCTGTATCTAAGCCCTACAAAAGGTGGGCCACAGCCTGATGTTTACCTGGTCGAGGAAATCAGGCCGATTCACTCATTGGGTAGACTCACAAGCAATCTAAGTTGTACCAACGGCTATCCATTGATATTGATGTTGTGTCCTTCAGTGGATATAGATGGGCCACAGTTTCATATATGGTGATCATCACGGTGTGGCCATCTTTTGGACGGATAGGATATTAATCATATGTAACACGTACGTTGGCAGAATAAACGGCTGAATTATGTATTTTGGGATTATTATGGAAAAATATCCAAATAAAATCTAAGTTTATGAATGCATTGACAATTTTGAATTTTTTAACCCAGACGCTCTTCATTTATTTTCCTTAAAGAAAAAAGTGGCAGAGCCAACCGTCCCGGAGCCTTGTGATGTGTTCATGACATCCGACCTGTCAAACATGTGGACCCACCATGATTATCATACAACAGAAAAACGAGATAGATCCACATCATAGAAAACAACGTAAACCTATCGAAGTCTTCAATTTCACGTGTGGCCCACCTGATAATTTGATCATCCGATTTTTTGGAAGGTTTAGTCCTCGTGGGAAGGTGCACTTTTTGGACGGTTTGGATGTCATACATAAACCATGTTGGCCGCACAATGCTCGACCAAAGTAGTAGTTCAAGAGTACCAACACGGCATTTTGGTGATCGTGACATACAGCTCTTTATATTAATTTCAATCACTGGCCCAGTAGAGTGACTTTCTAATGGAAGAATACGGAAAGAACCATACATGCGGACACGGCACGTCTGTTGATCAGGAACGTTCATGGAACGGTCCCTTCAACACGAGTCCTATCTTGAAAATCAAGTTCAGGCCCACTTTCGTCAGCTCTTCTACCTGCTACACCGTAAACAGACGGGAAACCGTGTTGAAAACTGGCCATTGAACTTGAGCGCGATTTGGCTGCGCCCCGGAACCAGCAATGTGGGTGGGACCCTCTCCGTAGGGCCTATAACTTGATGTATGCATTGTATATCCATTCTGTCTATCTGTTTTTTTTTTGTTTTGAAAATGAAGAAAATATAAATTTCAGTTGGGACACACTACTGGAAACAGTGGTCATTGAACGCCCACTGTAAAAAACTTCCTAAGGTCTGTCATAGTGTTTTTTGACCATCCAACCCGTTGATTAGTTCAAAAGACCTAGATGAAAGGGGGAAAAAAAAAACCAAATATCAGCTTGATTCAAAACTTTTATGGCCTATAAAAGGTTTTTAATGGTCAATAACTCATCTGAAAATTTTATCTGCTTCACTTTAGGACCAGGCCCGAAAATAAGCTGGTGATTCACTTTAGGACCTGGCCCGAAAATAAGCCGGTGAAACGGATGGACAGCATGGATGAACATTAATGCATACATTGAGGTGGGCCTACAGTCAGGGACCTGCCCACGTCGCTGGTTCCGGGTCGCAGCCAAAGTCGGCTCATAGAACCTGCCAGCTATGTAGACTCCTTTGCACAACAACCATGGTCTGACTGATCAATGGATGGAGCCGTATAAAACAAATAGACGACTTGAGAAAAAACATTACCCTAACTTTCTTAAGCCATCTATTAAATTTGAATTACGCAAGAGAGTTTCCTTTGAGAGGATAGTGGTTTCACAATAGAACTTTCTTTGGGAAGATAGTTTCGATAGAAATTCATCTGTCCATTAGGCACAACAATGAACTGAAACCTATTGTATTTTGCATTTGTCGGTATTCTTTATTTGCTAAGGTTCGCATCTTATATAATGTATCCTTTTACCAGGGTGTCTGCATGTAGAACATGTTGGCACATTTGTTTTTTATCCTGTGCAGTGTGTGCAGGCGTGCCAAAATCGTTATAACGGCTCGATTCAAATCAATCAATTTTGACCCCAAGCGTCGAAACAAGCAGGTATTAAAATTTGAGAAGAAGATCAGTCAATTACTCAGCCACCAGTAGAATATTTATAATGATCAGGTGATTGTTGGAGGTGGGGTTCTTCCTTCATGAATGAATTGCGCTTTGTCTTTAATAAAAAATGACTTTTTAGTATACTAGTGTAATCAAACAAAAAGAAAAACTCACAATCTATCACTAAAAGTGACCTTAAGAATGCCACTTTTGAAAGAACTGCTTAATATTGGATAAAAGACAAATCCAACTTATAAGTATGGATTCAGATTACAACTAAGAACTACAGTTAAGAATTATTACTATTAGACTATCATTATTCCTAAGATAATTTGCAATAAAAGATAGATTTATTTTGATTTAATTGTGTGTTGTTTTTTTAGTTGGTTTGTTCTCTACCAATCCTCTGGCTACTTATAGATTTATGTTACCATTTTTTTCCTAAATATTTCTTTATTTATTGTCAATTGTTATGGCGGTCAAAGAGTCCTCATCTACATCATTCTCTTGTTACATTTATCTTTTTTGATGATCCCTCTTTTGTTGACTGTATTTTGCTTCTAATACTCTTGATCACATTTCTCATCTTGACTGCTCTTCAGATTGCTTAAGAATTTTGTCTGCATTATTTCATTGGCTATTTGATGATGTGTAACACTTAGGGTTGTACATGAGTAGAGTTAGCTTGGTAGCTCGCTCAACTTGACTTGAAAAAGCTTGATTCGACTCGGTTTGAAATTGAGTTCGAGCTGAGTTGAGCTGAATTTTTGAGCTCGAAAAAATTTTAAACCGAGTTCGAGCTTGCCCAAGCTCAACTCTACTCGAATCAAACTCGGATCGATTCAGTTCGGTGACTCGGTTACTTTGATATTGTCATTGCTCACCAAGTGTTTGATGAAATGACTCAATGAAGTGTGGCTAGTGGCAAGGAAGGTATGTATATGAAACAAATATCTTTTTTTTTTCTTGATTTTTATGTTGCTTACAATGTGTTTGATAAAATACCTGTAAAACCATTGTTACTGTTTTATATACAGTGAGATTTTGAAGATGCAGACCATGTGTTTGTGAAAATGCCGCACATGCTAATTCGGCTCGATCCTTGCTCAAACTTGGCTTGAATCGGCCCGAGCTGCTGACCGAACTGAGCTGAGTTGGCCATTCAGGCTTGAAGTCCGAGTTGAGCCAAGTTCGAGCTGGGGTCAGCAAGTGGCCTAGTCAAGCCGAGCCGTGCCAAGTTGTACTCGGTTTGACTCGTGTATACCTCTAGTAACATTAGACCAGTGTCATGTACCGCCAAATCAAAATCAGTGCCATCTATATTTCCTCAAAAAACGCTTCAAATATCTTAGAAAATCTTTTAATACATCTCATATCTTTTATGCAATATCACATGTTATCCTTCCATTAGCTCTTATAAGAACAATTAGAAATAGAAATAGGATACAAGAGAACCCACTCATTGGATTCCTTTGATCATACACACTACTAAGCCACACATGTTAGGAACATAATGCATATGTGCATTATAAGTACTTCGGAGGTCAATTGGCATGGTGGATTTGGAGATCATTTTAGGGTATTTCAAATCCATTGGTGATTTAGCAAGGTGTATTAGCAGGTATTTTGAATCCATTGGTTGTTTATCGGGTAGATTGATAGAGGTGGATTAGTATTCTAAATATAGAGGAATTCGTATCTTTACCTTTAGTGAGTTTTGTAGTCCCTATAGTAAACTTGGATTGCCAATCCTCTCATCTTATGTTTTTTTGTTATCATTTTCAAAGGCAAGAGAATCACATGTATAACATGTGTCGTTAGGATACTAATTTACCATGCAAATGGCCCTTTGATAATATCCTAAAACAATAAGATTTTCAACTACATGATCAAAATTATGTCAATAAAATGATGTAAGCAATCCAAACATTAGCCACGTAAGGCAACGACTAAAGGAATGTTAGTTAATCACTTAGGGGTGGCCTAGAGGTTTGGAATTTTTTTTAGCCAAGGTGTATATATTTTAATAGGCTTATTACAATCATTGTGTGAAAAATTATATATTTACACTAATTAAATATGTTAAAGTTGATTTAGTAATTAAATTTGAACTTGTGTATATATACTACAAAATTTAAGTGAATAACTATGTTCGGATGACAGGGAATTCTGAATTCGGGTGCCAAACATAGCAGGAGTGTTCCCATCTAGGGTATTTAAATCCAGGGGATTTCCGATCAGGGTTTTCAGAATCCATGGTGCCAAACGAGGAATGTGATATTTGTAACCATCCAAACACACTAGCCTAACGTACAACCGGTTGTATAAGTCCATCACACACAGAATATATAAAAAATAAAGAATGGGACGGCAAAATTGGCTGGTCAAAAGCTGCTGCGCTCAAGGGATGGCCCACCAAACATTGAACGTATCAGGTCATTTCTGGTATAGAAAATTAAAATAAATAGCATAGAATCATATATAGATTGCAAAACAAAACTTGTTTGGCCTGAAAATAATGACTTGGTGACCTTAGACTAGTATTAAATAATATAACGAATCTGTGGATTTTAAAAAGAATATAATACATTATTAATGGAAATAATTAAGAAATTTCTAAAAGTAGCATCTGTCAATCTGAATTTGTCGATCCGTACGGTTGATCAGATGGGCCCCACTTGGATAAACCATGTTAAACAAACCTTCAACTTTCCTTTCTTTGGTTTAGTGTGGAAACACTTCCTTAACCGTCAATTTGCAGGCAACCTGTTGGAGGGTAAGAAAAGGCTCATTGGGATGAAGTGGATCTACTCAGGTGCCCCTCATATCAACGGTCTAGATCTCCCAACTAAGTGCCCCAACAGGTAGAAACCGAGGACCCGAAAACTATATAATACCTCGGCGGTGATACGCAGGAATTGGGTCAGATTCCGAGTCAACTCGGCGATTTTTACAAAACCGAAAGCAAAAGACGAACCTGTCCTGCAAGAGAACGCTTTCACACTTTGGCAGACTACGAAATTGCATGCGTGGCATATAAATAATTCAAAATGAACCGTCCAATTCATATATACTAGTTAAGATGTATCATTAATTAAAAATTACTCTTCTTTTATTATCTAACTTATTCCTCGGTACTGGACATTTATTGTACGGACCCAAATGAGAAAATTCAATGGTCTTGATTAAAATAAAAAATAAAAAAATGTCCAACGAATCAGAGTTGAGGATGGTCCAGCTAATCTGATTTGACAGTTGACACTGTAGATTAGAGACAGTGGATTTCATAAATTACTCGGTTTAATTTGGGCTAATATTTGCCACGTGTACCATTTCTAAGTGATGGCATATCAAGTGTGATAGGCAGCCAGAGTATAAAAAAAACTTCCCGGCCTGCAAATGCTACAGGCTACAGCCACTTAATTATTCTGCATCTGTGCCCGGCCTAAAACAGAGACGTCGTCGGGTGGGGCCCACCTCGTCGGGTCCGTAGCGATGGCGGTACTTTTGGACATTAGCGGGTACCCCACCCCGCCGGGCTTCCGAATTCTGCGAAAATGGAAGTGGGCCCCACCCCCCACCTGCCATTTCCAACCGCGGTCTCGTCACGACCCGACTTTCATTTGTGCCTGTTTCGGCCATCGATGCCTTCCTTGGCTTTTCTACCCTCCGTTTACTTGCTTTTTTACTCCTTTATATATTACCAATAATGGGATTTGCGCGACTGTGGATAGAATAAATGATGCATGGCACACTTGCCAACTTTTTCTACGCATAGCGTATCTGGTCCACTCATCAGGTGAAATATTCTATGAGTATGGAAATCATGATGATCCAGAGATTATCTCTGCCCATCATGTTTTTATTTATTATATACCGTTGATCTTCACCCTTCTAACATTAAGCTTTCATTTACATTTGATAAGTGGACTCGAAGTAGATTTGGGACGTGGCGTATTCAGTTGGGCAGGTGGGCCACCTTGATCCCTCTCTCGTGTGCCAAACACGCACACGTGACAGTAACAAGCGCGCGAATCCCCATTGCTTTTCTGATCGTCCTTTCTTTTCACCAGTCTCCCACCTCACTTCCGGGTTTTCGTACGGTTTTTCTGCTGGGTGCGCACGTTTTATGGGCATGGCCCACGAGTTTGATAGGTGGGCAGGTGGGGGCCACCGAACGTGAGATTTGGGACGACTCGAAGAGAGAGAGAGAGAGAGAGAGAGGGTGTGAAGGAAGGTTGGTGTGATAGATGGCATTGTTCTTTCATGGCTCGCTTTTCAGTGGACAGTTTGGGAAAATCTCAACTGTTTTTTCTTTCCGTGGCAAGACAATGCGGGGTGGTTGGGGGAGTGGGGCCCACCGTCCCCTTATCCTGACGTTTGAACCAGTATCATCACATTACAGGGGTGGTAGATATTATTCACTCTCACGTGGTTTCAGTACTACCCACCCTTTTCTTCTTCACGTGCCTGATTCCTTACATCTCTACCCAATACCCATCTCTCCCGGTAATCAAGGCCGTTGAGTGGATGTCAATATCTGGTCTTCCGTTGATTTGGGATTTCCGGAATTATCACTGACTCGAACCGTTCGACGTGGTTTGGCTGGTCACCCCCAGCACCAGCCAGCTAGTTGGTGTCAAAGCTCTGTGGGCCCCACCATGACGTCTGCATTTTATCCACGCCGTTCATCCATTTTTAGAGCACATTTGAATGCACGAGCTAAAAAATGAGGCAGATGGAAACCTCAAGTAAACCACACCACCGAAAACAGTGGAGATAATGTCATCCACCGTTGAAACTTTTCCAGGGCCTACATTCGTAAGGTTAGACAGACTCAGATGAATTGAAAAACAAATATCAGCTTGATCCAAAACTTCTATGGTCGTTTTCAATGGTAAACGTTCAATCCCCACTATTACCTTGGATCTGTCTCATTTTTTCGACTTATGACTTAAAATGAGCTGGAAAATGAATGGATGGCGTGGATAAAACACGTACATCATGGTGGGCCCACAGAGCTTTGACACTGTCTAGATGGCAGGTGTCGTGGGCACCACCCAAACCGCGTCCCGAACTGTAGGCTTACATTGGTACCGGCTAGATGTGGGGTCCATCTATGTGTGTTCACTGAAAAAACCTCTAGCCCACAAAAGTCAGCCCGATCAAAAGCTCAGGTGGGCCATATCACAAGGAACATTTCAATAGAAAATAACTATCGTTGAATAGAGTGGCAGCCTAGCATGTTGTACGCATGGAATCCAGGCTATTCAGACCTTTTATACTCGTCAGACGAAGGGTCGGTCCAAAATTCAGGCTGTTTTAAGACTCAGTTGAGCCCCTTTGAAATTAAGGGTGCGTGTTCCCTCCTAGCCTTTTTCCTTTACCGTAGACTGCTCCAGGACGGGTTGAATTCTTGGCCTTAGAGGTTTTAAGGTGATCCATCTGATGGATTGGTTGGACGGTGTAGATACATCACTGGACCCCACGTCTGGCTTGCACTGCCATGGTACCGGTACCACTGTAGCGTACTCCATACTCCATAATATGTATTTTGTTCGATGTGGAACCATTCAGGCACCTTGATATACAGGTACACCTTGTTCTTGCGGGGTCCATTACATCCACACGTCGATGTTATCCAACGCAGACGAAAACCATCCCTAACAGGAACTCTGGTGGGCCACACACGACGTTGGGAGGGGGTGCCCAACCCATAGAAACTTCCGACTGTTTGCGGGAACCAACGTGTTTTTTTATATTCCATCTAATTCGTTCATCAGATATAAATCACTGGGAAGAAATGATGTCGCAAAACCACCAATGCGATTCCAACACCTAGGTGGGCCAAACCACGTGAATATATGAGTTTTAGGCTTGATTTTACATTGTTCCCTGCGCTGTGGCCCACATAAGTTTTGGATATTCTGGTTTTTGGTTTCTACGGTAATAATGAGAGGAACAACACGATGGACAGAATGGATCGGATTCACAATTAACATGGGTACCACATAAGGCCACTACTTCCATAAGTTTTGGGTAGAGTTGTAAACGAGTCTAGTCCGGGCCAAAGCTATGGTAAATGCACTGTAAATACGTAATTGTTACGATTTAACCGTGTTTGAAAATTCATTGGAATATGTGCCTTTGCAAACGATTCAATAGAGGTAATTTTAATTTTTTAACTATAAGGTAATGTATATGATATATTAGTTCTGCACGTCTCTTTCATACAATATTTTGAAGCATTAGACAAAAAATGAAGCAAATCCAATACTCAAGTGGCCCACCAAATCCAATACTTAAGTGGCCTACGCCAAAAGAAATAGTGGCCCCACAAAGTTTTTAACGAGAAGTATTCGATTCCTTTTTTCGTATGGCGTGGTCCACTTGAGTTTTGGATATGCCTCATTTTTTTGCTCATGCAATAAATTCTACTGGCATAATGGATGAACGGTGTGGATAAGCGAAATGCATCACAATGGGACCCACACATATTTTATAATATTCTTGGTTTCCGTGTCAAAAAAGTAGGCAGTTAAATTAGGTAGGAATGAAGATGTTGTAAATGCTTAGGGAAATAATTATTACTTTTTTACATGGTATTTACCCAGAAAATCAAACAAGCCCTTAGCTAGTCAGCTCGCCTCGGTTTGAAATTGGATTCGAACGGAATGGAATTGGTTTTTGGAGCTTGAAAAAATTTACAATGGAGTTTGAGCTTGCTAGAGCTCGAGTTAACTCGGATTGAATCGGCTTGGTGACTTAGTTATTCTAATATTGTTGTTGCTCACCGAGTGTTTGATAAAATGACTCAACAACATGTTATTTTGGATGTGGGACTTAATCTATATACGGAATAGGCCCACGGATCTATCTGTGCATGGGACATGGCGATCAAGGGTCGGATAGCTTACCTAGCTGGTACGCCGCCATGGAAGCCGGATAAGAATACCAGAATACCTGTAGAGCTTAGGATCTTCCTCTCCTTCACACCCTTTCTGCAATGCGATAGATGAGACTCGAATTTTTGTTGTTGGTGTAGGATCGGGGACCCAGCTCTCTTTTATAGGGTCTGTGGAGAGAGAGTTTGAAACCCATCACAACTCTCTCCCTCCCACACTCTACATTGTAGTATCCCAGTTCAACTCAAATTGTTGTCTGCGTAAGACAGTTATAGCATTCCAGCCCTAGTACGCAGAGCTGCGCAGATAGACTGTTCAGCTCATCACCTGAAGTGGGGCCCACTGGTCTACTCGATCATCCAGTCCAACTGTACGACAATCCAGACCGTTGATCAGTGAGGCCCACTAAATAGAGTTCTTACATTCTCCCACTTGGGCCTCCTTGAGCAACATCAATGATAGTCAAACAAAATTATTTTGAAAACAAGTTTTGATCTTTAAAAAAAATATCCAAATGGTTAACCAATGAAATAATTGGACAATATGAGTAATGCTATTCAATCTGGTCCATTAAGATTGTCAGTATCGAAACGCGGTTGTCGTCACAACATTTAATTTTGGCAAAGTGAGACTAAGCGCGATCACAAGTACTTTCAATCTTAACAACATAGATCACGAACTAGGAAATGTGGTATAAGGATTACACACTTTAGTGTGATGATATCTGCCTATCCTTAAGAGGTCCTGAAGCTTTTATATGTCTCCAACAAGACACGACTGTAATTCTACTTACTCAAAATTTGAGCATGTATATAGAGAAACAGAAATAAATCTTTATATCAAAATCATCCAAACAAACTGTATAAAATGAGATCTCTAAGTGTCTGTGAAAATCAAAATACACTCAACTCCCACTAACTGAAAACATTTGTGGGATCAATGACTCCCATGGATGTTACATGCTCCTGAAATGGCGTGATAGGGAGCCCTTTAGTGAGCAGATCTGCAATCATCTGCTTAGTGCCGATAAATTCCACGGACGCTTGATGATTCTGAACCCTTTCCTTTACAACAAGATACTTGATGTCGATATGCCTCGACCTTGACGAATGCTTGTTGTTAGTAGAGAAAGAAATAGCAGCCGAATTATCGCAAAATATTCTCAATGGTTTCAGGATATGCTCCAGTACCCGTAAACCTGAGAAGAAACTTTGTAACCATAGTGCCTGATTAGATGTCTCATGGTAAGCAATAAATTCAGCTTCCATAGTGGATGAGACTGCGGTAGATTGTTTCACACTTTTCCACGACACAGCTCCTCCCACCCTCATGAAGATGTATCTTGAAGTAGACTTCTTAATATCAATGCAGCCTACGAAGTCTGCATCTGAATATCCGATCAACTCCAATTGATCAGATCTTCTGTATGTGAGTCCGAAGTCTTTCGTTCTCTGAAGATACCGTAACGCTTTCTTTGTAACTATCCAATGTTGCATTCCTGGATTAGATAGATATCTTCCCAACATTCCAGTGACAAAGGCAATGTCCGGTCGCGTATAGACTTGAGCATACATGATGCTCCCTACTACTGATGCGTATGGAAGTTCCTTCATTCGATTCTTTTCTAAATCATTCTTTAGACACTGAAATAGATCAAATTTGTCGCCCTTCACAATGGGCGACTTTCCTGAAGCACAATTCTTCATGCCATACCTTTCGAGTACCCTAGTAATATAGGCCCTCTGTGACAGGCTGAAAAGTCCAAGTGTTCTATCACGGCGAATCTCGATGCCGATGACGTAAGAAGCTTCACCAAGATCTTTCATTTCAAATCTTTGAGATAAAAATTTCTTGATGTCACTCAACATCCTGGTATCACTGCTAGTTAACAGAATGTCATCAACATACAAAATCATCATAATGAACTTACTCCCACTGGTTTTAATGTAGATGTATTCATCTGCAGTGTTTTCTATAAAACCATATGAGGAAATTACTTCATGAAACTTAAGGTACCACTCTCGCGATGCCTGTTTCAACCCATAGATGGACTTCTTAAGTTTACAAACCAAATGTTCTGAGCCAGTAGCTACAAAACCTTCGGGCTACAACATGTATACATTCTCATTTAAATCTCCATTAAGAAATGCAGTCTTTACATTCATCTGATGTAACTCTAAATCCATATGAGCTATAAGAGCCATTATGATCTTGAATAAGTCTTTCTTGGATACTAGTGAGAAGGTCTCTTTAAAGTCAATGCCCTCACATTGGTTAAAACCCTTGGCAACAAGTCTGGCTTTATATCGTCCGACATTACCTTTGGAGTCCCATTTGGTTTTAAATATCCATTTACAACCAATTGGCCTTATTCCAGTGAGTAACTCGACAAGATCTCATACTTTATTGTGCTGTATGGATTTCAACTCATCTTTCATGGCATCAAACCAACGAGAAGTATCGGCACTTTGTTTGACTTGTGTAAAGGATTCAGGATCCTTTTTCACCCCTATGTCAAAGTCGTGCTCCTGTAAGTATACGATGTAATCGTCTCGATTTACAGGCCTTCTCTCTCTTTCAGATATTCTCAATGGTTCAGTTTGTTGGGTCTAATCTTAATTTTCCGCATCAGTGGTTTGTATATGAGGTTCTACGTGGTGCTTTACAGTGACTACAGAATCAACTGCATCATTAATGTCCACGTGATCTGGATTGACCATGACAGGAGTCACGGTCCTTTATTCCTCAAATACAAAATTTCTTATGTTTGTGCTCCCACTGTTTTCAGTGTCCTCAATGAATCTGGCATTTCCAGTTTCAACAATTCTGATGGAGTGGGAAGGACCGTAGAATCGTAGCCTTTTGATCTTTCTGGGTATCCAATGAAGAAACAACTTACGGTTCTAGGATCAAGCTTCTTTTCATACGAGTTATAAACTTTGGCCTCAGCAGGACAACCCCAAACATGTAGATATCAGAGACTTGGTTTTCTCCCATTCCATAACTCAAAATGAGTTTTGTTAACTGCTTTGCTAGGAACCTTGTTTAGTATATGAACTGCGGTTTTGATTGCATCACCCCACAGAGATTCTGGTAATGTCAAATTGTAGACCATGCTTCGCACCATATCCATAAGGGTGCGTTTGCGTCTCTCAGCCACTACATTCTGCTCTAGAGTACCAGGCATAGTGCATTGAGCGACAATACCACAATCCTGTAGGTATCTAGCGAATGGCCCTGGATTGCGTCCTGATTCGTCATATCTGCCATAGAATTCACCACCACGGTCAGATCTGACAACTTTAATTCTCTTATCGAGTTGATTTTCAACTTTAACCTTATAGATTTTAAAAGCATCCAGAGCATCTGATTTCTCACTGATAAGGTATAGGTACCCGAAGCGAGAATAGTCATCTATAAAGGTAATAAAATATTTGTGGTCACTCCATGAGGCTGTAGGGAATGGTCCACAAATATCTGTATGTATAACCTCTAATAGACCTACACTCATGGTTGCACCTTTCTTTCTCGTTCTAGTCTGTTTCCCTTTTATGCAATCAATCCATACTTTATAGTCAGAGAAGTCTAGAGAATGTAAAATTCCTTCTCGCACAAGCCTGTCTAATCTCTCACAAGATATATGGCATAGCCGCCTGTGCCACAACATGGAGGAATTCTCATAATCTAGTCTTCGCTTGGATCCCACTTTATTTCCATGCAAGGTATTAATATTATAGACGTGAGAGGCAATCAAGTCTAATTGGTATAAGTTGTTTACTTTAGAGCCAGTTCCAACTTTAATCGAATTAAAGTAAATACCAAAACTTTTATTTCTAAAGTGAAATGAATATCTTAACTTATCCAAACAGGAAATTGAAACTAAATTGTGCCTTATAGATGACACACAAAATGTATCTACTAAATCCAAAAAATGACCAGACTTTAGCTTAAGCCTATAGACTCCTATTGCCTCCACGTCTACCTTGACACCATTGCCTATATATACTGAGTGCTCCGCATCAGTTGGTGGCCTAGCTTGTAGTAATTCCTGCATAGAAGTGCATATGTGAATAATAGTTCCTGAATCTATCCACTAGGAATCCGTAGATTAGATTCAAAACAGACAATAACAGAATGATTACCTTTCTTTATGAGCCAATTCTTAAAGCCTTCGCAGTCTTTCTTAAAATGACCCGCCTTATTGCAAAAGAAGCACGCTTTACCTTTAACCCATTTACGTTTAGATCCATTTCTAGATTGATTCTCATGGTTTCCAGATGAAGGACCAGAGAATCCATTATTAGAACCTTGTTTCCTCTTCCTCTTACCTTTATTCCCTTGCCCATGCCCATGACCTGAGGT
Source organism: Magnolia changhungtana (assembly GCA_030180095.1). Lineage (NCBI taxonomy): Eukaryota > Viridiplantae > Streptophyta > Magnoliopsida > Magnoliales > Magnoliaceae > Magnolia > Magnolia changhungtana. The sequence goes on along the minus strand of JASAUF010000058.1, from coordinate 1,662,814 downwards.
CACCATATTAACATTTTGAACTTTAACCACCTGCCTGATCCTGTCTTCTTCTTGGACACACTGAGTGATAAGTTCATCCAATGTCCACATGTCCTTCAGAGTGTTATAGTTCACCAGGAACGTGCCGAATTGGGGAGGTAGGTTATTCATGATCAAATGAACCAGTTGATCATCAGTGAGTACAAGCCCTAGAGCACGGATTTTAGAAACAACCTCGATCTGCTCTACAATGTATTCACGGATATTGCATTTTCCATCGTAGGACGAGCGAGTCAACTTATTCAGAAGAATGCCCACCTCAGACTTATCAGATTTCTTGAACCGTTTTTCCATTTCAGTCAGGAAAGTTTTGACATTGTCTGTATCAGGCATGGCGTCCTTCATGAATTCAGAAATCGAATACTTAATTACTTTCAGGCATGTATCATTTGATCTAAACCATGTAACCCATCGATTATATTCAGCTTCAGTGGCATCATCAGATGGTTCTGGCGGTTCTGGTGTTGTCAGGGCAAGATCTAATTGAAGACAACCCCGTACAACTTCAATGGCGTTCTTCCATTGAGCGTAATTAGATCCATTAAGGGCAGGGACTTGATGCGTATTAGTTGGAATTGAGACTGAAATAGAAGAGATACATATATACTCACATTAGTTGATAATTTCACAAATTAATTTCGTGAATGTAAACAAAATATCAGGCTAAATGAATCAATTCAGTTGCTAAGGGAGGCATCAACTGAATCATCCAAGATAACGATGGGCCCAACCATCTCATCCTGGTGAGAATTTATTACATTCTTCTTGTGGGTGGCAATAACAACATGTTAGTGATCCTCCTAAACATGAAGCTAAGTGATATAAGTCATGTAAATTTGAGACACTCAACACCTGTGGGTGAGATGAGTCTTTCAGCTTTACATTACCAGCACCATTTACTTCACCCGTTCACTCGATTGCCAAACGGTAATCGTCTGTGTTTTCGTTACCGTACGCATGAAAAAGTAAACGCAACTGTATGCAATCCTCCTGATCCCAATGTTACAAGTCTGTACTTGTAAAGTTTTCATTAATTGAGGTCACTATGGTGGCTAACACAATCGAATCCAAAACTACAAATATAAACTTTAGGATTGCTATTATAATCCTGCCTCTCTATGGATTATATCTTAATTAGTCCGGTGCGGCCCACAAGATAGTCGGTATTGATCATTGGAAAATATATGAACCTCAAAGTGATACATGCGGATAGGTTTCATACCATATATTCCAATGGTCTATATCAACTCTTAAGGATGGGTGATGGGCCTATAATAGGGCCGAATCAGAACTCTTATTTGATTTGTATTGGTTCAAATGAGCATAACTAAATCCAGTTCTTAATATCCACGTGGTAGACAAATAGTACGGAACTTTACAATTGGATTGTTAGGTCCTTGCATAGTGTCCACAAGGTGGACAGATCAATTTAAACACTTAATATTTGTTAGATGAAAGTTCAAGTATATCATCTACCTAGTGAACGAGACATATAATATGCACATAAGACGGCCCAGATCTAAATAAATTATGAACATGAAATGATATTTGATGGTCCATATTTAAGAATTTTAATGGACCAGATTGAACTCAGGGTCCACCATCAAAACAGTGTATTGGGCCCACTACAAGTGATAAGCCCCCTTTAGAGTGGGAATACATCTCGTTCGTGGGTACAGGAGTCGGATCCGAATACGTGTAATCAGGTCCAAAGACCCGAAATCGTTCTCGATATAATCACTTGCGGTAGGGATGGTTTGATTTCGATCGAGCAGCATTCATCTTCGACCGGCTGAGGGTAGCAGCGAACGAGAGAGAGAAAGAAAAAAAATTATCTTCCTGGCTGAGACGTCGCCGTCAGTCGAAGATCTCGACACCTTCATCATCCATCATCCCCGACGCTGATTCGAGAACGGCGACCATGTTATCCTCCTCGAATCTAGATGGGACGCGCGTCAATACAATGGATGATGATCGCCGTTAGACGATGTGGCATCCTTAAGGTTGCATTAGCCATGAACGCAGATGGACCCAGAGAAATCAAAGTTCTCAGACAACATCGGTGGAGCAATCACTTGGTCATGTCTTCCTCCACCTATGTACAGGTATGGGCATACAAATCCCTAATATTTGATTTGGGATTTGGAAAACCCTGATATCCATTTAGATCAGGTATCCCCAATGGGATGCGAAAATCCCTAATTGTTAACTGGTTTTGGATTCGAGAATCCCTAATTAACGGGTTTTGGGGATTCCGAATTTGAAATCCCTAATTTTTCCCCAATTTAGGGTTTTTAAGATCTGGATCCCCAATATTCGAATTTGAGATTTGAAATCCTTAATTCGAATCTGGACGGGATACCCTAATTAAATGATTCTGGATTGAGGGATCTGTAAATCTCTAATTAACTGGATCAGGGTTTCGAAAACTCCGATACTGATCTGATGTGGAATTCGAATTCGAAAGCCCTAATTACCGTATGGGTTTCGAATTTGAAAGCCTTGATGTATGAGATCAACCATACCTATGCATAGATGACTCTGATACCAAATGTGGGACTTAATCTATATGCGGAATAGGCCCACGGATCTGTCTGTGCATGGGACATGACGATCAGGGGTCGGATAGCTTACCTAGCTGGGACGCCACCATGGAAGCCGGATAAGAATACCAGAATACCTGTAGAGCTTAGGATCTTCCTCTCCTTCACACCCTTTCTGCAATGCGATAGATGTGACTCAAATTTTTGCTGTTGGTGTAGGATCGGAGACCCAGCTCTCTTTTATAGAGTCTGTGGAGAGAGAGTTTGAAACCCATCACAACTGTCCCTCCCACGCTCCACATTGTACTATCCTAGTTCAACTCAAACTGCTGTCTGCGTAAGACAGCTATAGCATTCCATCCTTAGTACGCAGAGCTGCGCAGATAGACTGCGCAGCGCATCATCTGAAGTGGGGCCCACTGGTCTACTCAATCATCCAGTCCAACTGTATGACAATCCAGACCGTTGATCAGTGAGGCCCACTAAATAGAGTTCTTACATTGGATGCATACATTCTTCACGGAATTGGTTGGTGGTGAGGAAAGAATGGATACCAAATAAACTACTGCTAAAATGTTTTTTTTTTTTTTTACGTTATAAGATTGCCCTCATATTTTGATCTTGATGCAGCTTGGCTCGCTGATGAAATATCCGTGAAGTGTTGTTAATGTTTTATTTGAAAAATTGAAGATGCAATTTATGTATTTGAAAAAATGTTGCACAGGCTCGAACTCAACTCGAATTTGCCCGATTTACTGACCGAACCAAGTTGAGCTTGCTAGTCAAGCTCGAAGATCGAGCCAAGTTGAGTTCAAGCTGAGGTTAGTGTAGACACTGGAAATCGGTGTCCACGCTGGTTTAAATGTTATATTTTTGGTGGTGGAGGATTAGGCTGATTTATGAATGTTGGAGTCGCCACTAGCCAATTAATTTCAGAATCCCGCGGTCGGCTAGAACCACGGAATACATAAGGTTGGAGAAATCTGAAGACTCTCCTACCTTAGAGTGACTCCTGATCTGCGATTCGGGATTCCGGGTAAAGGACCTCGGTTACAAAGAGGGAAGGTGTTAGGCACCCTCTCTGTCCATACAAAAGTATGGTATCTGCTTAGCGTGGTAAAATAATCTCAAGGGATAATGAGAATGCTGTGGTCACAATAGGACTAGTTACATGTGGATTTCTGATGTAGCAAGATCCGAGATTTCAGCAGGCCACAGAGCATACGTCCGACAATGTGTCTAGAGGGTGGATGTAATGATGCTTATGCAAATGGACTAGATCACTAAAAATTTCTGATGTGACAGGATTCGATGTACGGTAAGTCACAGAGCATACATTCACTAGAGATCTAGAAAAGCAGGGGGGTTGAGAAGGGAGTAGATGTCATGATATATGCTTGTAGGATGATGGATCTTTGGCTTGATTCTTGAGTAAGCTAAGACATAGACTGAACCATGATTGATCAAGGCTTAGGGGCTGGGAAGGTTGAGAAGAAGGCTAAGGGGTAGCTCAAAAGGTTAGGGCTTTGAAGGTTTATGAACTTTTTCCCTCTCCTTCACTCTCTTCCTTACTCACTCTCTTTCACTCTCACTCTTTCTTACTTGGTTGTTGTGTGGAAATGAGAAGAGGAGAGAGCTATTTATAGCCTTCTCCAATGTCACTGCTGTAATTTTTGGCTCTGGGAGGGGTAAATGATGATGTGGCAAATGATGATTGATGGAGAGGAGAGAGACGCCACGTGGCATGCTCCTATTGGCTAATGAGGCTAGTAAAATGGTAAATAGCGGAGTTAGAGAGGGTAAATTTGAGTGAAAGTTGACTTTTGGACGTTGGGACAGCTGTCCACACGCGAGCCGTGAGCGGCAACAATCGAAGTACCGCAGGCGGCATTCGGAATACCGCCTGCGGCAGTCAGACTACCGCTCGGGCTTGGTTCGAGCCAGTTTCGCACGTGTGGGTTTCGTGTGGTGCTCTGGTTCATCCGATGGTCTCTATTTTTGGGTTTCTATGATCCAAAGTGATAGATTTAGGTATGGATAGAGGGTTCTGGCTAGGGTATAGGATATAGGCGGGGCTGTGCGCATACTGAACGGCTTGGATCACGGTTTCGGGTTTAGGAATTTTTAGGGATTTTCGGGTCAGGGTTCGGATTAGGGTTTGGTTCAAGGTATGATCATGGTTCCCGGATTGTCTTAGCTTTCTCAAGATTTTAGCCTGGGTGGGGTGTCTACAGTTAGCTACTGGCTAAGCCGAGCCCAGCTGTGCCAAGCTCAGGTCGGTTCAACTCCTGTACAGCTCTAGTTGTGGGGTATGAGCACACCACTTTGATACTTTCTTCTTAACCGTCTAACTCTCTGTTGTTCGTAGGTGGGATTTTATCTTCTACCTTATTAGATTTTCAAATCTTGTCCCATCTGGAATTTAGGTCATCTAATCAACAAGCAGGATTACAAAAAGATAGCCCCATCTACACGAAATTCCAACCTCAGCAACCGTCCTCTTTTATCTTATACGAGGCCCAATTTGGTTGGGTATGGACACTATGGCCATGCTCTTGCAGTCACACATGCACTATACACATGTCATAAATTCACTAATCCAACTGTTCAAATGGTAGCACCTACCTTCGATGAGGGTCCCATCCCCAAAATCTTACTACAGGATCACAATAGTAGATGAGGGAGCGTTTGTAAGTTGCTTTAGATAAGCTACTTATTCCAAACACTCCCTAATCCACTTATTTCTGATAAGTAAGTTTGATTTATGATTAGTTATAAGTAACTTTTTTTAACTTAAAAGTACATTATCATTACAACTAATTTTTAAGCTTTTCTACATTTCATAAGCTGCTAAAAAGAAGCGTCATGAGGGATGAAAGAGAATACATAATGATAAGCATGTTGTTTGCCAAATGTATTTATCTTCTTAATAAGTAAAAATTAAGATAAGCTACTGATGAAATAAGCAACTTTATCATAAGCAACTTAAGATCCAAACACCCCCTAATTGACCGTTGGATGGCTAGCAAGTAGATGGTGGAGATGCACAGTAACATTTGGATGGGAGGTCACAACATGTGGCCCCATGATACTGTCAATGTAGTTTGTTGTACATGTACCCATTGTAGTAGGTGCGTTGAGAAAGGGGAAGAAAAGATGTTTTCATCCTCCGAGGACATGTTTATTTAAATCCAAGGTAAAAAATAAAAAATAATAATAGTAATAATTGCTTAATTTAATTTCTATGAGAATTATTAAAATTAACTTTTTATTTGGATAGTAAGTGATATTTCATATTTTTCTTTAAATATTTAAAAATTCAAATTATAGAAAAGTATAATAATTGATTAATGAAATTCACATTTTTTTCTTAATCATCCAAATGATTCAAGTTCCATTGGATAGTGGTATACAAACTCTGAATCAACATTGAGGTTGTGGGATCGAGTGCCCATATGGTGCAGGTATGTATGTGAGAGTGTATAACAAAGTTTTAAAATTGTGTATAAATGAAAAACTTACTAAAAAAATGTGTATTTTGAACTAAATTATAAATTTTCTCTTAAAAATTCCCCACACAATATAGAAATGATAAAAAAAACATTTTCTTTCTTGTTGACTCTATCTATCCAAACGATGTAGGGGAAATGATACATACCAATACTGCTAAAACAAATTACACAACCTACTCTCCTTTCTCACGAGAATTCATGAGAACTTTTTCACAACTCATCACACGTGATGTGGGCCCAAAATTTGAACCATCCATGTGATACAACACCCCATGAACCATCCAAGTGTTCTCATTTGCTTTCTCATGTGGTCTATATAAGAAGGAACATATATAAAGTGCATTTAATTCTTTTAGAGTATTCTTTGATGGGAGATTATTGTCAAGAGAAAGAGTGCAAAAGAGGAAAGCTGATTGGGTCCTACCCTGCCCGTCTTTAGTCCGAAACGGGTAAAGAGGTGTGGGGGCCCACCATGATGTACCTTATTATTCATGTTGTCCATCTCTTTTCTAGATCATTTTAAGTGGAGAGCCCAAAAATGAGGCGGATCCAACGCTCAAGTAGACCACACCAAATAATAAGCTTGGGTGCATTAAATGCAAGTTGCATTCAATGCAAGAGTCATTTGTGGTGTGGTCCACTTGAGTATTGGATCTGCTTAATTTTTGGGCTCATACCTTAAAATGATTTAAGAAAAAGATGAATCGCGTCGATAAACAGATGCATCACCGAGGGCCCTATATAGATCTAGCTAAAATTGAGCAAGGTGATGAGCCTTTATATAGATCTGGTTGTGTGAGGTGGTGGGCCACATGAGTTATACGTGTAGAATCTTGGCGGTGTTAGGGAATAAATAACTGTCCTATGGGGGATAAGACCGATTAAAATTTATGTTAATTAGAACACAAATTGCCTAACTAAGTTGATTTACCAATTTATATTAATTAAGGCAACTTAACACTAAGGCTTTTAAGCCAATAATGGGTCCAATCATATAAACTACATATGATATTTCAGTAGAGCAAATAACCTATAATTGATAGTAAGCTTGTGTGTGCTTTACAAGTTAAATACTTAACAAACAATTTAATCCAAGCATTCGTATAATTTAACTAATCGAACACATAAGCATGAATAAGAATGTAAGTAATTTATAATCATAAACACAAGCATTTATAGTGGTTCGGTTTTCCTACTCCACTTTTGATGGACACACTCTCCTTGAGAAACTTAGTTGGCTTTTTATTAGCTAACCGACAACCTCGGTCATAATTTAAGGACCTACGTTTACTCTCGCCCGAGACTCCCATGGAGGCTAACACATATGCACCCATGTTTGGTTAATTCGACCCTACATAAGAGCTTAGGTCCTATAGAAGAACCTATTGTATTTAAATTATAAACTCTTACCATCAATTCTACACAAGGAAAGAAAGTATGAAATTACACTTGACACTTGTCAGATCGGGCCCCTTTGTAGTACTGTGCTTGAGTTACTTCTTTAAAGCTTTCACATGCTTGAATTTACTCCTCAGTTGACCCCATGATCGTTGACGCTGATGCTTCAACTCCTATGCTCGTTTGCTTTACATATGATGTATCAATGAGGTGACCAAAGCAAAAGAGGTTGAGTGAATCTCATATTACTCATGGGAAGGTTGTAATCCTATGAAATTCACTTAATAGAATCTTATAGAGGATTTAGATAGAAAACATGCTAATAAGATTGAGTCAAATCTCTAAAAAATGGTAGATTTCAAGTTTATTTTCTCATTGGAGGTTGAAATCCTCATTAGAGTATTAAAGCTCATGAAGATGACTTAAAACTCATGAGATAAGAGGTCTAGTTTATGAGATATTAATGTCGAATCACCTAACCTTATATCACATGAAAAACCCTTAAAAATGGATAAATGCTACATGTTATATATAAATGAATTGAGTTCCAATGGTTTAAAAAAAAGGATAAATAACGTTTCTATCATGACATCGAGCTAGTCCTCAATGGCATCGAGAAACTCAAATTTCTAGCTAAAATATTGTCGGACAGTTTACATACTTCTACCCAATGCCATTGAATGAGATCTCAATGCCATCGAAAAACTTAGATAAAATGATCATAACTTACTAGACATTTCTAAAATGACTACTCGATACCATTGAATGGTCTTTGATGCCATCGAATGGGATCTCAATGGAATTGAGAACTATTCAAAAACTGGTGTTTTAGACAATATATTTTCACAACAACTTCACACCTCTTATAACCTTATTTATCATGTTCCAATACTAGCTTCCAAGGCTATGGATGATTAAACAATGTTTACTTATAAATATTAAAATCATTTAGAAGTTGGAGTTGTTTTGGGTTAAGGTTAGAATCACCAAGACACCTCATATATCTGTTCTTAACTTATTGAAGCTCCAATCTTTATGTATTTTTAGTTTGCAGATTTTAAAGAACTAACTGACTCCTTAATACGTAGACACTTGTGATTGACAAACAAGGTGCACAAATAAGCGCATTAACACTAGCTACTCGTTCTATATTACTGACTTTTGTACTTTGGTCTTTACTCATGCCATGACGATAGAGTTATGAGAGTTTCAACACAAGGTTATGGGTTCAAGTTGTTGTAAAACAGATGTCTTAAATTTTGTTTACTGCGCTACTCGACTAGTCGAGGGATTGGCTCGACTAGTTGAAGGTCACTTCGACTAGTTGAAGCCAGTTTGACTCGAAGTCCGGCAACGTTGTATTTGGGATCACTAGGACGCTCGACCAGTCGAAGCCCAAGCTTGACTAGTCGAGGGTTACGCAGACGGTGCGCGATTTATGTGCAGACTGCATAAATTTGATATAGTTTCTAGGGAGGTGCGTAAGTGGGGTTTCCCATCTATAAATAGGAGTCCCTATGGTCATTCTCAGGTAATGTTAAGGCTTCCTAAAAGTGGGGTTTCACCTTTTCTAGGGTTATTAAAAGGTGTAGCAAGGGTGAGATTCAAGCTTGTTTGAATCGGATAAGTACTCTTTCTTTATCATTTCTATTTTCATAGTGAAGATCTGTCGCTTTGTGCTGTGGTTTTTTCCTAAAAGGCTTTTCCACGTTAAATCTTTCTGTTCTCTTATGTTTGCTTGATACCATTGGATTGTTATCCTAGATCCATATCTGTGTGATTCAGCAGCACAAATCCCAATAAGTGGTATCAGAGCAATCGTTGGGGCACAGATTTGAATCTGAGGGATAAGCAATAAAGGTAAGCACTAGGTATGATATTGAGAAGTACTCAGGAAAAATAATTTCGAGTTATGGAAGATTAAGATGATCAATTCCTTAATTAAGCAAGGCGAAGATGGTGCTCTTGAAAAGCGAAAGTCCACTATGATTGATGATGATTGGAATTCTCTTGATAAGAATGTCTTATCATCGATCCGTTTATGTCTCACGAAGGAAAAAACTGTGGTTAAGTTGTGGAAGAAGTTAGAGGATGTCTATGCGAATTTTTTTTCGAAAAATTGCCTACACTTGAAGCGTCAGTGGTATAACTTTAAGATGACAGAGGGTGGAGATCTGGAGGCTCACATCAGCAACTTTAATAAATTAGTTTGCAAATTGCTGGATATGGAGGAAGTGACGAAAGATGAAGAACAAGTAGTCATTCAAGGACACAATGTATACCACGAATAAAATACTGAGTGTTGACGCCGTTATCTCAGCCCTTCAAGGGAAGGCCATGAGAAAGCTAAACGGCGACATGGGGACATCCTCTGATGCATTGTTTACGAGGGGCAGGAATTTTGAGCAAGATACGAACTCTTTAAGGTCAAGATCCAAATTCAAGGGTAAGGGTAAAGGAAAGTTAAAGTGCTGGAATTGTGGGATAGAAGGACATATGAAGAAGGATTGTACAAATCCTAAATTTAAGAAAGAAGAATCTGATGCTTCATACAGGGAGGCCAATGTTGTCACGTCAGATGGATCGAGTGGATGTGATGGTGATGTTTTGTCTATGTCTACGATTAGACGCCCATACAATGATCGCAGGGGCGAGTGGATTCTAGACACAGGGGCATCCTTTCACATGACTCTTCATCGGAGTTCGTTCGCTAGCTACAGGGAGTGCGTTGGTGGACAAGTGTTTATGAGTAATGACATTGCCTGTAATATTGTGGCTGTTGGTACGGTGCACATCAAGATGTTTGATGGGACAGAGTGTACCCTAACTGATGTGAAGCACGTTCCTGATCTCTTAGTGTCCTTGAGGCAATGGGCTGCAAGTTCACAAGTATTGATGATACTCTTAAAGTATCTAAGGGGGAAAGGGTAATCATGAAAGCGCAACGACTCGATAATGTTTACAGGTTGATCAGGAACACTTCAAAAGGTTGAGCTGCAGTGGCTGTAGCGAATTCCACCTCTACACATCTGTGGCATGCTGGGCATGACCACATGAGAGGGTAGGGCATAAAGGTTGAGTCGCGCTGACAAGGATACATAGCAGGTGGAGTAGCTACTTGTGAGGAAAATCACACGACATAATCACAGAATATCAGCGAGGTACATGGCAACTCCAATATCGGAGGGGATTCCTTCTCTATTCAGATGGATCTAGGTGAGCCTAGTGCTGAGAAGTGGAAGGTGACTATGAGTGATGTGATGGACTCGTTGTACCATATTGACACATGGGAGCTTGTGGAGCTTCCAGTGGGCTAGGAAGCGGTTGAATGCAGGTGAATATTTACGAGAATACATCATACATACAAAGCGAGGTTGGTAGCGAAGGGTTATGCTCAGAGAGAATGGATCGGTTTCTTAGAAATATTCGCGCCAACGGTATAGTAGGTGTCTATTAGATTCATGATTGGCACTAGTTGGCCAATGCTATCTTGAGCTTAAAAGGATGGATGTGGAGTCTGCACTTCTACAATGGAAATTGGAAGAGCCGATTTACATGAAGCAACCAGAGCAGTTCAAAGTTAAAGGGACTAAGAAAAAAAGGTTGCAGGAGGTCGTGGTACGACCTGTCGCCGCCTAAGCAGTGGTTTGATTCTTTCATTATTAGTCAGGAATTGTATGCTGATGACATGTAGATCGCCAATTATAACATGTCTGAAATCAATGTACTGAAGACTCGGTTAAGTGAGACATTCAGGATGAAGGATTGGGGGGCCGCGAAGATTGTTCTTGGCATTGAGACTGAAAGAGGAGTAGGCTTTAGTTATCTCAGGCAGAATACTTTGAGTAGGTATTGATCAAGGATGTGATGGACCAGGCAAAGTCGGAAAGCGTTCTCTACACGTCTCTCCTCAAGTTTCCTTCAAGACATGTCTCAAAACAGATGAGGAAAAACATGATATGTCTCATGAGCCTTATTCGAATGCGGTTGACCGTGCATGACATGGTCTGTATTAGACCTGTTATTTCACAGGCAATCGGTATTGTGAGCAAATACTCCGGCTAGCAACATTAGGTGGCGGTGAGATAGTACAAAGGACTACTTATCTTTTGAGAAGACAGGGACAAAATTGGTTAGGTATGTAGATTCAGATTACACAGGCAGTGTAGATTCCAAGAAGTCGACTTCAGGCTACTCGTTTGTACTAGCGGGTGGAGCAATTAGTTGGATGTCCATGTTATCCTACAGGTGCCTGAGAAGGAAGCGTAACTCTAGGGAAGAGTCACACCAGCGTGAATCCGGAAGACATGATCACCAATGTTGTTCGTATAGAGAAGTTCAAGTTCTGTGCAACTTCTCTCAGCTTGGCGATGACATAAAAGAAGGACGGAGTGTGCATAAGAAGTTATGATGTGATGCAGAGATAAGAGAAGAGGTCAAGAAGTTACATAGTTAAAGATTAAAGATATGGTAAGATTGTTGTAAAATAGGTGTCTTAAATCTTGTTTACCGTGCTGCTCGACCAGTTGAGGGACTGTCTCGACTAGTCGAAGGTTACTTTGACTAGTCGAAGCTAGTTTGACTCGAAGTCCAGCAACGTTGTATTAGGGATCACTGGGCCGCTTAACCAATTGAGGGTCAAGCTCAACCAGTCAAAGGGGTCCTTTGACTAGTCGAAGCTTAGGCTCGACTAGTCGAGAGTTACGCAAACGGTGCGTGGTTTATGCGCGAATTGCATAAATTTGAGATGGTTTCTAGGAAGGTGCGTAAGTGGGGTTTCCCCATGTATAAATAGGAGTCCCTAGGGTCATTCTCAAGCAATGTTAAGGCTTCCTAAAGGTATTCTAAGGGTTTCTGAAAGAGTTTTAGGGTTATTAAAGGGTGTAACAAGGGTGGGATTCAAGCTTGTTTGAATTGGATAAGTCCCCTCTCTTTATAATTTCGATTTTCATAGTGAAGATCTGTCGCTTTGTGTTGTGGTTTTTTCCCGAAAGGCTTTTCTATGTTAAATCTTTGTGTTCTCTTGTGTTTGCTTGGTGCTATTGGATTGTTATTCTAGATCCATATCTGTGTGATTCCGCAGCACAAATCCCAACACAAGTACCCATATTATGGTGAAATTCTACTTATGAGTAGAGCTGGGCATATTTGACCCGATCCGGTGGATCCAACCCGATCTGAACCGAACCGACGGCCTGGATCGGTGCAGATCGAGTAGGGCCATTTAGATCCGACAGTTTTTCGGATTGAGATCAGGTCGTGGTCAATCTAGACCGATCCGATCCGAAAACCCGATCCGATGGATTCGTACCGATCCAATTCGACTTGATCCGGAGTGATTCTTATCAATACTTCTACCTTTTCTTGTGGTATGGTCCACTCGAGCTTTAAATATACATCAATTTTGGGTTCAACCACTAAAATGATCTAGAAAAACGAATGAATGGCGTAGATAAACCACATGCATTCACGGTGGGTCCCAACAGAGTTTACTTAGTACGTCGATAAGAGTCGTTGTTACACACAAACTTGGATTTCTTGCGAAAGCCTTTCGCAGGAAGTTACTGCGCTGGGAACCCAGGTGGGGCCCAATGTGATGTTTTGGAGAAATCATTGCCGTCCATCCATTTTTTTTTTTTAATTTCATTTTAGGACATGATGCCAAAAATGAACCATATCCAATGCTTAAGTGGGCCATAATAAAGGAAAAGATAGGAAAATTCCTACCGTTGAAACGTCCCTGGGTTCGATAGTGATGTTTATGTGCCATCCATACTGTTAATAATGTCATTCCTACTGAGATGAACTGAAAACACAAATATTAGGATGATTAAAAACTTTTGTGGCCTCATGAATATTTCAGCTGTAGACGTTCAATTATCATGTTTTCAGTCCACTTGAGCATTAGATACGGTTCATTTTTGGCATGATTTCTTAAAATGAACTCAAAAAATTGATGGACGGGGAGGATTTCTCACAAACATCACAGTGGGTCCTACCTGGCTTGCCAATGCAGGCTTTAGCAAGAAATTCGCGTCTTACCCACCCAATGCAATTCCTTGCACTACACATTAACAAAGCTGGTGTGTTGTGCAAAGACGAGCGGAGAGTGCCTCGAGCTCCGAGTTGTACGAGTAAACTCTGTGGGGTCCACCGTCATTCATGCATTTCTTCCACTCCATCCATCCATTTTAATAGATAGTTTTAGAGATTTATCCTAAAAGTTAAGTCTATCCAAAGCTCAAGTGGACCACACCAATGGAATCAGTGTGAATTGAATTTCTGCTGTTCAAAAGTTATTGGGGGCCATAGAAGTTATAGATCAAGATGATATTTGTGTTTTCTATTCATCCAAGTCTGCTTGATCTTATTAACATGTTAGATGACAAATAAACATCACTGTGGGCCTTGGAAAGGTTTCAACTGTGGAAATTAATAGTTCCACTGTTTCCTATGGTATGGTCCACTTGAACTGTGTATATGCTTCAATTTTGGGCTCAACACCTAAAATGACCTGTCAAAACGAATGGACGGCATGGATAAACCACATACATTCACGGTGGGCCTAAGAGTTTACTCAGTATGATAAGAGTGTACTGAATAACTCAGTATGCAATTCAATTCCGGTGTGAGACATGCCAGCGATATGATGTAGAGTGGGTCGCGGACAGTTTCATGGCCAAGATGGATCAGAAAAGGCCCGGTCGACAACAGAAGTGATCCGGACCGTCGGACCTTAGATCGGGCGTATCTTGCAATCCGGAATGAGTTACCTAACGTAAAATAAATGATTTTGGGGTAGAACGAGCTACTTTAGCCAACCAACCCAACTATACTGGGTTGCGATGCCCGAAATTGCTAAAAACCCCTAAATCGACAATCGTTTCCCTGCTTTAATTTCGTTTTTACTATAAATAGTAAGTTTTAGTTTGATTATAACTCTTCATCCGTCGAGCTTTAGGAGTTGCGCCCAACGTGAAAAGAGCTTAGAATAATTAGGAGAACGGTTTGGTAAAGTCAAATAGGATACTTACTATTTTTGGCCGAAAACCTTGTGCACTAGTAGACATCACGACCGTCTATAAATAGTAAGTTTACTATTTATAGTAAGTTGCGGATTCTAGGAGTTTGATTTCTTTCCCGTTACTTGGTACCCCTATTTAAAGGGTTGTGAACTCATTTTTAGTGATCAATTAATCAATTCCAAATTTCTTAGAATTTATTTCTATTTTCTGCTTTCTTTCCTCGTGGATTCGAGAAGTCTCTATGAGGAGTCCAAAGAAGCTTCGTGGATTCGAAGTAGTTATCCTCATCACGTTCATCCCTGCGTCACGATACAACTGGTGTATATACGTGTCGTGCAAAGATGAGCCCCGACGCGCCTCGAGCTCCGAGTTGTACGAACGGCTCAAATGAGATCAAAGTTACAGGGGCCCACTATAACGTTTATTTCCCATCTAATATGTTAATAAGGCTAAAAATACATGGGTGAACCAAAAAAAAAAAAAAATTCATATTGTTCTGAAACTTTTGTGATCTCCAAAAAGGTTTCAATTGTAAATGTTCAATCCCCAGCTGTTTTTTGCAATGTGGTACAACTTATCTTTAGATTTGTCTTATTTTTCAGCTCAAGGCTTAAGACGAGCTCTCCAAATGGATGGATGGATTGGATATAACACATATCTCATAATTTGACCGACAAACCCAACCCGATTCGAACCCTACCCAACCCGATCCGATTCGGTTTCCTTGACCGAGTCAGACTCAGTTCGGGTTAGGCCAACCATGCATCGGATCAGTTCGAGTCAGATGTCTCGGACTCAGTCCCAGATCGAATCGAGTTCTAGTAAGCCCATGTAGACTTCAGACCGAATCGAATTGGGCCCAATCCGATCTGACTCGATCCGATGCCCAGCTCTACTTATGAGTGCGTGGAGCATGAGTGCATGTGTAAAAATGAAAATAAGAAAGAAAAAAAAAAAGTAATGTTTTGTGCCTTTTTTTTGCTATTTTCTTTTGGTAATGTGAGTATTTTTCTACAACATTTTGTACTGGCTTCGGCAATTTATGTGTTTCTCAAATGTGGGATGCATCAAGCTCCATGTCATGCTCGAAGCTAGAATTTATATTTTACAATTTTTTAAAGTTACAATGCATATTAAGGGAGAATGGTTGGCGAGACGTGGAAGAATGAGAGGGAGCACCGCCATGAAAAGGTCTCTTTTACGGGGTCTTCCTACGTGTATCGAGGCACATCTGCTTTAATGGCGCAACTGCAGTTGTTGGATGTCAGATCATGTTCCAATTATCATAACCATTTATATGGTAGGTCTCATGGTGGACACCGGTACCTATGACAATTTCTTAATTGAATATTTCAACCCTTACAAGTTATCCTTTCGCTATTCTCATTTGGTCTATTCAAATCAAAAGTTCTCCATTTAAATGTATTTTTACCAGTCATCTATAAGGTCTTCCAATCTTAAAGATTATTTCAGTTAGCAAATAGAAAGGGTCCTCCCATCTTAAAGATTGTTTTATTTATCAACCAGGAATGGTAATGTGGTATTACTGGTGGTATGTAGCTATTGTGGGGCCCACTTGATGCATGCATGACATCCGACCATCCAGCATATCTGCCCCACTATGGCCTGCATCCAAAACGGGCTGTGAAGATACTTCACCACCATTTTCAAATTGATGGTAGATGTTGTAGACATGTACAGACCATCCAAATTTCAGACACTGTTTTGGCCAGAAGATCTTGACCACCCAAATTGCTGAGTATCAAATGGAGGAATGTCATGAGCTATAGTCCATTCAATGGTTAAGATCTTACAGTTACAAGTGCAATATCCAAGCTGTCCCATCAGGTGGTTTTGAACCGTAAATGTTCTTGCATGAAAATAAATCAGATCCAGTTAGCAGATGGGCCCCAATTAGTGTTCTTCAGCCCTATATCTGTTCCATAAAACTGTAGCCAACCTGACAAGTGCACCAACCTGGATCTTGGGCGAGAGCAACTAAACAGTGGTATCACTCTAATGAATGGATAGGATGTAATACCAATGTGCCACGCTGGCAGGTGTGTGGCATATGTGTTCATGCATGTGCCCATGAGATCAAAGGCGTCCATCAAGTTACATGTCTGTCGTAGACCTTCATCCCAAAAAATCAGTCGATTTCAGTCCTCAGGTGGGCCATAATTCATAAAAGAACCGATGGATCGAACAATTTTGGCCAAAGTTTTTCCATGGGAATTATTTGGCACTCTGGAAGAGTGCAACACTTGATACGCATGGTCCACTTGGTTGTTGAAGTAGGATCGATTGGTTATTTTTCATTTTAACTGTCCAATAAATGTCCACCGATCATCCGGCAGTCAGATATCTGGTAGTATAATTCTTTTTTGGTTCATGATACATCTAATCTCAGGCCCATAATTGGGACAGTTTATTATAAATTACTTACACACCCATGTGAATATTCTAACAAAATCTCAAGTGCCTGTGTATGACCCATCACACTACCCGAGTATCTAAGCCATATTTTATTATTATTATTTTTTTTAATTTTAAATTTTAAATTTTTTATTTATCTGTCCTGTTTTTAAGTTTTTGACCCGCCTTGTAAGAGGTCGGCCTGCTTCTTGGGTCAGTCGGAAGCGGATTGCTCAGTAAACCCTGTGGGGTCCACCATGATTTATGTATTTTATCCAGTCTATCCATCCATTTTACAAGATAATTTTAGGGCCATAGATCAAAACCGAAGGATATACAAGGCTAAAATGGATCACAACACAAGAAACAGTGTGAATTGAAGTTATACTATTGAAAAATTCTTAGGAGCCACAGAAGTTTTGGATCAATATTATATTTATTTTTTCCTTTCCTCCATGTTTTTTTGATCTTATGAACAGTTTGGATGACAAATAAACATCACTGTGGGGGGCATAGAAAGGTTTCAACGGTGGAAATCATTATTTCTACTATTTACTGTGGTATGGTCCACTTGAGATTTGTATAAGCTTCAATTTTAGGATCAACGCCTAAAATGAGATGGAGAAACGGATGGAATGTGTGGATAAACCACATAAATTCAGTGGGCCCAACTGAATTTAATCAATACGGTAAGAGCGTACTGAGTAACTCAGTACGTAATCCGATTTCGGGTCAGGGCACCTAGGGAATGTGACCCATGTGATGTGCAGGTTGGGTCTGATGCCCATGTGCTAACATGTACTGGCTTGTAAATGGGTGTACATGCGTGTGGCCCTATCGAACATCCAAACCTTGATTTCCTACCTCACCAGCAGACCTGAAATTCCAACAACTCCTGTCACACCCAGCCCATTTAACCAAAAGCTCTACAGAGCCCACCGTGATGTCGGTGTCATATCCACTCCGTCCATCAGTTGCGCCAGATTTAGGACATTAAGTCAAAATAAGGAAAGGGCCATGCCAAAAGAAACAATAGGAATTGAGTGGATGCAGTTTAGCTGGTGAGTCCCTAACACCATCCACCTAGCTGATGTATGTGTTTTATCCACACCATCCATCCATTTTTCTAGCTCATTTTAGGGCCTAAGCCTAAAAAATTAAGAAGATGAAAATCTCAAGTAGACCACGCCACGCGAAGACACTGCTGAATCAACATCCACCATTAAAAAATTTCCATGGCCTAATGTAATTTTTATTTCCCATCCAACCTGTTGATAAGGTCAAGCAGATACAGGTGAAGAAACAACAAAAATATCAGCTTGATCCAAAACTTCTATGGTCCCTAAAAAGTTTTCAACAGTAAATGTTCAATCCCCACTGTTTCCTATGGTGCGGTCGACCGGAGATTTGTGTCTACCTCGTTTTTGGTCACATGCCCTAAAATGAGGTGGAAAAATGAATGGATGGCGTAGATAAAACATATATATCATGGTGGGGCCCACAATCCTTTGACACAGCTAGCTGCTGGTGTTGGGGTCACTAGCCAAACCACGTCCTAATTGAACACCCGACATTGAAATTTTCTTGGGCCCCACAAGTTTTGTACGAGGCTGATATTTTTTATGTTTTACTTCATCCTGGTAGGAATCACCTGATGACGGTGTTGGATGTTATATAAAAATCACGGTAGGCCCGTGAAAGTTTGAAATATGAGTTTTTTCATGGTCATTGTTTCATTTGGTGTGACCCACTTGAGTTTTGATTTTCCTCAATTTCCAAGGAAGATCCGGAAAAAATGATACATAGGTGGTTGTGGTGGGGTCCACAGAGCTATTGGTTACACGGGTTCCATGTAACTGCTGTTGTTGAAAATTCGCGTCCCTCACCGACTGTACCGTAACATGAAATGTCTTTTCAATTTTCGTAGTTTTTGTGTTTGTCATGCCAACTTTTTTCCGCTGCATGTTTCCGGGAAACATCTGGATCCTGTTTGGTTCACATTCTGATATTTACTGGAATTTCCTAATCTGCCTCATCAACACCACTTGTTTGCTATTTTATTTTATTTTATTATTTATTTTTAAATAGTGATCGTGATGAAAAGATCTAATCAGAGATCTAGACCATCTATAACACCAACTCAATTAAAGGTCCTGTAGGACACCACCGGGTTGGGTCTAGTTAGGGTCTTGCCCTGTCCAAGTTATTAAAATCTTTTATGTGGTTGGACTATCTGATGGATGGATTAGATCGTGTACGCATGTGCCACTTTGACACAGGTATGGTGTGTGAACGGGTTCTCTTACATGTGTGCTGCCTGCAAACTTTATTTCTTTTATTGTTAAGCAATGCATATTAATTATATGGAATTTTATTAATTAAACCACTTTGGACCAAACCTGGCCGATTAGACCTCATTCGTCCCAGCTTTAACTAGATCGCGCGTGGTTGAAAAGTTGAGACCCAACTCAGCAAATTTCCTAATGGTCCAATAGGTGAGACCAGAATCCATTGACAGCCCTACTACCCATTGTTTGTAATTGTTTTCTTCTGTGCTAGGTGTATGGGTGTATCAGAATTGAAATTGTGACTTTAATTCAAATGAATAACAATAATCCCGAGTGCCAAGATTAGTGTATGACTGATATCGGTTGCTTATTCAGTTAGTTGCTCAATGTTTAAAATTGAATTAGACAAGATTCAGAGGGTATAGTTTATTTTATGATAATAAGTTGTATATTTGACTTTCATTGAAAAGAACTTTTCAATCTAGATAAGATGAAGTGAGAAAGAGCTCCTTGTACCTGATCGCGAAGAATAAATGCGTGACACCTTTTCAATGGGTGAGCAGAATCTAGGATATGATCTTAGACTCAAATTATAGCCAGAAATTACCAACTATTTAGCTATTGCTACATATTACACTATGAAATATAGACAATGAGCTAAAAGTAAAAGCTTACGCTAAGAAATGAGATTTGTTTAACAAAGAAAATAAATGATTATATTATGAAATGTAAATTAATAGAATAATTGACAAGATAATTGAAAAATAGATTTATTTTATTTGAATTTATATGAGATAATTTTCTTTACTATTTTGCTTTGCTATTTATATCTTTGATTCGATCATCTAAATTATTCTCACATTTCGACAGTTACATTAGTCACTATTACCTTTTGGATGATTCTTACATTTTAACTCAACTATTTGGCTCCATTTGTTTCTCCCTTTGTCATCTACCATGTAATTATTTGTGCATGATTGCTCCTTCATCAACCACTCAAGTGGTATACAGCACTGCCTGATATGTTTTGGCTCTATTTATCGAGAAATCTCTCTCCACGTAGATCTCGAATACACCATGCGAACCTGTACATATTACAGGTAGCTTCTCTTGACTGGCTGTTACAGTGTACAACGAGTAAATCACTCTGACTAGATTACCTAACCATCCACTCGGTGGGTGGGTGAATAAAATGGAGTGTCCATATCAATCTTAATGAAATATCCAATTGTCAATCCCGACGTCCAGAATGCAGGCCCTACCTTTTATTACTCGTTTTCTCATGAATAATTTCGGTGGATGTCCCTGACCATTCAATAAATGGGACAATAAATCGCAGCCGCAGATCAATTAAAGCATAAAAAGCTTGCAAACGGTGGATTGATGTGGAGGCTGCCGACGTACACGACAAAGGTGCCTTGATCCACCACCCAAATGGATTATGACCTAGCAAATTTACTGGAATTACGAGGTCCAGTGGACAACATAAATTAAAAGCAGTGAACGGTTCATATTCAACAAACAAATCTCAATTAACCTGATGGACGGTTTTGATGTCACATAAGAAACACGGCGGCGGGCCCCACATCTCTAGGGTGTTGTACAGGCTGTGTGCATCAGGTATTGTAGTGGACTCTAATCCAAAAGCATGAAAGCTTGGCTCGACTCAGTTGGGTTGACTCAAAAACTCGGAACTAGGTTCTACCAGGTTAAAGAAATCAGGTCCAAGCCTCTCTTCTGGTTAGTCCGAGTTCTGCCTTGCATTTTGAGTTGAGTCTTGTTGGTAGCTCGTCCACCGTACGGCTGGCAATTCATATACAATAATCCAAACCGTCAAAAACAGGGGTCCCTTTGCCAATTTTGTACAGCTAAAAAATGAAGAAAAATAAAATCATACTTTGGGACGATCATGAACATGTGAGTCCACCTAATTTCAATCTTCAACAGTTTTATTTATTTATTTATTTATTTTATTAGTCACACAGGGGAGGACGTGAGGTCAAGCAACATCTTCCTCGAGAGGATAATTGTTCTGAATCTAGGGAACTCTGAACTTGTTCTGAATCCAAGGAACTTCTCTAAACTCCTCATTGAATTTACGAAGAAAGAAAGAAAGAAAGAAAATAAAAATAAATTCTAATAAATTTATAAATTGATTGATGAGTGAATTAAACGAGTTCAACCCTTTAAATAGGGATACCAAGCTATTCTCCTACACTTTTAACGTTGGGTGCAACTCACAATGGATGAAAAGTTATAATTAAACTAAAACTTACTATTTATAGTAAAACAGAATTAAATTAGGGAAATGAAAATAAATCCAATGGTATTTTGCAAATCCGGCTTGCGCAACCTGGCGTAGTGGGGATGTGTGACTAAAGTAGTTCATTCTACCTAAAATTATATATTTTACATCTAATAACTCATTCTAAATTGCGAGATATGCCTAATTTAAGATCCGACGCTCCGGATCACTTCCATCATCAACCGGGCCTTTTCTGATCCATCTCGGCCATGGAACTGTGCGTGACCCTCTCTACATCACACATGAATCGTAACCAATTGAGCATTTAGGATCCTCTGATGTGGATGATTTTCAGGAATTCTCCATCCATGAATGGACCCGTGTCCAAAATACAACAATTTAAGCCCATCTTTAAAAATTTTACATGTGGGTCCCATGGGTAAGACAATGCTAACCTTCCGATATGTGCCATCGAGATAGGGGAGTGGAAGTTCAGATCCTGGAGATTTTTTAGGCATAATCCATCCACAGTTGAACATAACAGATCAAAGGTCCGGATTAGAGAACCATGGGACCCACTATTCATAATTGAAAACTGGTGCATACTTTGAAAAAAAAGCAGGCCACGCTCCATATTTTACAGAAACTGTCGAAAGGTAGTTTTGGAGGCTTTGGGTTGGAGTTAAAAGAGGATTCTCTTTGCAGATATTCCATCTTAAAGGTAGAAAAGTTGGCAAGTCTCCATCACCTTGTTTTGAAATCAACGGCTACAATTCATGCAAATCACCAAGGCCGGTTTTGGCCCTTCATGAATGGAAAATTAAAAAAAGCAAAGGTTCATATCATGCAATGTGAACATGTATTCCAAAGGTTCCTCCCATCATTTTCATAAGGGCCCCACTTCAATGCAAATGAATGTAAGAGGGATTGATGGGTGTGGGGCCCAGGCATCTATGGTCTCACATACCACTTTCTGTGATCATTCCAACCATCCATATAATATAATGCTTGTAAAAGCCTCCTTCAAGCGTCACATGGCACTTGGAAATGATGAATTGTGGTGGACCATAGACAGGTGTGTACATGTGTTTGTATCCCTTAAAGAGCTGTTTGTGTTGGAATGTCTTGGTGGTGTATGTACCTAGTCAAATTCAAGGTGGATGTGGATGTGGAATTCCAATCGAATCTGAAAACAATCAATGTATTTCATTTCAAATACACCTAGTTGTATTTTATTTTTATTTTGTGCTAAAAAGAAGGTAGTAAGTGAAATCGTGTGAACCACATCATACTCACTTCAGCTACGGTCCTCTCTTTCTTTGAAGATAATATAATGATTCCAATGTAAATATTGGACCATTCAGGATCATAGTACAATAACCTGCAATAACTCGAAGAAAATAGAATCAACTCAGGGTGAGTTGACTCAATTCGACTCGACTGGATTTCACTTAGACTTGATAAATACTTAATATGGTCACGGCTTTTGAAATCGGTCCAGTGATGCACACCCCATTTTAACATAAGCCAATATGGCAGACAAGTGCAAATCTCCGAGCCAAAAATAAGTTATAACAGAGAACTAATTCGTATGGTTTCATAAATTGCCTAATTATTGATACAGCCGTGGCTAACTTAATAATTGAATTTTTGAATCCGATCCTGCGCATTCATTTGCATTCATTTCTGTATGAGTCACCAACATTCAATTAAACATTAAGTATAACTTTGGTATGCTCGAACATTATAATTATACATGAAATCTGAATACAAGCCTTCAATTATATATGCGACCTTGTATTTGATTGAATTGCACAAACACCATAATATTAGAAATAATTACTAGGTGAGTGATGGATTTTTTCACAAATATACATTTGTAGCGGTACTCTTTTGATAGATGGCTTAGAAATTATACTTGTTTATCGCAACAGCATACGTGGTGGTGTGTGTATTAGCTGACTTGGACATGGATCCTTACTCTTGCTCGGGTGGTAGACCCTCTAAGTTTCAACACCCAGTCAAGGGTTTGAGTATCCATGGGTGGTGAAATCCCACTACAGCGCGCTGACTTGGACATGCATGTGGGCTTAGCAAAGCTCCATTTAATGATACTAAATGACTCATAAAAACTCATCTAAGTTTTCCAAGTCCAGCTGTTTCTATTGGGTTTTAAATAGAGTTGAGTTTTTGTGTTTTTATAGTACGGCTATGATCGTTATAGTGGAAAGTCATACCTTGCCCATGTTCCATTTATGATGGGGCCCACATATTGCCATAAAAATGGATGGCCTCATTTTTATTTTTTCCTTAGTATCCAAGGAAATCTATTAGAAAAGATACCACTTTGTATGATATGATGCTCTTGTTATGACTTATGAAAGAGAAAAGAAAAGAATAATAGTTTTTAAAATTTTTGAGTGCTGGTGAGAGAACAAATACCCACAAAAGCAAAGGTGAGGTGTAGGACATTGAGAAAGACGCTGTCTTGCAAGTGGGGCTAGCTGTTGGACCATGCCCTTTCCTAAGACCTCCTTTGCATGTGCCCATTATTCACAGCTTGCAATTCATAAAATGCTGCCATTGAATGGGGCCGCGGATTAGATACTGACAAGGTCAGTAGCCAAATCTCTACTGAAGTGACGTCACCAAGCTCTGTGGACCCACCATGATGCGTGTGTTGTATCCATACCGTCCAACCAGTTGTAGAGATCGTTTTATGGCATGAGAAGAAGAATGAGATAGATATAAAGTTCAAGTGGACCCACCACAGAAAACCGTGGGATGAGTCACACCCACCGTTGAAACATTTGTAGGGCCCACCATAATGTATTTTTTAGATCCAGCCTATTCATAAGTTAACATAGAGATAGATGAAGTGAAAACAAAAATATAATCTTGATTGGAAACTTCCGTGGCCCCTTAGAAGTTTTGAACGGTGGATGTCACTATCCCCACTGTTTTCTATGGTGGGGTCCACTTGAACTTTATATCTACTTCATTCTTTTTCTCATGCCATAAAACTATCTCTACAAATGGTTGGACGGTATGGATACAATACATGCATCATGGTGGGGTCCACAGAGCTTGGTGACGTCACTCCAGTATCCATTTGGATACTGACCTCAGTATCTAATTCAAACCTTAAGAATAGTACAGAGTGTATGTCCTTTTTCTTCCATTAGTAAATGATATAAACCCAAGATTTCATCAAGATCGGTGTATGTATGTGATATTGATCAGGACAGGCCAACGGCCAACGGATGGGATGGATCGTGGGTGGGTTAACAATAAATGATTTTGGCAGTTGGTTTGTTTCAACCACTCAATCTAAACACTAATTTCCCTGGACCATCGCTCTAATGTTTTCCTTGTCGGTGATGAATTAGATTATTATATTCTTCTAATGGTAGTGGATTCTTGGATTATGGTTTATCCAAGCGATGGTCCACTGATTGGACGGCCTAGATCCATCACAATAGTCCACGTATCTACTATTAATTAATGGTAATCAACATGCTGTGGATAACAAACCCCATGTATTTTTTTAGTGGAGGCACGGTCTGGTAGTCCGCATCCACACGTGGGGCTATCTGTGTAGGAATGGAAACCGTTTAAGAGGTGGGTCCCACCATGAATTGTTCATAGACAAAGTAAAGGTGAATACAAAAACGTACCATTTGATTTTATGTATAATTAAATTAATTCAGATTCTACGGCAATGATCACTTTTTGGCCTACCAGTTAAAGTGGATCTACACCATTCAAAATGGACCAATCAAACAGACCATGATTTCACTTCAGTAATCCGCAAAACCACCCACCTTTTCCATCTTCTTAATTAGTGGGAATTAAAATAATTAGGTCATGACATTCATTGTAAGTGCACCAGCTGTACATATTGCCTAATGAATGAACCACTTTCTGTTAGATCACTGGTCTGGGTGGGCCCATTGATGATCAGTTGGACAAGAGGAATCCACCATCGATTGCATGTGACCTGAAAAGAACCATGATAGGATGTTTATAACCATAGTTATAAAACTCAGTAGACTTGGCTGAGTCAACCTGACTCAGTGAAATTTCGAGCCGAGTTGATGGGAAACTCACCGACACAACGTACGTTGTGAAAGGACATGATAGTGGACCAGCAAATAAATAACAGAATTCAAAATAAGATTCAAGAAAGGTGGATGGGTTGGAAGAAAACAAGGACCACATGGTCTTGTTGTTGGACAGCCACCCTTGATTGACTAAGCTTGTTTTCTTTTTCTTATTTTCAACTTTAGAATCCCATGCTCTAATTGAAGTGGCAAAAGCCTTATCAAGTTCCCATACCTCCTTTGTAGCTAAGTCATACATAGATCCAAACACACCTATCTAGAACAATTAACAAAGGAAAATAGGGTCTAACCATAGGCTGTGTCATAAGATCATGACCACTCATCAAACGATAGTGACGTAAACGTGCGCGTCATGCCGGCCATTTAAAAGAGCAATCAATCAATTAAAGAGAACGCACATCTGGGTCTTCGTCGTTACCTTGAATTCCACATGATTAGTGATCTAATCACATAGACAATCATGTTTTTGTATAATGCAATGGTGGCAGTTAGATATTCCAAAGCAAGCCAGGAAAATGAAGGTTTTAATGTCCACATATTAATGGTCCACATCATGCCAAAAATAAAAAAAGCAATGTATTAAATACATACCTTTATCAGGGGGGACTTGGTGAGGGGTGTTGTGGGGTCCACTGAAAAGGACATGATGGTGTTGTTATAGAATCGGATTTGGTGGTGTACACATGTGGGAGAACCTAAACCATTTGTCCTCCTTTGAAATCTAAGTAATGGAGCACCAATATATATATATATATATATATATATATATATATATATATATATATATATATATTCTAATTATTCTAATGGAAAACTACACCAACGATGGTGACAAAACCTAAGTGGCCACACACGCCATCTGACCTTGAAACATCACTCACACAAGGGTTGTTTTTTTTTTTTTTTTCCTTTCTGGGTTTAAATAATAGAGAATGAAATGGTAAGAAACATGCCATTTAAGCAATCATTGTCAACCCTCAAGGCCGTATTTGCTATAGGTATCCATATCCATCCACCTTGATATTGAGGCTGGACTGAAATGGAGATGGACAGGCCCCTATATTAAGGGGGGACTGATGAGGGCTGATGTTGATATTTAAAGCGATTCTTCATATGGGAAATAACAACCTTCCCATCTTCGTTCCTCATTGCTTTAATTACAAATGGGACTTGAAAATTTCTGTCTGGACCCATCCATCCATTCTTCAAGTCATGGTGTAAAAATGATGCTGATCAGATAACCATGACTATTAATTTGGATTTGAATGGTTTTTTTAATTATTGTTTTTTTCAACAGTCTGTTTGTCTTTTACAAGCCATATATGGGATGGTTAGTAGAACCTAAGCAAAGTGCTTCTTTGATATTGCAAGCAATCCATGGCAAGGCTTATTTGAATGGATGTTTTTAGATGGTGATTTGATGTATTTTGTTTCTACAATCAATCTTTATTTCCTTTATTGTATTTTTTTTTTCATGCTATTGATCAAATAGCTAGAATTGTCAAATGGGTCCAGGTATTGCACGGTGATATAAATGAATGGACAGTCCAAATCCATGATCGGCTGTCCCACGTCTTAACTAATAGTCCTAGGGATGTTGCTACCATTTTTATGAAGACCATCTTTTTTTATTTAGATACAAAAGAATGTGACCTACCACCTAACCATTTTTGTGAATTTAAATGAGTGAGCGGTGGGTTGAGGAGCAAGGTTTGTCTATATTGCATTGTCTGATACTTAAACATGTCGCGTGAAATGTACCAATATTGTCAATGAATGATACAACTGTATTGACACGTAGTAGCTCAATATAAAGGATGATATGATCCTTATCTTGGTGGTGAATGATTTGATGTGCAAACAATGTTGTGGAGGCTATTCATTTATGAGATCGAGAACAAAGAGGGAATTTTCATTCTACCCATCATATGATATGATGCTAGATTAAAATAATCAATTTTTTTCTTTCTTTCTTACTTTTCCCCTCCTTTTCCACTGTAGCTATATTCCATATAGTCTACTAATAGGGTGGGCCATGGCCTAATATCTCCTCCATTAAATGATACTATCAATGAATGGTTGTAACCTATCCATGGTGGCCATTTAATGGTCCCATATAGCAGTTACCTACAATGGGTTGGTTATGATTGGGGGGGTTCATTTGTAGGCAAGCACTGGTAGGTGGGTTTCATATGTTTCTCTTTGATTTTTTTTTTTTTTTTTTTTTTTTTAAATTTTGTATTTGATATTTAAATTTAAAATACAAAGGATCGGGAAGAGAGATTGAATATGACATGAATAAGCCATTTTTTATCCAAACATCTCTTGTTTCTTTCTATCATTTACTTTATAAAAGGGAGAGATTGCCTCGTAAAATCATTCTTAAAATAAGAATACTTACCGAGAATAAATATGAAGGGGATTTTTTAATATCTTTTTGTATATCTAGTTTTGCTTAAGATGATTTAAGCAATTGATCAAATCCGATGACCATTTTAATCACGAAATCAAAGAAGTGACAAGATTCCTCTCCCATAACTGTTAAGATCATCCATCTAGTTTTATGTGAATGTTTCAAGATCTTTGTTTGGATAAAACCTAACAATTCTAGATTAACGACATAAATATGCCCATGTAACATGTATGATATCTTTAATGTCATGTGTCAAATATTCAAAAAATAATTCATAGTTGAGAAAATCATCAAGGAATAGTGTTGCTCATGTGATTCGAAGAAAATGACTCGTAAGCTATGCTCATACATTGGTTCAACAATAGCTTGTAAACCTCAACATTGTCTTTTCCTTACTCATTATCGCGCTGCTTGATGAATTATCCGGCTGCTCTCATCAAGTTGGTAATTCCATTTTAGTGGTAAGTCTCACTTTTTTGCATTTATCTTTAACTTATTTTCGCTCAATCATCTAATTATTACACATTCAAAAGTCTTTGAAAGGTAAAAACGATTTCATCAAAGGAAGCTCCCAACCTTCACAAATAACTTAATTAACATACTTAACAGTTAATTAAATAGACGATTGGTCTCTCAACCATTCGATCAATTCCCATTTATCTCGATTCCAGGAGTAAGTGGCATTCGGTTTGAATCGAAGTATAAATTGATTCTAGCACGCTTGTAAATCTCACACATATACATTTGATGCTAAAATCTGGATCACCCTCCACCAGGCCCTGCGTGCTTGGAGTGAACCTTGGTCCTGCACAAGACAGTAAACAAAGAAGACCCTGGCTCAAGCAAGACACCCTCCGATGCCAAAGTCAGGCTAGGGAACTGGGCCTGAGTAGTATAGAGTAGAGCGAGGGTGCTAGATGTTGCGTACCTGTTCCTCTAGAAATGATTCATATTTATACCTGAAGGTCGTCTTGAACGTGTCTGATAATCTCGGTGCGGTAATTGTCACTACGTGAGAACTACGTGTGTGCTATCGTTGACAGTTACTCGAAGATCGTGCATAGAGCATAACTCTTGTTGTGCATTATTGGGTCTATTAATATTGTCGTTGACCAGGTTCCGATTTGAGCCGACCTCATGGCTCGGATCTTGCTCGACCACCCGACCCCACGGATAAGCGGATCATTGACATGCTAAGTAGAGAGGTTTGGGTCGGAGGTAGGATGAATGGGTGCGCGATGGCTAATATTTTTCGAGCTTTCGTGAGAGCTCTTGCAAAGGACAGATCGGCTCAGACATATTGTCACCACTCCGAGGTTCTACTTGTAGGTGTGAAGACTTCTTCCTAGTCCCAGGTCGGCATCGTAACTTTACAAGAGCCGTCGAGTCGGACACTCACCTCAATTCTGAAGCTTATCAGTCCAAGGCCTTGCTCTTTAGTGCCAGAGTTAGCCTCGATGCGGCTCGGTTTGGATTTACCCATAACATATACCATGTAGCAAAATTCCTGACCACAATTGTATCTATCGTCAGATCCTGTGGACTCCATTCATTTGGGCCGCCTTTCACAATCCCCTTATGGCATATTTGATTTTTTAGAGTAAAGGTAAATGCATGGGAAATGGGTAATAATTATTTCCCTGTGTAATTATCACTATGGTTGATTTGACTTTTATTTGTGTAATTATCACTATGGTTGATTTGACTTTTATTTTTCTAATGCGAGGATGCTGCCAAATATATGTGGGGCCCACCATGTTGTATGTAGATTATCCACATCGTTCATCCATTATGCCTAATGAATTTATAGCATGAGCCAAAAAATGAGGTAGATTCAAAGTTCAGGTGGACCACACCATAGTAAAAATGGATTTGAACACTCACAGTTAAAAACTTCCTTGGCCCATTGTTTACTTTGGTGTGGGCCACTTGAATGTTAGATTTGTCTCATTCTTCAGCTCATGCGTCAAAATGCTTTGGTAAAATGGATGGATGATGCGGATATGTTGTATACATGATGATGGGGCCCACAAATTTACATCAGTCATTTTGGACCGATTTTCGAAGCAAGAATACCATCGTAATTTCAAACACGTGAAATTGTAATAATTAGCTATTTCCCGAGCATTTACACTGAATTTAGAAAATCAAACATGCCCTTAGGGCAAAGTGATCAGGATTACCAAAACGTGGGTCCCACATGAGGAATTGTTTAGAGCAAGTAAATGCTGAATGAGAATCCAGCATTGTATGTTTTGAAGGACCTTTGAATGAAACAAAGAGGGATTTTAGGAGTCATTGTCTGGTAGCTAAGAGTAGGTGTTGGAAGGGGTCTGCTCCCTGATAGCTTTGGACATTTGAAAAAAACAAAGGGAAAAAAACATTAGGCATGAGTAAGAAATAAAATAAGAAAAAAGTACCTATCATGGATAAGAGATAGTGAATTCAACGCATGAAAATATGAGGCGAGCATCATGAGGTGGGCCAGGGCCGGTGGGTTTAGCCCACCGTACATGATCATCAAACACAAGAAACTGATACATCAACCATTAAATAAAAGCAAAACCAAACAAAAACAATGAGACATCCTTGTAACATACCACTAACCCATTTCTTCTTTTTTATCATTATTTTCAATGGATTGATAAGCATGGGTTGGGATGCTTATATCACCGTCCGATCAAACCAGGCAGGTGGTGAACAAAATCATAGAATAATCAATCCTACTTCTAGAAATATTTGTACGTAATTCAATGAGACTAGTCTCCCTGAAAATGAAAGAATTACTCGTGATTGCCATGTTGCAGTCCATTCGCCAGTGATCTGGACCGTTTATTGTTGACAATGGGCTAGCCAGTGATCTAGGCCGTTCACGGTTTTTCGGGTGCTGGTCATTGATAATGTGCTGGCCAGTGATCTGGACCGTACATCGAATGACAATCCTAAGAAGATTGTAGGGATGATGGGACGCGGATTGCCAGGATGTTCCTGTGGCCGAAAGCTAGGTGGGGCCCACCGTGATGTTTATGATAAATCCACTCCGTCAACACGTTTCACGAGCTTATGATAGGATATGTTTCTAAAAATGAGGCAGATATGAAAATTAAATGGGCCACACGACATGAAATATGGGGGACCGAACGTTCAATCGTTGGAGCATTTGTAGGGCCACAGAGGTTTCGAATCAGGCTATTTAATGTGTTTTTAGTTCATCTCAGTGGGAGTGACCTTTCGAATGGTTTGGATGACATATGAACATCGTGGTGGACTCCGGGAAGGTTTCAACGGTAAGTATTTCAGTCACCACTTTTTCCAATTGTGTGGTCCACTTGAACTTTGGATCTGCCTCATTCATTGGTTGATAGTCTAACACGATCTTGCAAAACGGATGGACGGGATAGATTTCTCACAAACATCACGGTGGGCCCCACTTTGCTTCCAACCGTAGGACAGGCGATCAGCGTCTGGGCTCATGGGTGTTGGTCGTGGCCATATTGTTCCCGCTGCAGTGGCGGCCGTTTCGTGGACCTGAAAGACTTCTTTCCCAGGCAATCGTAACGGTGGGTCCCACCTAAGATTCGTGCAAGAATAACACATTGGCACGTGTGCCACGCGTGGAAGACATAATGCCCATGAAGTCGTATGTAACCATTCCTAGCCTCACGATGTAAAACACGATAGGGTCACGTGACGTTTTTCTGTTCGACGATCCTATCCATGGAGAAATTACGGGATCTTCCACGTCACCAAACGTAACAGTTTTCTGCGAAGCATTCTTCTACACATGTGACCCCGTGCTTCCGCAATCCAAGCCGTTCATTTAATAAATATACAGCTGATGAGTCACTGCCACAAAAAAAAATTTAACGTTGGAAGATCATTACCCTTCAATCAATTATCCACAAATAGAAGGTCAAGGTGATGGTGCATATTGAAAAGAAAATAATTCTCTATCTAATCAGTTTTGAACATGAGAGATTTTTATGGGTTCCTTATCCATGACGAGGCCCATCGGATAAACGGTTTGGATTTTAGAAACATGTTCTTATATCCGA
Organism: Magnolia changhungtana; assembly: GCA_030180095.1. Classification (NCBI taxonomy): domain Eukaryota; kingdom Viridiplantae; phylum Streptophyta; class Magnoliopsida; order Magnoliales; family Magnoliaceae; genus Magnolia; species Magnolia changhungtana. The sequence goes on along the minus strand of JASAUF010000058.1, from coordinate 1,630,757 downwards.
CTGATAGAGAATCAACACGTCATGAACCTGTACTTTTCGAGGATGAGTAGAAAAACCCTGTATTACGGGGCGCTAATTACCTACTCCAATTAAACAGACCGCATGCAACAAACCCTGTGGAACCCACTCTGCCGTGTGCGTGGCATTCACTCCCTCCGTATTTTGAGTCGGCCCAAAAATCAAGTGGGCCACACAGATAAAAGTGACAGGACGACGCCCACCATTGAAACCAGGGCCCCACTGCGATGTTTACACGTCGATAAGGTTAGTTCAATCAAGATGAATAGAAAATTAAAATCCCAAAGAAATTTTCAATTTCACGCATCACCATCACCACCTTTCACTGTGGTGTGGTCCACTTGTTTTGGATCGCCCTGATTTTTTTAGCTGAGTGGATATGTCAGATATATCACGGTGGGGGCCAGAGAGATGTACGAAATCAGACTTTTTCGGACCCACCACGCTTACCATATATGGACGGTCTGGATTTGTAGGGTATTTCAGTCATTAAATCTACATGTACGTATATATAATAGAAAGAAAAGATGAAAGGACGAAGTTTCGAGTAACGTAGACGTTTAAAGAAACAGCCGTTTCGAGAGGGAGAGAGAGAAAGAGGGAGATATGAAGGAAGACAACGACGTGACGTGGCGTTAGCTCCTAAGAAAAGGAAAAAGATCGAGAAAAGAAAGGCTTTGATTTCCCGTTTGACCCGACTTGATTAAACAAAAGAGGCCAAAAATTAAATTAAAAACCGGCGATTCATCCCAAACAGAACTGCGATTTGACCGCCGAGTAGTAACCTGACCGAGCCGTAATTCGTGGGATTTACTACTGCCCGATGGACAGCCAGGTCAGACATCTCAGGAGATTGAAATAGGAAATGGGATGGCAAGAATATCATCGCTTCCGAGGGCTACGACGCCGATTTATTCATTGTGCTTTCGACTAGCAGTCGCGCATCTATATTTTTAAAATACTAGCGGGCTGTTTCTGACAACGTAGCTCATATATAAAAGATCAGAACCGTTCGAATTGTTGGATCCACGCATATTATTGTTATTCTATCTTAAGAATACTTTATAGCCGTAAATTTTCTATATTGCGTATTACTTATCTTATGAACGATTTATATTAATTTAATCAAAGGCAAACCTGCAGCAGTTGATGGAAAATTAGCAGATTTGATCTTGAGATGTGTGCCAATTAAGCACGTGCGAGCAGCCAGAACCAGGAAATGCACGCGCGCGAGGTTATTAGGATTGAAACCGTTGCAGGGCTTTCGTAGCCTCGTAATACTCCACGTCAGCAATCACGGTCCCGTGATCGGCAAGGCACGGAGGTGCAGCAGCCGGCTCGTACATCCGCCGGCGATGACGTGGACGTTTCTGCGGTTCCCAAGGTGGGGTTCCCTCTGTGAGCGGCGGGTAACAGTAGTCATTGAATCCGTGTCGGTTCTTGCATCATCGCTTGCGAGACTATGCATTTTGGTGCTCCACGCGAGTCTCGGTAACCACATTGAATCCGTCAGAAAGTGGATTTACAGTATTAGCGTCAACGTGGGGAAGTGGCCCCCACCAGCCGTCCAGCATGGCAGGAAGATATAGAAAAGGCACAGCTGTAAAAGCTGGCCAAGCAAAAGGGCGTTCCCGCCAAAGTTAGCCGAAGACGGTTACTAAAATAAGCGTGGTGTGAAGTGGTGCGCTCGACTTTTCTGCGTTTTGAATGACGTGGACGTTGATATGAATGATAAAAAAAATTAAAAAAAGAAGAGATGCGTGCGCACGGAAAAAGCAAGAAAAAGAGGAGGGTGCGCACTTTTTCCGCTCGATACTCGTGCTGTATCGTTTGACTGTATGCAGGTGTAGGGGAGCGCACCTCCCATTAATTGTGAAATGCGCTCCCCACCACCACCACCGAGGAAACATATAAAATCAGAACGCTTTCCTAAGTTCGGTACACGTCCGGAGTAGTTTAGGATTGTAAAAGGCTGGTGAATGACTTCACGTGGATGATATCAACACCGTCCATCAGAGCCCATCAGAGCGCCTCAGCTAGTTTAGAACTTCCTAATTCACGTGAGTCCACTTAAATTCAAGACTTCGTGATTTTTGGAACTTCCCTTTATCATGCTGATTCCAGGAAGATGGACGGATTGGATTGTAAATATAATCAACGTTGGGCCTCACACTCAACAAATGGTGCTTGCGGTCCCAGCTCTTTTCCATGATGTGGCACATCTAAGCTTTTGACCAATATGATTATTGGTTAACACCGTGAAATTAAAGCAACGGACATAACGGATGGGGTGGATCTCATGTAGGTTGTATCCTACGTAGCGCGATTAGTAGTAGTAGTAGATACACCCCTGCCTGACCACGCCGAGTTCGGCTAAGGCCGGTTCTTTCGGATTTTGTTATAAATGCACGGCACATGTTTTAAGTGAAAGTGGATCCACACCGTCCAAGTGGATCACATCAATTTTTTACAAAAAAGAACTTTATCTGGTTTGTTGATGAACAGGACTGTCTGATCGTTGTGAACCACAGTTTGGAAGGCATGGATTGGAGGAAGATAGTGTAAGTTTATCAACGGTAGGAATTGAATGGAGTAGCAGCTTTTTATTATTTTAATTTTGTGGGAGTGAATGAATGATGTGGCCCACCAACCCAACTTATACGTCGGGCATTGCAACTTGTGGACCATTTAAATCTGGAAACAGGAAAAGTGTACCAAGAACGTGATATCCCACATTACGAAGGATTTGCGAGTTTTAACTTTTTCCGTACTCCTTCGAGATGCTGTATATTACCACCTTCCAAATAAATAGACCGTTTGTTTCTATTTTCCTCCAAACCACCGCTCTTATATAAAACCCTATCCTCATTGCGAGATTTTTCACAATCTCCTCTCTATCTGTCTATCTCTCTCCCGATTTGAAGAAGGATTTCTAATGGCTGTTCAAGCGCAATATCCGTCCTCCAATGCTTTTAGGTGAGCGTCTGCTACTTGCGGAAATGCTTCCTGTAGCGTTGTCTCTATATCTGAATTCCGTTTCCTATAGTTTCTAACCGGTATCTGATTTTCAGAGCACGGGAAGGAGTTTTCGATGAGTTACAGCTGCCGCACCGCGAAAACCAGAACGGGAATCTTTTGAAGGGCTACAGCAATTACGGTAAGGCGATCAGAGGCCGCAGATTCCAGTTTCCCACTTCCGTTTCCAAGAGAAATCGCCATCGATTTGTTCATTGACCTTTTCGCTTTGATTTCTTGCAGCCGTGCAACCTCAGATTTTGAATGGAACGGTTTTTAGTGAGCCGGGAAGCGAACTGACCTGTAATGCGTCTGGATCTCGCAAGAGAAGCCGCGTCGATCAAATGCCTCTTCCGAAGCCGCAGATTTCGCAGTTCCTTAATAAAGCTCCTGAAAAGGTCGCAGCTGCTGGGATTTCTACAGGTTTACAACTCTCTTACGAAGATAATCGATTGATTGAATCGGCGGCCACATCGACTAGCGGAAGATCTGCTGTAATTTCTCCGATGCTTCTCTCTCAAGATCTTGTCTCTTGCTTCTACAACGAAAGTATTGAAATAGATGCGTTGATACGACTCCAGGTAGATAGAAATCTGGTTCTTCCGATTCTCAAAAGATATTTTAGTACCGGACTCGTCTGACTGCGATTCCTCTCTTTTATTTTCTTCAGAACGAGAAGCTACGATCTGGATTGGAAGAGACGCGTCTAAGCCATTACAGATCTATGCTTTTGATGCTCGAGCAAAAGTCATTGAAGTGTCTCAGGGAAAAGGAGAGAGAACTCGATAACGCTCGACGCCGGAACGCGGAGCTGGAAGAGAAGGTGAAGCAGATGAGCGCTGAGAATCAGATCTGGTTTCACATGGCGAAAAACAACGAAGCGATCGTTTCAAATCTACGGTCGAGCCTCGAGCAGGTCCTGCTCCACAATTCCGCCACCACGAAAGAGGGCTACGGCGATAGCAGCGACTGCCTCACTCTAGTCGCAGACGACGCCGTGTCATGCTGTTACGAAGACGTGGAAGAAAGAACCGACACAACACAGGAGAATCGGGCGTTGAAATATCGGAGAACGTGCAAGTCGTGCCGGGTAAATGAGGTATCGGTACTGTTGCTCCCGTGCCGGCATCTTTGCTTGTGCAAGGACTGCGAGTCGAAGATGGATTCGTGCCCAATATGCATGTCGATGAGGAACGCGAGCCTTCAGATCTTCATGTCGTGATTTCCCGCCATTCGTACCTGGATTTTGGCAGCGAAGGTTTTTTGAATTTTCTTTTTTCATCTTTGGTATGGGCTTTTTACGTAGGCTGTATAGTTTCTGTGTACGGATTAGTCTTATTTCAGTGAAAGACCGGTCGCCTGAAAAAATTTCCCGTGCATGGCGATTACTTGATTAGTAAAAAAATCTTTTCTTTTTATCTCCTGATATTCTCCTTTTATCTTTTTTATCTTTTTTATCTTTTTTTAAAATTTTGGTACTGCCTGCCTACGTCCGTCCCTCCGCGGGAATATCGGAGAAGAGGTTAACGTCTTGAATAGACCGTACACGCGGCACGCGCGCCCACGATCATGTCCGTTGAGATCGTCCCCAAGAATCTCGTTGGAGCAGAGTCCAACATCAGCCGTTGAGACGATTCGAGTTTTTCACGCTTCGTGATACTAGATGAGCTCACACCGACGATGTGATTGATGGTACGATTTTGAAACCGTCGTCGGGGACATTTTGGACGGTCTGGATTATATCGCACGTGTCAGTATCTGTTTTATCCTGCAGCAGGCGTGCGTTGGTATACCAATGAATAGATCCACATTCGTGTTGGGATTCAACGATCCACGATTCCCACCATTAGTATGGCCCATTTACTCATAATATTCCCTTCAATTATCACATTGCCATCTATTGAAAGCAGATATGAATTGTGCCTAAGAAAATTGGATCGAAATCTGATGGCTGGGAGCATCTTGTGCTTGACATTCGGGTCCATTATCCAGTGGGTTTCTCACGCTATTTGGGTCCGGTGACAATTGAAGTTTTCGGCTGTCAATCAATGGGCCAGGTTCGAGAGATTCGTCCCGGGCCCAGCCCATTTGGACGATCGTGTGGCCGTGAGTTTTAAAGAAAAAGTCCCGTCTACACGTGGTACGTACAATGACTAGTGGCGATTGTGTTACACGTGCCACATGTGTGGTATAGATGCATGTATATCAGGGAATCCTCCATCTTTGGAGTGAACGTGACTGTTTTGTCAATATCCGCAAATAGCTTGGGATTATAGAGGGACTTGTTTGATGGAGATACTATTGCTGTGAAATAGGGAAGAGTTGATGGAGATGCGTTGTAAAGAGGGTGTCTGAGGGTGCCGTTTGTTCAAGTTTACTCGATAGAAATGCAATCGCTTTCTATGAAATGGCCGAATCCAACACAACCTCAAACCTTTATTGAGGGAACAGTTGAATGGGACAGCCACAGTTTTAAAATCCTTTCGGATGGGTAATATGGGGCCCACCGTCTTTTGAAATTTGGCTATCTAATCCATTTAGAAAGAAGACGTATCGGACCAGGGCACTACTAAAAACCTTTACCTAATAAAAGTCAGGTGGGCCACACACCACCTCATTTTAAAGGTTTGGGGCATGATTTTGATTTTAAACAGTGCGGGAGTTTGGATCCAATGATATAATTGAAGGGGCACAATGGACGAATAGGATGCCGCTATAATACATCACGGGGGGATGGCCCACAGGTTTATTTATTTATTTATTTAAATAAGGTATGGTTATCGTATAAGCGTTGGTGTTGGATCTAGCCTCCCGTAGTTGCATTCTTTTGGATTCGTTCCTCGAAACTGCAGAATAAACTTTTTTTCTAAAATGCAGGGTGCGGGCCCACGGTGATGTTAGATGACATCCAATCTGTCCGTCGTACTCGGCCTTCATTTTCTCCTTGGTGCCCACGAATCAGGCTAATTCAAAACTCAGGTGGGCCACGAATCGTTTGAAGTCATGCTAAAATCTCTAAATTCATTTGATGTGGCCCACCTGATTTTGGCAAGTAGAAAACCTTATGGACGGTTGGATGTGGGTCCTACATGATGATGGCCCCAGCAAACGGCCATTGTAGAGGAATGTGCTTTTTTCCCGATTGTACCGTCTACTGAATAACCAATGTCTAATTATAAAATTTTCGTAATTCAATAGACATGCAGATCCAAACGGCAAACAAAATTTGGGCAGTTTACTGAATATATTAAAAGAGGGAGTTGCTTATATGCAATCAAAAGGGGAGGTATGCACTAACACCTCTGATCTCATAGAAGATTTGTAAGGTGGGCCCCACTGTACCCTTTTTTTTTTTTTTTTTCCTTCCGTTAAACTACATGAGTTTTCAGCCTTTTATTTCAAGGGTTAATGGCAGATTATGTTATGGAAAATGTTTTGGTTATATATATATACGTGTGTGAAAAAACTTGATTTTTTTTACCTTTGGAAATAGTCTTTTATGAAGAAAGTTTTCTCTTAATGAGAAAGGTGTTGAGTACCTGACTATTTTACTTGGGAAAACAAAGGAGTTTTGCATTGGAACACACATGCATAGGCTTAGGCTTAGGCTTGGTGTTAGGGTGTGAGCAAGTGTAGCAGTAGAGTATCGGAGGTAAGAGGTCCGAAAGGGACATATTTACCTTCTTTTTTTTCTTTTTTCGGTTAGCTTGTTAGTACACCCACTATGGAATCGGGTAAGAGGTCTGAAAGAGACATTTACTTTTTTTATTTTGGCTTCTTAGTACACCCACTTGGAAAATCGATACCAAGACCTCATGGTTGAAACGAGATATATTTCACACAGTCTACCACTTGACGAATGGATTTGGGTGTAAGAGATATATTTATCTTATATAGGAGCTAAAACTAGCTATTTAAGAGGCCTACTATAATTGCTCACGCAGTAATAAATCAGGCAGAAACTGTTACATGCAGGTAGCCCAATAGTCATAAGTGGCCAGCGTGTAGCTAGTTTTCCACATGCAAAATGGTAAACAATTATCAAATAACGGTTAGTTTCTCATCAACAGTATAATTCTTTTATTATTATTTTTTATTTTTAAAAAAACAATCCTTGGTAATTATGACCATTGTAATTATAACCCTCGACCAAAACGTTCCGCCGCCCTTATATAAATTGAGCTTGGTTGATTCACTTCAACAACACAAGCTATTCAACTCATCTTCTCATACGAACTATTAAAGTTCCAAGTTTAATACGAACCTTAGCCAGCAAAAATCAAAGTAGTATAGTTGTCTAATCCAGCAAAGTGAAACTTCATTTTCTTCCTTTTTAATTTGGGAATTTTCTTTTAATTTTAATCTGTCTGTAAAATTGTGTTTATAGAGTTTCACTAGTGGTCCATTATTCGCTTGTTGAGCGCCGAATCACAAATAAAGCTTGTTGTATCATGGAGGGTATTTACCTGTAACTTTATTTTATTTTATTTTATTTTTTAACACACACTTACGCCATAGTGGGATTTCACCACCTATGGATGTTCGAACCCTTGACCGGGTGTTGAAACTCTTGAGAGTCTACCACTGTCAGCAGTCTCAATTAATTTGAAAATGAGCAAATACTGCTTTAAGAACAGTGTGATTACACATGCTTTAACCCGACCTTAATATTTTTTGGTTTTCTATTTACTTCTATTTTATGATAATTATAAATATATAATTTAATATTACCATATTCTCAACATATTAAGAAGGATCTAGGCATAATTTAGGTTAATTACAATGTTGTCTATGTTAATAAGTATTGGATAATTGATCATCCAATTGGCATGTGTAATGTCTTGACCCTTCATCCTTGGATCCCTACAAATGTGGTCAGGTGATACTAGTTGTAGCTTAGTGGACTGTTGGCAATTGCAGCGGCAAAAGTATGCAACCAATGAATATACATGATCTTATATATATAACCAAATCAATATTAAATTACGTTCATGATGCATGTAAATTATTGAACCATTAATTTGTAACTTTGAAAGTTCAAATTTTGATAAATTGCACCTTTTTTTTACCCAAAGACAAATAACACTCTTTTTAGAAGATTACTCTTACGTTCTTGCCTTATATTTTCTATTTTTCGTAATAAAAATAGTAATAAATCATCATATAGTTAACATTCATAAAGAGAATCTAATAATGTTAGGATATGTAGAGCTTGATCATCAGATATGTACTGTTTGTTTCGCTAGCAGCATCATAGCTAGCTAATTTCATAATTTGACGAGGTGCTTTATATAAACACTAATTCGTCTGCTATAATATATGTTTGGAGAAAGATTACTTCTTAACCATATGCACAAGAATCTTGAAAAAAATAGCAAAAAAAAAGAAAAGAAAAGAAAAACTACAACACAGAGATTTACGTGATTCACTCTTAGTATATTTATGCCAATTCATTATACTCGAAGGCAAAAATAAAGAAGCAACTTTAAATACAATAACAACTCTCATTCTCTCTCTCTCTCTCTCTCTCTCTCTCTAACACACACAATATATATATTATCCTGAATAAATGAAGTTTACATAAAAATAAATTTATTACGAAATTGCCTTCTAAATTGTGGGCATCCCCCATACCTTAATTAAGTGAGGAGGTGTTACCCCTGCCACCCCTAGCAAGCCGAGTGCAGAGCTTGACTTGCAAAAGTGGTGGCTAGATGAATAGTACACCGCTGATGATTAGACTCTATAGATCCTAACAATATATATTCCTTTGCCTGAAAGAGAGGTTATTGTATTGAGAGGTGCTTCTTCACGTTTGCTTTCAAGCATAATGGATCAATATCATGGTTTACATCTTCTTTTTTTCTTTTCTTTTGATTTCAATGTTTTTGTATGTGGGATTGAGAATGAATCCTTCTCCCAATAAATGAAACCATGTCATAACCGTTATTGGTGAATGTTGACAATTATTATTATTATTATTATTTAATTTTTACCACTAGTTTAGGTTTATCACCAGGTTCTAGTAAAGGTGAAGATTAGGTTGGGAATTTGAAACAAGAGGTAATATTGTCATGTAAAAATAATAATAATTCACATACCTAATCATGATTAATTTATCAAGATAAATAATGTAGGGCGGTACTTGACTTGACTTGTAATATAAATAGTGTGTAAAACGTATAAAAGAGGGTGTTATTTATCGGCCAAAAGAAAATCCGCTAATTGCCTGAAACCTGCACCTTAACCTTTATACTACGTGAACTTCTCAGTAATTTCAAAAAAGGAGTAACAAGATACTTAGGTTGCACGTGGCTCATGATACACGGCACTAAAATATTATACAAGTATCATCTATTTATTTACTCGATTAAAACCAATTATATTGAGCACCGCACTGTCGCCAAATCACAAGTCCTGGATACGATTGATTGAACAATTCTAGCCTCTGATTAGTGGATGCTTGTTTGTAGAAACAGGACCGTTGGATGTTTTTCCATTTTTAACTGCCCATCAATCCAATGGTCAGAAATTCAAGTAAGTTTAAATTTGGGTATGATGCGTCTATAAGTTGGACCGTTGAATTTGAATAGTTGTATGCCACTTGTGTAATTTCTTAGTAATTTGCAAGTGGCGCATGTCATCCATCACATTCTGACAAAGTATGGAAAGTTTTTCTCATTTCCAAAGGACTGCATACCATCCATCACACAATGCCAGAGTATCAAAGTGATTTTCTTTTGAAAATAGGTGAGAAAGGGAGAGAAGAAATTGATATGATTAGATGCGTGACGTTAAGGACGGTGATTATAATGCATGAGAGAGAGAGAGAGAGGGAGATGACTATTTCTATTGGAAGTGGTTGGACGGACCGCCCCATGATTCGGGCGTCGTAATTCACACCACCGACATGCCTCTCTCTCTCTCTCTCTCTCTCGCGTATTCTTTTACCTTTTTCCTCTATGTGCTTGGTATTGGTGGAACAAGACGTTGGATGGGTGACCGGACCAGACAAAAAGAAAGAGACCCCATCTCTCCTTTTTTATTGTAGCACCAGATCCTTTCTTCTCCCACCCTTTTCCTTTGACAGAACCTTTCTCATTTCCTCTCTCTTTTTATTTATTTATTTTTATTATAGTTTTTGGTAGGATGGTGAAATGTTAAAAGAAATCCCATGTGACAAGGACACATACATCATGTACATCTTTTATTACCTGATATACCGAATAAAGCAGCATATGTGATGCACCCAAGAAAATTAAATAAAGTGGCATGTGTGTGCATGTAACCTTTTTTCTTCTTCTTCTTCTTATGTTATTACATTTATTTCTAAGCTTTATTAAGGGGAGAACATAGCATGTGGTGCCAGAGAATTCATGTGTACCTTTCAGGGTCATTTGGGTTGTTGATTTTGGGCAAGGTTAGGTAAATGGTGTGACACAGTTTATAATCATGAAAATCAGCTTGACTTGAAACCCAATTGAGTTGAGTTCACTTGGAAACTCAGGTGAGTTTCTTGAAAACTGGTGCTAGTTGTTGATGTGGAGCAGGTCTAAAACCTAAAACCTGTATCCATGGTACAAATGGACAGAAAGAAGCTCATACGGAAGTGGATGCAGTTCATCAAATCTGGGCCAGTCCTACATGGGGCATGACGTCACTGGATCCCAGGTGTGTCCGGATAGAAAAAAAATAGGCGTTCAAAGTGTGAACTGTAAATTGGCTACAACTTTTGATCGGGACTAAATTATGGGTCACATGACCTATGAATTTTGGCTAGAATTGGTCATCTAGGCGTTGCGTTGCTCCATTTTATGAGAAAACAACTCATTCTTATTCAAAATTTTCATTTTCTGAAAAGCTAACTATTTTTAGTAAGTTTTAGATTGAACGTATTTATTTCATCTTATAGTTTTAGTATTTAATGTTTTCTTAGAATTTACTTCTTATTATGCTACGATACACCATGCGTAATTAGATTATGGCTTTTTATTTTTATTAAGTTTTAGAATTGCATTTTATTATTTAAGGCCTTGCAATTTTGTTTTAAAGGCAAACTTCGATAAGGTAATTTGAATTTTCTCATCTCTTGTAGACTCGAGAGCCATTACACCCTATGGATTTAAGTTCATATCACACAGAATAGGTGATGTTCGTCCTCTTTCCTTTTCCATGCCCTTACTTGTGTAAGTTGTCCTGGATTTTTAAGTGTACTATCTAATGCTTAAAAATACTATATATATATATATATGTATGTATGTATGTATGTATGTGTGTGTGTGTGTGTTGTGCCGATTTTCCTTTTTGCTGGTCAAGTTAAATTTTTTCACACCTGCAACAAACTCTGAGTGAATGCATGGTCATGTTAAACCTACATTTCATCTTCATATAGTTATTAGGTTTGATGCAAGATTTCGTTGGTAGTAATAGTAAAGATAAAGAAATATAGAAACTTGAGCATCAACTAGATGGTAATCCAAGCAAATGGTCCAATGTGAAGTACCATGAATGGACCACACTCCAATAACGTCCCGTATTTGATGTAGGGACCAAAACAAGCCAGTTGAAAGTAGAAGTAATCTGTCAAATTTTGACCGAGTTGTACATAATTAGGTTTTGGGCATGCTTGATATGAAGAAATTTATTCTTGATATGAAAAAATTGTCATTCAAAGTTTTGATCGTAAAATAGCTGTAACTCTTAATCCAAGTATCGTCACGAAACACATAATGAATTTATGTAACATTGGTTCCAAGGTCAACCCAGGTGGTGCGCCTCCATTCCGTAAGAAAATGTGTGTTTCCGTTCAAATTTATGATTAAAAAAAAACTATTTTTTGTAATTTGTATTTTTATCATATATTTTTTTTATTTTTAAAGTTTTAGAATTTTCATATTTTAAAAATTTCTTGTTACAATGGTAAGAATCTTTTAGGAAAGTTTATTTAGACTTTTCTATTTTTTGACAACTTGGACTTTAGAAGAGTTTTTGCCATCTCTAGTGACTTTTAAACAAATTAGAAAATTAGGATTTGGGTTTTCTTCATTAGTAGTATAAATGATAAATCATATTCATGTTATTCAATAAAATACTTAATTTTTACTCTTATTTTATTGTGCAATCAACAACTTTCTATGTAAATTTAAGGTTTTAATCATATGAAGAAAATGATGATCTTTTTCTCATTATTTCATACTCTTCCCCGAGTCATTATTAATTAAAATATCTTAATTGCCGATCAAACTTTATTCCTTTGAATGTCGATTATTACTGTATTTTTCTTTAAACAACCCAAAAGTTTAGAGGATCAATTGAAGAAATTTTAAGGTGTGGTCTACGAATATTAAGAAATAATATAGATGAATGACTAACTTCCTCGAGCCATTGGCACTACTCGTCGGAATGGAAAATGCAAGCATCCTACTCATGGATGCATGTGAAGGAAGCTATAACTTCTCCTCGAGCCATTGTCACTACTCATTGGAATGGAAAATGCAAGCATCCTACTCATGGATGTGTTGGGGGCTTTGCACAAAACCTTAGGATCTAGCCCTCCAGAACAAACCAGAATTATGGATAATAAAGCAATGAAAATAATCAATGCATCAATCACACACTACACAAGAGAATTTTACGTGGAAAACCCTCAAAGAGGTAAAAACCACGGGACCTCGTCCAGATCAACAATCCACTATGAAGTAAAACGTTTACAACCTTCTTCACTCACGCAGGAGTGGATGAATAATGAAAGAATAAAGAAAACCAGAGAGATCTCACCGATTACGAGGACGTAGGAGCGCTGAGATATAGATTGCATCGTAGATCACCTCCACGAGCATAACCTCCCTTCTACAAGCTTCCTCTCTCTTTCTCCCCCTCTCTCTCACCTTTGATAGCCCTCTTGTGTTTTTCTCATCAACACAACATACCCTAGAAAAACCCTAGGGACCCTTTTTTATAGTTTTAGGAAACTCCTTTCTGCATCCTAGTTGTGAAAGGACTTGCGCATCCCAGTTGCGAAAGGACTTGCACATCCCAGTCGCGAAAGGACGACGGGTAAAAAAAAACCCATCAGGATGCACGTGAAGGAAGCTATAACTTCTCCTCGAGCCATTGGCACTACTGATCGGAATGGAAAATGCAAGCATCCTACTCATGGATGCACGTGAAGGAAGATATGACTTCTCCTTTACATGGGACAGTAAACCAGTGAAAGGAGATGGAAACACAAACCAAATTCATCTTAAGTAGTTTAAATTAGCTCATGGCCCAACCCAATGACCAATGATTTATTTGAGGATATAGTCGTGTCATTGACAGATTGAGTGACAATACATGACTTGTACATCTAATCACAATTAATTAAATAAGCTTAGATGATGATGATGAGCATGCGTGTCACATGCTTGCATGCCTTTTGAGGATGCAATTGTGTGGAACAATGCATGAATATTATTCACATGGATACTGCGCTATCTAGATAGGTATATGATATGTCCTCTTCATCTGTTGCATAGCTCTTGTTAGAAAATAAACCTTTAAAAAAAAATAAAAAATGAAGATATGTGTTAATGTAATTCATGCTATCAATTTGATATATCTTTTTCCGAAAAAAGGATACCTTATTATTATTATTCAGTACAGAGAGAAAAGTACATTTTTTGTTACATTCACAAGTGGTTAAGATAGGTTGAGGTGATAGTAAAAAACTCAAGCAGGTCACAGTACAAGAAATAATTGAAAGAGATGTCATCCAATTCATTCATTTGATGTGCCTTGTTAGGCCAAGGGGCTTATCTAAAAATCACAATATTCCAAAATCAGGTGGGCCATGCCACGTGAATTTAGAAGTAAGGTATAATTTTTTAAAGTGGACCACCTCAATATTGAATAAGCCAAACAAGGGGCGATGTACTGATGGATGGAGTAGATTTCATGCATGTCAAGTCATTCTCCACGCTAAGAAAGTAACCCAGTGGGTACCTAGCACAAGGTTTGCATTTTCCCAAAATCAAGACAACCAAAACTAAAGTGGGCCATACCAATGGGAAAAGTGAAGATGGAGACCCATACCATTTAAACCTTCTGAGCCTATTTAGATCGGGCGTGTATTTGGTTTTTTCCCTTCATTCTGGTACTACTGGCAATATATACAGGTTGGATGACACATAAACATCACGTCAGACCTCAACATGGGTTTTCAGTGGTGGCTATTTCCATCTCTTTGTACCATGGGCTGTAGTGTGGCCCACTTATGTTTTGGATTCGATGTGATTTTTGAGATTATGTTCTAACATGAGCTGGCAGGAAATGATAGATGGAGTGTAAGTCACACGTACGTCAGGGTGGGGCCTTTGGGCAGGTTACTGTGGCTGCTCGCTAACGAGCCAAAATGTAAAATAGGAATGTGCAAGTGGAAGGCTATGTAGATGTGTAAACTAAAGCTATGTGGGGTATACTGGGATGTCAGCGTGTCATCCAGTCCATCTATCAGTCTCCTCAGATTAGTTTAGTATGTGAGTATAAAAATGAGGCAAACCCAAAACTCAAATGGGCCACACAAGAAGAAACCCGGGGATTGAATACTCACCATCCAAACTTTATTTTGAGGTCCACTGAGGTTTTGTATCGGGATGACACTTATGTTTTCCTGCATCCTGGTTGGAATCAACTTATGAATGGGTTGGATGATATATAAAGTTTACAGTGGGCCCTCAGAAGGTTTCAATGATGAGTGTTCAATCACAAGTATTTTTTATACAGTGGCCCACTTGAGTTTTGGATCTGTCTTATTTTTAGGCTTGCATTCTAAAATGATTTGAAGAAACTGATGGCGGAGATGATGTCACAAGGACAGGACATCACAGTGGGTCCCACAAGGCTTTGGATTAGAAGGGATTTATTATCAAGTGGGCTAATCTTCCAAACTGATTATTGTCATATAAAATATCAACCCATCATAATCATCACCATTTTTCATTGTCATTACAGCCTTGTCCACAGCTAGAAGCGTGGCCAATTATACCTCTAAAATGATCACATGCAGGCAAGGCCACCAAAATTGGTGGTGCTGTCCAATCTTTTCTTGCAGCATGCCATTTTCTAGGATATCAGTGCCATGAAAAAAGTAGGTCATGCTATGAAGATCACCCTTTAGGAAAATCAAGATGATTCATTCAATAGATGGGCCACACCTGTAACTGTTGGTTGTCTATTCATTATGAGAGTGTGGGCCCCACATGAAGAGTGGTACATATACCTTCTGGCTCAGGTGATATTGAATGTAGGACCAACAGTTTCCATATTACTGATGTCTCTGCACAAGTGGCATGTCAGTGAGGAAAGATCGTACTGAGTTTTTACCATATTGTAATGATAAGGGTGAGTAAAATGGTAAAGAATATACAGAAAAAGGACATTCACATGCATGAAGATGACTCTTATTCAATTCATTTTTATTCACTTTCTTGGTTCGGTTTTGGTGAAGAAAGACATTGAAAAGGGTGACCTTGACTGGACACATAAAAGAACATTCATATAGAAAAGTCTCAACAGCTCATTTATGTTCTGGCTCCCTGCCTCTCTTTTTATTATTTATTTATTTATTTCTCATTGCTTAACAATGGGTTACGTAGCCTTGGTTTGCTAGGACATGTTAATCTTTTAATTTCTGCGCAATGAGGGGACAATATATATATATATATATATATATAAGAGAGAGAGAGAGACTCTCACCAGTGCACCATTTCTTTTGAGAACTTGATAGGAACTTTTTGAGAACTCATCTAACCTTATATGAACCCAAAATCTAAATGGTCCATGTGATTTAGCACTCTATCAAACCTTGAAGGTTCAACTTTTACCCTGAGCCAAAACTTTGGTGGGCCATAGTAAAAGGAAACAATTAAATTCCTTTGATTTGCCTCTCTTTCTTTGTTACAGCCCACTAGAGTTTTGGATTACATTAAAAAGTTGGTCCTTGAATATTTCATGGGGAGCCACATTACATGGACCTTATGAATTTTGGGCCAATGACACGTGTGCAGAAGTGCACATGAGAGCAGGACAATATATATAGAGGGAGAGAGCCATGCGCAACTCTTCATGAGCTTGTGCATATGTGGCAACTCATGAAACTCTCACATCTAAACTTTTAGCCTTGTCCAAAATGTTGATGGGCCATAATAAAGTGAGAGACAAATTAAGGGAAACCGTTTTTGTTTTTTTTTTTTTTTGGGTCATGGCTCACCAAAGTTTTGGATCAGACTGAAAGTTAAGCTACGAGGGTCATACTAGGTAAGCATTTCATATATATATATATATATGAGGATCATCTTATAATAGAGGCTTTTCTTAATATGGTCAAATTGAAATCATAAAATAAATAATCAAAATTATAGAATCTATGGCTTCTCTTTTCACAACTAAAGTGTATTTAGGATATGCAGAGATGCACCAGGGACTGCAGTATTGGGGGTGAATGAATGGTCAGATGAGCTTAAATGATCAAGGGTTACCACGACTCTGATTAGGAAACTCTCTGTTTTTGACAAGTAATGTGAAAGCAAACCATCAATAAAGCACTTTGGAGTGTTTATGGAGTAATGATGAGTCAAAATTGACAAGAAAGCATTAAGGTGAATTTTCGCAGATATGATGCCATAAAGAAAGAAATAGAGGTGCTTGAATCAGGCGACAGAAAAGCCGAAATGTAGTACTCAAGAAATCATTATCTTAGTGGACACAGAAAAATGATGAGGTTTTATGAAACTCAAAAGCCATTGAAGATGAAATAGGAATTTATCCCTAAAAAGTATCGCATGAAACATGGCCCTAGAATGGTTAGTGGGAGTCTGTACCAATTGTGGAAGATCCCAAGATCGGGATCAGATACGCAATAGGAAATTGTCTCCCATTTTAAAGTTGCACGGGCTACACCTGACATTCACAGAGTCCTTGGAGAAGTAGTGTGAATACATGTGGGGTTGTACAATGGAAGTTGGCCATCTTCACACTTCGATTGAAAAAAAATCTAGAACGAGAATCAGGACAAGAACTCAATTTATGGGGAAGTTACTAAATTGTTAGATTTTTAAAGTTTTATTAATTTAGGACTTGTTTGATTTTTTGGTGAACCGTGTAAAAAAGTAATAATTATTTCCCCCGTACATTTATAACATACCTGATTTGACTGATTACTTTTTTACACAAAAACCAAGAATGTTATAAAATATATGTGGGTCTTATTGTGATGCATTTCGCTTATCCACACCATTCATCCATTATTCCAATTGAATTTATAGCATGAGTAAAAAAAATGAGGCATATTTAAAATTCAAGTGGACCATGTCATACGAAAAAGGGAATCAAATACTTACCGTTAAAAACTTTGTGGGGCCACTGTTTCTTTTGGCGTGGGCCACTTGAGTGTTGGATCTACTTCATTTTTTGTCTCATGCTTGAAAATATTGTAGTAAAACAAATGGACACAGAACGGATATATCATATGCATTATCTTATAGTTCGAAAATTAAAATGATCTCTTTTGAACCAGTTTCAAAGGCACAAATTCCTATTAATTTTCAAATATAGTGAAATCGTAATAATTACTATTTACAGTGTATTTACCATCACTTAAAAAAAAAAAAAAAAAACCAAAGAGGCTTAGAGGGTAGTTCCTCATTACAAATAGATTCTATATATATTGATGGGGGCATGGACTCTTTCATGACACTGAGTAGGTTGGGCTGGAATGGGACAAGGGTTATATGGGTGTGGTGACTATTGTGGCAGTGATACATCTTTTAAAGAAAAAAAAAACAAAAAAATACTACAAATTGATTGATGTGGTTAAGTACATAATATAAGGAATGCTTGTAATGGATGATATGTACATGGTTATCAAAAAGAGGGAGTGTAATGTTATTATTAATCTAGTAGTTTCTTTATGATTTTGGCAACCATGTGTAATCCCTCTTATGTGGGTGTTTTCTTGAGGTTTAGATAGGATATTTTCTATTTTTACTAAGTAATATTAAGTGATGAAGAATGGGCAACAAATAATTCCATAAATAGCCAGAATAGAAAGAAATTGGGCTAGAATGCTAAGGGTAAGAATGGCATAACTCTGTATAGCAAGAGCCTGTTTGGTTGCCACCAAATAAGTTACTATTTTTTTTTTACTTACAACAGCAAATAAGTGACTTATTTCAAGTAAGTAAGTTCAGTTTATGATTAGTTATAAGTAACTTTTTTTTTTTTATTTAGAAGTACATAATGATCATGGCAGTTATTTTTATTATTATAGCTTTTCTATGTTTCAGTAGTTAGTGAAGAGAGGCCTCAGGGGTAACAAAAGAGAGAAGAAGTTGATAAGTATGTTGTTTATCAAATACACTTATCTCCTTAATAAATAGAAATTAAGATAAGCTACTAATGAAATAAGTAGCTTATCTTAAGCGAGTTACAATCCAAATGCCCCCTAAATTTCAACTGTCATAAATTTAAGACTGGTCTTATGATATGTCAGTGGAAAACTATTGGCAAGCATATGAGTGACAGTTGACAAAGTCTTAAATACAAACAATTTCCTTAAAAGATTTTTTTTAAAAAATAAATAATAATTTTCATTATGAACTTATTCAATTTTCATTTTCATTATTCTTAAAGTTTTAAGAGTTTGGTTGTGCCCCAAAGTCTTTATTTAGATTATCTAAGAGTTATTTACTAGAGTAGGTGTTATTAGAATTTTTTTTTACTATTTTAAATAATTTTTACTATTTCAAAAAAAAATTATGATTTGAATCATAGCACGAGCATATTGCAAGCAGTATATTTCATTCAATAAATTCACTTTTACTTCTCATTTTAAATATTTTCTCTCTTTATGGATTCAAGAATTATCATCAAAGAAAAAGCAACAATCTTTTCCCTTCAGCAATGCATTTGCTAGTCATTAGCAGTATATTTTCTTAATTAATTTAAATTTAAAAATAGTTAGTGTTTAAAATAGCAGTAGAGTAGAACACAAAAGAGAGAAGAGGTCCATTGCAACAGCTACAACCGGCTGACACAACTTAGCTGAGTTGACTCGGATTCGGTTGAGTCCAATCCCAATCAATACCACGAGTCAGTCACGGTCCAATATTTCTGACTCGAACACAAGTAAGTAACCGAGTCACACTGAGTCACTGAGTCAGAGAATCCTGCAACACTTAACTCGGGAGTAGATGAGTCATACTGAGTCACCGAGTCAGAAAATCATGAAGGTGAGTTGATTTTTTCTTGTGTGAATTAAGACTTTTATCTCTCCTCGCCTTCTCTTTTACCTTCTTTTACGTATAAACGTCCACATTAAAGAGGGTTCTGACAGCCATTGATGTGATGACTGCTACACAGCGTTCGTATCACGAACAAGAACTGTAGGGAAGCAATCTCAACATAAATACGAGCCCGTGTTTGAAGGGGGCGGGAAAGCCGTGCAAAAAGCATATGAAGACAAACATGTAAATAGAAGGCAGGGGAGGTGTGGGACCCACGTGATACAGATAGGAACATGATATTTGAGTGGGGGCACCGACTTTATCAAAGGCCCTTATTATCCTTGGTCTTAATTCCAATGCAGCAGGTGGTGGGCCCCACAGACAGGGAGGGGTTGTTTGCCGTTGGATATTGGTTGACTTGTCTAGCTTAAGATATGTATATTTTCTAGCCCTCCATTTCTCTGGGCCACCAGAATTTAATTCAATGTCGGCTAATGATTTTTTTAAGTACATTTTAACTGTTCACCTACATGCAATGTACTACAACTTGCAGTACCATGCTTTTCTTCTTCTTTCTTTTTATTTTTTATTTTTTATTTTTATTTTTATTTTTTAAATAAAATAAAATAAAAACATTTCTGCCTAACATGCCACGTCCGTAGGACACTGGTACCATTAAAGCCTCAGTGGTCGTTTCGGACTGTGGATTGGAGGGGGTTTCAAATCTCCTTGGTTGTTTGGCGCATAAAGTAATTGGGCGTTACAAATCAAGGGGGCTTCTTATCCCCTCTTTGAGAGGATGTTTGCAATCCATGGTGAGAGCTTGAATTACGCCTAAAATCATTTCAATAGTTGCCGGTGTGACATGTGTGTCATTGTACACTATCATTCTATTGGGCATGTGGCCTACTAATGATGATTAACACCGTTCAAATATTATCTGTAAGGCACACCTCCACAGCACATGATATTTTCCGCTTTTCTCACGCTTTAAAACGCTCATGCCTTTTAAAACGCGTCATGTGGCATAACCACCACAACTTAAGGAGAAACCCGACAACATATAACCACCACAACTGGCTCGCCAGACAACTCTTCGATGTGGGGACAAGTTGCCCGCCACATGAAGCAATCGGCGTCACATTATCCCCAGAGGGCGAGCCGCTCGCCAAAGACACCATTTGAGCACTCCCCACACCACACTCGGGGCTCACGCCCACATGTGTGCCCGCCCACGTGTGCCCACCCACATGAAGCTCTTCCGATGGGGACAAGTGGTGTCACATTATCCCCCACCGAGGCGTCAGCCGCCCTCGGCTCTCGCCCACATACCATTTGTAAGGCACACCCCCACAACACTGATATTGTAAGGCACACCCCGAAGCTATTGTCATGGCTTTAAAACGCATCATGTCTGTTAAGGGAGGAACCTAACATATAACCACCACAACTCTAGACAACTCTTTCGATGTGAGACAAGTTACGCTATAGTTAACTGCAACAGTAGCTCGCCCAAAGACACGAAACTGCCACCACACACAGGGCACGCCCACACTGGGCCCGCCCACATGTGTGCCCGCCCACATGAAGCAGTGACCGGGGCGTCACATTATCCATGTAAATCAGCACCATCCAAATATTGTCCAGCACCATCCAAACATTGTCCCTATTAATCAATAGTTAAAAATCGTTGGTTAGTCGCTCAGACATGATCTTGTGCTTGCGGTCTATCCGAGATTTGGAATTTCATCATTTCCAAGCAAAGCATATATTTCAGCGGGCTCATCACAACCAGTGTCCAAAAATTATATATCTCACTAATTAGAGATATTAAAGTTGATTTAGTAATTAAATTGAAACCCACATAAATAAACCATGCATAGGTATTTTTGGATTAAAGTTGATTCACACTCCAGGGTGGGTAGGGCTGACAGTCCGGCAGTTTGGGTCTGGTTGGTGCTCAACCCTAACCCAACCCAAGGTTCTTATACCTCAACCCTAACCCAACCCAACTCAATCTCGGGTTGGGAATTCTCAAACCAAGCCCAACCCAAGCGGGCTCGGTCGGGTTGATCAGGTGTATATGTGCTAATATTTTCGTTATTACATTAGTTTATTATATTTCAATATAAGACTTATTTTCTGTATCTATGATTTGATTAATTATATATGTGATTATTCATCATAAAAAACTTCATTTTTTTCTTTTTTTAAAAAAGCTAAAATATAGGACAACTACTCCTTTAAAAATCATGTAGCATAGCACGCAATCTATTTTAGAGAGAGAAATCCGGCATATCTTGTTAGCTTGAGTCCTTGTAAATGACGTGGATAAATGAGACCCGACATCACTAGTGTGCCTTCGACACAAACGATCCACGCTCAATTATAATTTATAAGTAATTAATATATTGATCGGGTTTGGGTTGGGTTGGGTTGGGTTGGGCCGGGCAACCCCAGACCTCAACCCGAGCCCAACCCAAGTTTTATCGGGTTGGTGTTTGTATAGCCCATACTTGAGATTGGACCCGATATATCCTGCCTGAGCCCAACCCAATGTCGGGTCGGTCGGGTTGAACCCGCCCAACTTTCAGCCCTACTTCAGGGTGCCAAAAACACTGTGAGGATTGCAAATCCATGGGGGTTTCCAATCCTGGGGGTTCCGAATCTAGGGGATTCCAAATCTACACTCCCAAACAGGCCCTTATGTTCCACCATTGATGCAGAGCGGGTTGTAGACACTTTCATGGCTAAGATAGACCAAAGAAGGCCCAACCAGGGGCGAAAATAATTTGAACCATGTAAACCTTAAAACAAGCATACCTTGCAAATTGGTATCAGTTACTTGACGTACCATATATAATTTTAGAATAGGAGAAATACCTTAGCCACCTAACTACGGTGGGTTGCCTAAGCCAAATTTGCAAGATTCCACTAAATCTACGGTAGAAATTTCCGTTTATACTGTTTATCCTTTGAGATTTAGGAGTTGTTTTCAACGTTAAAGAATTTCGGAGAATATGGATACTTACTAGCCGATCTGTTTCCGTGGGAAAGAGGGCACTGTACCACGAGTTTCTTGTAGGTCATCAGCTCATACGCAGTCACCCAGAAATCGTAGATATGGCATACATGCAAATCACATCCAAACCGTCCAGATAGTAGGAACTACATAGGATAAATGGAAACAGTAAAATCAGATTAACTGGACTCTCATATCCTACGATCGACGGATGTTTGTTCATTGATTACACACGGTTGGTATTTTTCATCATAACCTCCCGAATATCAGTGTCATCCAGTGTAGTGGCCGGTTTTCTGAGGCATCTAAAGTGGGGCCCACTTCTGGAATGTAGGATTTCTTTATCCCACCTATTTTGGATGGGAATAGTGATATTGGGATGTGCGCAATTGCGTTGGCTTGTGTTGTGTATGCTCTTTCTGTGGTTTCCTTTTGTGATTGGGACTGTTTCACCCGTTTCTGCCTTCCTAGAGATAGGACACTGCAACAAGAGAAAATCTTTATTACTCTGTAGACCGTGATTGATGATACACAGGCACTTAAAATTGCGCAGGTGACATATGAGTAATTAAATTAAATCGTCCAAATTATGGTAACCTTTATAAATAAATCATGAATAAAAAATTAAGCTTATGTAATTATATAACTATTGGATGGGTGGAAATTTATTTGACGGTTAAAAATGAAAAAAGTAAAAAAAAAAATTCAATGGTCCTATTTCCACAAACAGGTCCCCCCATTAATCAGTGGTTACGATTCTTCAATCAATCTGATTTTGGGATTTTGACTTGGCGACTGGGATTCACAATATAATGGGTTTTATTGGAGTTAATATCAATTTTTGATTGCCTGCGTATCAACTGTCATTTCCAGCCCGACTATCATGCAACTCATGCAATTAAGGGTCTGGATGCATGAGGGTCTGAATACTGAATTATATCCTAATGCGCCCATTTTGTGCAATTGGAGCTTGTGTTACAGATCTGGAGATTCTAGCTTTTCATTAATTAGGGAATTCATCATCATCATCCACGATGTGAGCTATCAGACCAACGGTCATTTTTTGTTGAAACCATGAGTTCCACTTGAATGGACCACACATCTAGATTCTACTCATGCATTGACAGGCTACGACTAAGGGCGTAAATACACCAGAGGATTTCATTGGCCCAACCACACCGAATGGCTCAAACGACTTAAAATTCAGGGCCCACATAATATAGGCCTGAAAGATTTATTATCATAACCAGTATATATAGTTGCAACGCATTGAGTGGCCTGATTCCTATGTGGGCCTGAAAATGGCCCGTTGTGATTTTTTTCATTATGGGCCTTCAATTTCAGGCTGACTACACATTAAACTCATGAGCAGGCCTATTTGCGTTCTTCGGCCTAGGCCCTAACCTAAGCCCCCAGCATCAAGCTGTTACGATGAACCTGCCAAAGCCACCCGACTCTTAAAACCCCTAACATGTGAATAGGTTAGATTTGCTTCACGACAACCCAATGAAGCCAACATAAGATGTGAATGGGTTCAAAACTTTGAGCCGTTCCTCATGAGGGTCATTTGGTTATTTCCTTCTTTTTTCCTTAGTTTTTTTTTTTTTTTTTTTGCACGGGAGTGGAGGATTCTTCTTCCTTTTTGTTTCCAGCCTTCCTTCTTCCTTCTTGGTTTCTTTCATAGTTGTTTTTTGAATTTTTTTTTTTATATTTGATATGAATGGTGGGAGTTTATGAAAAGGAAGAGGATATGGAAACATAATATAATAAAATTGATGATTTTTTATAATGAAAAAAGGTTGTAATTGATTATTTTTTTAATAGAAAAATATTATAATATATGAATTTTGTAATTGAAAATTGTTGTAATGGATGAATGCAATGAACATTAGAATGGATGAATATTGTAATGGATAACTATCGTATGATGGATCATCGATATTTACGGTAGATTGCCCATATTCACTATAGATAGTCGATATTTTCATTATGGATTGCTAATATTCAATGTAAATCATTGATATTCATTGTGGACCAGATATTAAGAGGCACTATCGTTTTCTATGAGCCCACATCCAATGCCAAGCTTTGGATATATGCATCATGTGTTTATGTGGGGTTAAAGCATGTTTAAGTGGGTCTAAGTGCGTTTAACTGTGCCTTAGTGAGGTCCAAGTGAGTGCCACCTAAGTGGATTGTACTTGGATGAACTTAACATGCTTATAAATGTACTTAGATGCAAGCACTTAAATGTACTTAAACACATGGACATTGTATTATCCAAACCTCTTCCTTTTGTTTTTGGTGTTAGAATAGCTCCAGAAGATGTTCCATACCAATACAAGGAAGTGGAAAGAAAGGTTGGATGTATAAAAAAGAGAGGGTGTGGATATCACTTCCTACATTGAATGTGGAATGTGGGGGCCATTTGATGGTGGGATGATGTAATTATCATATCAGATGAAGCTTTTATAAGAAAATAATAATAAGAATAGAAAAGAGATGTGGGTAGTTTTGGAAAAGACATCCAACATCTCTTCAATGCTCTTGAATCATGGGTGTGTGTTATGTAATCTTTGAGCTGGAACATGGTGTAATGCGCACCCCACATGGGGGCAAGCATCTTCCCACATTGGTCAGGAGATTTGGACGACTCAAATCTGTCCAAGGGAAGAAACAAAAGAAAAGGAGCCACTTCAAGGATGTTTTTTTTTTTTTTTTGGGAGGTGGGGCATCTTTGGTGGGCCCCACTTGTACAAACCTTTGGATTGAAGATGCCACTCACTACCATATCTCTTCTTTCTTTTTATTATAATTTTTTTTTTTAAAATTAAATTTTTTAATCCTTTACTTCTCTTTCTAGGAATCTACCTTTGATTTTGGGACTTAGTGTTTGAGTCGAAGTGGATTTTAAGGTCTTAAAATACTAAAACAATAGGAGGATTTTAAAGAGGGTGCTGACGTTTGCATAGGAACTTGCAACGTGGCAGCTGTTCTGATGGATGCTTTTGGATGGCCCCTACCCAAATTGTCAAGATGCATGTACAAGAAAATGTGGCATGCGTGGCCACCACTCTTATCTCCGTACATACGACCCATGTGAGAATGGTGTTTTACCAACGGTGCAGATTCCATGGATAAAAGTCCTTGAATCAGTGTCAAAGATCACCCGAACGGTGTGAACTTAGGGACATGGCCAATCTATAGTTGGGCCCAGCAGATAGACGGTCAGGATAGCATTTTGATATCTTCTAACGGATCATGAACGATCATTTCAGAATATGCCACCTGGCAGAACAATGACACAGTGTCTTGTAGTTGAGGAATTTGTGTGGGCATGACTAATGTCTACTCATGGTTTGGAGCTTAGTGCAACCATAGATGGAAATCACTACCACTGGCACCTTTGATCATGCACTTTTTTAACACGTAGGGTTTCATCATGAAAGCTATGGCCCACCTGCAGGAGTAGGAACTAGTGACACTTGGACTACCACAAGTGCTACAGTATTACATGGTCCCACCAATCAATCTGATGTGATCCATGACAGGAGATCTTATTCTAGGTACAATGGATGTACCAAACGTCTCATTTTCAATAATTGTTATATATAAGGTACGGTTGGCCACATATGGGGAAAAAATGTTGAAAATGGGACAGGAAAATAAAGGGTTTTCATTGGAAGCTGATTGCCTACTAACTCAGCATATTAAGTAAACTCTGTAAGGCCCACTGCGATGTATGTGTCTTATCCATGCCATCCATCCGTTTTGTCAGATCGTTTTATAGCGTGATCTCAAAATTGAAGGATAACCAATGCTCAAGTCGATCATACCAATAGTAAATAGTATGAATTAGATATCCAACGTTGAAAAGTTATTGGGGGCCACAAGAGTTTTGGACCAAGTTGATATTTGTGTCTTCTGACCGTTTGAACAAGGTGGATGACAGATAAACGTAACTGTGTGCCCTAGGAAGGTTTCAACATTGGACTTCGTTATGCAGTTGTTTCAGGTGGTGTTGTCCACTTAGCTTTTGGTATGCTTCAATTTTGTGCCCGTGCCTTAAAATGATTTGAAAAATGAATATATCAAGCACCGTCTTACTCTAGGGGACAACTGTTGCTGATAAATGAAATAAACGAGTTCACAATCTTTAAATGGGGATACTAAGCAATGGAATAAATTTCAAAATCAAACTACAACCAAAACTCCAGTTGTGATGTCTACTAGTGTGCAAGGTTTTCAGGCAAAAATAGTAAGTGTCCTATTTAGCTTCACTACGATTGTTCCCCTAATTATTCTAAGCACTTTTCAAGTTGGGCACAACTTCTGAAGCCCAACAGATGAAGAGTTATAATCAAACTAAAACTTACTATTTATAATAAAAATGGAATTAAAACAGGAAAACGACCGTCGATATGATGGTATTTAGCAAATCTGGCTTGCGCAACCCTACTATGCTAAAATCATATATTTTACGTCTGATAACTCGTTCCGGTTTGTGACATATGTCCGTTTTAAGTTCTGATGATCCGGATCATCTCTATCTCCGATTGGCCCTTTTCTAGTACATCCTGGACATGAAATTATCCACGACCCGCTCTACATCACATACATCTACAGTGGGCCCGCAGAGGTCACACAATAGTCACTTTGGTTTTCATAAGCTCATATGGATAAGAAGGAAAAAAATTCACTGCACCCATCAATCCTCGACATTATTTGTTTGTTTGATACGGTTGATTTTCGTAGAAATGTTAAAAGGACAATAGTTAAAGTGAGAGGTATTTCTAATTTTGATGAACATAGATAACATTTCTTGTAATGAATCAATTCACTCAATTTTACAAGAAACATGTAATAATGACAGTCGATTAATTTCCACATTCACATCCACTTTTCATAATACAAGACTATTTCAATGAAAATCAATTTAATTTCCACACTGAGGAATGAGTTTCCTGTGACTTTCCCTGACATTGTAATTCAAAGAATTTCACCGTCAGCCATGTTGTTGTTACACATTCACATTTCTCACAGACGGCATGCTGGACAATTAGGGTTGTTGGTATGGGCCTATTCAAACATTAATTTCTCACGGTCCAAGTGGGGTCCATTTTCATGTGATTAAATTTAAAATTGTACCACCTAATTAGTGGAAATATAAGGCCACCTATCAGGACCGGCGGTATGTGGGCCACAGTAGATAACGGGTCACGACGGAAGTTCCCTCATCAAGACTCTGGCATCCTTGACAAAACAATGAAAGTATGTGCTTGGTGATCGACCTAAAAACATGGCGATGTGCCGACCGCACAATCACAGGGTCCACAAGCGTGCAAACGTTAGCGATGTGACTAATGATCCCAAAACCGACACTTCGACGGTGAAGGTCTGTCGTCTTTATGATTCAACATACAAGTTTGTTGAGCGTTTGGCTTGTCCTTTCTCAATCACAATCGTCATGGTTTGAACTGCATTTGGTTGAAATCCACTTCAGTGGTCTCTGTTGTGGTTACTCTATCCCTTTATGTTATGATCATAAACATGTGGAAAATGGGTGGCTCTTTTTCACGTTGGTAAAGGCCCGTTAATTTGTTGGTGAGGGCTAAGATGGAGATGGGCCAGAAGGTTGTTAAAGGTCTAGCCATTTCAAAATGAATAGGTTTTGGGTTCGAACCCATAACAGTTAAAAGAGAACCGAAGATGGGCTCATGTGCAATTTGCAAAGAGTTAGAGCTAGGTCCTATGACGAGCCCATTTAGTAAACAAACCGAAGTTCACGTCCATATTCGAACCGTGGGCCTAAATATCAGGCCCAACCCTTATGATACAGGGATGGCCGTGATAAGGTCGATCACCGTCTTCTCAAGGATAACTACTTCGAATCCACGGAGGTTCTTGGAATCGTCACAAGATTTCTCAAATCTATGAGGGAAAAAAAGAAGGAAAAATAGAAATAAATTCTAATAAATTTGAAAATAGATTAATTGACAATGAAAATGAATTTACAACATTTTAAATATTAATATCAAACCTAGGAAGAAGTCTCGTAATCAAATTCTAACTTGAGCTGCCTAAAATTTGTGACTTACTATTTATAGAAGATTATGATTTCTACTAGACTTCATGATTTTCAGCCATAAATAGTTAGTGTCCAATTTGGCCTAACTACGTTATTCTCCAAAATTTTCTAAGCCCTTTTTCTGTTGGGCACGACTCCTAAAGCTCAAAAGATCAAAAGTTATGATCGAACTAAAACTTACTATAAATAATAAAAATGAAATTAAAATAGAGTTTCGACCATCAATCTGATGGAATCTCGCAAATTCGGCATGAGCAACCCGGCCTAGCGGGTTGGTTGGCTAAATTAGCTTCTCATGCTCCAAAATCATATATGGTATGTCGAATAACTCATTCTAGTTTACGAGATATGCATGTTTTAGGGTTTTGAAAGTCCTGATCATTTCCACCTCCAATCGGGCCTTCTTGGGTCCATCTTGGACATGAAAGTGTCCACAACCCGCTCTACATTAAGAACCTTGATTGTTTTGAGGTTAAACTGATGTAGAACGGGTCGCAGACAGTTTCATGGCCAAGATGGATCAGAAAAGGCCCGGTCGGCGACAGAAGTGATATAGACCATCGGACCTTAAATCGGGCGTATCTCACAATCCGGAATGAGTTAGCTGATGTAAAATATATGATTTTGGGGTAGAACGAGCTACTTTAGCCAACCAACCTGCTATGTCGGGTAGCGATGCCCGGAATTGCGAAAAACCCCTAGATCAACGGTCGTTTCCCTGTTTTAATTTCGTTTTTACTATAAATAGTAAGTTTTAGTTTGATTATAACTCTTCATCCGTCGGGCTTTAGGAGTTGCACCCAACGTGAAAAGAGATTAGAATAATTAGGAGAACGGTTTGCTGAAGCCAAATATGACACTTACTATTTTTGGCCGAAAATCTTGCGCACTAGTAGACATCACGACTGTCTATAAATAGTAAGTTTACTATTTATAGTAAGTCGCAAATTCTAGGAATTTTAGTTGTAGTTTGATTCTGATTTCTTTCCTATTGCTTGGTATCCCTATTTAAAGGGTTGTGAACTCGTTTTTATTGGTCAATTAATCAGTTTCGAATTTATTAGAATTTATTTCTATTTTCTGCTTTCTTTTCTCGTGGATTCGAGAAGTCTCTGTGAGGAGTCTAGAGAAGCTCCGTGGATTCGGAGTATTTATCCTCATCACGTTCATCCCTACGTCATAAACCAGTAAAATCTTAGTATAATTCGTGTGTGCCCAACACTTGAGAACGCGATATCATTGTTTTAAAACATAAAAACTCGACTCGAGTTGAAGACTAGTTGAGTTGACTCAAAACTCAGTTGCGTTTCTCGAAAAGAATGTTGAGTTGTATCTAGCAGAGTTGAGCTTTGTTGATTTTTCCCAGTTTTGACATCTCCAAATCAGTGAGTCGAATCAAAACTTGGCTGAGCCAAGTCCTTGGAAATTCACTCGTCAACTTTCTTTTAAAAAATGGTAAAAGCAGCCTCAACCAAGGAGTTTTTGGCTTCTACTATAACTCCATTGACTATAGTTCTGTTTTCTTTTAGAAAATTTAATATATTATCATTTTAAAGAAATTTAAGAATTTCTCCCTACGTAGATATTTTTAATTTGATTATTAAAATAACACGGTTGAGTCTTCGAGTTGACTCAACCTGGCTAGGAATTGAGCCGATTATTTGAGTTTTTGAGCTATGGTTTTCCTAAGTTGAGTTGGTTTTATTGAACTTTTACAGAGTGATGACCAGATTGAGTTTTTCTCTAAAGTCTAGGTGAAATCTGGTCGAGTTGAGTCAACTCGAGTGAGTCAAGTAGAGTTTTTTTTTTTTTTTTTTTTTTTTTTTCGAGTTTTAAAACTCTGGTGGATGCACATCTACCACGTTGAATTAGTGGTGTGGAAAAGCAAATTGATGGAAATGGAATCCACAAATGGGGGTAATTTTTGGTGTTTGGGGCCCTGAAAAAGGTGAGAAATCGATTCCAAATGAAATCTGTCCCGGCTAAAGGTTTTTTTTTTTTTTTTTTTTTTTTTTTTTGCTTTTGGACTCCTGGATAGAGGGTGGCTTGCAAATTCCAGGGACATGGATTCCCTCCCAAACGATCAACATTTAAAAAATAAAAAAAAAAATTAAAAAAAAAGTTTGTATAGCATACATCGTAAAATTCCCGAGAATTCTTTAAAAATTCAAGAGTGGGAGGTAGTTTACACATAACGTCATGTGGGCCATGGTCGCATGTGATATTTTTCCCTTAAAAGATTTATGAGAGCAATTAGGTACGGCAGGTTGCAATTTTCAGACCCATTGATACATACATATATAGGGAAATTTTATCCTGAGAACCAGTTCTCATGAAAACCTATGAAAATTCTTTGAAATTCAGGCCTTACAGACCTTTCGTCTAGCTTGAATAAAGGGTTGGGAAAAAAAAATAATTTGCAACTCAAGTGGGCCCAGGGAAAATTTTCCACACTTTTATTACAAAGTTAACTGGGCACTAATGCAAAAATTATCTAAATTTTAAATTATTCGTTATGTAATTATATATCTAAATTCTTAGATTATTTATTAATTTATAGTAATGTTTATAAAAAACTTTTTATTGGCAATGAGATTTTCCCGATAATATACCGAGAAAACCATCGAAACTTGAAAGTCTACAAGTCCTAGGGCAGGCTGAGACCAGCCCATTTAAATTATGGGAATGAATTTTAGGCCCAAATAGCCCACGGGCCCAGAAGTCGAGAATTTCCCAGTTCGTCATGGCTATAAATAGAGATGGGCATCGAGTCGAGTCAGACCGGATTTGGTCCAACTCGACTTGATCCGATTTTTCAAGAACCTGACCCGAATTCGATCCGATCTGGGACCGAGTCTAGCAGGGCTAACTCGATCCGATCCGAATCCTTGCTGGCCTGACCCAAACCGAGTCCGACTCGGTCTTGGAAACCGAATCGAGTCGGATTGAGTTGAGTCTAGGGAGAGAGAGGGAGAGAAAGGAGGAGAGAAAAAAGGAGATGTGGGAAACCGGGAGAGAAAGAAGGAGAGATAGGAGGAGAGAAGGAAGGAGAGGAGGGAAATTGGGAGAGAAAAGGAGGAGAGATGGGTGGGTGCGGCGCCTCCTTCGGGTAGAGAAAGAGGGGTTAGGGTTCGTTTGGATTTCGAATCAGATTGGTCCGGAATGACCTCGATTAGATCTGAGTGGTCCTACTCGAACCGCACCAATCCAGGCCTTCGGTTCGGTTCGGATCGGGTCGAATCCGCCGGATCAAGTCGGATTCGCCGGATCGGGTCGGATTCTATAAATGGGCCTAAGATTTGACATTGAACCAACCCAGGTCAACATAGTTTAAGGCCCGAAATCAGACCGGTTCGCCTAGAGGTTCACATAAAGCAGCTTGTTCAACAGCCGGCCGAGAAGAGGGAATGTGGTTCTAAGACTCAGTGACTTGGAGTCACTTGCTCAGTCCTGAGTCAGGTCGCAAATCAACTGAGTCCGGTAGTCGCTCATCCAATTCTGGCATACAACCATTTGATGTATAGAATGCTGATTTGGGTGGCTGTATTTCGCTGAAATCTGCTTTAAGTCCATTGCTTGGCAGACCTGTTTAAGTTACTTGAGATTTCCATGACAAATGACCTGTTACTGTAGGACCCAATCTGGCCTATGCAAACATGACACGTGTCATGTGTAACCAACATCTTTCCAAGACGGTCATGGATCAAATGATAGAGAAACACATGGCCCAACCGTTTTATCAAAAAAAAAAAAAAAAAAACAAAGTAGGTGGCTAATCATACAAGGAAATTAAAGTGGGCCTAAACCTAACAACCTTTCTATATGTGTAGTTGGGTCTTTGTTACATTTCCTTGTATTGGGCAATTTCACTTGCACAATCTTACATCTTTTCGTGCCTTCTAATTTTGTTATACACGTGGGAAATCTGCATGTGCATCAGGTGGGCCCAATATGGGCTGGCCCAAAAGAGGAACTGTGAGGCTCAACTGATCTCAGGCTATATGTTCTGTACTTGCCAGCTTGGAAAACCTTATCACATGTAGAGGTACGTGTGGATAAACAGTATTTTTCTCTGATGTGTGCTCTGTAGTTTGTAGACCTTATCTCCTTGCGTGAGCCTCTGGGGCTGGGACCCATATATGTAGTTTGCATATCAATGCATTTGTCTGTCTATCCACAAGAACTGAAAGCAATGATAGAGGGTAGCTAGACATACACTTTCACTGTCCACGTGATCATACATGTAAATCAATCAGGACCATCAGCATATCATTAAAATCACACTGATCAGACAATCTTAACCATTCAATATAAACTGCTAAATCTATGTAGATGACCATTTTCCCTTCAACTGTTCCCTTGATGATGACCAATATGGTGGTTAGAATAATCCAATTAATGAGATTTCTGTGATATGCTCAATTCAGATGGGACCCATGATTTAGATGGTCCGTATTGAACTGCATGCATGACACACCTATTAAAGAGCTACATCCCACAACCGGCATTGAACTTAAAAAGGACTAATATAATAACAGCAACTAAACACAGGTTTAATCTCTCATTACAATTTTTTGACAAAAATAGGAATTTAAAAGGCGAAACAAAATTAAGATGCGGCGGCCCACCGAAAATCGATCACTTCCAGTTGTCGGCCACAATGTGGGCCAAATCCACCACACGCTGTGAGTAGCCCCACTCGTTATCGTACCAGGCGATCACCTTAACCATGTCATCACCCATGACCATGGTCAGTGATGAGTCGACGGTGGATGACACGTCGGAGCACCGGAAGTCCACTGAGACGAGTGGCTCATCGCACACAGAGAGGATGCCATTCAACTCCTTCTCGGCGCTGTCCCTGAATGCGGCATTGACCTCTTCGGCGAATGTCTTCTTTGAAACTTGGACGACTAGATCGACAACGGATACATTGGGTGTGGGGACACGGAGGGCAATGCCGTTGAGTTTACCTTTGAGAGTGGGGAGGACAAGGGCCACGGCCTTTGCAGCACCGGTGGACGTCGGGACGATATTGAGAGCAGCAGCCCGCGCACGTCTGAGGTCACGATGGCTCGCGTCGAGCAGCCTTTGGTCACCAGTGTAGGAGTGGGTGGTGGTCATGGTCCCCTTGATGATGCCTGCAATGTATTTTTGGATGGATACAACCCTTGAGCATTTTTGCATCCACATGCAAACATGATCATGCAAAAATGGAGGGTATTATAGATACAGATAAACAATGAATATGTTGATTCTAACCCAAGCCAATCTCATGAACATGGTTCTAGAGAGTAATACTATGGCCATTTGCTCAACTGCCTATTTCCTCTCCAGCATAAATCTCCATGGGCCCACCATAGTGTATAAATGACATCCAATCAAGGTCCATCACCTAAGCCAGCATATTTTAAAATGAATCCCAAAAATCATGTGGATCCAAAACTCAAGTGGGCCACACCATAGGCTAACATAGTAATAGAGACGTCCACCATTGACATCTAACCCATTTATAAGGTGAGTATGTAGAGGATGAAGGGAAAATCAAATGTCTGTTTTATCCAAGACTTAGGTGCCAGGAAGATTTCAATGGTCTTCGTCATATCCCTCTGTTCCCTGTTGTGTGGTCCACTTGAGTGTTGGATTGGCTTGATTTCTTAGTTCAAGCCTTACAATGTCTTTCGTAGATGATGAACAGAGTGAATTTCATGTAAACATCACGACAGGCTCATTGATATTTATGTCACACCCGCTGCCTCAGTATAAATGGGCGATCACTCAAGCTAAGCGCTCCCAAGCAAATTACCATAGTATGCTCTAGTTGAGGAACTGAAAACTCAACTCGACTTGAAGTTCTTTTGGGTTGGGGCCACTTGAAGACTCGAACCACCTAGTCTCAATCTTTAACAATTGTAAATTAAAAATATCAGCTGTGCTAGAGATAGTTGAAAATAATTATTTGTGGATGAGTGATATAAAATAAGAAAAGTAGCCTAAGTACTGAATAGCTTGTTGTTTTCTTGTTCAATTTCCACACAGCCCCCTTACTTAAAACAAAAATGTAAGAAAATTGATTGACAAGCCTAGTGACTCGGCTTCTCTCACTGTGAGTCGAATCATCAACTCGACGAGTCTTTCCTAGTCAGGGCTGAGTCACTCCCAGAACAGAGTTTCCTAATGACTCTGGCTCAAAATCTCACACGGTCATGTTGAATCGACCGGTTTCAAGTCGAGTCAGTAAGTTTTAGAACTATTGTTAGGACTGGCCAGGACTTCTTTTACACAAGCATGGAGAGAGAAAAACCAGGCAAGATGACTGAACAAAACATGGTTTTTGGGAAAGGAAATGCTTAGCTGAGACTAGAATTCCTCAGCAACCAAACAGCCCCTAATGTAAGGTCTGAAAGACCTCTTGAATGGAATCAATGCGAATCTAACCCCATCAGATCATATAATAACCATTTGTTTAGACAATCGTGGCATCACAGAGTACTTTGACAATGTGCCAAAATGTTCTAGCATTGCGGAAACTTGCAAGTCAACAAGAAGTCCCATGGATGATGTGGCTGTTGACAATATGGCTTGAGCATTCTCATTGCCAATCTATGATCACCTTGCTAAGCTTCTGACATGAATTGCATCGACTACATGACATTGGAATATCCAAGTTGAACAAATTGCGCTTGTCCGGGTTTGGAAGAGAATGTTACCATAGTCCATGATATTGTATAATAACGAATTGGCCACCCTGGGGCAGTTATCTGACTACAGCTTAGTAAGCTAGGTCAGGTTCCAAGATTAATAAGAGCAATGAGGGTGTTTGTTGTCGTTAGCAATCAGCGCATCAAAGATGAAATGTAAGGCGTTTGGGCGATGAATTGAAAATGCACCTTGTGAAATGTGAATCGACATTGAGGTGTAAAACCCACATAGCTTGGGCAACAAATACTCTCATCTATCATTCCAATCAGATTCATGAGAGGTTGTATGCTTCAAAACATCGATCGATGAAATGGAGTGCAGAAATTTTCTGTTTTGACGGTTCACATGACCATGATGGCCTTTTGAGTGAAGTATAACACTGTCTGCTGACTTCACATTAGTAAAATCTACGCACTGCAACACCATCACGCTAACATCCCAAAGTACAGGCCTTTCTCCTGGTGCGATCCTTCCATGCTCCCAAATGGATCAAATCATCAAGCATTCATGTTTACATCTCTTGGGCCTAGTTTGTTCTTGTTTTCTCATCTCATACAAGAAAAGTATCAGCTCGAATATGCATTTCTCCCTCATTAACCCACTTAATCTCATTTCCAAGCTTACTAATCCATAGAGGGCTAACCGCAACGAGATGGTTAATTCGTCATTACACCCACCATAAATAGTAAAAGTATACTCTTACTACCTCTAGATGATCACATTTTCCTAAGAAAACAAAAAGGATATCTCCATAGTCACCCAAGCCTAACGCCATTAAAAACCATGTTCCACTTTGGCCACGACATCTAAGAGGCTTCCTGTCAACTTACTAGTCTTCCTAGGGTGGTAAGTGTCATTGCCACAGAGATGACCCAATTTATGAGAAAACGACCAGAACTGAAAGTTTTACTCCTAATCGAGAGAAAAACAGATGGGAGTTCTTCAGTGTTATTAATCCACTGCCATTCTGACATGTAGGAATTCAGCTCCATCTGCCTTTATCAATGGCCCAACCATCACCGTCGAACACTACAAGACTGGCTTAGCGAACTCCATCATGCTTAATCTCTATTTGAACCCCACTCCTAAAGGCATTTGATACAGAAGATGCTTGTCCCACCACTATAAATTCAACCCATGTGCCATGATGACCCACCTCTTCAACTTCAATGCTCTCAGATTATCACAGACACCACCGACACTTCTGATTAAAAATTTCAAATGGATTAGAGTTTCTACCTGACCAAAAGGTATGAGGCTACTCAAAATGCTACTGCCGCTACTAATTTTCAACTCGTTTTTATCTCTCACACATCATTAGTTTTAACTTGTGAAGATCATTCATTATATCATGATCTAAGATATCCAAGTCCAAAGTTTATAAGCAAAATCCCTTCTAACTCCTCAAGGGTGTGTTTGGATGTGCGATCAAGAATAAAATTGCAATTATTAATCTAGCAAACGGTATATATCTTCGGACTCCTCAAGGGCGTGTTTGGATGCGCTATCAAAATCAAATTGCAATTATTAGTCTAGCAAACGGTATATGACCAAATGTTGAAAGGAACAAGATAGATTTTGAGGTCTCAACCTCATGAATGCAAATACACATGCGCGACAGCTTTGTCATTTCCTCTGTTTAAAGTGACCCATTTGCAATTCAATTCATTGGTGCATCCAAACACAAAGTATCACAATCTTGCCAAGAATCAGTCTCCATATATATCTTGACATGATCTCAAAGGCTATTTCTCTGCAACCACGTGAAACCTTGGCATCAACAGGAGTAGTGATTCCTCAGATTAGTCACAAGGCCTACCATTACACTCACCAAGAGCTGCTTCACATCCTCTTCCTATTTTCCTATGTTTTTCTTTGTTTTGAGACGACTCTACTAAATTTAAACATGTGAGTTATGGGGAGATTTTTCACTGAAAGGTGGGATTTGAGGACGTGCTACATCAATGCGATGTGAATTTGAAATTAGCGTAAAAACAGTCCTGTGATTGTTATTTCACTGCAGATCAATTCTCAAATGATTTTCTAATCTTAATAACTGCTGCCCAGGATTAGACAAGTCGATCCAAATCTAACAAAATAAGCTTCATCTAGCATGTATTAAGCCTGAGGGACACACATACACTGATGCTTGGATGATGGGACTATCGTGGATGGTCCATTGTACATTTTTGGTGATCTTCGGATGGTGGCCCATTCAAGATACCACCCACAAGATGGAAGGTCCTGATAACCCAGCCATCTTTTGAATGAGGGCCCTCTCATGCAAAACAAACTCCCATTTCAGACCATTGATTGGATGGTCTCTAGATGGACATTGCATCAAGAACCAAAGTGGGACCTATCAGATAATGATCTGTATCACTGTTATATATATGAGGTGGCCAATGACACATAATTCATTGTGATTAGAGAGCTTACCGAACTTTTGATCAAGGACCTTAACGAACGGTGCCAGGCAATTGGTGGTGCAAGATGCATTGCTGATGATGGGTTCGTCGGGATTATAAGCGTCGGCATTGACACCAACGACGTAGGTGGGTATGTCGCCCTTGCCGGGGGCTGTGATCAGCACTTTCTTTGCTCCGGCTTGGATGTGCTTCCCTGCACCCTCCCTATCAACAAACACTCCTGTACCTTCGATCACCAGATCAATCCCCATGGCCCTGAAATCAATGGATTTTATAGCATGTGTGAGTTATAGCATGTTTGTCTTGATGGATCAGATTTTGGGAAGGAGCGTTTGTCGCATATACCTAAATCTGATCCGTCCTTTACTTGGCCTCATTCATATATGACTGTTGGTTAAAAATTACACTGATCTGGATGATCCTAGCCATTGCTTCCTCTTGTTGAATCCATTTGCATTTCGGGTACTCATTGGTATTATCTCATCCCTTTTGGTTTGATTTTCGGTGTCAACAATGAGGACCCATGAAGTAGAGCGGGTTGCGGACACTTTCATGTCCAAGATGGACTAGAGAAGGCCCAATCGGAGGCAGAAGTGATCAAGATTGTCAGAACTCTAAAACAGGCGTATCTCGCAAACCGGAGTGAGTTATTCGATGTATATATATAATTTTAGGTAGGAGGAGCTACTTTAGCTACCCAACCCTGCTATGCTGGGTTGCCCACACCAAATTTGCGAGATTCCATCAAATCGATGGTCGAAATTCCATTTTAATTTTGCTTTTAGTATTTATAGTAAGTTTTAGTTTCATGGGTCGTACCCAACATGAAAATGGCTTAGAAAAATTAGGGAAAATAACATTGTTATGCCAAATTGGACACTTACTATTTTTGGCCAAAAACCAAGAAATTTATGTAGAAATCATGACTATCCATAAATAGTAAGTTTACTATTTATAGTAAGTCACGTTTTTTTTAGGGAGTTTGACTTGGAATTTGATTCTTAGATTTTTCTTCATATTACTATTTAAAGAATTGTAAATTCGTTTTTTATCATAAATTAATTTATTTCGAATTTATTAGAATTTATTTCAATTTTTCTATCCTTCCTGGTCGATTTGATGAATCTCTGCGAGGAGTCCAAAGTCCAGAAAAGCTCTGTGGATTCAGAGTGATTATCCCCATTGAGAAAGACGGGGACCTCATCACCTACATCCCTGAATCAACCCATTGGATGGACAGTATGAATCCACAGACCTAAATCATCCTCACAAATCCAGCCCAAAGAAGTGGGCCTAGGACACTCAGGCCCACATGAGTGGACACTCTTCATGTGGGCCAGATTGCCTGAAAGGAGCCCACTTTCAGTGATCCAGATCATAGAACTAGATATCCTTCCATCAAACAATCACAGCCATATAATTGGGCCCACTAGAAGCACCTTCAAGATCACTGAAAGGTGGGCCCTCCAGAACAGAATGCTGGGCCCAATGAACAACATCCACAACTGGGCCAGCCATTTTTTATTTTTATTTTTATTTTAAAATATCCCCCACAAATATGCAAGTGATCATAGGGAGATAAAGACAGTTGGTGAGCCACGCCATGAACGTGAACTTACTTCCATGGAAGGTTGACTGGGTTGCGATCGGATACGACCTGGATCACCTTCCCATCGACGGATATGGCCCTGTCGCCAGCCGTCTTAACATCGGCATCGAAGATGCCGAGCGTAGAGTCGTATTTGAGGAGGTGGGAAGCTTGCTTGATGCCGCCGGTGTCGTTGATGGCGATCACATCGAGGGGAGAGTCCTTCCTTCCATGCCAGCATCTCAAGAAATTCCGACCGATCCTTCCAAACCCGTTGATGGCCACCTTCAGCTTCGCCTCTACCACTCCTCTCTTGTAACCACTCCCTCCGACCTTCAATACATTCAATCAATACAATTGACGGGTGCAATGCGCACGGTGTGCACTATAGTTATAACCAATTTCATGTGTAAAAGACATGCTAACATGCAAGTTTGGAGACTGCGTGTTGTTTGTATGTAACATCCGAGCCGTGGAAAAGGTGGCCCAGGTCATCAAAATCACGTAGGGTGAAATCCATCAAGAAAGCTGTGGTGTCTGAATCAATGGCTATCCAATAGTTTGAATCAGTTTACGTGCGTCGCCCACCTGATGAGTGGGTTTCTTTAGTTTTTTTCTTGAGGTGATCTTCATGGTATGGCCCTCCTTTTTCACGGCTGGGATGTTCCACAGCAAAAAATAACAACGGTCTATGTCACAGCGTTGTGTGCGAACATCTATCAATATGAAATCCCTGCAGAGAGATAACAATGTGTAAAACAAAATAAAAACATGCTGATCGACTCATCAGGTGGGCCATCCAAAGACGGTTTTCAAAAACTGGGTAATGGTGCACATCTAACGTACACATGTAGTCAGCCTGGTGGGCCAGCTTAGCACCCGTCAGGCATGCGTTTTGCCACAAGGTGTTCAGCTCGGACTCGGTTTTGGTAATACCCCACCAGAACCTAGCTAGAGATGACAGCCCTGTCAGTGGCTCTGTGCACCGTAATGTATGTCTTTTATGCATGTTTATCATTTTGAAATTTTATTTTATAGAATGAGCTTAAAAGGAAGTAGATTTAAGGCATAAATGGACAACAGTGCCATTGAGAGGATTATCCATATGGAATGCCAAAATATATAGACAGCGTGTATAAAATATATAAATCATGGTGGGCCCAACAGTGCCATTGAGAGGATTGTCCATCTTTAGTTAAACACATGTTCACTCCACCCCTAAAGTGGTAAAAATGGGTTCTTTAGGTCCAACTTTCATTGGGGATTGTGCACCTCAGTGGTGTGTTCACGTCACTAAGCTATGTGCCCAATTTCATTGGGGATTGTGCACCTCAGTGGTGTGTTCGCGTCACTAAGTTATGTGTCCCACTGTCATGTATGTATCATATTCACAGTCTATACATTTTACGAGATCACTTTAGTACATGGGTCCAAAAAAAAAGAAAAAGACATGGGAAGCTCAAGTGGACCACACCACAAAAAACTATAAGGATTGAACTATCATTTAAAACTGCTTGAGGACAATACAAGTTTTAGATTGGTCTGACATTTGGTTTTGTTTTGTTTTTTTTTTTTTTCCCTTCATCCGGCCTTTGTGACTTCGTTAATAGGTTGGATGGCAAATAAACAATTTAGTAGGCCATAGGGAGGTTTCTGTGGTAGGAATCATTATTGCCACTGCTTTCTGTTGCGTAGTCCACTTGAACTTTGCCTCTACCTTATTTTTGGGCTGAAGATATAAAATGATCTTGCCAAATGGATGGACAGTGTGGATACAACACACACTTGATGGTGGGGCCCATAGAACTAGTGACATCAACACACCACCAATATGCTTCCCTTTCTTTCTTCACTACAAAACAAGTAAATAGGATTAAATGGGGAAGCGTGATTGCCTAGTGTGCCACACACCACGAGGTCCATGACCTCCCTGGTGCATTGATGCCACTAAGTTATGTGGGGCCACTATGCTATATGTGTTATATCTACACTGTCAATCCATTTGGGGAGATTATTTCAAGTCACAGGCCCAAAAATGAAACAAATTCAAAGTTAAAGTGGATCAAACCACAAAAATAAGTTGGAACAATGGTTCCTACCGTTGAAACCTTCCTAGGGCTCGCCATAATTTTTATTTGTTATCTAATCTATTCATGATGTCACGTAGACATGGATCGATGGAAAAGAGAAAAAAAAAAAAAAAAACAAATCTGGTATTGATCCAAAACTTCTGTGACCCCAAAAGCTTTCAATGGTAGGCGATTCAATCCCCACTACTTTATATGATATGGTTTACTTGAACTTTATATCTACCACATTTTTTGGAGCATGTGCTGAAATGATGTTGTAAAATGGATGGACGGTATGGATATAATACATACATCATGGTGGTGCCCACAAAACTTGGTGATGTCAACACACCAGAGAGGCTGGAGGTGTGTGGCACACCAGGCAATCCGCTTCCCAAAAAAATGGTTCTTACATGTCATTGATAAAAGTGTGACTAAAAAAGAAAGGCAGCCTCTTTTATTTTGAGAAGAGAACGGTTAGTTTGACTGAAGAAGGGAACTTACCCTCGTGTTTTACCAAAATTACTGCAGCCCATTTTAGCTAATTCCACATTGTATTATCAACCGTTCCTCTTATGAACTGCAGTAATTTAGGTATAACACGAGGGTAATTTGGTCAGGTCAAAAGATAATCACTTCCCTACTCGTCCCCCGAGGTACTTGCGTCACAGTCCAATCATGGCAAGCCATCTGTTTCCGGAGAGAAACAGAGACGCGTAGCATCCACACCGTAGAATTTTGATCTAGAGTGTAGGTGGGAACGAGAACGTGGCGTGCAAGATCGGAGCCGTTCATCAGATTGATCGCAACGTCTTATAAGAATGAAGCTGACATGGTTATTGCGTGGCTCCCGGACACAAAACAAAAGTTTGAAAAACTACGTACACGTGGGGCCCACCTGATGATCATACAGGACGGTAGTTTGATACAATGAAAGAGATAAGGGATTGCCATGTGAGCGGATCGGATCACGTCCACGTGTAACTCACCTCCACGTGCGAGTCGAGTGCACATAGCATTTCTATAGATAGGAACTCACCGCAGAAGTCTGGAAGGCGATGACGGAGAGGAAATCGTCAGAAGCTTTTCTGGAAAAAGGAAGAGAGGCCGCGTTCCTCAGACCCGAGAATTCAGAGAATCCCTTAGCATTTGCCTGAAAATCACACAGAAATTACATTCCAAACCATGAGAGAGAATGAGAGAGTGGAGGAGAGAGAGAGAGAGACCTGAAGAGAGGCATTGGCTACTGAGAGAGTAGCCGAAGAAGCCATGTTGAGATTATTCAGAGTAGAAGAAGAGAAGAAAAAGATCGGATAAATAAAGAAGGGAGAGAGGGAGAAAATGAGGCTATTTTTTCAAGTGAGGAAAGAGAGAGAATGAGAGGATGAGATTATGGATAGCCTCTCAATGAATGAATGGCTATGAATCCATCGTCTCTCATGACACTATAACTGATGATGATGCTATTGATCACATGATATTGGGCCTGGGCCTCTCCCTGGGCTTTTCTTTCCAACGTGTGGACAAGGAAAGGTGTGGATGAGAGTGTGGGACCCGAAGTTCCTACAACGCCTGCTGTACTTTGTGGGTACTACACACGAGTTATGTAAGGTCTACCGTTTGTGTGTACGGCATCTATTTCGTCCACAAGGTAAACCTTACGACTGTTAGGCCCTGGGAAAAAAACATCAGCCCGATCACAACTCAGGTGGGCCACATCACAAGAAACGATGGGGAGGGAACGACAACCATGGGTTACTGTGAGGCCCACCATGAAGTATAAATTCCATCCAGACCGCTCATCGGATGGGTACCGCCATGATGAAGGGACCATCCAAAGATTTGCGTGACCCAAACTAAGATGGGCCCCACCGATCTGGATTCGAGTGAGAGAGAGAAAGGGTGGACTTTTCTTTGCTTTCTTTGTTTTAGTGAGTTGACAGGCATCTTAGTTTTCATTTTAAGGGAATATCCAACACTCGATCGAGTGATTTAATCAAGCCCCAACAATCATATTTGTGGGGCCCACCTTCCTGTTATCCAAACTGTTTGTATGAAGGACTCTTTTTTGGATAGGGAGTGCCCCATCCAAAGTCGAACATCGGATGATCCCAACCACCAATCTAATGTCTCGGGGCATGGACTATCGCAGGATAGAGTATTGGCTGAAAATTTTCCAAGTTGGGCCTCATCTCCACCATATTGGAAGGATAAAAATTGCATTCCTTTCAAACAGAACAGAACCAAACAAAATTAGATATTGCAGTTGTTTCATCCACCATTTGCATTTAGCCTACCAAAATTAGATATTGCACAGAGTTTGTGGATTTCAGACGCATGGATGGTTTATCCGAGCCATTTATCTGATGGGTCCATCATGGATGGACTGTCCCAAAAAGAACATCCCAAATTGAAAGATCCTAACCATTGAATATTTTTATCTTTTCTCCATTGAATGTGGACCGTCTACACATTTCTTTTTAACCATGTATTTATATTCCACCAATGGAAAGGTTACAGTTGACTAATTGAATAGATTGTTGGGGGTATGGTTCATCCATGATGGTGTGGTTCATCCATGATGGTGTCATCAAATCAACAGCTCGGATAAACCAACGATGGGCTTCCATGTACTGATTCCCCAATAGACAATCCATGAACTCAATCTTCTTAAGTAACACATCGTTGAGTTAGAGGCCTTGGTTTCCTAACATGGCCTCAAGGGAAGCGGACTGGGTGGGCTCTGTGGGATCAACCCTGATGTACGTGTTTTATCCACACCGTCCATCCATTTTAACAGATCATTTTAGAGCATTAGCCCCTGAATGAAGTGGATCAAAGCTCAACTGGACCATACCATCGAAACAGTGGTGATTGAACGCCCACTATTAAAAACTTCGTAGGTGCCACAGAAGAGCTGACACATGTGTTTTATCTTCTCCTAGGTTAGGGTACTCAAACCCAGCTCAACATACACATGACCCGCGCTCATATA
This sequence comes from Magnolia changhungtana, assembly GCA_030180095.1. Classification (NCBI taxonomy): domain Eukaryota; kingdom Viridiplantae; phylum Streptophyta; class Magnoliopsida; order Magnoliales; family Magnoliaceae; genus Magnolia; species Magnolia changhungtana. Next base: position 1,586,569 of record JASAUF010000058.1, on the reverse strand, counting down.
TCTGTATCCATACCCAGCCCATGTTGAGCTAGGTTTGAGTACCCGTCGAGCATACCCACACGTTGTCACCCATGTAAGACGGGCCAGGCTAGCCAAGCCGGCCTGGCCCACTAGTGAAGACAGATATGTCAGTGGACGGCCCAGATTAGCCCACTTTCAAGTTTCCACCCCAATTATCTCTTGGCGAAAGTCCAATACGGGTACGGCCTTCTTCGTCTTTCTGTGCCACATGTACGGGGTAAATACTTCCATTGGAAGCCCATTTCTCTGGAAGCGGATTGGCTGGTGTACCGCACAACACCAACCTAGCTGGTGTGTTGACGTCACCAAGTTCGGTGGGTCCCATCATGAGGTATGAGTTATATCCAAACCGTCCGTCTACTTGGTGAGCTCGTCTTAGGCTTGAACCGAAAAATAAAACAAATCCAAAAATCAAGTGGACTACAGTGTAAAAAGCAGTGGGGGATTGGGTTTCAATGGGTCACAGAAATTTTGATCAATATGATATTTATTTTTTCTCTTCATCTAGGTCTGTGTGACCTCATGAACAGATTGGATGGAAAGTAAACGTTACTGTGGGCCGTATGAATGTTTTAACGGTGAGAATCATTATCCACTTCTATTTGTGGTGTGGTCCACTTGAAACTTTGAAATTACTTATTTTTAGGAGAAAGATCTAAAATGATCTCTCCAAATGGATGAACATTTTAGATATGATAAATACATTATTATGGGGCCATGTAACTTTGATCTCCCTTGAACCGTTCGTACAACTCGCAGCTCGAGGAGCGTGGCGCTCGTCTTCACACGACACGTACCCACACCAGCTAAGTTGGTGATGTGTGGTACACCAGCCATTCCCATTTGCTTTTGAATTGGGCTACCTAAATCAACTTCTACCCATCATTGGAACGCTATGGACAGATAGGATGTTAGTGACCATTTGCCAAGATATGATAAAAGGAAGTTGTCTCTTAGCCGATCCATGATCTTGATAGCTCAAAAGGGTTCCACAATTTTATGTGGGTCCCACCAATCTCTATCTCTGCAGCCTGCGCCACTCATATGGTAAGATTAGAATTTGGAGTTTTATTCATTTTTTTATGTGGAAAAAATGATCTAGTGCCACATATAAGTTACAGTGTTTCTTGTTGCATTAGGCACTTTCTATAGGCTATGAAAACTATACTTTATAGTTAATATGACAACTTAATTGAAGGTGCCATACCCATATTAGATGAATGAGAGAATAAAACAAAAATAAAAATAAATATTATTCTCTCTAAAAAATATTAAATAATAACTAATTCTAATTTTAGTTGTGCTAAGACAGAAATCAGCTTCACCTGACTTCTAACACTTTGGACGGTCCAATTTGATCAATTTTGTTGACGGTTGATTTGGCCTAGCACATAATTTATGGGCCACCATACAAAAATTGAAGTGAAACAGAGATTATAACCACCCGATCCATATCCTATAAAAAGAACGGTGAAGAGCATTTGCATAAAATTTAGGCCCAGACAGCTATTCGAGATATCTGTTTCTTAGGTTCCAAAGAACAACTTTTAAATGATACAATTCTAACCATCTTATCCCTGGCTTGGGAAATGGAAGGCTAATCAATGCATAATCGCTGTGATTTTTTCACGGTGGCCGATAAAATGTTTGCTGAAGGTAATGGACGGTCTAGATCACTTAGTTGAACTGTAAAAGTGTCCCGGTGAATCTAGGATCACTGTAACTGAGATAGTACTATGAGAGTACTGCATCAATCTGCTGAAAGGATTGGAATTTTCCTTCATTTTTCTGTAACAATGGTAAAAAATAGGGCTATCACATGAAAAAGATGGACGTGAATGCCAGATGTCTCTACTTTAATCAAGAGCCACAAGATTATATGGTCTTTCTATTTGAATTGGATTTTGATGCTCTCCTCCCTCCGCGCGAGTTTCATTAACACCTGTGAGTTCCTCTAACACAAGGCTCTGTGGGGCCCACTGCCATGTGCGTGTCAAATCCACTCTGTCCATCAGTTTCCCCAACTCATGTTACAAGGCCCCAAAATGAGGCTGATCTAAGACTCAACTGACCAACACCACGGGAAACGATGGGGATTCAACGCCCATCATTGAAATCTTCCTGTCCCTCCAAAAGTGCTGGATGATCAGGTTGATACTTGTGCTTTCTCTCTTCATCCTGATGGGAATCACCTTATGAACGGGTTAAATAGCATATAAACAACACAGTAAGCCTCAGGAAGGTGTCAATGGTGGGTGTTTCATCCCCACTATTTCCTGTGGTATGGCCCACTTGAGTCTTGAATCTATTTCGTTTTTGGGCTTTCTTCATAACATAAGCTAGCAAAACTGATGAACGGAGTGGATTTCACTGCATCTCTGTAGGCCCTACAGTGCTTTTGTGTTACCGGTACTCGCGTCCGTTCTGCCCCAATAAACTGATCTGACACGGCCAGAAGTATGCTAACGTAGCGTACAACAGGGTAATTTCTGCTAAAATGAAATATATGTAGTAAATCTTTACCATTCAAAAAATGGGACCCTCTATGAAGACAATGAGAAACAAAAAATCTTGTTAGTTCGATGATAAGTTGGCCACAGTTTGGAATCGATGGAAAACCAGTGGTCTGACTCAACATACAGTTATGGCCAACATAACGAACAGACCACATTGATTTTTGTTCGAAATGATCTTTATTGTAGGGACTACCGTTCGCATGGTACAGATTCCCTATATAAGTAGCGGAAAATACATGGTTGTACGGCAGGTTGTCACAGTTATACCTCTCGTTGAATAGTTTCTGGGGATTGAATGCTTGGGTCGAAACACCCTTCCCCATTTGCACATATGCAAGAGGGCACACGTGCGACGTGTAAGAGACATCTGGACCGTGTGTCAGGTAGGCCCTACCGTTTAGCCTATCTGATCTAAAATTCAGTCTGGTCACATGATAGACGATGGTCAATTTTCTAAATTATTCATCATTTTCTTGTTCGTATGGCACACCTGATGAGTAGGACTGGCCTAATTTGAAGGTCAATCCATCTACTTTGTGAAGCCCACATAATTCACCGGTTGGATGCCTCACATACGTGTAGATGTGGCAAAGCTCCCTTTCTTGACGCTTTTGATCTTCTTTGCATGGGTGGTAGGGTATTGCTAATCCCACATTCACGTGATGGGGCCCACATGTTTCATGGCTAGGGTACCCCACCCAAATACCAACGTATCAGAGCTCCGTTTCTTTTACTCTTTTTAATATTCCTTGTAGAAGAGTTTTGCCGTATTAAGGCAACTTTCTACTGTTGATGATGATAGGGTCCTCTTCATCAGAAAAGGTACGTCCCTGATTCCGTACATGTGGGGCCACTAGTTAGGCGATCTAAACCGTTGATTCGACAACATATACAACTGATATGGGCCACCTAAAAATCTTCAAGATTAGAAGATTTGAAGCTTTCAGCCAACAACCTGAAAAAATGGTAATGCATACTGTCCACATTCAAATGAAAATATTTCAATGTGGAGATCTTTTGGGTGTCCTCCATCTATGGTGAGGCTCATCATATGAACAGATTTCACGATTGAAGAATTCTTGAGACGGCAGAAAGGTACTGTGCTTGTTGATGAGGAGGACCTACATCCATGGTTTTTGACTCGGGGAACCAGACCGACGTGTCTGGTCCCGTGTTGAGTCAGGACTCGGGTGAGTAGGAGGTGACTCATTCAAAGTCGTGCTGAGTTATGGACAATAGAGGTGACTTGTTGTACCAAAAATTGAACGAGACTGGACAAAGTCCAAGTCGACTCGAACAAGTTGCATCAGAGACTAGTTTACAGTCCATGCCCATATAATTCCTCCCGGCTAACCCCCTGGTTAGACAATGGGCCATGCTGGTCTTGAAGAGTTGAACACGACAAGTATATGTAACTATATTTATTACAAATACTTGTATACAACAAGGGCATGCTTTACAATACTAACAAATTATCACTCTTAAATAACAACTTTCACACACAAGGAAAAACTCTTTTGAACTCTTAATATTTGGACACCTTGCCTTCACTCTTTAACTCAGTATTGTTGATGTATATATATGTTTGTTATAATAAGATTCTTTCCATATTTATAAATAGCTATGGAAGATTCTAGAATCAATATTAATACTCTAAAGAGTTCTAGAAGCTTCCAAATATCCTATAAGGTTCTATTATATTTCGGAACATTTTAAAAAAATTCGGAAGGTTCTAGCATAGTTCGGAATATTCCGGAAGAGTCAAGAAAACTCTATCAAACTCTAGAAGTTTTCGGAAGATTTTAGAAAATTCTAGAATTTTTTGAAAATGTCTGGAAGTTTACGAAAGACTCCGGAATATTCAAGAGAGGTGGTGATGACATTTAACACTCCCCCTCAGCACCAACTCTCACAATTATGCCTTGATCATCATGTCAGGTTGCTTTTTGAATTTGGTGAACTTAGCATTGCTAAGTCCTTTCGTGAGTATGTCTGCAACTTGGTTGTCGGTGTTCACATCCTTCAATTTTGGAACTAGTTTCCAAGTCTGATTTTGGTTCAATGCATTAATCTCTTCTTCCATCGCCTTCTGTCATTCTATGTCTCGAGATGCTTCTTCAAATGTCGTTGGCTCTTTCACGGTCTCTTCTTCCGCTAAGGCAATATCCACATATCTTGGGTGAAGCTTTTTCTGTCTAGTCGTCCTCCTAAGTGGTGGGTTGTCTACCGCAACCTCCTATTGACTCGGGCGAAGCTCTTCTGGACTACTTTGATGTACTCCGATTTGTCATGGACTCATAGATTTATCTGGTGTTTCAGACAGATTAGGCACTTGCTCACCATCTCCTGCTGTAGGCGTCAACTCCTTAGTTGAACTAGGAGATTCTTCTCCTTCCCTTGTCTCCCCCATCTTCTCATACAGTTCATCTTCTAAGTCTTGAGAGTTTGGCAGCTCCTCCTTTAGTGGCGACCACCATGATGAGGCTTCATCAAAGACAACATTCTTCGATGTGTAGCACCAACCAATTGCAGGGTTGCAACATTTCTATCATTTCTTTTCACTGTTATAGCTCAAAAAGATGCAACGAGTTGCCTTCTTATTAAACTTGTTACGCAAGTGATCAGGCACAAACACATAGCATATACATCCGAAGACTCGGAAGTGACTCACCTTGGGCTTTATGTTCCATAGCTTCTCGAAGGGTAAGACAAAACCTAGTTTTGCCTGTGGTAGCCTATTGATCACATGAGCTACCGTTTGTATGCACTCTGCCTAGAATCGGCTGGGCACATTCTTAGTATGTAGCATGCTCCGACATATTTCTACAAGGTGATAATTTTTCCTTTCAGCAACGCCGTTTTATTGTAGAGTGCCCGAACAAGTCAATTATCGTCGAATTCTACACTCTTTTAGATAATTTGAAAACTCTTTCGACATATACTCTCCACCATTATCCGTTCGTAAGTATCGGATCCTTCTATCAAACTCACTTTTGACCTTCTCCCGAAATTCTTTAAATTTTAATAAAGTTTCTGACTTCTCTTTCATGAAGTAAATCCAAACGTACCTTGAGAAGTCATCAGTGAAAGTCACCATATAACGCATGCTACTAACTAATGCCTGTTTTACCCATCCGAACACGTTTAAGTGGACAAGTTCCAAGGGTTCTTTAGCTCTAAACTTTGACTCTTCATATGACAATTAGTGTGCTTTGCCATATTGGCACCCTGTACAAATTATATCTTCTCGAACATCCAACTGGGGAAGACCTTTGAGCATAGCCTTCTTCATCATTATCTTCAGCTTATGATAACTCACGTGCCCTAAATGTGTACGCCAGAGATCTGCAGTCTCATTTTTTCGAGTCTTATCTACATAAGTTGATTCAGCTGACATTACGTAGATTAACTCCAAGCGTCGTCCTTCTATGATAGGTATACCTAACGGTTTAAGGTTTCGGTACACCTTAACATCCTCCGGTCCAAATACCACATAATTACCAGAAGATATCAGTTGTGATACTGACAATAGATTTTTCTTCATCTCTGGCATGTAATAAATATCTTGCAACTTTACTTGATTAGGGCTAAATTGAGGTGTGATAATAGTCGTACTTATGTGAGTTATCGGCAACCTTGAATTATTGGTTGTTATCACCACCCGATCTCCTTTGTAGGCAGATAAACTTGACAGTTTTTTCTTATCACCTGTCATGTGATTTGAGCACCCTGAATCAATGATCCAATCATCACTGTAGTTTATAGCTCCTTAATTGGAAACTGCGGCAAGAGCTATTTCACCCATCTTTGTCACTATTAAGGAAGCAGCTACTCATCAGTGACTATGTTAAACTGCTTGAGTGGTTCATCAAAATCTATCTCATTCTCTGAACAATCTCCTTTGATGGATTCAGACACTGCTAAGGATACTTGAAAGTCCTAGTTATCTTCACTGTCTTCTTGGTGATTTCTAGAAGTTACCAAGTTATCTTCGGCTGGTTTTTTCTTGAACCAACAATCTTTTGCAAAGTGACCTTTCTTGTTGTAATTGAAATACTCTATGTCATACCTTTGAGATACGGAGGATCGTCTTGTCAAAGGACTTCTTCCTTGCTCTTCTCTCTTCTTGGACTTTCCAAAGTTCTGCTGATTTTGTTCGCCCTTTCTGTTCTATTGTTATGTCTGCCTTTTTATTATTGAAGTAGAGTGTTTCCTCTCCATTGTTTATCGACACTCCAGCCATTTGTTTGCATAAACTTTCTTGATTGGCTAACAAATTCTCCAATTCTATGAGAATAGGTTGAGTAGGCCAACCTCGTATTGTCGTGATAAAAGCATTATACTCGGGCTTCAACCCGTGTATAATGATCCTCCTCATTCTTTCCTCATGAATATTTGCTTTAGGATTCAATTCTGAAATTTCTCGGCATAAATCCTTTACTCTTGTAAAGTATTCGCTTATAGACTTATCTCCTTGAGTGGTGGACATTAACTCATTCTCCAAATATTGAAGTCGAGCATCATGTGTTTTTGAAAATAATGATGCAAAGGTGTCCTATACCATCTTGGGTGTGTCGTCGTCCTTGATTCGCCCGAGCAACTCATCCTCAATGGTTGACTTGAGCACGTACATTGCCTTCTTGGCTTTAATCTTCCACTTTCGGAGTACTTCAGCATTTTCCTTAGGAGGTGGGGTAATCTCATCCCCATTAACAACCTCCCATAAGTCCTGCCCTTCAAGGTAGGATTTAATGCGACTCCTCCAGCTTTGATAGTTGTGGTTATTAAGTCTCGTAACTCCTCTCGTTGTGTTTACAAGATCTGTCATCGTGACTTGGTGTGATTATCACTCCCTTTACCAAGCAAGCCAATAAACTTCACAGTCTCCAAATTGTGCACGATCACCTTAGAAAATGGATCCCGACCAAACAAAGTTCTGATACCAAATTGAAGAGTTGAACGCGACAAGTATATATAATTATATTTATTACAAATACTCGTACACAACAAGAGTATGCTTTACAACACTAGCAACCTATCACTCTTAAATGACAACTCTCACACACAAGGAAAAACTCTTTTGAACTCTTAATACTTGGACACCTTGCCTTCACTCTTAAACTCACTCTTTGTTGTTGAGGTATATATATGTTTATTATAATGAGGCTCTTCCTATATTTATAGAGAGCTATGAAAGATTCTAGGATCAATATAACTCTAAAAAGTTCTAGAAGCTTCCAAATATCGTATAAGGTTTTATTATATTCCGGAACATTCTAAGAGAATCTGGAAGGTTCTAGCATAGTCCGGAATATTCCGGAAGAGTAAAGAAAACTCTATCAAATTCTAGAAGTTTCCAAAAGATTCTATAAAATTCTAGAAATTTTCGAAAATGTCTAGAAGTTTCCGAAAGACTCCGGAATATTCAAGAGATGTGGTGATGACATTTAACAGGTCTAGGTGCAACCCAGCCCTATACTATAAAGCCCAAGGTCTTAGATGAGCTTGATCCTATTCCATATGTTGATCAGGTGGGTCACACATGCTTAATGAAATAGACTATTAGAAAAATAAAAACCAATAGTTATTTGCGATTGATGCAATTATTACTGAGTAGATAGGATATTCACAGGGTAGAGAACACGTGCACATTTAGGGCCTGTTTGTTTTTTCAAAGCGTTGGTAAATACACCGTAAATTATAATTATTACAATTTCACCATGTTTGAAAATTTATAGGAACTTGTGCCTTTCAAACTGGTTCAAAAGAGATAATTTTAATTTTTGAACTGCAAGGTAGTTCATATGATAAATCCATTTTGTCCATATATTTTACTACAATATTCTGAAGTATGAGACAAAAAATATATGGGGAAATAATTATTACTTTTTTACACGGTATTTACCAATTCACCGGAAAATCAAACAAGCCCTTGAGTAGAGGTGGGGTTAAAATGACATGAGCCAGGGTCAAACATGCATTAAAGCCCATTTATATACATTGATACACCATCCTTTCATTGCTTGAGCTGGTAGAAAAAATGGTTGTTTGACATGATATCTTTTGGGACAGCAGATATGTCTATGTGATGTATTTTACATCCTCCAACAGCTCAAGCCTCTAGACAAAGTAATTGTTTGAATTTTGGAGTAATAAATATACATCCATAATACAATCTTCATCTTCTAATGGCTCAAGCTTTTAAAGAAAGTAATTGTTTGACATAAATAGGTTATGTAATCCCACTGCATGAAAAAACAGGGGTGCTTGGTTTACCAATTATATCAGTGAATGGTTGGAAATTGGTGATTGTTATTTATTCTTGTAACTGTGCAGTATATCATCTACATTTGACTACAATAATGAGTTTTCTATCATTATTTGTTTACTAAAAAATTAATGTAGAAATAATAATTTTATAATGTAAAAATATAATAAATATAATATTTTTATCTATTTCTTTTAAAAGTGTTTTTAACTATTAATTTAGGAGCTATAATTCTTATTTAAACAAATGGCTTGAAATAATATATAATAATATATAGCTCATTACTTTACATTATATAAAAATTGAAAATGTAAAAACTCATTTAGCATTGAAACCCAGTTGAGTTTAGTTAACTGAAAACTTGACAAGCGTCTAGAAAACAAATACAAGCTTTCTCAAGCTTTTCCAAAAATATTTAATAATTTAAAAATTAATATACACATAAAGTAGAGTTGTGCCTACTCATGTTTCACCAAAATTTGCTGAAGTTTCCTACTCTCTTTTTTTTACTTTTTCATTTTTTCTTTGTTAGCTTGTTAGTATAAGCACCACTATCAGTTCGTTACTACAAGAGGATGAATGGAGTAGATCTCTTCACTTCACTTTTTTTTTTTTTCAAAATATTAAATCATGCAACCCATCATGGATTGGGTTTTGACAAGGGACCCATCATCCTTTTTCGCTATCTCGAACCGTCATCATGTAGGGTGCTCAAAAATGTCCCAAGGGACGTTCCCTTTTCAACAAAAAGCGAGTAAAAATGGAGGTATTTACCTGTCCATATTTGAAAACCTCAGAAAATCCTTTAGGAACGGTTCGGTTCCGGTTTTACCCCGGAACCGGACCAAACCGACCCGTGTGCACCCCTACTAAGACCTCAGTGTTGAAATGAGGTATCATTCACCCCGTCTACCACTTGGGCTATAGATCAGGGTGTGAAGTTTCCTAGTCAAGTTTTCTTGAGTTTTGAGCGGACCAAATTATGTTTTTCTTGAGTTTTAGTAAAACCTAGTAGACCATGAGTCAACCTTTTTTACAATCGAAACTGTTTGATTTGAAGCACTAAAAGAAGCCCTACAAAGTTAGCACACCCTACTTTTTGATGTAAAGTAATTTTTTAAAATATTTTCAATTTAAAATTAATAATAAAATAGAAATCGATCATTACATATCAAGTGTCTTACGAAGAAAATTTGAAACTTTCCAAATGAGCCCCAACAAAAAAATTCATGCACACGTGGAGGAACGGAGAGAGGATCTCCAACGTAGCGCTGGAGAAAGGATACCCCAAGATAGAGCGTGAGGTGTTGGACTGTGGTCCAACGCTTTCAAAAAGGAGCAAGGGATGAGAAACTAAAGCCAAAGCAGTCGTTGAAATGCACCATCTTTCAAACAGACTATAAGAACTCAGTTCAACTACTCCAAATATGGATGCGGCACATTGGCCAAGCATGCAATTCCAACATATCGAACCATATCTCAGAGCATTTGTGTTGGACGTTATTTACCAACCTCATGTGTCCTTTTGTCACCTCTATTAATTAGCTTTTGTGGAATAAAGACAGATCCTATTCAAAGCTATCATTTGAGAGAAATTTCCGTTCCACATGGAATCAAAACCTATTAAAACTCAACCACATCATCAAAGGGTACTTAGTTTTGGACCACGACTGCGTATCTTCTTTAAAAAGGAAGTTATTTGATACTCTGGCTGTGTACAATGCTTGATATGCAGGTCCTTAGAAATGGCACTTGTGCCATGTATTAAGTCAAGTTCAATGGCTAAATTGTAGAATCCACTGTCCCCAAGTTACAGTCCAAAGGTTAGACTGGTTGCACCATCCTGGACACTTTTTTCTTTAAATAAGACCATTGGATATTTATTATCTTAACCATCCAACAAATGTCCACAAATATGATGGAAAGATAGCCACATGAGCTTCTTTTTTTTTTTTTTTTTTTTTTTCTTTTTGTTTATGATACATACTGAATGGTTTAGCTTCTTTTTTTCTTTCTTTTTTTTCTTTTTGTTTATGATACATACTTAATGGTTTAAACCAAAATACTCATAAGTCAGATACGTAATATCTAAGTAATTTGTAAATGCGTGTGCATCATTCATCACGATCTGCCAGAGTATGGAAGTATGGAAGTTGTTCTCTAAAACAACGGGAATTATTTGATACTATGGTTGTGTATGACGATTGATACACAGGCACTTAGAAATATTACACATGTCATGTATTAAATCAAATTAGACTGACTAAATTGTGGAAGCCACTGTTGCAAAGTTACATTCCAAAAATCAGATTCTTTGAACAACCCTGACCTCTGATTCATTGACACTTGTTTGCGAAATAAGACCATATGGTATTTTTCATTTCTAACCATCCAGTAAATGTCTATCAATCAAATGTTCAGATAATCAACAAAGCATAATTTTTTATTCATGTTACATCTAAACTAGTACCCAAAATTTAGATGGTTTAATTTGAATCACTTGAACACCATGTATGCAATTTCTAATAAATTTTTAAGTGCTTGTGTATCATCCATCACACTTTTTCAGAGTATGAAACTTTTTTCTCTATTAAAAAAAAAATAAATTTTGAGACAATCTGCCCACGTGTACGGTCGTAGGAGCACTGTAGTTATGAAAAATCATGATTATTCCAACGTATTACTTTCTAATAAATAAGTAGGCAAAGGGATGTAAACCATCCATCAGTGGAGTTTTTATATGGTTTTGAAACTTTTTTATGATCACCTGACTTAATATGGAATCATTTGAGTGTCATTGTAAGGCCCATTGAAAATTTAATATTGAAAGGAAGAATGGGATTAGAAAAGAAGAATTTCATCTTTTGTAACGGTGAAATGCTAAGGAAATTCTTGAGAGGATAGTTTAAGTGAGAATTCACTGAAAATGTGCATATGTGTGCAATATCTGAACCATTCATTTGATGGGGACCATGGTGAACATATCTTGGCCCGAAAATCAGGTTGGTCCACTCATTTGTTGGATTAAAATGGACAGTTAAAGAAGATTTAAATAGTCTGTATTTATTTCCATGTGAAACCCACCCGTGGAGTGGACCAGACCATAGTGATTTTTTGGGCCAGGGTAGTTCATGGTGGGGTCCTCTAGATGAATGACCTGGATGTCACACATGTGGTACAAGTTGACACGTGTGCAGCAAATGGCATCTTTAATCCCTCCTCGCAGATCGTTCTAAGCACTTCTCAAGAGTCAAATTCTTCTGGGGTTCAAATGAAAAAGCTACTTCACTTTACAGATAGTGCTTAATGTATCATTAAGCCAATTAGCCGTTGATGGCCCACATAGCTGTTCACATACAGGCAATGCATGCATGTGAATTTTCAAATACAGCCCCATCTTTCCCACTAACTCATCACTTGTATAGAACATTGAGCCAATTGGTGGGCCCCATGTGGTTGTCACCTCACGAGAAAATCAAGCTGGTCCATTGATTGAGCATGCCATATTGTTGGAATTTGTAGTTCATCTAATGAGTGGATTGGTCTAATTAATTTCTATATATGTGATTTTTATTGTGCGAGTACTCCCCCTTTTGTATGATTTGAAAGTCTTACACATGTGACATGTTGGCAAGAATGTGAAAGTCGAATGGTTCCACTGGATTTATTAGATTTTAAAAAGGAATTACAACTAAAAAAGGAAACCAGGCCAAAAAAAAAAAAAAAAAAGCTCAAAACCCATTCGTATACAACTCAAGCTGGAATATCGATGCTACTGGTGGATTTCAAGAAAACTTTTTACTCCATGAGAATCTACTTTTAGAAGAAATAAAAACTCAATTAGACAGAAACTCCAAACATAAGCCAAACAAAGCAAATTATGTCACGGTTCAAGTGCTTATCGAGTTTTGAGCATGTTGCACTTGTATTTACAATTACATAGTATCCAATAACATTTTAGAAACTTATTAGACTATCCTGCACTATTCTACACCATTCTTTTTTATTTTTCTTTGGATATACGTCCACGGGGCATACTTGTGAGCAATCATTAATAGTAATTCCCACACATTTTTCATCCGACCTTCTTTTTCATGGACTCTATCATTTCCCTTTTAAATTTCAACTTAAATTTATAAAAGCAAGGAAGACGAAAGAGAGATTGAATGAGACAGAGACAATTAAGCTTTTACCTTATCCCAACTCTTCACATATCTCTCGTTCAACCCTCGTGAAGATATAAGAAAGGTAGAGAGAGAGAGAGAGAGAGAGAGTTCAAATCTAGTTTATGTCTATTTAGCCCGCCTCAGGATGATCTAAGTTATCGATCATAATCTGAGAGTAATTTCAACCACAGAATTAGGAAGCTAATCAAATCCTCTATGCTCCCATAATGGTTAAGTGAATCACTAGACATACACCATTCATCTTCGACTTTAGCCAAAGGTTCCAAATCTTTTAGATATGTCAGATTCTGCAAACCTACTCATTTGAGTCAAACAAGTTTTTTTTTTTTTTAAGTTGTTGTTAAAGTTTTCTACTATTCTTTTACACACTATGTATTTTACTTCATTATATAAGTATTATAAAAAATAATTAATTTTATTTAAATTTTTCTTTAAATGATATTTTTATCATAGCCAACTAACTCTTTTACATTGACATCAAAGATTACAAATTTACTTCATGAAAAAGAACAATAACCAATGTAAACCTTTAATTCACAAGTGATACCTTAAAACCAGCAATGGGAATTCCATTCTACCGCATGGCATCAAAAGAGTTGTATGTCAGATGGGCCCTACTAAGTGGAGCTGGTGGCCCCGAAAATCAAATGTTTACTTCCCTCAAGTTGCGTGTCCTCTGAGGAAAGAATGTTCACATGCAGGGAACAACAACGACTAGCATCTTTCTCCCAACGCCAGCCGTCCATCCTTACACCACAAGTAACTGATCTCACCGTAAACTCCACTAAAGAGTGGCCCACCTCATATCACTAAAGGAGGAATCCCGAAAGCAGTATTAAAAAAAACAAAAGGAGAAATCGTGAAAGAACCGTGTTTTAATTACTATATATGGTTCTCACTAAAGATTGGTTATTTTACTTGCTTTAAGCCCGCTGACCCCAATCCCTCAATCATACAGGGAAAAGATACAGTGCTGTTAGAGGAGTGCAAGTTATATTGTTCCTACTTTCATCAGGATGCTTGGACAATTCAAACAATCAATCTAGGCTGTTCATCAGGTCTATCCCACATTCATAGGCTTCCATGCAAAAGTTCTCACAATCTCATCTATAGAATGAATATCATAAGGCTATGATTTTTTTTTTTTAAAGGCCAGCTTACATATGGATTCGATCGTCCAATCATGTGATTTTGCATAGTGACACATAAGATGTGTGCTAGACCTGATTCAAAAGGATGGATTGATTGATTTAGAGTGTTCAAGTGTCCGGATGCAGCAAGGAGCACTGTTACTTACAGTGCTCTGAGCGTCTTCAAGCTTCCATGCTGAACAACTTTTCCCGCCAACGGCAACGTGCCATAGATGCAGCAGACTCGGATTTGGCATTGACCGCACCAGTACGGACGTCAGTGCTGGTCCGGATAAAGTATATGGGCCTGCCATGATATATGTGTTTTATACCTGCTGTCCATCCATTTTCCAGGTTATTTTAGGGCATGAACTAAAAAAATGAGGCAGATCCAAATCTTAAGTGTACCATGTAATAAAGATTGAGTGCTCACCATTAAAAACTGTGCCGACCTACAAAAGTTTTGAATCAAGTTGAGATTTTTGGTTGCACTTCGTCCAGGTCTGTTTAACCTAATGATTAGGTTGGATGGCAAAGAAACATCACAAGTGGGTTCCTGGAAGTTTTTAATGGTAGGCGTCTAATCACCACTATTTTCTATATTGGCGTCTACCTGAGATTTGGATGTGCCTCATTTTTTTTATCATGCCCTAAATTGGTATGGGGAAAATGGTTGGACAGCGTGGATAAAATACATACATCATGGTGAGGACCATTAGAATACCGACGTGGTAGTTGTGGGGTCACTGCTGCATCCGAGCCCATATGCGGGACATCCAAGAAAATTGTGGAAGTAGACAAAGGTCAGATGGTGCGAAAATCAGCTGATCTCATCAAATAGGCCACAAGTGTGTCTTGGATGGGATCCTTGGGCATCCATTGATCTCGATGGTGGTGCCCACCTGATGAGTGGATTAGCTTGACTCCTGCAATAGCTCACCACCATTTTAAAAATGACCCTACATGCACGCAATCAGGACCGTTGAAGTCGCTCACTCAATCATGAATGGACGGCGTGGATAAAATTACACTTAACTTCCCCCTTGCTACTTGGATCCTACTTTAATTTGAACCACCCATTTGACAGTGGTAGATCAGATGGTTAGGATTTCTTGATCAACATGATTTTAGATATATTATCAATCCATGATGTGCCCCATAATTTGGATGGTCTAGATAACCCCTAATGAAACAATTTCAGTTTAATTTTTTTTTGTTATATTTATGATCTCTAAGAATGGAATCAGTTTTATACAGACATTATTCACATTCAACTCATGACAACCCATCTTGCTAAGAAAAAACAATGGTTGTATGAGAGGAATATGGGTGTACATGCACTAATAAAGGAATGGGTTTTCTCGTGTGGAGTACACATGAAAGCAGTTGTGCTAATCACCTTTGCATCGACAATAAATAAATAAAATTTTTTAAAAAAATAGAGTTTTGCTTAGCTTATACGCACCTCTACGTACGGCCAGATTGCCAATTGCATGGAAAATCAAAGTCTAAAGTGGACCACACCATAGGAAGTAATGGTGATAATGATCCCGACCGTTGAAACTTTCCTAGGGCCCATTGCGAGCCATCCAACCTGTTCACAAGGTCACATAGACATGGATGAAGGCAAAATACAAATATCAGCTTGATCCAAAACTTTCGTGGCCCCCAAAAGGTTTTCAACGGTAGTTGTTTAATCCCCGCTGTGTGGTCCACTTGAGTCGTATAACTATCTCATTTTTGGTCGTATGCCCTAAAATGATATATAAAAATGGATGCATGGTGTTGATAAACCCGTACATCAAGTCGGGACCCTCAGAACCCTAACCTGTTAATCAGTAAATTAAGGTGGGGTCATATTATTAAAAAAAAAAAAACTACTCTACCTGATTTGTACGAGTCAACTTGACTCATCTGAACTCATTCAAAACTCAAAAAAGGAAAGATCTGAACAAAACTTGATAAAAATACACTCATATTTGGTACAGATAGACATTATTTATACTTGCTAACTATTAAATATTAATGAAGAAACTCATATTCGGTACAGATAGACATTATTTATACTTACTAACTATTAAATAGTAATGAAGAAACTCAAAAAACTCATAGGAGTTTTCCAGAAACCCATCCAACTTTTCGAGTTGGGTCGACTCAACTGGGTTCCGAGTCGAGTCTAGTTTACTTATTTTAAACCATGGTGGGGCCCACATAATGCACAGCTGGTATATTCCACATGTATACGAGGTTGGCACGTGTGACGAGGGGCTTTGAATGTTGGCTCAGCAAAGGTCTATAAATATAAGAAAAATGAACAAGTTCATCTGTGACCCTACCTTAGAAGTATATAAAACCTCAAACAGCCTCTCCATACACTTGCGTCCTTAGCTTTCTTCTCTTCGTTTTCTCTTCTGCTTCACTTCCTCTGCTTCCCTAGCTTCCCAACACTCCTTTCCTTGGAATCTATTTCCATAACCAAATCAAGGAATTAATCATGGCCAAAGAAGGAGACTTAAAGGTATTTTAACTTTTCTCAATTTCCATTAATGTTTTGACCATGCCAAGCTTCTGGTTGGGTCTAGATTCTTGAAGCTCACCAACTTCCTCTATTTCAAAATCTCAATGTAACATGTTCACAGAACAGCTGATTTTATTGACTTCCAAGACTGGCTCAGCAGTTTGGACGGTTTTTGAGCTTATAAGCAGCTTGAATCAAACCAAACCAGAGCATAGAAAGAACCAGGTCGAACAGGTTGGACTGGGTGGCCTGGTCTGGCCTGGTTCTTTAACTATTGTATTTTTCTCTTGACTTACTTCATGGGTCTAAGACAGTTTTGTTGACTTTCTTCCAGAGAGTTGAGTTGAAGGTCTCAGTTAACTGCTGTGAGGGTTGCAAGAGGAAGGTGAAGAAAACCTTGCAAAGCATTAGTGGTAAACAAAATTTTCTTCTTTTTTTTTTTTTTTCTTTTTTATATTCTCATTTCATAAGTGTTACCAATGTTATAGAATTAATGGGTTTTCAATTTTGACAAGTAGGCCATATGTTTCAATAATCTGGACCATTGGTTTCTTGCGACATCGTCGATAAGACGGTCGCAACTTTTCAAATTGGGGACTATAGATAGATGGTTAGGAAGATAATACAACAATGGTCCACACTCAATGTTAGTCACTGAGATCCTCCTATCATGGCATGCCATCCATAGTGGGATGCAACGGAACGACGATCTGGATTACTTAACCATGGCCTACTTGTCGGAACCGAAAAATGTACAGTGAAAAGGCCTGGGTCGCCTTATGATTCTTCTTATGTCCATACATTTCCCATGAGGACATCCTTGTGATTACAGATATATGTTTCTTCTTCTTCTAATTATGCGTATTTGCAGGGGTTTTAAAGACACAAATCGACGTGTCTTTATCTAATTCTCGGTATTTGCAGGGGTTCTAGAGACCCAAATCGATGGGTCGCTGCCGAAGGTCACTGTCATTGGCAAGGTGGATTCTCAAATTCTCATCAAGAAGCTGGGGAGAGTACTAGGGAAGTCCGCGGAAATATGGCCTAATGAGAATCAAAAGACTAACAAAGAAGAAAAGAAAGCAGGAAGCAATGGCAAGGAAGAAGTTGTCACCACAAGTGCTAAAGACAAGGATAACAAGGTCGACGATGGAAAGAAATCCGGTGGCGAGAAATGCAGTAAATGCTCAACACCTTGCAATGTAGAAAAGAGCAAAGGAAGTGAGAGTGGAAATAACAATGGAGGAGACAAGAAAGGAGGAGAAAAGGATTCCAAAAAGGCTGAGGAGAGCCATTCCAACGGTTCACCGCCGGAGATCACAAAGAAGGTATATCCTCCTCCTCAGGAAGGCATGGTTCACGACGCTGGCAACATTGTTTCTTATCCGCCATATTATTATCCGTTCGAGCCTTCTACGGTCCCATTCCCATATTATACTGTAAATGCCTACACAACCCCCCTGCCGTACCCGGTTCAAAACCGATACTATCTTGAAGTGCCGGTGTCCCGATTAATGGTGCAGCCACCAGGGCCACGGCTCACTGAGTATTTCAACGATGAGAACACCTCTGGATGTTCTGTAATGTGAGAAAGTCCCATTCCATCTCCATGGTACTTTGGTTTGTAGTTTTAATGTAGAATTCAATAGAGAAGTAGTCCCCATCATGGGTTTTTCTTGGTATCATGTGCAGTAGTTTGTATGGGAGGAATTGGGTGATTTTTGTAGTTCCTTAAATGGGTTTTTCTTCCTTCTTCGTTAGGTGAATAGAGCTACCATTGTATGGAAATTCAGTGGATTTTGTACAAGGACGGTGTACTTGTACTGCGTACAACTCTTTTTCTACTTTCATTATTAGATTGATACAAATGCTAAAAAGTTATCACGGAGAGAGCAGTAAAGAGTAAAAAAGAAAGAAGGAAAAAAAAAAAAAAAAAAAAAAGGGAGAAAAAAGGTGCGGCTACGTGCATAAAGAAAAAAGAGTGCATGGAATGATTTCAACCCTGAGCAATTCAACTCCATTGATTTTTGTGTCATGGCCCACCGAGCTTTAGATATGTTTCATTTTGTTCCAATGTCTTAAAATGATCTGGTGCAAGAAATGTACGGACTAGATTTCACATTATTATCACCATGGTGGGCCCAAAAGAAATTTTTTTGCACCTCTCACTGCCAGGACTTGGTTTATGCAGGTTATGCATAAGGGCCCGTTTGGACGGGTGGATTGGAAGGGATTATTGAATGGTATTAGGGTGGATGGCATGGATTTCAAGGCATTGATGGTGTTGTCAGTGGATTGTCTTAAGATCCATGGGATTGCTATATCGAGTCTGTTTGGCACGCCGGGCCAATCCCAGGATTAAACCTTCCCATCCCTTCCAATCCCTCGAACCAAACACGTCCCAGGCAAATTTGAACCGATTAGGGTGAATTGGATGGGATTTAAAGGTAATGACGCTGTTGTCAGTGGATTGTCTTAAGATCCATGGGATTGCTATATCCCCAGATCATATCACCCAGTCTGTTTGCCACGCCTGACCAATCCCAGGATTTAACTTCCAATCCCTGCCAATCTGCCCGGCCAAACGGGCCCTAAATATAATATAGAGTGGATATAAATAAGTGGAAGTGGGTTTCTCACATAGACGGCATTTAAATGTAAAAAATGAAGTCATGAGTACACAATTTAAAAATGCCCTAAATACAATTGACCAATGTTGAAAATCACTTTTATATCCTTTTGAAGCTTAAGGTTTAAATCCTCTGAAAGCTAATTTCGTGGGCAAAATTGTCAAAATATAATATAGAGTGGATATAAATAAGTGTACTACTGTGATACCAAAGGTGAAATAAGGTGTGTTTGCATAAAAACAAAGGGTGTATGTGTAACTTCTTTGTTTAATTAGTTATTAATCATGCTCACATATCTAAAGTAGAGAAGAATAAAAGCATCTTTTGAGGTTTGGACCACCTCAGAAATGTGTGTAAGAGAGATCATTGGGCACCTCAGTACTCTGTAGTACGTGAGTTTTGTGGGGCCCATCATGATATATGTGTGACATCCACTCTGTCCATCAGTTGTTTCCCTCTATGTTAGGACCTGGAGCCAAAATTCAACTCCATCCACAAATCATGCTGGCCACGCCACAGAAAACAATGGGGATAGGAACGCCCACCAAGGAAACATTCAGGATGCTATGTGGAGACCACCGTAGGGTGTAATGAGTCATCCAACCCATTCATTAGGTGTGCCTCACTAGGATCAAAGGATACTGTAAAAATCATTCTGACCCAAAACTCAACTGGGCCACACCAATTGAATTTAGGGGGTTCTTGCCATGATTTTACATTGTTTTCCTTGGTGTGGCCCACACGACTTTTGGACTGCACTATTTGTACGGCGAACAAGAGGTATGCCTAATGGTCGGAGTGGATGCCTTACAAACAAAACAGTGGGTCCCATGGATACTGTGTACCGTAGCAGTTGGCTACAACACCTGTTGTAGAGAATTCGGGTCCAAGTCACTGGCCACCAGAGCTTTGAATCAACTGCTAGGATTGGCTTTTCACGTTGGTGAAGGAAACCACCTAGCATTACCTATGTTTGCTTTACCACAAATTAGTGAATGTATCTTTAATGCTTTGTAATGTTTGACATGGACCGTTCAAATAAAGTTACAGGCCCACAGAAGAGCTATTTTAACGGACCACAATAGTCTACAACACCTATTTTAAGCAGCGCCCCAAAACGCAAGTTCTGTGGGGCCCACCAGTTGTATATGTAAAACGCCTATTTTAGCTTATCTTAGTTTCTACTTATTAAACTAAAGTGATTAAGTAACTTTAAATAAATAAATAAAAGTTACTTATTAAGTAATCATAAACCAAACTTATCTCCAATAAGTTACTTATTTACCACTAAGTTGAAAAAGTAACTTATTCTTTAGTATCCAAACGGGCCCTTAAGAGAGATTGTGTGCTCCATGGTCTTAATTTAGTCATCTAACAACTAGTTACGAGTATCAGTAAATTTGGAGATTTTTACTAATTTTTAGTAATTTTTACTATTTCAATAAAGTATTTTATTTCTAAAGCTGAGTAGGGAAATCAAGTAACCTGTATCCATCAATAATACCAAGTTTATTTATGACTTCAAGATATTTTTCTCTCCTTCTAAATTCAAAGGCTATTTACGAAAATAAGATGTTAATCTCCTCTTCTATTCATGGACCCACTCCGTTGAATATCTTAGCCACCTGATTTTGCCTATTGATTTTTAGCCACTGACCATATCGATTCCAGCCATTCATTTGATGGTTAAGAAAGTTCTATCAGCCTAATTTTTGGACAATGCAATGCTCTGAGGACAATGGAACCTATGATTTGGACAAATCAGTATTGTAATATAGTCACCAACGTGTCTTTTTACATTAACGGAGAAACAAACAAAAGGATGTATAGTAACTTATGATACAACGGCTGCATACAAATGTTAAGGATACTTGATCAATGGATGTGGGCAGGACCTCGAATGGAAGTAGAAGTTGAAATGATTGGACGGTCGAAAGCAGAGGTGCATCTTGGTTTGGGCTCAACTTGGACTGATGTAGATAATTCAATCTAGGTAATTCTTTGGAGCTTGGGTCATCAACGGCCTGGATCAAGTTTCATTAACTAGATCCAGAAATTGAGGTCTGGTTAACATGAAAATGGCTAGAGCTTGGGATGAAAATCAGGTCTGGTAATGTTTTTTGTTGTTGTTAGACCCTAACCCGAGTCAACCCAAACTAAGTTGCACCTCTAGACGTGCATGTGTTGCTTGACTGATGAGTGGGTTTGAGGACAAGATATGATGAATGTGTCTGCACTCACATGTGGGCCCTGAATCCTAACCACTGAATCTTGGACATCTTCTGTCTCTTTTAATGGTTTTCTTCTTCTTTTTTTCATTTGATGGGCTCCACAGAGTTGTCCAGAATTTCAGTTACAAAAGGGATGGGTCTCTCACAAATAATCAGAAAATCCCAACTAGAGAAAACTGATTTCCTTTCAACAAAGGCTTTAAAATCTCAACACACAATTCTGCTATTCGGATTTCAGGGTGGGGACTCAATTAACCATCAATCATATCAGATCATATTCTTATGTAGACACTTTCTACTCTCAAGCGGAATAGAGGGGATTATAGCAAAAGCCCCAAAATAAATGACAAGTTGCAGGGGCAGGGATAAAAAAACACAAATGAATCGCATCAAGAGCCCCTTATTCGAATTGAACACTACAAAAATGCTGATACAGGAACACCTCTCAATGATTTAGAGCAACATGGAATGTGGATTCTCGATGTAGCCTTTAAATGCCTTTAAATACTCTGCGCCAATAGCACCTAAAAATGCAATAACATGCCAACAAAGAAAGTGTCAAACCTATGCATAACAATCTAAAATCAGTATACTCAGCCTCAATACACTGGCTATGGTATTCTTTATGGGCTACATACCATCAATTACACGGTGGTCGCAGCTTAATGTGGCAGACATGAAGGAACCAAACTCGAATTGATCAGGGCCCACACCAGGGATCACCCTCTTTTCAGCTGCTCCAATAGTCGACAAAAGACATAGCAGATGTGCATGTTAGAGAGAGGCCTATGGATTAGATGATGTTATAATAGATATGGTGTAATCATAACCATTTGAATGGAATTTTGAAGGGGAAGAGGGGAGGTATGGTTTAAGAACAAGTCCTCAATCTGAGCAATAGGTTTGCCTGACAAGCTGGTTTATTAAACAACACAGCACGTCCAGGGTAGAGTGCACCAGATGAGCAATCTAGGGTTTGTACATGTGCATCTCCTAACCCAGGCAATCACACAGACAGCTCATCTGACAAGCTCCATCTTCATGGGCCGCATCCCAAAAGTCACACAAGATGCATGTCCTCAATCACTTATTAGAATTGTCTGACAGGTCAGACCTTTAAGCAACAAATCCGATCCACGGTTACCGTAGAAATATCTAATCAGTGAAATTATAGTGCAATGACAGATCCTGAAACTCACCAGATCCAATGGCCAGAATAGCAGCTTGAGGAGGATTGATAATGGCACAGAACTGCTTAATTCCGAAGGGGCCTCCCAAATTTGACACAGTGAATGTGCCTCCCTGCAGAATGAATTCAATTAATGATACTAGGATTCAGGTTTCATGAGTCGTCCCCCATCTCGACTAAAATCCAAACAAAAGAGTTGCCAAGTGAAAATAAATAAAATAGAGAGAGAGAGGGTGCACTCATGTCAGTTGTTAAAGGTTAGATCCAAAAGTACCCACCTCATAATCTTCAGGTTTTAGGCTGTTATCTTTGGCTTTTTGGGCCAAATGCCTAACCTCTTCAGCAATTTTAGATAGCCCTTTCTTATCTGCATCCTGCAAATGCATCCGATCTCATGTCTCAAATACTAATACATAAAAATGGTCCCTCAAAAAGCATGGAATCTGAGACTCTTTAGGTCATTCCCATTACCCTGATTACAGGAACGAAGAGTCCATTTTCTGTTTGTACAGCTACATTGATATTCACATTGTGGAACCTGCATTAGTAAGGACAAAATGTTGTACATAATAAGGTAAAAAGGCATCATATATCATGTTTGAGGAAATATAAAAATATACAAACGCTCGACTAAGCATTTGCTCAACTCAAAATGTACATGTGGCCCCACCTTTTGGTGGTCCAAAACATTATATGACAGGCACCATGGTGGATGTGAGATGCCCCAAGAATATATCCCATTTGATGATCTCACCTGATTGGGGTCATGTTAATGTGAAACATTGGTAAAAAGCGTCCATTTTCATGTATGGCTAGGATCATCTCATAGGAAAGATATTAGGGTGAGAACCATCCCATGATCATCCCACCAAATCAACAGCTTAGGCTTACTCAAAAGTGGGCCCCAATTGTACCACTGCACTTCAATCAGAAAAAAGAGAGCTATTTCTTTGGAGCAAACACTATATAACATCTCTATTTTAATACTCACTGTCGAATGTGGTCGTTTGTCCAAGAACTGTTGCACTGAGGAACTTTGCGAAGAGCCAAAGCAGCAGCCTGTGATTATAGTTCCATTGAAGTTAATCTATCATGAACAGTCTCAAAAAATGTACTTCTGAATTCTAAATCCTAAAAAAATTAACTGAATTTCAAGCTCAATCTGTTGACACATGGTAAGTAACAAAGCATCCGCCGAAATGGGGTAACGAAACTGGCAAACTCAAATAAAGTAGTAACAGTGCAATGCAAAAGCCAACTTCTCCAAGGAATGCTACTTGCGAGGCAATCTAAAATGCCAAACACATCACCCCACATGTGCCAAAACAGAAGACGTGTACAAGACCAAGGCCGTTCATCAGGTCAGCCCCACGGTGAATGTTCTATCCAAAGATCAGGCCAATCCACTCTTCAGGAGAGCCACATGTGCATGATAATGGATGATTAAAATAGGATAACCAATTATCCATATTCACGCGTGCCCAACTGATGAGTGTGCATTTGTGGTTTTTTGGGCAACGGCACATTCACCATGGGTCCACCTAAGAGACCCAGGACGTTGCAGACACGTGCCACAATGGCACTAGCATTTGGTATTTGCATACGATGGATGCTTGTAAGTACTATTTCTTCCCATCAACTTCTTTAATGAGGAACATAACAAGAGCAAAATAATAATAGTATACATGAGTGAGTAAGATGGCAAACCTTTATTACAAGATCATTGATAGAAATCCGCTTCCCACCAGAGGCTTCTTGTAGGGAATTTAGTTGGCTCCGTAAACTGAATAATACAAAACAAAATGCGAGAATAAATGTCAACGCAATGAGAATATATTGAGAGTTTATCAATTAATAAAAGAAAATTGGAGAAATCAATACTCACTCCATAAGTTTGTCGACACAAGAGTCTACCGTTAAATAGTAATGAGGAATAGTTTGTTTCGATAGCAGCAATCGAGAAGCTGTGACCTGTCAAGATGGATGGCTATTTTCAGATATTACAAACTGGCATTTCAGCATGATATAGCTAAACTAGAGAAAGCAAATACATCGGTGATATCTTGGAAATAATTACTTTTCTTATCTGAGAAACTGGAATATCTAAGTAATCTAATGTTTGAGTTGTTGTTCCCTTGGGTGCTGGCGTGGGGGCACCCTTCACACTAGAAGCTGCATTAATTAGAAAAGCAGAATAAACAAATCAGATTATGTACCACCAACAGAATCAAGGTACGAAAGTCAACAAAAATAGATTATTCAATTAATCCATTACACAACTGCTTTAAGTTTTTAACATTATCCAACTATCGGAAGCATAGCTAACACATACAAAGAAGCATCCAATGGAAAAGAAATGTTAGATTCTAGATGATTGCAAAAGATGCACAAGGAAAAAAAAAATACCCAAGTAATCTTCAATATCAGCCTTGACGATGCGCCCATCGGGACCAGTACCTTTAATGCTTGAAAGTGGTACCTAAAATAAATAAATTTTCCAACAAAGTATCATCCACATGCATTCAGAAATTGGTGTGTAAAAATATCCAGTAAGAAACATGACTTCTGTTCCTACTGCAGCAAATGTCTTACATTGTGGTCTTGTGCCAATTTTCTTGCAAGAGGGCTCACGAAAATGCGATCTTCTGCTTTAGGACTTTCATCTGGCTTTGGAGTCTTTGGTGGAGGAGAACCAACAGGCTGAGACTCCTCTTTTTTGGGTGGGGTAGAAGTGGATGTCTCTTTAGCTCCAGCATCACCCGATGCCGAAGGTTTGTAATCCTTGAATTTCGCAATATCCTCCTCTTCTTCCACAGTTACAGCAATCACCTAAAAAGGGAACGATGTAAAGAGTCCACTAAAAGAATTGCAAGTGATCCGTTTCCATGTAAGAAAAGGTTAGTCCAGACCCCCTTTAGGAGTGTTTTGTAAATCAACTTGATCCGAAAGGGAGATGAACTGAGTTGGAGATTCAGTCAAGCCTTTATTGAATCTTGAATTCCAAGCCTGGACACATCTTTAAAAATATATTATTGCTGAGTCTTGGTGAGACCAATCTTGCTGAGTTTTGTGACCCAACTTGCTGAGTTACCACCCTAGAATCAACAAAGAAGATAACAACTAAATATAATTGTGGCGAATTTCTTATAGAAAAGATAAATACATACCTCACCAACTTTTATGTCTTTTGCACCATCACCCTGTATTATCTTAGCAAGATAGCCTTCCTCCATGCATTCCATCTCCACAGTTGCTTTATCCTAAGGAGAAACAAATAGATGTCTTTCAGACCTGCATAAGGAGTTATCCAGATTTTTTACAAAACACTAGATTTTAAGAATGATTCTCGCAGAAAAAGTCCTACAGTTTCAACTTCACATAGTACTTCACCAGGAGAAATCTTATCTCCCTCTTTCTTCAACCACCGTGCAATGTTTCCCTGAAAAACCCAGATCATAACAATACGCATCATTTAATGAAATAATAAATAAAATAAAAGTTCAGAAGATGTAACCTGAATGTCTGAATCTGGATGGGATATGCACATACCTCCGTCATCGTTGGAGAGAGAGACGGCATTCCAATGTCTTGGTGTGGAGGAAGACCTGAACCACATGTTGTAAACAATTGTCAGTAACATGGCTTAGTTTAGAATTGGCCCAGCAGAGTTTTAAAGATCGGTTGAGTTCAGTATTGTCTGTAAAAACTTGGGTGAATTTACATTGACTGAATTGAGCTTTGAGAGAAATGAAAGTTACCAGAATCAGAAGAAAAACCTCTTCTAGCAGATGCCTGTAGACTAATGAAGAAAAAAGTAACCTGTTATTTATGGCCACTAACTATAAAAATGATACTGATACAATCATAGAGAGGAGGTTGACAAACAACAAACCATGAAGATGCCCTGTTTAACCCTGTGCCAGCCATTGGGATGCCCATTTTGGTTACTGTTCTTGAAAAACTACCCACAAACCCCCCTAGTGGCATCTGGAAAGTTGATGCATAAGAGTTATAATCATGTACATCCCAATAAACATCATTGAAAAGAGGCAATTCAATTTCAAATAGGTTCGTCGGACTTGAAAAAAAATGAGAAGGTAAAGGCAAGCATGAAGAGTAGCCAGTCACCTTGAAGGGGCCAAAATCTTTTGCTCGAGAACAGTAGCTGAAGCTCTTGATTGTACTCAAAGTGCTGCCAACGGGAAAGTTGTAAACACCCTCACTCTTACCAGGCATGGGACCATGGCAGTGAGTGCTTACAAGACCTGTGAAATAACCAGAGCTGTTTAATGCACTCGAAACAGTAAAGTTAAGAACACTTCAAACTAATAGAACACAATTGGACAACTTCTCATAAGTCATAATGCATTTGGAAATTTGATACTCTGTAAAACTCCAACATTTTTTTCTTTCATTGATAAAACGGACTCTGCAATAGGAAATAGTAATTAGAATGCCAATCTTCAAGTTGTACTTGAACATCGATTAGAATTATAGAAGAGGTGCACTCATTGGTACCAATACCACCCAAGGTGTTCCGTATCCGTTATGATACGGCCGTAAAGGCCGATACATATAGGTAATGGCTGTGACCGTTACGCGATAAAGGGGTGAAACAGGGCAGTTGGTTTGTTGGGACCATATCGGCCGTTACGACCCCCCGTAACGGCCGTTATAAGGCATAATGACTATTACCCCCATAATGGTCGAAAAATGACCACATTTTTTATATGGAAATCCATTTTTCTCTCTTTTTTTTCACTTTTCTCATTCCAAAATCATTTTACAGCAGATTTCAACCACTCATGTTTTTTAGGATTAAAACAGTAGATTCCAAGGACCATTTAAAAAATTTTTTTTTTTAAAAAAAAGTGGTATACATGCTCTTTTTTTTTTTTTTTTTTTCAGATTTCCAATTCTAATGCTCGACTCTGATGTGTAAACATTAGAGATACATATCCATGTTCATAAATTTACCAGATAGTCTCACCAAAGAGTGGACCGATAAGCTACCATAAACGAAGTTCAAAAAAAATAAAAAAAATAAATACATATTTGAAATAATTACATTATTCTGGATTTTCTAGGTATTTTTACAGAATTTTTTGGGCAATTTTTTTCAACCGTTACGAGGGTCATAACAGTAGTTACACCCCTGTATCGGCCGTTACGGCCGATGCCTGTATCAGTAATGGTGGTGACTGTTATAGCCACCATTACCGATACGGACTACCTTGATACCACCAAAAGCTTATGGTGGTACCAGGCAGATGTGATACCACCAAAAGCTTATGGTGGTACTAGGCAAATGTGGGGCCCACATTGTGTGTAGAGAATTTCTACAATTTTAGCATTCGTTAACTTTCACTGAAGCTTGTACCAGAGTTAGGTGGTCTAGCTACATATTAATTCACTATATCTATTTCTCTAACTCAATTTTGTGTTCGATTCACCTCTATATGCACAAACTCAAAGCGTTTCTAAAGTTGCCCATCACATGAATTTATACATTGCTATTATGCTGTCTATTAGTCATGCATTAGTTCCTGATAGAAAGTTATGCAAGTTTCAATCTGCACGTATGAGCTTGAGTCCTCTTGTTTATTCTTGGAGTTAGTTAAGATGTAGCATCGTGTGTATTTAGAAGCTGTATGGTGTTATAGCTTCTTTTTTTATTCAATATAAAACATTTCAGTTCATTCTAGATCCTGCTTGATTTCATTCAAAGAGTCTCCTTTATGGTTTATGTGATGTATCACTGTGGAATACATTAATTGGCAAAACTCCAACTGCATGGAAATTCAAAAAGGAATGTAGATGTCAAGAAATCTAGCAAACTACTCACCATCTCCTTTATCGCCACAGGCACCAGCATCTTTAGAAAAGCAACGGAACAAAATCTCAGGCTCATGCCGCAGAATGTTCTGAGCATTCCGTAACTGG
Source organism: Magnolia changhungtana (assembly GCA_030180095.1). Lineage (NCBI taxonomy): Eukaryota > Viridiplantae > Streptophyta > Magnoliopsida > Magnoliales > Magnoliaceae > Magnolia > Magnolia changhungtana. Next base: position 1,557,936 of record JASAUF010000058.1, on the reverse strand, counting down.
AAATGCAAGTTTAGAAGAAATCAAACTATAAATGTAAAAAAAGAAAAAGAAAATAAGGTGAATTGTTGCCGAAGCAACCAAGGAGAAATGAAAACATGAAGTTCGGTGAAGCCAATAGCATGGAAAGATGTAATTTATGTACATAAGAAACCTGTAAAGTGAGATGGATTGAAAAGGTCAGTGATCTGAATTACTTTATATGGTAGGCCCATGCTGGATGGGAGATATCATAAAACGCTCCTTCATCAAATGGCCCTTAATGTACGATCATTGTTGGTAACTGCCCATTTCCATGGCTCACTTGATAAGGAGAAATTAGCATATGGCCCATTCCACGGTGGGGAGACCACGTCAACAACCTAGATACCTAAAAACGGGCCCACCTCTATCAAGGACCATAGCCTTACTAATGGTCATCAAGTCCTTTTGGCCCTTCAGAGCCCAATTCTGGATCATCACAAACTCCAACTGCTTTCTCATAATTAAAAATAAATAATAAAAAATCACATGCTCCTCCAAAAACAAAGCACTAGAGATGTGCACATCAAAGGAAACTGAGATCCCATGAAACGATGAGGTTCATTGACCATTAGCTAAGATGCCATCCTCGAACTCTCAAAAGAAATTACAGAAGATCTCTAAAAACTCTTCAATTGCATCTGCAAAACTCTGAGGATGTTTTCTCCCCCTGCATTGAGGTAATCCCGCTCCACCATTAGAGAGCATGAGAAGCAAGAAAGAAAATTCCTATATATTGAAGGAGCACATGAACTTGACCACCCTTTGTATCCATAGTAATAGCCTACGACGCCGAAAACAACAACAACACTTCACCTGTGCAGGTAACACCTTATCATATCTCTAACCTATGCCGGCCCAAATTCCCAATTTTGATATCCTAATATTGATGACTCTTAACTAACAAAATCTGGGAAAGCATCATTTGCAACCATCAAACTGTGGCAACGTACAGCTTAGAGAGCTGATGACATTAACATTAAAATGGCATACCCAAATCAACTGATGGCTTGCAAAAGCTACAATAGTAGCACATATCTGCTCAAGGTATTTAAATAATAATAATAATAATAAAGGAAACTTAGTGGCATCAAAACTTTTTTAAATACCCTAAACTCATGAGTTCAAATGGGGCTTTTAACAGAACAACTAGAGTAGCTGTTTTCAAACAAACGGTAGGAGTAATGGATTCAAAAATGGAGGCTAGAATGCCTTTGGTAATATTGAAGAACTTGTAGAGGCAACTCTTGGTGGAAAGCAATTCCACCAAAGCCACATCACAGCTTCCAAAAAAAAGTCTGGGCCTGTGGAAAATGGCATGTGCACTGACAGGATGTGAAATACTTCTTGGTAGTTAAGAGGTTTTTCTCAATTTTGCATGAGGCTAACAAGGCAGCCAAAGCTCTGGCTAAGGAGGGTCAAGGAACAGCTCTTTGTAATAGGAAAGCATGCCTTTTTTTTCCCTACGGTGTGAGTGTGTGTGGGGGTGTATTAAAAATAAAAATTTAAAATTTAAAAAAAAAAAATGCCATTTTTTTTTCCTCTGTTCTTTCTTTAAACAAATTATCCATGATAAAGAATAAACACAAAAGAAAAGTACAAAGGGGTTTAAGAATTAAGTACCTTTCTCGAGTAGCTGATCATATGAGAAGTATGGGTCATAGTCTGATCTGTTTAAGTCTAGTTTGATTATCTCACCTCAGCACTTCCCAAGCCCAAACTGTCCATGAAAAAAATAAGCATGAAATGGCACAAGAAAATTATAATAATCCCATTCAATAAAAGTTGAAATGACCCCACAATGACGCCTCTTAAGACATCTTGTTTGAGAGTTCTAAATCATTCTAATAATCCATACAAATACTTATGTGCAAGATTTTTTTTTTTTTAAATGACTTTTTCTGCACAATGGAGAACACAATCAATGAAATTGGAGAAGGAACTGTTCATAAAGGTGGCAAAACATTTTTTTTGTTCCAAAAGATAAGATGAAACAACTATTCCATAATAATATTTGTCTACTTATGCTTCCATTAGCTTTGTGTGATAGGCAAATAGGGACGGTCATGTTATGTTACGTCTTTGAAGTATTTCTATTTTTAGAAACAAAAACAGCCTTCCTCATTTACATAAAATTCTAGTGAGTAATTACACAAATATCATCTCTCTTTATCTCTATTTCCCTTGTCCCTCTTTCCCTTGTTTTTCTTCTTTTTTAATAAAATCTGTGGTTGACCACAAAATTACATAAATATCATTTTTATAAAGCAGATACATCCATTTGTCTAAAGGCTGTGGCTTTCCACCTATTTTACCATTTTATAGTTTCTTACCCTAAAAGGCCAAGAAAAATAAGAAATCAAAACCTTACAGCTTCAACATGCAAAAAGCCAAGGCAATTCGTCCATTCCAAATAAATAGAGCAGAGCTCAAATATTAACAAACGTTCCAAAGCATAACACAATCAAATTAACCTCTTAACAGAAATTTGAAGAAGTTAAGGGCCTGTTGGACACACCATCAAAAGGGGTATTTGATGCCTAAATGATGTTTTGAGCCAAACCCCTTCTATTGTAGTGTGTTTGGGTGCACTTCCGCAAACCCTAGTTGATCCCCCAACCCACCAAAACAGACGTTAAATAGTCCAAAGCATAACACAATCAAATTAACCGCTTAAAAGAAATTTGAAGAAGTTAAAGGCCCGTTGGACACACCATCAAAAGGATCATTTGATGCCTAACGATGTTTTGAGACAAACCCCTTCTATTGTAGTGTGTTTGGGGGCACTTCCACAAACCCTAGTTGATCCCCCACCCACCAAAAATGGGCATTAAATAGTCCACTCACCGAAAACCAATCAGATTGATTATCAGAAAATAGACCGATAAAGTCAATACAGACTTGCTCTTGCGAGAAAACCCCTTTTTGTGGAAGTTGTGTCCAAACAGGCCCTAAGAAAAAGGTTAGATAACATATGATTAAGTTAATTGAGAACACTTAGACCATTGAAGATAACATTGACTTTGGCATCATTTTGAGAAGATGGAATGTAGTCCAGAAACCAGCGACATGATCCTTGGCCTTAGTAATGGTGCCCCTAAAGGCTTCTTCAAAATAGGTAGTGATCAAAGGCAATGAGACCCCTTCTAAGTTGGTTGGTAGGTCAAGAGGTATTTTCCATATTAAATGTTTAATGGCAGACAATGCAACAACACTTCAGATTACACATTTCCGACATCTGGATGGCATTTTACTGTCTTAGAGTGAGTCATTGAAGAAAAAAAAATTTTAAGTCTTTGGGTCCATTAGAGATCTTGGTGGTTCATCTAAAAGCATGATGAGGTGCAACAAGACAGCATTGGGACAAAAGTAATAAATGAAAAGCAAATCGCCAGAGCCAGAATCAAGACTCATGCTCTTGAGGCCTTTGCAAACAATATTGATCATAGAACAGGCTTCTATTTTATTGACCTACATTGGAGTTTTTTTTGTTTGGCAGGGGACAACGGAAGTATAAATGAACTTAACCTAACGGAATCAAATTCCAAAAACATAGAGCGAAACGGCTAATTTCTTCTTTTGGGTGCATTTGGTTGAACTAAAGATCATGATATTTCTTTATAGTCAGTCTAATTTGATGCAAATTTCATGATATTTCATTAAATTTGGAGCAACCAAACAGACACTTCACTAGAACATCAGCTACATAATTAAACTCCCTCACACGAGTAAATTGAAATGTTCATTGTAAAGGCAAGAGACCTAACTTGGACATCGAGATTCAAAATTCCAGCTCAGTCAAATTTTCATTCCTGAAACCCACATGACTCAGGCAAGCCCTGAGTTGAATCGACCGGTTGGAACAAGTTATGAGAGGGATCATCCAATTTGGGTCAGGCCCCCACCCTCCTTTCTGAATCAGAATCAGGCCATCCGATCTTCCCATCTGCCATGTATACTTGATATTGGGTGGCATTTTAAACAGCATCCCTGTTATTGGGAGTTTCGAAAGAATCGCTATTCTTCATGAAAGAGATTTCTTTTCTTCTGGCAAAAGCATCACATTACTTTAAACACGTCTATCATGTCTTATTTTTCATTGTTTCGCAAGCGAATAGCATCATTTGAAACAATTGTAAATGGACGTAAGATAATCCAATTTTCCGATTTTCTGATAAGTAAGCCCTATTTCATGTTTGGAATTAGTGCCACCCAACTCCTCCAAGCAAGGTTTTACAGATAAAAACCTTGAAAAAAGGTTTGTTTGGTTGCACTAGATTTCATCAAATGTCATGGAATTTTGCACTGATTGATCATGAAATATCATGATATTTGGTGTAACCAAACGCAGATTAAATTTTAAAAAATAAAATATCTATATTTATACCTGCTGTCTTGCGCGTGAGCAGAGTCAGCTTGAGAGAGGGAAAGACAGGTAGAAGAGGGATCGGGAGACAGAGAAGGCAGAGAGAGAGAGAGAAAGACAGTCAGATGGGAGAGGGTTTTCTTTCCGACGGCGCGAGCGTACCTCGCGTAGTTAGATGGAGAGCGTGACTTTCGCTCCTGCAGCGCCACGTGGGGGAGGATTGACTGGACGCGTGTTTCCTGCCACGCCTGTTAGAGAGATTTCCTATGGGCCCACCGCGATGTTCTTGTTAAATCCACTCCGTCAATCAGTTTAGCCATATCATTTTAAGTACTTTTATAAAAAACGAGACAGATCCAACACACATGTGGGCCACACCACAATTGAAACCTTCTTCAGGCCGACAAAAGGTATGGATTCTACTGAAACTTGGGATCTCCCTTCACTTCTCGGAATCACCTTACCAACGGGTTGGACGGCATATAAACTTCACTGCGGCCCAAGAAGGTTTCAACGATGGCCGTCCAATTCCCTGATTCTTGATTCTGTTTCCGGTGGTGTGGCCCGCTTGGATGTCTCATTCAATAACGTGCATGAATCAATCCGTGCGGATGAGATCCAACCCAAACACCAGGTGTGCCACCCTGCTTAAGATGAAGACTTAGGTGGGCCATTGAAACGGCCGCCATCATTAAACTCATCTAAATAGCCCTTCCCTTGGCTGGTGGTCGGTGCTATGTGGCCCCACCATGATTTATGTGTTTCATCTATTCCGTCCATCTAGTTTTTATAGATCATTTTATGGTATGAAAGAAAAAAAGAATGAGGTATATCTCAATCTCAAGTGGACCACACTACAGGAAACAATGTTGAATGAATGTTGACCATTAAAAACGTTTTGGGCCATAGAAAGTTTTAGATCAAGCTGATATTCATTGTTTCCCTTCATCTGGGTCTTTATGACCTAATCAACGACAAATTGGATGTCAAATAAACAGTATAGCGGGCCTCGGGAGGATTTTAATGGTGAATATCCAATCATTATTTTTTCTTGTAGGGTGGTCCACCTAAGATTTTTATTCCTATCATTTTTTGTATCAAGACCTGAAATGATCTAAAAATGGATGAATAGAATGGACGAAACACATACATCATTGTGGGCCCCATAGAGCACTGACCACCAGCCATGGGGCTGGTGTCAGGGGGAGTAGCCAATCCGTCTCCATAGCTAGTGGGTCCAACATGGTGCAGGTAGAGAGCGGATTGGCTGGTGTACCACACATCAGCTATATAGCTGAGGTAGATAAGTGTCGCGCCAAATCGAGCTCCGAGTTATACAAACGGTTCAAAGGATATCAAAGTTACATGGCCCACAATGATGTATTTATTATATTCATACTGTTCATCCATTTTTCGAGATTATTTTAGACCATAAGAGAAAAAATGAATCATATCCAAATCTAAAATGGACCACAACAAATATAACAGGATGGATAATAATTTCACTGTTAAAAAATACATATGGCCCACCATAACATTTCTTTTCCATCCAATCTGTGAATATGATCACAAATATATAAATGATGAGGAAAAACAAATTGCATATTGATCTAAAACTTACATGACCCCTAAAAGAATTTCAATGATAGACATTCAATCCCATGCTACCTTATTTATCAGCTCAAGCCTTAAGACTAGCTCACCAAATGGATGGACGTTTGGATATAACACATACCCCGTGATGGGACCACAGAACTTGCTGATGTCAATACATCAGCTATATAGCTGGTGTGGTACATCAGCCAATCCGGTTCCGGTCCATGCATGACATACAGTCTATTCACCTGATGCCACCCGCAAAAGAATAAACTGCCTCTTAAAGGAAACGGATTGGCTACTCTCCCTGACACCAGCCAATGACTAATGGTCGGTGATCCGTGGCTCAACATGATATATGTGTTTCATCCATGACGTCCATCTACTTTTAGAGATATTTTACTGTATAAGACAAAAGATAAGTGATATTCCAATCTCAATTGGACCACATTATAGGAAACAATGTTGAATGAGCATCAACCATTAAAAACAGTTTGGGGTCATAAAAGTCTTGGATCAAGCTGATTTTTGTTTTTTCCCTTCATCATTTGGGTTTGTATGACCTAATCAACAGATTGGACATCAAATAAATGGTACATTGGGCCTTAGGAGTATTTTAATGGTGGATATCCAATCACTATTGTTTTCATGTGGTGTGGTACACTTGAGATTTATATACCTCTCATTTTTTGTACTAAGGCTAAAATGATTTTAAAAAATGGATGAACGGAATTGATGAAACACATACATCAGGGGGAGTAGCCAATCAGAACAATTTCTCAACTAGCAGACTGAGTGGAGATACCTCGTTTCAGCACTTGAGGTCTTGGTATCGATCCCTAGCGGGGGTGGCTAACATGGAGTGTGTGTACTGACATGGGTGTGTAAATTTATTTATTTTTTAATATTTTTAAGGAGTAGCCAATCCGTTTCCTCAAAAATCAGGCCATCTCATCTTAAAGCAATACCACTAAACCTAAAGCAACACCACAAAAAGAAATTCTTAGACATGATTTTACACTGTTTTCAACGGTGTGGATTCGCTGTTGACTTACTAAAAAGTTTATATGGGAATATTTCAACCTTTGGATCATTTAACCCTTGTCATTGAATTATTTGCATGCACAAAAAATAGAACCATTGAAAACTTTAAGTGGCACCCATCATTAAACTCATCTAAATAGTGAGTGGGGTCCACCGTAGTGTATGCATGCTGTTCTGATACGACCTGGAAAATCAGGACAGGCTAACCTGAGGTCGAATTTAGAGATTTTACACATGATTTTACACTGTTTTCCAATGGTGTGGATAACCGCTGACCCAATTAAAAAAGTTCATATTGAATTCAACGTTTCCATCATTAACTCTTTTTTTTATTTCCATTTGTGAGGCGTCATTATCAGTTAAGTTTTATATCTCATTAACTCAACGGTTTGGATTGCTTAAATTAACCCCAGATCCAACAGCTGTAACACAAACAGATCCTGTAATGTGTGGTCGCAAAACCATTGTACTGATGACATGCATGCAGCCCAGGTGCACAGGAAAAGTGGCCATTGAGGGCCCACATCACAAACATTCCATCATGACTCAGCCAAGCCCAGACCAACAAACTAAGGAACTCTGCAATGTCTGATGGGGCCCACTCCCCAAATTAAATGAATGTGGTAACATAGATGAACCTATTAGGCTAGAAAGATCAACTTGGCCCTTTTTAGACCAGGCCAGGTCCAACACATAAGTCCCAGATGGCCCAGCCTACTTTCCATCTTGGGGTGTGCAGGTGACACAAGGATGAACGTTCGAATCCACGACGCTTCTATAAAGAGACTTCTAGAATCCATGGGGGAAAATATAAACTAAAATAATTCAAGAAAGTCAAAATAAATTTGAAATAAATGATCCTACAACCCTTTAAATAAGGATATCAATAACTTTAAGAATTAAACTATAACTAAAATTGCCTGAAATTCATTACTTACTATAAGTTTTTTTTTATATAAAAATGTTAAACATGCCCTGTCGATATGATGGAATCTTGTAAATTGGCGTTTAACCCCATGATTATTTGTAGCTCGTCCTAAATATTCATTACTTACTATAAGTTTTTTATTTATAGTAAGTGCCCTTTCTGGCTTAACCATGTTATTTTCTTAATTTTTCTAAACACTTGATCACAACTCCTAAGGCCTTAACAGATGAAGAGTTATAATTAAAATAAAACTTAATATTTATAGTAAAAACAGAATTAAACATGGAATTCAACCATGTCGATATGATGGAATCTTGTAAATTCGGCGTTGGCAACCCGGCACAGCAAGATTGATTGGCTAAAGTAGCTCGTCCTACCCATATATATATATATATATATATATATATATATATATATATATATATATATATATATATATCATTCCGTTTTGCGAGATATGTTTGTTTTAAGGTTTTGACAATCTTAATGATTTCTGTATCCGATCAGGCCTTCTCTCATCCATCTTGGACATGAAAGTGTCCATGACCTGTTCTACATCAACAGGGTCACTGCTATAATTAATACAGAATGCAATGGCAATCTTGAGGTTGTAATCAGTTGGGTCAGCCCGCAGGTCAATTGATCACCTGACCCCCATCTCAGGTGGGTTTGTGGCATCAGGCATGGGTTAGAAAATGCAGCCTATTTAAGTAAATGGGTTGGGTTCAGTTGACAACTACCCAATCCAACCATCTGTATAGCTTATCATAGCTGGGCCAGATGATCCCACCCAGCCCTGGCCCAAAACCCCAAATAAAGTAAGAGAAGATAAGTTCATATACATGTTTAGGATAGGGCCGGCATACCTTTCAATCCAATTTTCCATCCTGGAGAAAAGTTTCAAGTTCTATCGGTTATACCATAAGTTGTTGTCCACGGATCACAGATAACTTCAAACCCATTATGTTCAAAGATCAGCAACATGCACTTGTATTTTGTTATTCATTAGTGAATACAAATCGTTTCCATGGTATGGCCCCCTTGATGAAGTGGATTGTGCTGATTTTTGCACAAGGTGCTCCTCGTGGTAGGCACATGATAGGTTAGAAGTTGTCCACTGGCTCGACAATAACATATGGTCCAACTTGCCTGGTTAGAAGTTGTCCACTGGTTTGACAACTTACTGTCCAACTGGCAGAACTTCCTGATTGTCAGTGAACAGGAATTGTCTGGTTTCTTAATTTTTGTTAAATGCATATTACAAAAGTGCTGATGTCATTAGTGATGATGTAGCCCAATAAAAATATAAGAAATGAAAATTTTATATTTTTCAACAACAAAAGATCTGACTTCCTATTTTTTTTAAAAAGAGTGTTAATAAATCATGTTTAAAATATCAATACTCAAATAAGTACTAGACGCATATGTGTGTGTAGTATAGCGTGTTCACACATACATATTGGATATTATATCATGAGGTCCACCTCAGGGGAGCTTCCTATGAGATCAAGTTTTGTGGGCCTTACTGTAATGTGTACTTGACATCCGCACCATGCATTAGGTGGGGGATATCTCAAAAATTAGCCGTATATAGAATTCAAATGAGCTACACCGTCTAAAATAGTGTGAAATCATGCCTAGAACATTTAAAAGCATTTGTTGGGGCCCACCTATGTCTTGATACAATTGAAACTTGGTGTGACCCCTCATCCAAGTGGGACACACACAATAGATGGACGGAATTTCTAAAGCACATCTCAATGAGCCCTATAAATGACTATAAAAATTTCAATGGGTCAATATCCACTCTCAATTGTTGTCTATGGTGCGGCCCCCCTAAGTCATGGATTGGCCTAATTTTTAGGCATGTGGGTCAACATGGAAAGGTGCATTTGATTAATGGGGCTGATATTTGTTATACATCATAGTGGGGTCTAAACAACTAAACCTAGTAAGAAGCTTTCATGAGGTAGACCTCAAAGTAACATTTCCACACACACCGTATGTGCACATGTGTAGAGAGGGATGCTCACCTACACACCAGTTCTCGAACTTTTTGATAACTCATCTCCTGTGATGTGAGTTCAAGATCTGAATTATTCATGTGATGCAACACCCCACAAAACCCCTATGGCTTAACTTTTATTTTGATCCAATACTTTGGTGAGCCATAGTAAGAGAGAAAGGCAAAACAAGAGAAAATTGTTTTTGCATCAAGTGGACGGTTCAAATCATTTTATTTTATTTTTGTTAGCTTGTTAGTACAAGCCACGACCAGTACACACTCCTCTGTTAGCTACCCCTACTTAGGAATTGATACCAAGACCTCAATGTTGAAATGAAGTATCTTCACTTAGCCTACCACTTGAGCTATGGATCAAGGTGTTGGAAGGTTCAAATCTTGTACACTTGGAAAAGAGTTCTCAAAAACTTTTCACACACAAGTGAGCATCCCTCTCTATATATATGTACCGGGTGTGAAGTGTTAAAGTGTTGGTGTACTCATGCATGTATATTAAGAAATTGAAGGGAAAAATTATTTTGACCAATAATTATGTGTGCCAATCAAACCAATTTGCTAAAACATTATAGATTCACACCATATAAAACAACTATATAGCTATAAATTAGACATATACACTAGTTATTAGTGGACACAAACTTGTTAGTGTGACTTTACTAACATGATCCATCCATAATGAACCCTCACGCATTATACATGCAAATGAACCATTTTTACCAAATTGGGCCAAAATATCTCACTGGTCCACTCATAACTTGAATGAATTTTATGTACTAAAAATTGCACATAGTAATTGACAATGGGCGTGTTTGGACGGGCCCATCCCATGGGATTGGATTGTATTAGGGTGGATGGCAAGTAATGATGACTGTGTCAGTGGATTGCTTGATGGGATGAATTCACCACCGAGTATGTTTGGCCCGCTGGCCATTCCCAGATTACGTAAATCCCAAGATTGCACAAACATGTCTCAAGCAAAATAGATGGGATTAAGAGGATGATGGATTTCAAAATGATGGTGATGTCTGGATTGCATGATCCCATATATTATATCCATTGCACTGTTTGGCATTACTTTCCAATCCATCCTATGGTCGTGAGAGGTGGATTGCGTAATGATACTATTAGTGATAGGTGACTATTGGGCCTCATGATTATGTATGAGATTTATTTACGCCATCCATCCATTTTATGGGCCTCATGATTATGTATGAGATTTATTTACGCCATCCATCCATTTGATAATTATTTTAGGGCATGGCACAAAACTAAAGCAGATCTAAATCTCAGCTGGACCACATGACAGGAAAATAGTAGTACTTAAACACTTAATATTGACAATTTCAAAGGGCCCAATGTAAGGTTTATTTGTCATCTAACCTATTGATTAGGTCACAAAGACCCGGATGGAGGGAAAACACAAATATGAGCTTGATTCGAAACTTCTGTAGCCTCTAAGAAGTTTTTAATGGTGGGTGTTTAATCACCACTGCTTTCTGTGGTGTGGTTCACCTGATATTTTGATCAACCTCATTTTTTGGGCTCATGTCTTCGAATTATTTCTAAAAATGGATGGACGATGTGGATAAAAAACATAAATCATGATGGGACCCACAGACCGTTTGCACGATCGTGTGGCTAGTGAATACTTGTGGTATAGCATGTATGTATATGTGCATGCATATAATATGCAAATAAAAGCGTTTGGGTGGGGTTTAGGTATGGGCCCGATGATACCCATGCCTAGCTCCATTATTACTTAGTTTGCAAAAACTCAAATCCAAACCCATACCCGTTTAGCTACACCATACTTAGCCATGTCGGGCCAAATTCGGGTACCCATTAGGACACCCACACTAAGCCATGTTGGGCCAAATTCGGGTACCCATTAGGCACACCAGACCCATTGACACCCCTATTCATAAACCCAATCGCGGTCATCGTGGATTGGGTTAGTCTGTAGATCGGTCCGGACCGTAATTCTTGGGCCGTTTAGTAAACGGGTTGGTCTTGCTGACCCGACCCGACCCGACAGGGTTCCATGTCGAGAGAGAGAGCGAGCGGCTCCAGCTTTCATTTTTCTTTCTTCGAAACTCACACACCGAATTCATGTATATAAGAGATTCATGCAACAAAAACTTACTAATTATCAAAAAAAGAAAAAAGAAAAATCCATTGTTTAAGGCGTGAAGCATCCAAACACGAAATCAATGGAAGTTTCTGGAGATTTCGCAGCTGGAGAAGCAACGACGCTATGATTCTCTTCGGTGGTCCTCCCTTCAAAATCGTTTGAAACAACAGCTTCTGGCCTTCTCTCTGTCTGCAGCTGCTTCTTCTTCTTCATCTTCTTCATCTCCTGTCGTCTAATAACGTAGTCCTCGGGAATAAATATATCCATGTCTCGCGGGACTTTTCTTCTGGCTTCTGAGAGAAGAGAAGAGGAGAGAAGAGAAGAGGAGGAGAGCAGAGAGAAATGAAAGAGAGAAGACGAGTAAATGAAAGGGAGGTTGCATCATTGACTTAATCGGCAAGGCTCGTAAAACCCAGCGCCAGTACTCCTGTTTTATCTTACCCGTTTTTTTATATTACAAAATTGCCCTTTGCTTTCAAGATATTTTACTAACAGCCCTTTAAATTTGCGTTGTAGAGGAGCCATGGAAACCCGGGAGAAGCTAGTGCAACACTCGAGCTCTGTGGAGCCCACCGTGATCAATGTGTGAAATCCGATCCATCCATTGGTTTCTAGACCTCATGTTCACCGTAGATCACAAAATTCACATAGACCCAAAAGTCATGTAGGTCATACCACGGGAACAATGTAAAACCATGTCTAAAGCATCTGAATTTGTTGTGTGGCCCAGATAAGGTTTTTTATTAGCATTCTTTTGCCAATTGTACTTCATCATGCAAGATCTGATTCGATGAAAGGCTTTGATGGAATACAAATAGCAGGGGTACTGGTCGTCTCCATTCCCGCTTTTCCCTGTGGTGTGACCCACCTGATTTTTGTATCACCATGGTATTTTGACTTAGGTTTTATGATGAGGTTTAGGAATTGATGGACAGTATGGATTTGACATAGACAGCTTTATGGGCCCATAGAGCTCAGGTGTTTCATCCTCTTCCTACACTAGTGGAGGATTCCCTTCCATTTTGAGGTGTCATACAGAGCCACTTTCTACCGTCCACGCGGAAAGGTAGACGGTGGATCGGGACCGTTCATCTAGTGGGCCCTCTCTTAGACAGCCCATAGTTCCATGACCAACGCAATAATAGTACAATCCGAGCCATCCTTTTTCTCTCACCATCCTCCCTTGGATTGTCACCGTTAACTTTTTTCTCTCTTTTTCCCGCCAATGTGTCTCATGTTGCGGAATATCCGATCCCTACAAAAGGTGGACATACGACGATGATCACCTGGTCAGTAAATCAGGCCGATGCACTCATCAAACGGGACAGAGCATCAAAATCATCAGACAGCCGATGGTATAACTCATTGTACTGGTGTGGCCCATAAAGCTAATTTTGATTTTCCTTGTTATTTGGGGAGATGGAGTTGGAGTTGGAGTTGGAGTTGGAGTTGGGCTTGGGCTTAAAGAAGATGAGAGAGAAAAAAAAAAAACAGAGAGAGAGAGAAATTTCATAGAGAACGGAGGGCGGATGCTGGCGGAATTCATCGATCTTCCTGTGATGGCAGAGTGAAACCCATCCGGATGTACTCAGCAGCAGAGCTAGAAAAGGCCATTGGCAACACCAATCCCGGTTGGGAATATTCTTTAGGTGATGGAAATTATTACAAGGGAACCTGCCTTGGCCGTACCATTCTCTTAAAGAAGTACCGTGGACTCTCGTCTGATAGTCGTGATGATATTTTCAACGAGATGACCGTGTTATCACAGATGAAGCATAAGAACGTGGTGAGGCTCTTGGGGTGTTGCCTTGAGACGGAACTTCCCATGCTTGTCTTCGAATTCGTCTCCAATGGAAGCCTTGTTCAGTACAATATTGATGATGCGGACCTCTCCGGCCCGGGATGATGGATGACTCGGAACTCACTCAATGGGGCTCGGGATGATGGATGACTCGGATCTCACTCACATGTCATGCTGGCGCTCGTGCTAGGATTCACTTCTTGAATATCCCATTGTGTGAATCACATTAACATTTCTCACGTGTCCTTGGTTCAAAGTTCAAACTAAACATGGCATTGATGGGAGGAGGTGGAAATGAGATGGCCTCGTTTGAGGAGCTCCATGTCTTAGACCTGGTGGACCACCCAACCAATATCTCATCACACTGCCCCCATTCTCCCGTACAATGTTTTTTATTTTTATTATTTTTTCTTTTTATCTTTTTACCTATGCAAAAGGCTGGGTTCCTCTACAATGTTTGTAGAGTAAGCTTTTTCTTACAACTACGTGTATGGGGCCCATTTCAATGTCAAAATGATATCCACTCCGTCCATCATGTGTATGTATCCTCATGTTTTCCTTAAATACCAAAAATCAGAGTGACCCAAAACTCAGGTGATCCACACCACTTAAAAATAATGCATAAACCACTAAAATCAAGTTGTGTGGCCCACAAAAGTTTTTGATGGCCTATTTTTTAGATGTAAATTCATCCATGTACAATGAGTGGATCAACCTAATTTTTGTCCCTGGTGATCATCACGGCATGCCCCACCTTTTGCACGGATAAGATATTCTATATATGTGACACGTTGACAAGCCTATCCATCTGCAAGGAGTCTTCAAAGCAACGGTAAGAGATGAAACAGCTATTGGCCCACCATTGATGAGGAAAATCCAAGAAGAGCAATACATGATCTAGGGTGAGTATATACACGGTTCACGGTATGTTGGGACTAACATGGATGGACCCAACCAAGGGTCACCCTTCGCTGTATTCATGTTCTTGATACTCTATTTCAAGCCACGATTGAAAGGTCACGATTGTCCAATCCACAGTGGATCATGATCCATCCACCGTGGATTTCTGCTTACCAATGGCTTGGATCACTCAAACATGGGAGTGAGTGGTACAAACTGAAGAAGACCCGAGTATACTTCACATACCATCTATGAAAAATGCAAAAACGAAATTCCTGCGAGAGTAGAGGGTATTATAGTAATTAGGGGGTTCATGGCCTCATGGGAACGTGTGAAGATTGCATACCTTGAAAGAGAGAAAAGGACATTTGGCAAAGGGCCATCGGAGTCACATTCAATTGGATATTAAACTTGATATCTCTTCACCTACATATGGATGTATGCTACATTCCCATGCAGCCTCATCCTTGAGGCAACCCTCCCATTTTTATAGAAAATCCGTACAATGAAAATGGTAGGACCCACCATTAAGAACAATAGAATAGAAAAATTAGTCAGGTTGGTCTGCTTATTAGGAAGGCCGCATAACCGGAACTATGAACGACCGATGATATGAATCAATGTACAGTAGCGGCCCAGATAATGATGGATCTGCCTATATTTAAATATGGGAGTGATCTTCATGGTATTAGATATCGTTTTAATGGCACGGATTTCCTAAAAAGAAACATTTTATTGGTTGGAAAGAAGTACCTCCATGACACGTTAGCATACACCCGAATGTAGGTGATTGTTTCTCACTAAATTAATAAATGCCACGTATTATCACTGTCGAAAGTGCAAAGCGCATTCGTTTTCGTTGCGTGTTGGTTTGTGTCTCGACTCGGTTTGCTGATGACACAGATGGGGTGTATACTCCATCCTATCCATCCATCCATCCATCTAACAACCAGGTGGGCCATAGTTTCTGAAAGAGATGTATTGTCAGAAAAGAAAAAGAAAAATCTACCAAATTTTGCTAACATGTGGAACTGTTTCTAAGATCGAGGCCCACCTGCCAAGTGGATTGGCTTTATTTGTAGGCGAGTACATTTGCATGGTCGAACCCTACTCGATCTATGGCTAGGATATAGCACATGCTTGACACGTACACGGCTGGTGGAATGCAGATTTGGCACCTACCTTGTAGGTGTGATGGGCCCCGGTTTAAGCCAATGCACTTCTTACGTGGCTTTGGTTTAAGGGAAGCGGATTCGGTGTTACCCATAAGGTGGGGCCTACCTTGATGATATGTTATATATCCATGCCGTCCATCAGTTTCTCCAGCTCATTTTAGTACGTGGTCCAAAAATTTAAGCAGGTTCAAATTTCAGGTGGACCACATCGCAGGAAAGAGTGGCGATTGAGTGCCTCACCATTAAAATTTCCAAAGGGCCTTTGTAAGTTTCAATGATGTTTATTTGTCATCCAACCTGTTGATGATATCAAGAAGACCTGGATGAAGAGAAAATTCAAAGATCAGCTTGATCCAAAGATTTTTTAGCCCGTTTTTAATGGTAATTCATCACTGTTTCTAACGGTGTGGTCCACCTGAGATTTGGATCCTCTTCAGGTTTGGGATCGTGTACTAAATTAAGATGGAAAAGCATACGGGCAGCGTGGATATACAAAAAAATACATCAAGGTGGGCCCTATACGGTTAGGGAGTTCCCTGGTTTAAGGATCGAATCAACACCAAGGTTTTCTTTTGACTCGGTGACTCGTCAGATAGGACGTGGATTCGGGCATCCCGGAACAACGGAGGTCAGTGGATTCGTGACTGTGGGCCTACCATGTATGTGTTTTACCTACCATGCACGTGTTTTTAAATCCACGTAGTCCATCCATTTTTCTAACCATGCATGTGTTTTAAATCCATGTAATCTATCCATTTTTCTATCTTAATTAAGGCATGAACCCAAAAGTGAAGTAAGTAGACCACACCATAGGAGACATTGGAGATTGAACGGTCACCAATAAGAACTTCTTGGGAGCCATAGAAGTTGTGGATCAAGGTGATATTTATGTTTTCCCTTTCATCAAGGTCTGTGTACCTTATCAATAGGTTTGATGGCAAATAAATATTAGGGTGGGCCCTAAGAAGTTTTTACGGTGGTGTAGTCCACTTGAGATTTGGATCTACTTCATTTTTTGGTTCATGCCTTAAAATGAGCCGGTAAAATAGGACAACATGGATACAAAACATATACATCACCGTCGGCCCCACATTCACGGCTCCATTGACCTAAAACAACCCTTCAACAATCTATACTCTTAGTAATACTTTGTTAGTTGAATATTCTACTGGGTCATTTGGCACCGTGGATTGGAGGGGATTAGAGGGGATTGGAGGGGGTTTCAAATCTCCTTGGTTGTTTGGCAGCATAAAGTAGTTGGGGATTGCCAATCCAGGGGGTTCCTAATCCCCACTTTGAGGGGGTTTGTAAACCATGGTGAGAGCTTGGAGTACACGTAGAATCATTTCAATAGTTGCAGGTGTAACATGTATGTCACCGTACACTATCATTCTATTAGGCACATAGCCCACTAATGATGATAAGCACCGTCCAAACATTGTCCATATTAATCAATGATTAAAATTTGTTGGTTAGTCACTCAGACATGATCTTGTGTTTGTGGTCCATCGGAGACTTGGAATTTCATGATTTTCGGGCAAAGCATATATTTCAGTGGGCTTATCACAACCATAGTGGCAAAAATTATATTTCTCACTAATTAGAAGTATTAAAGTTAGTTTAGTAATTAAATTCAAACCCCTGTAAATATACCATGCATTAGTATTTTTGAATAAAAGTTGATTCACACTCCAGGGTGCCAAACACACTGGGAGGATTGCCAATCCAGGGGGTTTCCAATCCTGGGGGTTCCAAATCCAGGGGGTTCCAAATCCATGCTCCCAAACAGGCCCTACATAACTTGCTAACCAAATCACCAAGAAATAAACAACGCCTAACTGAGCACTTTGATTATAGACTAATGTCACAATAATTTCTAACATGTAGACCATGAGTGCAGTCGATGGTTCGACAGCAGACCGACCGGCTGCAAATGCAAACTGCATGGAACCATATGGCTTAAACTACGTGCTGCATTTAGCTGCATCAGTGAACCGAATTGCAGATGTTTCATTTTAGACCAGAGGAAATGACAGAATCATATAATAGGTATTGTACATTTCTCAGGCCAAGAGGTTGTGGCTTACCTTTTCAGTTCAGGCTTTTAGTTATTGAAAGTGCACATGATGGGCATCCACATTATATTTTCCTTCTTGATCATCTGGTTGTTGGCCAGCTATTGAAGTGCAGATTCTTCCAGTTGGGAGAGTTCTAGGTGCACAGGCCATCTACACAAGGTCAGTGACCATGGGCTGCACTTGTGCCATGGGAATTGCGGGTTATGATTCAATCTGAAGGCTCATTACTGCAATGTAATTTGATAGTGTATCCAAACATGCTTATACTGCTAATGCAGTTCCTGTTTCACAAGCTGCCCCAAATGCTGAGGCAGAAAAGCAGAACAACCAGACACCCAAGTGGGTCTTTAGATATCATCACAACTTGTCCTTTCCGAGAGGTGGGATGAACTGTCTGACCCACCACTGGGTTCTTGATTCTTTTGATTCGATTTCATAGATGAACTTTTCAATCATTGGATGTTCTTGAGAGAATGGGTCCATGAAAAATGTACCATCGAACTGCTACTCTATTGGTGGTTATCTTCTCCGTCTTGGAAGGGGAAGGCTTTTACAGTTTAGTATCTAGCATGCTAGCTGCCAGTTAGTTCATTAGTTCGATTTGGGTAGGTTCTTTTGTCTAGTGTCAATCAGAAAGCACCAAATGACTACTCGGTGGGAGAGACAAAAGTTATTGACAAGACACGAAGAGTGGTGGAGAAGCAGTTTTAAAACAGAATCATTTGATACCCAGGCAGATTGTGATGGTTGATACTTTAAGTCTCTTTGAAATTGTACACATGGCAGGCATTAGTTTAATTAAACTGCTGGACATGATAGATAGGTTAGTTTCCACCTTCAAATTGATCTCCAGTTCCTAATCTCTCTGATTAGTAAGCATTTGTTTGTTGAATCTGAACTAGTGACTGTTTTCACTCAGCCAGCTAAGAAATCAAATCGATGCCCATTTATGATCCATCTGAATAAAATTCTACAATTTGTATACTTTCTTAGCACTGCATATCAAACCATGTTACTCTGCCAGAAAGTATCACAACGTTTTCTAGACGCAAGAACTTAATCCACAAGATGGTCAGTATCACAGTTTTTACATTCTAGAAGGATAGCCAGATGGTCAACTGCACTATGGCTAATTAAATTATCAAAATATCCTTCCTTTTGACTATTCACGCAGTGTCGAATGGATCAACAGTCCTGATCACCACACATTTGCCATGTGTACAAAAGAGTCGTACAAGTAATTACTTGTTTCAGCAAATGAAGCTGACCCAAACTACAATCTTTACAAGGAATGGATGAAAAAGGGCAATCTACAGATTTAAATGGGCAAAGATATAATTGTTTGAGTAAACATGACATCTTTGTTCATTGGTACAGTTTGGCTCCCAAGTAATATTAGAAAGCCCTAAAGAGTGATCACAGATGTACAGTTTAATTGAATTGCATTGATTCAGTTTATATCAAATGGTAGTGATGTGTCTAGTATTCATGATGAGGAAGCAGCATTTAGACTCAACTCGAAAGTAGCACAACTGCAAGGAAGGAAATCGCAATAGGAGCCTACCATCTACACCCACCATTAGAGTGGCACACATTCTCCCTACTTTCATAAATACCATGGCACAAAAGTTGTAAGTATGAATGCCAGTATCAATCTGGGTGGGTTTAGATCATAGTTTGCAAACTTCAAAACTCGACAGAAGAGAATGCTCAGTCAAGTGGGTCTCTCCTTTTTTTTTTTTTTTTTCCCCCATAGTTTGCAAACTTCAAAACTCGACAGAAGAGAATGCTCAGTCAAGTGGGTCTCTCCTTTTTTTTTTTTTTTTTTTTCCCATAGTTTGCAAACTTCAAAACTCGACAGAAGAGAATGCTCAGTCAAGTGGGTCTCTCTTTTTTTTTCCCCCCTTTTGTATTTTGGTTTGTTTCTTCTTTTCTTTTTTCTTTTTTACCTCAAACATCATAAACACTGATACCCAGTAATATTTAATATTTAGAATCATAAATATTGTAGTCTCTGCGGGTCAAGCTATGTCAGGTTCTCCAAGTTTCGAGATGATCAAGCCGACTGAGTCTTGATTGAGTTGTGAACAAATCGACTTTAGTCGACTCGGTTGAATTAAGTAAGGGCTTTTCTCTCTTTCTTTCCTGTTCAAACATGTGTTTTGGATAGGGACTCCAAGTGCAATTTCTTCACTCCCACTTATTTGAATAGATAACTGTAATTCAATTCAATAGCACCCAAATGCAACCATAACTTCTCTACTTGCTACCATGCAAGTCTTCCTATAGGAAGCTATGGCGAATTCAACAAACATCAGACAAAACTGATGTCTGGAGTCTTAGCTTCACCCACCAACCAATCAGAGCTCTTATATCATGAAATTAAAGCACTATACATTCAATTTACATCAGATGTTTTTGTAAATTGTGAAAAATCAACAGATGCAAACACGCAAATTCACTAAGCAAGAAATAGAAACTAAGTTCAGATTTAAAAATAAAATAAAATTGACAAAGTAAAATGCATGCAATCTACCTACAAAGATGTCGATGTCGATGCCGTTGATGTTCGCTGCTTATTTCCAAGAATGATTACAATGACAGTCACATCATCATGATACTTTCTCCTCCTCCCAGCAGGTATTCTCATCAACTCTTCTGTACTAAAACCTAGAAAAACACTGTGGAGGTCAGATCATGCAACAAAACAAACTAGCATGTATGCAATCACCAGGCAGCAGCATGAACCCATCCTGATTCCCAAGAGAAATGCTACAGCCACTCCCTCATGCAAAGTTGAGGGTCTTCTTCACAGTGCACTTGCGAATGTGGCACGTGCGAGGTCCAGGCTATTCACCGGAGAGGAACAATAGCAAACATGCGCTGACCGAAAAAATCAGGCTGCCAACTCATCAGTTGGTCTCGGGGAAGCATGTACATTGAATGGGGACCCTCATTTGTTTTCTCTGACTGTTGATTTTTCTTATACAAGCGTGCCCACCTGATGTTTGGGGTGGGGCATTTTGACAGATGACCTCACCAAACGAATGGCCCACATCTTGCAGACTTGCCACATTGCATTTCAGGAGTAGTTTCCATATGGATACTAGCAACTAGCCATATGATGGATCGATTCCCATATTGCTAGAAAAATGATGTGGTTGAAATTGACAATGAGGAAAATTGTATGAAAAATGCAATTTGCGCTAGTTCCTGCAACATACCCGCACTTTCAGCAGCTCTCATCACAAGCTGCTCAACCAGATGTTTTGCGGGATCACCAAATGGGTTATCTCGGATAAACAGATGAACGAGCTCCACAACTTCATCATTGCTAAAGAAATCGAATAATCCATCACTCCCAAGAACAACAAACAGGTCATTCTCTGATATTCTGTGACTTGTGGTGAATGGATGGGTGTAAACATATGGTGGACTGCACAAATTGCGAACTCGAAGAATGCCCATTAGTGCATCATTCATTTTGCTCTGCTCAAACAAAAAGTAAAAGAATATCAGATCGGTGGGGACTCCCCCATGCAATGTGCAGTAATGAAAATAATTTGCTATTATATGATCCTCGCCCCGAGAAAAATAATAATACACCATGTTTACAGATTTTGGGGCCAATGGGTTGGTAATAAAAACCATTTGTCAGATGCTTTTGATCTCGAATGGACCGTGACTGAAAGATCTCCCAGATTGGAAGATCCAAGCCTTTGGCCTTTCTTTTTTTTCTTTTTTAGTTGAATGTGGATCTATGCTGTATTTCTTTTCTAAACCACTATATCAGGCATACAGCCAAAGGGTTAAAATTGACCCATTGAGGAAATCTGTGGGACATACCCCAACTACCATGGTGACCATTGCATCAACAGTATGCATCATTGGACCATAGGCCCCACTTGTGCAAACTAAGGATCCCAAGGCTGCAAATAATATAGATGTCCTTGTGTCAGGGATCATATACTCTCTGATATTACCTTTTTCAGGTAACCAACTCCAAATGCACGGGTTAGTTTCAGCTTTCCTTTCAATCTTCCGCTGACAATGACTGAAGGATCATCAGGATGATCAGCCAAAACTTGCCTGCACTCTATCTCATTATCAACAGAATGAGTTTCTGTGAGTTGGATGGATTTCAATAAACCATTTTCACAAGAATTACAAGTCGCCAGTACAGCTCGGCTATCACCCAAATTTAGAATGTACAGGTCCTTCCCATGAAGAAGCACAACAAGGACACAGGATCCAACACAGACTAAATCAGGTCGATCTTCCATTTCCTGTTCAACCATACACATGAAATCATTCTCAGCTTGGGCAAGGGCACGACAAAGGCAATCGATCACTCCAAGACGGAAAGATTCACATGAGAACTCCTCATCCAGATAATGGGGAAGCATGGTTGATTTGCTTTCAGTGTCTGAAGTCTCAAATTCATTGGATAAACCACTTTTGACAGTGTTGCCTTTTAATGAACCTTCGAGAGAACTTTTAGATGAACTGGCTTGCTGCTTGGTACGCCACTCCAACAAATGCAGGTAAAACCCAATGTTCTCATACAGGGTTCCTGCCAGAAAGTCAGCTGCATCCCGCCCATTAAATCCATCATACACCCCACAAAATAGCCATCCATTTTCTTCAGAACATACAGCTTGGACTCGATCTTCCCCTGCAGCTCCACCAGCCATTTGGACATCCACAGCATTAAGAAAGCTTGATGATTCAATCCTTGTAGGAGCGCTCATGGGTTTCAATAAGATTCGACCGCTTTCAAGCACATCATTCTCTGTTGATATGCTGCTACCCAAGGTAGACATGCTGCTATGAGAAGATGATGATACAAGATCTAACCTAGAAAGAGAGGGAGAAGATGCCATCCTTCTAAATGACCTTGGAGAATCGAGACCGGGCAGGATTTCTTCTCCAATGAGACCTTTACAAATGTTGGTGTTTGCCAAAGTAGCATTAGCACTGAGGGCAGCACCAGACAGACAAGAAAATGAACTACTCCTCGACCTGATGTTCAGGTTTGGGATCGGAATCCCCATTGGAAAGTCAAACTCATGGGGTACCTCAAAAGAGATGTTCTGGTTCATATTGCACTGATAGCCAAAACTAACACTAAGCTCACCAGAAGACTCAGTGATTTCTTCAGATCCATGCATCGCTTCTGGAAGGGATGGTGGATCTTTTGACTTTGAGATAACCAATTTCTTCAGGGATGTCCGTTCTTCAACAGAAAGTGTAGATCCCGCATAGGTGCAAAAGACAGAGTTTCAACCATTTAGAGACACGCAGAGCCTGTAAAAGTTCAGATACTATGATGGTCATTGATACGTCATAATATAAAGAAACTCTTCAACATTTTTGGAGCTTATATGCCTAATCAATAGTTCATTTGCAACTAAATATAGAGGGAAAAAAGAAAACAAATATATACGACATTTTATGCCGAACACGGTGAAAGAGAAACGATAACTATTCGCTCACTAAAAGACCTTTCCCTTCCTTCTCAAAAGGCTATACATGTGTCTCAGAATTCAAGATTGTGTTATTAAGAATTCACTGATAGTACGGCCAGCCCTTCCTGTGGGAGTCACAGAAAAGTAAGCAATCCCCAAAAAAATTTGATAAGGACTATCTATCATCAAGTTCTCATAGATGATAGATCTATCAGTGCAGCTGTATCTTGCTAGCATTCTAACAGCCACTACCAACCTCTGCTGTTCAAGTTTCTGTCTATGGTCCACTTAATAAAACTTTGTGGTTGTTGCTCATGCCATGTTACATATGCTTCTTCCTCCTGAAGCAGGTGGAAGCAGTTAGCACAAGCCCAAATTGGCAGTTAAAAGAATCTTGCAACTAAGGTTAGAGCAGAAATTCCTTATTCCATGGCACAATAGGACCGAGATCCAATCCACTCATCAGAATGGCACCACTATATTATCAGGTTGATACACCGGTTGGGTGGGGCACAGTTAGCAAAACAAATGAACGGCTTTGAAAAACTTGGCTGAAGTTTTCTAACCCATCCACCTGTTTCTAATATCTGGGCCCACATGCTGAGTGTATCAGATTTAGTTTTGGGAAAACATGTAAAAGTTTGGACCAACCTGATGGATGGATTGAATCTCGCACCTAAGTGCCATGCTAGCACATGTGTGGCATGTACATCCGTTCAAATGGTCTCAGTTTCTGTAGCTGAGTGGTCATTGTGGACCAAGGAACCATGCATAGAAGGGACGCACAAGCATCACAAGTAAATACCGGAGGCAATTGGTTCAAGATAACAATTTGCTATTGGAAATTGATTTTAAATCTTCAATAGGGAAGGAAAACGGTCAATGATGCCCTCTAGAGATGTTGGAACACATCAAACACGATATGAGTCAACCGGAGCACAGCTAGCCATCTAAGATACTGCAAATAATAGAAAGCAACATACACAAACATATCATCCATTACAAATGACTGACATGATTCTCCATGCTGATGACCCAAAGTCCTAACCAAGTTCAACCTAAATACAGTACTCTCTATACACTCCATTTCAAAAGGCCTTCTCTACGTTTCACAAAAGATCTCCACATTTTAGTTTATGTTAACCAGAATTGAGAAGAATTCTCAGATTCCATTGCAATTAAGAGCACGAAAAAGCTGGTTACTACTAGAGCAAGTAGGAAGGTAGTAGAGAACACAATCTCCATCCACCCCAACCATGAGAGTAACTACAATTAGAATTCTATCTATAAATTATGAGCACAGGAAGCGCCCCTGTGGCTGCTACAGGCTAAAATTGCCATGGTTTCATGGCAACCAAAGCCAATACCTTGAGCTGGTGAGAAGCGATAGACTAACTTGCCTTTTGAGTAGGTGTTGATCAGAGCCGTTTCGCATTAGAAACTTAACCAAGACATTTCTAATTAGCAAGATTGATTTGAGATTTATGTCATCATGAAGACTGCATTTTAAAATGAAAACCCAAATTGCAATTTCCCATATGTCAAGTCCTTTGTCCAACTTGAAATTATTTGAATCACAATTGGGCACCCAATCCCTCATTAGGAATAGTGTTGGCTGGTCCACAAATCAGGTGGACTGCGATCTTAAAAAAGATGGAACAACTTAAAAAACATCAGCCAGGTTTTCTTCAGCCGTACACTTGGCCCCCTTGGTTTAATGGAAAAGTACCTTACAGAGTACTTCTAATATATCATCTGTATGTATTGGGAAATCTTTGCCCCTTGTTTAGTCAATTGTTGCCACTTCCTGTTTTGGCAATAACTTAGTCACTTAGAAGACAAACTGCATATAGAGCTTTCAGACCTATAAATATTATTCAGAAGTCAATTGCAGTGTTGTGGTATACTTTTTACATCCATTAATACATCATAGCATGTTACTTGAAATTCCATCTCATCATTAGAAACTTAACCAAGACATTTCCATTTAGCAAGATTGATTTGAGATTTATGTCATCATGAAGACTGCATGTCTCTATGAGCAATCTAGGCGAAGAGGAACCACAAACAAAAATAGGAGAAACCAACACAGAAGCACCTTTAACTGAGAAAGCAAATAGAGCTCATCTTGATCAAGTTTAACAAACTACAGGATTAGCTAGATGGATACGGATGCTCATCGTGATCATTTTGTTCCAAAATTGCATCACTACCGCACAGAGAATAATAAGGGGCATTGAATCATTGTAGTTAGCAATGTGCCTTCTCCAAATAAAGTTTCTGAACAATACCTCAAAATATGCAATGCAGTTTTTATTTAGAATCACGATAGATTCATCAAGTTGGCCAATACCCAAAAGGCATATCCTACAATCCTCTTGCACTCTTAAAATTGAAATAAAACCATAGTTCAAAGGACTAAAAACATCACAGGGAGACAAATCCAGTCATATCGAGGTTCAGATACATTGTTTCACCATAGAAGTTACTACAACTAGATATTATTGCCAGGATTGATGTTTTAATATGAAGGAAATTGAGGCATGGTTACAAAAATCTTCATGATTACCGTGAAGAAAATTGTCGACATGGTGACTAAATTAAAACCATCAGGAGCAATGGACGGCTGCCACGAAAAGGGCGGTCTTCTCCTTAACAAATGAACCCATGAGCAAGACGCAACTAGGGTAGTTTGAAAACTTTGTTGGTTAGACACACTATTCTGTCATCACATGTTAAGAAGACAATCCATCAGACAAAAGAAAGCATGAAAATCATCACCTGCCGAGAAGACAATCTATCAGAAATAAAGGAAGCATGAAGAAGAAACAAAAGGAAGTCGAATCAAAACTTATAATGGGAAGAATACCACTGTTTCCATTCTTCAAATCGCATGCCTCATCTGCTCATGTGGAAACTCCATTTTCCTCACCCCTTTGAATATTCTCTCCTACAAAATCAACAAATAGCATATTTTCTATGAAACCACCTGGGTGCAGTGCTACTGATTAGCCATCTGAAATTCTCAAGTATCAAGCAACTCATATAAGTTCCAATTTATGGAAAAAGCTCAACTTCAGACTATTAGCTTAATTCGCCGTATCCATGATTGCAGTTCTAATATGCGAGAAAAGATCTCAGCCACTAAATACAAACTATGAAGATCCAAGGGTGGTTGACTGATCTAATCCATATCGACACAATAACATAAAGCAAATTGAGAAAAGGAAATAGAACATGTAGATGCTGAAAACCAAAGAGAAATATGCAGGAAATGCAATTGGAAGATGGTCCTGATCTCCAACATTTCTGCTGGGTTTTTTTTTCAGTTTGTATAAGTTGGGCCCACAGTTTACCAATCCAGGCCATTGCTAAGATGGGTCCCACCATGAATGTGAAACCCTTTGATCAATCATCACCAAAGTGACAGTTTGAAAAGAACAAGACAAAGAATATCCACATTCGACGGTGTTACAATCCCAACAGTATAAAGAGCCTAGCTTGACGTGTTCTATCAGTCCTGAGGCTTTTAGAGTATTGGTCAGGTTCTTAACAATTTGTATCTGAGCCAACACCACGTCTTGTGTTCGAATCATGGAAGGGGTGACCTGTGGAAAGGGCAACCTGGACAGGAGCGAAAGCTGCCACAGCATAGAAAGGGCTACCTGGACAACTAGAGTGCAGCCACCAAGTGGAAAGGGCTACCTGGATAACCAGAGTGCAGCCACCACGCCCCAGAAAAGATGCCGAGTGAGAGTGAGCCGCCACAGACATCGGCTTCGGAGCGTGGTGAAATGTTACTATCCCAACAGTTTAAAGAGCCTAGCTTGACGTGTTCCATCAGTCCTGGGGCTTTTGGTGTATTGGTTAGGTTCTTAACAGACAGATTAAAAAGAGCAAAGATCACTGATAAGGATGTTCCAATCCAGGATGTTCTTGTCCCACCATTGGAACCATCGTATCGATGTTCTAGCAATCAGTAAGAAATTACAAATTTGCTGTATACAGATTAAAGCAAAAGCTCCGATTTGCAGAAACACTCCACTATTGCTAATCGTGATTAAGGGGCAAAACCAAGCTTCAATCACTGAATAAGCGTAATTAATCTCATAATAAAAACTACAAGATGAAGAAAACATGCAAAAAAGGCGAAGAGAAAAAACACAGATTTCCAACTCTACCACAACGACGAACCAATACAGCAAGTCTTTCTCTAAATCAGAGAATCTTAATGCTTGATTTACTTACAGAAATCGACCATAGGGAGATGTGAACGTGGGTTAGGGTTTGTGGAATCGGAGTTTTTTTAATGGCGTTTTGAGATCGAGAGCCGGTTTTTTTTGGGTTGGGAGGAAAAAAAAAACAGTTGACCTTCTCAAAGCAAGAGAATGAGGGAGTTGAAATAGCGAGGCAAGTGAGAAAAGATCGGCGATTTATGAGGCGACTCGACGCGATTCTGGCGTTGTGAAAGACGCCAACGATCGCAGGTCATCGACACGAACGCCGGTCCCGCAACGGAGAACCGCGACAACACGTGGCGTATGGGAACTGGGCTGCTGCCACGCGAGGAGCTGGCGTGCAGGATTTCTCTTCCTTGTTCTGACACGACGCCGCGAGGCCCGTACGTCGTGTTATTTACTTCGTTTAAAAATAGAGGATTGTATAGATGAGCTGTCTCAATCTACGAAGCGCATGCAGAAATCCACACCGCTGAAATAGTGGGGCCCACTTAGATTCGTTATTCATAGAAAATCAGATTGATTTAGGCAATCAAATTTGGATGGTTTACATTGAAGCACGTGTACTGTTGATGCTTTTCCTCCGTTTTCAACAAACGAATGGTCCAACAAAGGTCAGGTAATAGTTCACAGCTTTAAGTTGTGGTGTCTCTGCCCCTGTGGATTTGGCATGCAATTTCCTCAATCCAGACCATTCAATTTATACGATGCACTGCAGATGGAGCACAACCAAAATAAGCATGTTCGTTGAGTGATCCTAGCCATCCATTTCGTACCCATCAAATGGATGGTCAAACATAAGATTATCAGCAGTCCAAATTCAAAGGCCGTGATTTCTGTTTTTCACTGCTCCATTCACAATGACCCGCAATTTAGACGGTCCAAATTGCTACACCATAATATCATTTGTCAGTGGATGAAAATGGTGGTGAACTTATTTCCCCTTAAAATGTCACTTCAAATGACGTAATCAGATCTACAGTCTCGTGGCTTTCATTTAAGTCAGCCATGGACCCCACCTAAAAGTGATTGGCCCTGGTTCGTTGCGTGCACTCCCTATTACAATAGACTTTGTGGAGCCTCTTTACAAAGATCCTGTGGTAAAAGAGTCCATGGCATCGGCTCGACTCAGCTCGGCCACTAGTTGACCCTGGATCGAACGCGGCACAACTCGGTCCTCAAACCTAATTGGCTAGCTTGGCTTGGATTGGTCGACACACCTAAACTGCACCTTTAAAAGTCCTCTGTATGTAAAACAATAGCAATGATTTTACATGTATTTTACCAAATAATTTCTAAGCAACAAAAACTAAGAAAAATCAATAAAAAAATAGTATTTGTTTCATGTACAAACATTCCTCGCAACTGGCCACACTTCGTTGAGTCATTTTATCAAACACTTGGTGAACAACATTAATGACAAAGTAACTGAGTCACCGAACTAGATTGATTGAAGCTAGATTAGAGCCAAGTCAAGCTAGGGTCTGCTTGAACTCGGCTTGAACTCATTTTCGAACTCAAAAAATCAGCTCAACTTAGCTCGAACTCAACTTCGAACCGAGTCGAGTAGAATTTTTTCAACTCAGTTGTGTACACCCCTAATCTAGACCAACGGGCAACTTTGATATGGGCTTTTCTACAAGTAAACAAAGGGCCATTAGGCCCATTTGCCCATGGGCTTAAAACTCACTTGGAAATTGCATACGTGGCATGCAATTAATTCAAATTATATTGTCCAAATCTTGGGTCCCAGTTTAAATGTACCATGAATTAAAAATTACACTTATTTCATATATGAATAACATTTATTGGAGGGAATTCACATTATACTGTCCAAATATTAGGTCCTAGTTTAAATGTATCATGAATTAAAAATTACACTTATTTGATATATGAATAACATTATTAGAGGGTTAGAAATGAAAAATATCCAACGGTCTGATTCCAAGAAACAAGTGTCCATGAATCATGAGTCAGGATTGTAATTTAGTTGTTTATTTGAATTAATATATGCCACATGTAACATTTCTAAATGCCCGCGTATCAAGCATCGGACACCACCATGGCATATAATCTCTCTGGTGGACAAAAACGGCTTTGCTTCCGGTGGGCAAATCAGACTGCGTACTGAGTTGCTTCCGGTAGGCTATTATCGTACTGACTTAACTCTGTTGGGCCCATCTTGAAATTATGTAGGTTTTCCACGCCATCCATCCGCTTTTAAAGCTCATTTTAGTAGATATACCCAAATTAAAGCATATCGGAATCTCAAGTGGATCATACCACGGGAAACAGTGTGAATAATGATTTACACTATTGAAACCTTTTTTAGGCCCCACAGTAATATTTATTTGTCATCCAAACTGTTAATACAATCACACATGGATGAAGGGAAAACCAAAATATAAGCTTGATCCAAACTCATGTGACTCTAAAAGAAGTTTCAACGGAAGAAGTTCAATTTACACTGTTTCTTTTGGTGTGGTCTATTTGGCCTTTGTATATGCTTCAATCTTTGTCTCAAGCCATAAACTTTTATAGTAAAATGGATGGACCTCACAGAGTTTAATAAGTATGCTAAGGGCGTGTTTGGCCAGACCAATCCCTTGGGATTTGGTGGGATGGAATGGTTTTTAAGGTAATGATGGTGGTGTCATTGTTTGTCTGTTGATCCCATGGGTTTGGGATAGCCCATGGGATATCCGGTAGGGTGTTTGGATGGTCACAAATGGATGGGTTTGCATCTCCATTGCTTCTCATGGTGTGCCCTACTCACTGTTTTATAGCTGCCTCAAAACAACCTCATGGCATTTAGTAGGCAGGTGAAAATGATAGATGGAGTAGATATCTCATTGATATCTTGGTGGGCCCTACATAGCGGTGAAAACCTTTGTCTCGGTATCTATGGAATCCAGGTGCTGCGTTCGAGATGGGGTGGAATGGTTTTTATCCTGCCGTTCCAAACAGAGAAGGGGATGGGATTTAAACAGTATAACCCATGTAAGAAGTGGATAACCCATATCCAGCACCCGGCCAAACACGCCCAAGGGTGCATTTGGTGCATGGAATTAGATAGGATTAAGCAGGACGAAATTGGATCGTTTGCTTTTTCAAAATTTGGATTACAAAGAATCCATTTTAAACATGAGATTTGTAGCAAATGCTTTTCAAAACCATTTGAAATTTAAAATGTAGTATGCCTACATTAGTGTTACCAAGTTCTTTGGGCCTCATCATAACATATAGAATATATCCGGACCATCCAGCCATTTTTTATGATCATTCTAGGGCATGAGCTCGAAAATAATGTAAATCGAAAGCTTACATGGACCAAACCACATAAAAGCAATTTAGATTGAATGCCTATGAATTCCATCAACATTTGGGAAGGATGAGAAAGGTTGGGATAAGGAAGGATATAATGGAATCGGATTATTGAGTCAATATGCTTTTATCATACTAAGTAAATTCTGTTGGGCCCACCGTGAACTCATGTTGTTTATCCACACCGCCAATCCTCTTTTCTATCTCATTTTAGCGGATGAGCCCAAAATCGAAACATATCCAAAGCTCAAGTGATCCATGCCACAAGAAACGGTGGGAATAATGATTTTCACCGTTGAAACCTTCTCAAGGCCCACAGTGATGTTTATTTGTCATCTGACCTATTTATAATATCAAAAGGACATGGATGAAGGGAAAACACAAATATCAGCTTGATCCAAAACTTTTGTAGTCCTAAAGAATTTTTCAATGGTAGATGCTCAATTCACACTGTTTCATGTAGTGTGGCCCATTTGAACTTTTTATACACTTGATTTTACCACCATTAAATGAAATTAAATTATAAAATGAATGGACGGAGTGGATAAAATCAATACATCATAGTGGTTCCCACATAGTTTACTTAGTACTTCGTTGATATAATTGCATTTGGTCCTCTGTCAACATTCGAAGAGGATGAGAAAGGTTGGGATTGGGTGGGATGGAATTGCATTGGGTCCCATGCAAGATTTTCGTGGATTTTGAAATGCACTTGTGAATTTGGTTAGTTAATTACAATTTCATGGTCCACTAAATAAGATTTTGTTTAATCTAGTGTTTGCTCATACCAATAATTTTATACCAAACACCGATTGGATGGCTAAATTAACATGATATTTCCCAACATGCAATCATTGTGCAATAATGATTAAACAGTAGGGCCGCCGCCTTCTCCTTAGTCATGGTAGTGTGTTATATCAATCAGGACCAACCATCAAGTGGACCCTTTCATAGATGGCCTATGTCTAACAAATCAAACCAATAGAAGAATCCTAGCCATTTATAATACTATCGTAAGTGTGCGAGTAAAGGTCCAGTGGCTGAGGATGGAGCAATGCCGGTACAAACTACAACGTACTTGGATAACCAGCCATTAATAGCCCCAACTAATATCCATTTGTTCTTGATTTATGCTATGAATGAGACACCACCATCATTTATTTGATGAAACCAAGATAATGTTTCTTTTAATATTTCGTTTGTCTTTTCCTTGGAGAGGTTTGCTAAAATACGTCCGAACCTTTGGTTGTGGGGTCATTTTTCAATTATCCAAAACTGTTAATATGGTGACCTCACCTAAGATGGGAGATATTTAGAAAATAGATACTCTTACATTGGATATTTGTACCTTTTGAACATCGACGGTCTTCCTAACCTTTCGATATTCGAAGGGTTGGGTATTTCAATTGGATAGTTTCTGATATTTCTTCCTCGTCTAATTTAAAATTCAATTCAAATTTCATACTTAAATTTAAATTAATTTAATTCTTAAAGATAATTCTCAATAAAAAATAAATTCAAAGGAAAACTTGCACCGGACTAATCTATTAGTGGGCCATGCCCATCGTATGAATGATTTGGATAATTGAAAATGACACTAATGCAAGATATAAATTTTAGATGCATCTTATTACAATTGGTAGAAATATGTTGTTTTAGATAAATAACAATTTAGAACACAAGGAGAATAGAGGAAAAATATAAAGAGACAATCAGATTTATCAAGTTTAAGGCTTGACTTGAATAGTTAATTTCTTAAGATAAATTAAAATTTATAAAATATATTCAAGATACAATGAACTCTTTGAAAATTTTCATTATGAAATCAAATACAAGAGTACTATGGAGAGAGAATGTTTTTTTTGAATTTATAATATATTTATTTACTTATTAAAAATAAGTTTTATTTTTGAAATTTATTTTTATTACAAAAGCGCAACATGTTTGCCTAGATGCTGATAATCATAGTACAACATCTAACCTATCAACTAAAGTTGCATGGATGCCGAAATCCGGTCAATCCAACCATCATGTAGACCCCACTTGAACTTAGGCCTGTTTATGCATTTCTCTAACATTTTCAACTGTAGGCCCCATTTAATGATTGGACAAGCCTCCTTTAAAATTTCCATCCATCAATTATGTATGGTGTGAGATATGTGTTCAGTGACCGTCAGGAAGTGAGTAGCCCACAAAATAGAAAAAAAAAAAAAAAAAAGTGCTGTCTTAAGATACTCAAATACAGAACATATTGTCATTTCAATCAGCACGGATGTGACATCATTTTTAGTTTTATGTACAACAACTCTGAATTATTTGCATGCACCCATTTTCCAATTTTTGAAGCGCAATAGAAAATGTATACCATTTCAATTCCTAAATTAAAAACCGCAGTCACATTCTATAAATCTACCAGGGTGTGATATATCTTACTTCTTCAAAGCTTGAAAGAACAGATTACTTGAAAATTGGATTACTTTAAGTTCTTTTATTTTTTGACAATTTCTATTTTGTGAGACATAAGGTAGGTGGCCTTAACCGATCACGAAGGGTCAAGGTATGAAAAATAGTACTCTTCTTCTGATGTGGAAATGGCCAGAGATATTTTTTTGTTCTTAGTACTGACACCATCACGGGCTGCATGTGCTGTGTATTCGAGCCGTAAAGCTGGTGGGCCACGCCTCCTTCTCTCTCTCTCTCACTTGAGAGTGGAAGATACGTTTTTCTCGAGTAATTCCCTATGCTGGTAGATATGCATGCGCATACCCAACGTGGAATCATCCGTGTACCTCAATTTAAGCAGTTGACATAGATGATCTGTCTACCTCAATCTAAATCCTTGATGTCATGTGCCTATCAAAAGATTCAATGTTCCCACTGTCTGATTTGTGGCCATTGATTGAACGGTTAAAATGAAAGGAAGTTATTTGGGAAAGTTTGGAATAGGTTTAGTTCTGTGGGCCCCACTGTTATGCATGTTGGACATCCACACCTTCAATTAGGTGCACCCTTACATGGTGAGCCATGGGCCTAAAGATCAGGCCAATCCATTACCTTAGGTGGGCCACACCATAAACAACAGTTCAGAGTGTATCCCCATGTATTGAAACCTTCCTAATTACTCAAACGGCCTACATAGATGTAGTTTAGACATCCAACCCATCCATTGTGTGCGTCCCATTTGGACGAGGGATCATACCAAATTTCAGGGTATAGCCGCACCAAGTCTTTTTAGATGTTTTAAGCACGCTTTCATGTGGTTTTAGATTGTGTGGCCCAGATGAATTCTAGATATAGATGATTTTTGGGACATACCATAACCAAGCGAAGAGTTGTAATCAAACTAAAACTTCTTCTTCTTCTTATTATTATTATTATTATTATTATTTTACACACGCGCACAAACACCCCCACACACTCACGCTAGTGGAATTTCACCACCTATGGGTACCTGAACCTTGGCTGGGAGTTGAAACTCTTCCGAGTCTACCACCCGAGCGAGTAAAGACCCTAATCAAACTAAAACTTATTATTTATAGTAAAAGCAAAATTAAAATAAGAAAATGACTCTCAATCAAATGGTATTTCGCAAATCCATCCTGCGCAATTGGACGTAGCAGGTTGGGTGGTTAAAGTAGCTCACTCTATCCAAAAATTTATATTTTACATCAGATAAGTCATTCCAGATTGCAAGATAAGCTCAATTTAATGTCCGACGGTCCAGATCACTTCTGTCGTCGACCAAGCCTTTTATGATCCATCTTGGCCATGAAACTGTCCGCAATCCGCCCTACATCATTTGTGCGGTGTGATTTTAATTACACGTGCGCCACACACAATATCCAAGAGCGTGCATATAAACCATCTCAATTCTGCCAGAGTATAAACCTTCTTCACCTAAACAAAAACAGCCACTGGTCAAGATACTTAAATACCACAAGCCCATGTCCACTAACTCTAAGATAGATAGCATCTAATCAGTCCAATCTATGTGGGACCCACGATTTGGACCATTGGATTGAGGTAGACATCTGCATGTGCATAGATCGTCCTGCTCTGACTTGGTACTTGTCCTTTTGGACGACAGTGATTGGTGGATTTCTTGGAGCGAGCAGCGACTAGAACCACCAATTTTATTTTTTTCTTCCCATCCACTAGTCTGTAGTGGGATGCAACAACAAGTCAAAGCAGGCCATCGGATGGTGTGATCTTGCGGCCCTAAGCTTCCTAAGCCTCTATTATTATTTATTTTCAAATGATGAAATGAACCCATATTTCAAAAGCAAAAGGAGATTGGGGCTTTTTCTTCTTTTTTATTTAACTTTTTTGGACGACCAAGGTTCACGTTTGTTCATTTGATTATTTTATTTTATTTTATTTTATAGGTTCATTCATTCCATTGCGCTGGACCTGCCGGCCACAAATAGGCATGCTGTCAGCCGGCTAGTGCTGAGGTCTGTCTAAGCCTAGGCCGGAGCCTGACCCATGATGATTTTCCACAGATTGAGGCTGGCCTGAGCCCAGCCCATGACCATTATCCAGAGCCCGAGCTTCATCCCGACTGCCAACTTCTTTAGCAAGATCCGGGCTGTTCATTAGGTGTTGTCTATCAAGCATGATAAAGGACGAAAATTCCCTTCAAACCCTAAACAGTCTGGTTCGGACTTAGCCTGTTTAGTAAACCGGTAATCAGGTCTAGTATTCCAGCTCAAGTCCAGGCCCAAAGACAGATAGCTGCCCAGCCCATTGAGGAGTAGACACAAGCAATGGCTACATCTCCCATCTCATCTGGATGAAATTGTATCGAGCCAAACCTTGGAAATGCAGATTGGATCTGGAAAGAGATTTCGTGGACAGGCGTGATAGGATGTCTGCAACAGTGGCTTTAGTTAACAAGACGAGATTCATCTCCATCTTACTCCACTCTCTATTATAAATAATTGTAGGCTTGTAGCAGCCATGGACGATTTTGCCCTCGCATTATCTCTTCACGCCATTGGTTGAGAGAGGGTAAATTTGACATGAAAATGTAGTTGCTTGGTAAAGAATGGTTCACATTTCATGGCATGATGAATGGCATAATGATGTAGAGTGGCTCGCGGATAGTTACATGGCCAAGATGGATCAAAAAAGCCCCGATCGACGATATAAGTGATCCAGACCATCGGACTTTAAATCAGGCGTATCTCGCAATCCGGAATGAGCTATCTGACGTAAAATATATAATTTTGGAGTAGAACGAGCTACTTTAGCCAACCAACCCTGCTACGCTGGGTTACCCAAGCTGGATTTGCAAAATACCGCTAGATTGACCGTTTTCCTATTTTAAATTCGTTTTTACTATAAATAGTAAGTTTTAGTTTGATAATAACTCTTCATCTGTGGAGTTGCGTCTAATGTGAAAAGAGCTTAGAAAAATTAGGAGAACAGTTTGGTGAAGCTAAATAGGACACTTACTATTTTTGGCCGAAAACCTTGAACACTAGTAGACATTATGGACGTCTATAAATGGTAAGTTTACTATTTATAGTAAGTCGCGAATTTTAGGAGTTTTAGTTATGATTTAATTCTGATTTCTTTCCCATTGCTTGGTATTCCTATTTAAAAGGTTGTGAACTTGTTTTTATTCATTCAATAATTAATTTTGAATTTATTAGAATTTATTTCTATTTTCTGCTTTCTTTCCTCGTGGATTCGAGAAGTCTCTGTGAGGTGTCCAGAGAAATTCCATGTATTCGGAATAGTTATCCTCTTGAGGAAGACGTTGCTCGACCTCACGTCCTTTCCTGCATCACCTAAATTCAATTGGCTTCTTTCACTTGTTATCTTATCTGCACGTGTCATGCTCCTTTGGATTCATTATGTTGTAAATGTGAAATCCACTCTATCTAGATCAAACTTGTTTTTAAAAAAATGGACATGAATGATAACAATGCGAACAATGTAAAATTACTCCCACCTGAATTTTTTTTTATCAAGTTGCTTTTGTATTTTCCTCTCAACTATCTTATTGTTGTTAGACCTGATTAATAAGTTTTTATTAAAGATATACTACATGGTGGCCACATACAAATTTCTGATTGGCATTTCATTCCAATTATTTCATATGATATGCGGCACGTGAATTCGAGCACCGTTTTCCTCATGGGGATAACTGATCGAATCCTGATGAATGAAATAAACGAGTTCACAACCCTTAAACTTATTATTTATAGACTACCGTGAGGTGTACTAGTACACGGGGTTTTTGGCCAAAAATAGTATCCTATTTAACTTCACCATGTTGTTCTCATAGTTATTGGGTGCAACTCAACTGTTGATTTGATGGTATTTCGCAAATCCGGCTTGCGCAACCCGACTTAGCAGGGTTGAGTGGCTAAAGTAGCTCATCCTACTCCAAAATCATATATTTTATGTCCAATTATTTATTTTGGATATGTCCGTTTTAAGTTCTGACTGTTCGAATAATCTGCGTCTCTGATCGGACCTTTTCTGGTCCATCTTGGTCATGAAATTATCCTCAACCCGCTCTACATCAATATGGCCCATCCAAAGTTGCCGCTGCTAGATTTTTGACCTCAAGATCTAACTTTGAATATAGAAGCTGATTAGCTGGTTTCACGCACCACATAAAAAGGGTGGTGCATAGAATTCCTCATCTTACTCCACCTTCTTATTTTTATTTTTATTTTTATTTTTCCTCTGGAAAGTCTCTGACTTCTCTTTCCAACCCCTCTTGGAAACTATTAATCAAGTGTAACTCACTAAGATGAGAATAAGATACAAAACTCAGCAACGGAATAATGTTCCCATTAGTGTATGTAACTCATACAAAATACGATGTGAATTGTAGAGTTTTTGAAGTAATTTAATTTACACTGTTCTCATCAGTGTACATAACTCATATGAATTTTTAACCATACTATCTAAATAATTGTTTTCGCATAATAATGGAAAACGAATAAAATATAAATATAAATATATAAAATATGGTTAACCTGCAGTAGGGGAAACTAGATGGATCGTCCTATGATAAGTTAACCTGCCATGTGGGCTTTGGAGAGATGGTTATACGGCAGACCAAAAGCCTTTTCAGGTGTGATTAAAAGACTGAAGGACTCCGATTAACTAGTTCGGTCCTGCGTCGAGCCCCATCTCTCCTCATCGGGCTGACTCGTGGTGTGAAGCTGGTTCGGCCCGACTGAGTCCGAGTTGACTCCTCCGAGTCACACCTGACCAGCTAAGTCTCAAAACCATCTTTTCAAAAGAGTGCAATTGGGTATACTGAATGTCCAAGTCAAGCCCATGGGCCAGGACCTAAGTCCATTTCAATGTTCATGCTCAGCCCAGCCCATGAACCAAGGAACCAAGGAGTATGAAGTACGTACACCTACTCAACCCACCAAAGTTAAGTGGTTCGGGTCCTACTCGTCTGGATTTTTAGGCATCTATGAACACAAGCCTAGCCTGATTAGTTCACGGGCATAAAACTTAGGTCTTGTTCCGTATAATGGACATGAGGCTAAGGGGAAAGCCTGGTTGGCATAAGGAGGGACGTGATGAGGCTGATCACCATCTTTCTCACGGAATAACTATTCCTCGTAAGGGTATAAAAGCATAATTTTTAATAAATTTGAAATAATTTAATGGATTATATAAGCTGAAATAATATATCTTTGTATGATGAACTCAAACTAGGGATAGAGTTTTGTACTTAGACTCCAAATTAGGGGTGTACACCGAGTCGAGCTGGCCTCAGCTTGACTCTGACTCGGCCACTAGTTGACCCCAGCTCGAACTCGGCTCAGCTCGGTCCTCGAGCCTGACTGGCCAGCTCAGCTTGGCTCGGTCAATAGCTCGAGTCAGTTCGAGCCAAAATTGAGCCTCCACGGCATTTTCACAAACACATGCTGTGCACTTTTAATTCCTCACTGTATGTAAAACAACAACAACTGTTTACAAGTATTTCATCAAACACCTTGTAGGCAACATTAGAATCAAGAAAAAAATAGTATTTGTTTCATATACATACCTTCCTCGCCACTATTTGTCACTTTGTTGAGTCATTTTATCACACATTTGGTGAGCAACATCAATATTAAAGTAGCAAAGTCACCGAATTAGTTCGATTTGAGTCGAGTCAAGCTCAAGCAAGCTCGTACTTCGTTTGAAATTTTTTCGAGCTCAGAAAATCAGCTCGACTCAGCTTAAACTCAACTTCAAACCAAGTTGAATTGAGATTTTTCGAGTCGAGTTGAGCGTGCTAACCCAACTAACTCAGTTCATATATACCCCTACTCCAAATCAAACACACTCAAAACATGACCTACTATAAATATTAAACTTACTATTTATATAATACTCATTTAGGTATTTGTGACCTTCTCAACAGGTTGGATGGCAAATAATCGTTCTACTGCCCTCAATAAGTTTTAAATGGTGGGTATTCAATCACCATTCCTGTAGTGTGGTCTACCTAAGATTTGGATCTTCTTCATTTTTTGTATCATACCATAAGATGAGCTGTCAAAATGGATGGACGGCATGGATGTAAGTCAAATACATCAAGTTGGGCCCCTGCAAACCGTTGTTCCACCATGACATTGTGCGCCCCACTACGGCAGGTGTTGAGAAATTTACCATTGTACCTTTTATCCAGCGGTTTTTCTGAAGGCCTACAAACTTAAGTTACCAACTTAGACTAGCGTGTGCGGACAGCGAATTTGAGGGCGAAAATACCCTTGCTTTCTAAGTAAGCCGGTTTATAGCTACGGATTTGGTGACCCTCTATAGCTACGTATTATAACCGTAGTGATAGGTAGCTAGCCAATCTTGCTGCCAACCACGATTGTGGGACAAGACATTGAATCGGGTCGACCGGGTCAGTGGGATGTGGCTTTAGCCAGAGGAGTGATGGTCTCCCTGCCCTTGTAATTGAGAACATGCTCCCCACTACTTGATGTATCCTTTATCCTTTGGAAAAACAACTTGTTTTTACTTCTTAAAAAAAAAAGACAATGATTTTTTTTTAGGTTTAAACTTTTTATTTTAAATGTGATAGTGAGAATACTTAACAGAGATAGTGATCATAATTTAAAGATTGTTCATTTAAAAAGGTTTTTGTATGCCTCTAGGTTCGTCTAGGATGGCATGCTGCTGGTACCTATGACAAGAACATTGAGGAATGGCCACAAAGGGGTGGAGCCAATGGCAGTCTAAGATGCATGGGACTAGAATGTTTCAGTGGCATTTCCTCAGGCAGGGTTGCTTAGGCAATGCCATCAACCCCCTGCTGACTCTAGTCCTCATGCATGAGAATGCATGTTTGTGAGTGGAGTATTTATGGTGAGGGTGTAATCATTGCAAAGATATATAGTACCAATCTTAGATGAAGTTGCCATCTCATTTAAAGGTGATGAGGGTGTAATCATTGCAAAGATAGTGAGTTTCCTATTTTTCCCTCTTACATTGGAAGTTTTTTTTATAACTACATTCAACTCTTCAAGGCCTTTTCTCCTTGTTCCTGTTAGAAAAGCATGTTCATGTTCCAGTAGTAATGGATGCTGCTTGCTGCTGCAGTTATTGTAGTTTGGTGATTCCTGCTTCAGTTATGAACTGAACATACTCTGGTTTGACGTTGTTGTGTTGATTTGGAACAAGATGGATGTGAGAGCAAATTAACAGTTGAAATGCTTGTTATCTATGCTGCATGTTTTTGTTTACCGTCTACTGTCATTGGAATTATATATCTTGAGGTGTCCCAGGTCCAGTAGTGTAGCCTTCCATCTTTCCAAAACTCAGGCAGAACCATAGTGACCCATCTCACCGTCTTTCCTGAAAATGGCATACCTTGCTCAGTTCCAACTATTGTGATAGAATCCCTTTCTTCAATCCCGTGATTAATGATTAGTTGTATGTCTAGCCATTGCTGATTAATGTCAAATATAATCTTTATATTTAATGATGGAAGTTTGCATAATTCATGGATGATAACCGTAGCCATAGGCATTTCACTACGGATTTTATCCGTAGCCGCCCCTTATTCTAGTAGTGGAGTCGAGGTCGATTGGGTCAGTGGACAGATAGTCAGGGTCGACCGGGTCAGTGGACAGGGAGGCAGGGTCGGGGTCAGTGGACCCAGTCCTTTTACAATCAAATATTATATGGGCTTGGGCCCAATTTGTAATGTTCAATGACAATGACCGAGTCCTTTTATAATGGTATTATCTTCTCCCTTCTCTCTATGCTTGCTACTCATCATCAGCCCCTAAGAATGGTACAATGTAGCCGTCAACATGGTATCGAAGAAGTTGTTGGCCAAGCCGTGTTTGAGCCTGATGGTTGATCTAGACTCGTTTTTGCAAGATAGTTAGTCTGGTTGTTTATATCGCTTAATTTACATTAGTGCATATTCGCTTGAAGTTATTCATTGTCTCGTCACTTCTACTACTCGCCTTCCTGCTCGCCTCTTATCACAGCCCGTGCTACCCATCTCAGCTGTTGCATTTCTACTCGCGGGGCAAACTACAATTTGAGAGAGGGAACCTAGGAATTGAGCGAGGCAACGTATAAATTCAGCGAGGCGACCTAGGAATTAAGCGAGGGAAGCTAGAAATTCAGCGAGGGAACCTATAAATTGAGCGAGGGAACCTAAGAATTGAGTGAGGCAACCTAGAAATTGAGCAAGGCAAAGTGGAAATTGAGCGAGGCAACATAGAAATTCAACGAGGCAACATACGACTTGAGCAAGGGAAGCTAGAAATTGAGTGAGCGAGGGAACATAGAAATTCAGCGAGGCAAGCTAGAAATTGAGTGAGGCATCGTAGAAATTTAACAAGGCAACATAAGAATTGAGAGAAGGAAGCTATGAATTGAGCGAGGGAACCTACAAATTCCTCAAGACAAGCATGAAATTCAGCGGGGCAAACATGAAATTGAGTGAGGTAAGAATGAAATTGAGCGGGGCAAATATGAAATCGAGCGGGGCAAACTACAAATTGAGCGAGGGAAGCTAGAAATTGAGCGAGGCAACCTAGAAATTGCGTGAGGCAATACAGAAATTGAGCGAGGAAACCTATAGAAATTCAGTGAGGCAACCTAGAAATTCAGTGAAGCAACCTAGGAATTGAGCAAGGCAATGTAGAAATTCAGCGAAGCAACCTAGGAATTGAGCGAGGGAAGCTGGAAATTGAGTGAGGGAATCCAGAAATTCAGTGAGGCAAACTATAAATTGAACGAGGCAACCTAGAAATTGAGCGAGGGAAGCTAGAAATTGAGCGAGGCAACCTAGAAATTGAGCAAAGCAACATAGAAATTCAACAAGGGAAGCTAAAAATTGAGTGAGGGAGCCTAGAAATTTAGCGAGGCAACCTACAATTTGAGTGAGACAACCTAGAAATTGAGCAAGGGAAGCTAGAAACTGAGCGAGAGAACCTAGAAATTGAGCGAGGCAACATACAAATTAAGCGAGGTAACCTAGGAGTTGAGCGAGGGAAGCTAGCAATTGAGTGAGGGAACCTAGAAATTCAGCGAGGCAACGTAGAAATTCAGCGATGGAACCTAGGAATTGTGTGAGGCAATGTAGAAATTGAGCAAGGCAACCTAGAAATTAAGCGAACGAGCCAAAAAATTGAGCGAGGTAATTTGGAAATTGCACAACGAAACCTAGAAATTGAGCGTGGCAACCTAGAAATTGCGCGAGGCAACGTAGAAATTGAGTGAAGCAACCTATAGAAATTCAGCAAGGCAACCTAGAAATTCAGTGAGGTAACTTAGAAATTGAGTGAGGCAACCTAGAAATTCAACAAGGCAGCATAGAAATTGTACAAGGCAACATAGAAATTGAACGGGACAACCTAAAAATTGAGCGACGGAACCTAAAAATTCAGCGAGACAATGTAGAAATTGAACGAGGAAATCTAGAATTTGAGAGAGGGAAACTAGAAATTCAGCGAGACAACCTAGAAATTCAGTAAGACAACCTAGAAATTGAGCGAGGGAACCTAAGAATTCAGCGAGGCGATTCAGTTAGGTGACCTAGCAATTAAGCAAGACAAACTAGAAATTAAG
Source organism: Magnolia changhungtana (assembly GCA_030180095.1). NCBI lineage: Eukaryota > Viridiplantae > Streptophyta > Magnoliopsida > Magnoliales > Magnoliaceae > Magnolia > Magnolia changhungtana. Next base: position 1,514,777 of record JASAUF010000058.1, on the reverse strand, counting down.
CAAGGCAAACAAGAAATTGGGTGAGGCAAGGTGAAAATTGACCAAGGCAAGATAAAAATTGAGCGAGGCAAGTTGAAAATTGAGCGAGGCAACCTAGAAATTAAGCAAGGGAAACACGAATTTGAGCGAAAGCTTGAAATTGGGTGAGGCTAACTTGAAATTCAACAAGGCGAACATGAAATTTAGCAAGGCTAACATGAAGGAATACAAACTTAAGTTACCAACTTAGACCATCACGTGCGGACAACGAATTTGAGGACGAAACTACCCCTGCTTTTCAAGTAAGCCGGTTGACCAGGTCAGTGGGATGTGGCTTTTCAAGGCAATGTAATTTTTGAGTTATTCTCCATAATCAAGTATTCATGCACTACTCATGTTTTTTTTTTTTTTTTTTTTTTTAAATTAGCCATTTTCTTCGATTTTGGAATGAGAAAACTAGTTTGGTTCCATGTATCTAAATTCAGATTGATCATATAATCCTAACCATCTAATTGATGAACATCAAATAGAGGGTTATAGTAAAATAACTAGTGGTCCAAAATCCGACTATTAATATCACCATCTCAATGCGATGTTTGGGTCATGCTTCATTAGCAATTGTGCATGCATTATGTAGCTATCAAATTCCTATGTTGGTTATCTCATTTTGGAGTGGTTATATTGAAAATTCTACATCCCTAATAACCCATGAGTACATAAGCAATGTTGACATGTAGTTGGATGTAGTTGAGCGAGGCAACCTAGGAATTGAGCGAGGCAACGTAGAAATTCAGCGAGGCATCCTAGGAATTGAGCGAGGGAAGCTAGGAATTGAGCGAAGGAACCTAGAAATTCAGCAAGGCAACCTAGGATTTGAGCAAGGGAAGTTAGAAATTGAGCGAGGAAACCTACAAATTGAGCAAGCAACCTAGGAATTAAGCAAGGCAACGTAGGAATTCAGTGAGGCAACCTAGGAATTGAGCGAGGCAACCTAGGATTTCAGCGAGGGAACCTATGAATTGAGTGAGTGAAGCTAGAAATTGCACGAGGGAACCTAGAAATTCAGCGAGGTAACCTATAAATTGAACGAGGCAACCTAGGAATTGAGCGAGGGAAGCTAGAAATTGACCAAGGCAACCTAGAAATTGAGTGAGGCAACCTATGAATTGAGCGAGACAATGTAGAAATTTAGCGAGGCAACCTAGGAATTGAGCAAGGGAAGCTAGAAATTGAGCGAGGGAACCTAGAAATTGAGCGAGGCATCAAGTTAGTGAGGTAACAGATCAATGTCTCTTACATGCTCCTCAATAACTGCATGTAGAGTTGCATCCAACAATATTGGCAATAAGAGCGTACTGAGGAAACTGGTTTCCAATTTACGATAGTTTTTGGTCCATTTGACATACTTCTCGGCAATTTTCACCTTGCCTTGCTCAATTTCTAGTTTGCCTTGCTCAATTGCTAGGTTGCCTCGCTGAAATTCTAGGTCGCCTCGCTCAATTTCTTGTTTGCCTCGCTCAATTACTAGGTTGCGTTGCTGAATTTGTAGGTTGCCTCGCTCAATTTCTACGTTGCCTTACTGAATTTTCAACTAGCCTGACTAAATTTCTAGATTGCCTCGCTCAATTTCTACATTGCCTCGCTCAATTTCTAGGTTGCCTCATTGAATTTCTAGGTTGCCTCACTCAATTTCTACGTTGCCTCGCTCAATTTCTAACTCCCCTCGCTCAATTTCTAGGTTGCCTCCCTCAATTTCTAGGTTTCCTCGTGCAAATTTTATGCATCCTCGCTCAACTTTGTAGGTTCCCTCGCCCACTTTCTAAGTTTCCTCGCTCAATTCCTAGGTTCTCTCGCTCAATTTCTAGGTTCCCTCGCTCAATTTCACCTTGCCTCGCTCAATTTTTTAGGTTGCCTCACTCAATTATCACCTTGCCTCGCTCAATTTTGAGCTTGCCTTGCTCATTTTCTAGCTTGCCTCACTGAATTTCTAGGTTACCTCGCTCAATTTCTAGGCTCCCTCGCACAATTTCTATGTCACCTCGCTGAATTCCTAGGTTGCCTCGTTCCCATGTGCTTTCGCCAAATCCAAGTTCCCATGTGCTTCCTTCTTGTTCTCATTGCCGTTGTCGTCATCATCAGTATCATCATCATATACTTGTCCCTACTATTGGAATTGGCTTTACGAATCCTCAATCTTGTTCTCAGCAATCAAGATTTGAAACTAGAATTCCCATGATTTTTATGAATCATAGGCTTTCTGAATCCTCAATCTTGTTCTCACCAATCAAGATTTGAAACTAGAATTCCCATGATTTTTATGAATCGTGAGAGAAACACATGATTCTTTATGTAAGGAGAGAAACAATAAGATTCTTATAAATAAGATGGAAGTATGGAAAGAGAAAAACAACAAGATTATTATCAATAAGATGTATGGAAAGAGAGATCTAAGGAAAGATGAATAAGGGGAAGTAGCGAGAAGTTGGATCCAAGATAAGACACTGCAACGAGAGATGAATGGCTTTTGTGGGCTTTCTCAAGCTCAATTTCAATAGAAGTTCTCTTGTTAATCTAGGTACAAAGTGGAATAACAAGTGAAAATTTCAAAGAAAAAAAAAACTGAAATATTACTAGAAGAAAGAAAATGGAAGAAGGAAATAATCAAACTAGCCACTTCAAGGAGGACACCTCCAAACAGATGAGTAGATTCCCTAACAACTACCCTCTCTCATGCAACCTGCTTTTTATTCAATAAACACCAAAAATTATAAACTAAAGGAACTACTCTTATGAGTTCATTAGTAAAGAAAAACACATTTATTGGAGTGGCCACACACACACACACACACACACACACACACACACACTAAAGGACTCTAAAGATCTCAGCACCTTATCTTTATGACAACCACTAGTATCTCTGATACCAAGAATTGTTGGAGTGGCCACAACACACACACACATGTAGGAGAAAATAACTAGCACAAGTATTTCTCTAGAAGAAGAAGGTAATGACAACCACTAGTAACTCGCTTAATTCCTGGGTTGCCTCACTCACTTCCTCGGTTCCCTCGCTCAATTCTTAGGTTCCCTCGCTGAATTTTGAGCTTGCCTCGCTCAATTTCTATGTTGCCTCGTGCAATCTCTAGGTTGCCTCACTGAATTTCAAGGTTCCCTCGCTCATTGTCTAGGTTGCCTCGCTCAATTTCTAGGTTGTCTTGCTCACTTGGTTTTCTTGCTCAATTCCTAGATTCTCTCATTGAATTTTGAGCTTTCTCACTCAATTCCTACGTTGCCTAGATGAATTTCTAGGTTGTCTCGCTCAATTCCTAGGTTGCCTCGCTCGTTACTAGGTTCCCTCACTTAATTCCTAGTTTGCCCCGCTGAATTTCTGGTTTGCCCCACTGCATTTTTATTTTGCCCCACTGAATTTCTATTTGAAAATGCAATTAGTTGGCAATCCAACTAATCACTAAATAATCAAGATTAATTACTTTGTTTTATAGATACACATCAATACATTTTTTTTTTTTTTGGTAGTTGAATACAATAAACACTAATTAATTTAACTGCACACCAGTGTCTGCTTTCTTTTCCATTTTGTTTTACACTAAGAAACAGTACTATACTTCTTCACTTAAGAAGGAAGGAAAACCCAATTCTCCTGAAATCTCTCTTCAACCCAGATAACTTGTTACTGAACTTCATTCTTGCCCACATTTCTCCAGAAATGTCTCCTTGATTCTTGCATTTCTTTCAGTTATCCTTCATGCAAGAAAAGTGGTAGGTACAGCCTCATGATCACAACATAACCCAACTTCTACAAATCCTCTCTCCGGCTGTAGTGATTGGATGTTTTGGCATGCATAAAACCCAAACAAAAAATTCATTGGAGCATGCGGTTGGGTGGGCCCACCTTCTATGACGTGGAATAAAAATCAAGTCAGTCCGATCATCAGGTGGAGCATGCGGTTACCCCAATTTTCACGTGGACCCTGTATACACATGGTCAACCGGGTCTCAACCCAGTCGACCCCGACGCACTGGCCCACTGACCCGTTGGGACTCGGTCCACTGACTCGGTCACCTACATCCCAATTCGCTGACAAACTCATCATCACTACTTGTGGACTCGCCAACACTTCCATATCCATTATAGGAATCAGTTACAGAGTGCTGGACCCTCTTATCCATCCTTGAATCATCACTTTCAATGCTTGCATACATACACTCCCAATCATTCTCCTCATCCTCATATTTATAATTTCTGGCACAAGAAGAGTTGGAATGCATTGAAAAGGACATACACTCCCAATCATTCTCCTTATATTCATATTCATTCTCCACATCCTTGAAAAGGATTTTTTGTCTCTGTTTTTTTTTTTTTTTTCAGACATGGACCGAGGAAAGGGAGGGAGAGGAAGAGAATGGCGCTGAAAAAGAATGGGTATTTTCGTCCAAAAAATGGTTGTCCGCACTTGATGGTCTAAGTTGGTAACTTAAGTTTGTATTCCTTCATAAAAAGCACTCGATAAAAGGTATTGTCTACATTGGTAAATTTCTCATCCGCATCAACCGTTATTCTTCCCGCCATCCGTTTCATTTCCTGAATTCTCACATTCCCTTTCTACCCTTGTCTCCCAAATACCATGCTTTCATCTTGCCATGCCTGCGCTCTCGAGTCTCTCCCTCAGAACCCATTCACAACAAACCCTCTCTCTCTTGCAGAAATCTCGCAATCTCAAACAACTACAACAAATCCACGCCCACATCCTAAAAACCAAATCGCCCACAACCAAATACTCATAACGAAACTCCTCTCCCTATCCTCCTCCTTCTGGATAGATTTTCATTACAAAAATAACTCGACTCCGCCACTCTCCTTTTCAACCACATCCAAACCCCTCTCACCTTCACTTGCAAAAACCTATCATCCAAACCCCTCTCACCTTCACTTGATCCGATCCGCATCCACACCCGAAACGGCGCTCCCCATGATGCGCTCCTCGTCTACTGCCTCATGCTTTTCCGCCGCATATCGCCCGATAAATTCACCTTCCCTTTCGTCATCAAAGCCTGCTCAAGTCTCAATTCCCACGCTGCTGTCAAGAGCGGGAGACCAGTACACGCCCACGCCGTCAAGGCTGGGTTTTCTACGGACCGGTTCGTGCAAAATACCCTCATGGATCTGTTGTACCTTAAACATGGAGTTATGGATTGCGGTCGTAAAGTGTTTGATAAAATACTTGTTAGGAATGTTGTTTCGTGGATGACTGTTGATGGGGACATCACACGCACTCACGCCGCCCCCCCTACGCACGTATACCAGAAGAATGAGGGCCCCACCGTCGATCTGGATCGATGACGACGTCCAAGGAGAGTCTCCTAGTTAGAAGACGAAGTTTTGGTTCAAGAGAGTGGGCCTGATAGTCAAGAAAAACCCATCATAGAATCTCATGATCATGGCCCACTAGTTAGATTGAATTTATATTTTAGGTTTTGCTTATTAATGTTTTTTAGAACATCATCGATGCTTTAAATTTATTTAATTAGTTTTTATTTTGGTTTACTTCATCGCCAAGTAATAGGTTATGCACATGGCTCGAGTTTTGGGGTATAGGGTTTTCTTATAAATAGGCACCCCTTGTAGCTTTTTTCATTAATTGAATATTAATAAAAATTCTGTGTTTTCCTACTCTCTGGTGAAACCTAATTGGGTGCAAAGCCCTCCCTTCATCAAAGGGTTAACTACCGTGGTGCGAAGCCACATCTATCCCGATTTGCCCCCATCAATCGTCATCTCTACTACCCATCTTCTATCATCCATTCTTTTTATCTCACCCCATCATCTACACTTTGAATCAATCATTTATTGCTGCAATTCTCCTCCCCACAGCAGAATTTCAAAATCCGGCCCTACAGGAGGGCTGAAATTTCAGCGGAGCACCACGCACAAACCGTACATCGGATCGAACTGAGATTTGGGGTTTTGGAGTCCATCCTGGTCGACCAGGGCCAAGGTGGCCTTTTTCTGAATAGTGGGCCCCACACACATGCGGCCGGGATCACACACACGTGCATCTGGGCCATTGTTATTGTCCACGTGTGCGGTACTTCTCTGGTTCGTTTCTCTCATCTCTTTTACTCCGCTTTCACCTAAAATCTGTAAATCTAACCCTAAATTACTCAAATCTCTAATTTTATGCCCATTTTCTTACCTTAGGGTTCCCCGAATTGAAATTTCTGAATTCCTTGGATTAGGGACTGATTACTATGCATGTGTGGATGATTATTTCTTATCTTTGAGTATTGTTTGGTTTATAATTTTTATTGATCCAGCCCTATTATGTGTAAGCCTGGACCACATAGATTCCTCTTAATTGAATGTTTGGACTTTCATGTGGGATATGGAATTTGTGTATATGTTTCTTAACTAACGTGATCTTAAGACTGAAATCTCACATATCATATTTAATTTTCATGTCCTGCATCAACTGTGGTCTCGGGGCTTGAGATTGAGCACTATGGTAATTAATTAGAGAGAGTCGTGGTATGCTAATCTCAATACCTTATTTGGACCATAACGGTCACGGGCACATATGACACATGTGGACACTCAATAATGAAACGTATGGTCATCCTCAATAAGGTGACTGACTTGGTCAAGATGAACAATCTCCACCATTAGATAACCAACTTGGTGTTGGTGTGCCTTCGTGCTTTACTCACATACGAGTGTGCCATAGATACAAGATTTCAAGCTAAGGCCTTTGGTCACTTACATTGGTTAGATTGAGTTTAAATAACTAATTTAGGACTTGTTAGCTAAATTAGATGATCATGACTTTATATTGCATGAAATTGATTAATCCTCGAATCCAAGGAAATGTAAAAGTCATGACCTTAGCTGAGTTGGCTTTGGCTACTCCTGCGGAGCTACATGTGGCCATTATAAGTGAATATGGCTAGGTAATTCTATTCGGAATTGTTGATTCTTTCATGGGCCAACATGGGATCAATTGAATTTTACTTACTAGCTAATATATAGTTAAATTTGTTAGATCAAAGACTCATTAAGTGATTTTTCCATTAAGCTCAACACTTGAAATGTTCTAATCGATTTTTCAAAAGTTTTAACCATTGAAGTTTTGTTTTAACTATTAAGACTACTTTGACCGCATTTGATAATGATCTAACAGTACAAATCTAGGAGTCCACTATTTGTTAGCATGAAATATAAATTTTCAGTGGATGGCCATGACAATACAAGGATTACATTACGAGTACATGGATGGATGAGGTGAATCAATGGATCTCCATCACAGTAAGTTGCACTGAATTTCATAGAATATTGGTAGAACACCATGAAAGGAACAAACATCCTTTAATCAAATGTAAGAGCTATATTAGGCCATCAATTCTCATGTAGTGAAATTGTGGAAAGGTAGAAGTTTTCACCTCTAAAACTAAAATCACGTTGAGCATTTGAATCTTGAGATAGTAGGAAGCAATCCATTCCCAAAGGTAGATTTAGGTACCCACAATATTGCCATTCATTGTTGAAAGCCCAAGGACAAGTAATATCAGCCATCCACATCTACAGTACTCATTGAATCCAACAAACATTTTGGGACACCACATCCAACATCGCAAGTCCAACATCAGATAGATGGCCTTAAATCTTGGACGCATGTACCATGACAGTAAATATTCCCAGCCAAGGACATGAGAACATCCAGGCCTTTTATCAGGCAAGTCCACTAGTCATCGAGTGGGACAAACAGGCAGTTTATACAAACTTTTCACCTGCACGTGGCCCATCAGATTAAAGGGACAGATCCCACTTTTTATAAGTGGGACGGATGATGTAGCCTTATGTTCTGTAAGAGGGTATACAGTTGCGAGATTCTGCTTTAAAATAAGAAACAAAAAGAAATATTCAAGAGGGAGGATATTACACCTTTCATGCTGATTAGTAGATAAATAAATAAATAAATACAGCAGCTGAACATAAAAAGGACTAAAGATAAGATGTAAACCATAGGCCCATCACAACACTAACTTCTTATTAACTTGGCCAATTTATTTTGGAAATCTAATCTAATGGATGGTTAAAAACAAACATCCGTAAATCAGACATCAGAGTTTAGTGTCTCCTGAAAAGCCAATCTCAATCCTTTAATCTTCATTTAAAAATCATGACATACCAGAGGGTACATTGAAAAAGAATCAAGGTTTTTGCCAGGAAAACTGTAAATCACTTCGAATGTTCTAGTCTCAAGATTGTAGGAAGCCACCCTTCTTGGATATAGTCTCAGGTGCAGGTACAGGCACTGCAAATGTTGGTTAAAGGCAAAAGGAATAAGCATATATGCCCTTCTCTTTCTCAATTCATTAATTCCAAAGATTTCAGGATACTGCTCAATCAACATTGCGAGCTCCACATCAAGCTTCAGCTCCCACTTTGAGGATTGATCATCATCCTTATACTCCCATATCTGGAACCCATCATTATCATAGAGGCAGCAGATTAGACTCCCTCTCACCTCCCACAAATTTCCAAGGTGCATCAGCCCCTTCAACTTGGGCATTTCGATGAAGTTACAAAGGTCAGTGTCGATATGGTAGACAAGTATGTAATTACAACATATCAAATGCAGAGCTCCCTTGAAGAAAAGGGACTCCTTAAGCGAGCGAAATATGCAAGGTGAAGGTACTGAAACCACAGCTTTGCATTCACTCCATTTGCCGGTGTCGGAAGAGAACATCTCAAATGTAGCATGGCCGAATGCATATATGAAGCGTATAACTTTAAAGCGGCATTCATCGTAAGCAACCAATGAAAATGACTGATTTGTGACAAATTCTCTGTCAGAATAATGTGGAACCTGGAACCCCCAATCATGATGCTCAGGTATATCTGCCCATTGGTTTGTGATTGGCTTCCAAACAGACAACCATGTCCTGCTTGGTGTGATCCATTTGCTGCAAAGAATCATGTTGTTGCATGAATCAAGGATTCCCCAAGTCTTTTTTCGAATAGGGACGAGATAGTCTCCAATAGCTTCACCTCCATTCTCATCTATTCGAAGGAGTTTCATTTTATCACATAAAATGCATAGCAATCTGAAATTGGGTGGCTTGGTTCATATGCCATCGGAAATTAAAATAGGCCAAACCTTAGAAACACACATCAATCTGGCAAGAGATTTCAGGCCTGAGAGGATCTTTTCTAGAATGTCTTCACATAAGAAACGGCAAGTTGTCTTCTTCATAATCTGGGTAAGAAATTAGATGAGGAAGTGTCATTTTCTTCATCAACTAGTCTATGAGATTGGTAATATGCAGTATTTAAATAAATGGAGAATTGTAAATATGTAGCATTTAACTAAATGAAGATTCTTAATACAATCACAAGTTCTGGTGATACTGTTATCTTTGTACTCCATTTCTGATCTAATTGCGTGGAACGATCAAGTTAAATAACAAAACCTACTCATAATTAGCAAAGCTAAAATGTTATGAAGTGTAAGCGTAAGTAGCATATGCTATTTGAAATCTTCTTTTTGTAAGTGTTTCTTATATGTTAATTCAACATCTATTTTAAAATGGTGGTGACTCATCTCTATCAAACGTGGCACTACCATTAAATCAATTTAAACCATCCAAATTGTAGTTCATATCATGGATAGAGCACTTAGATCAATCCAAACCATCAAAATTGTGGTCCATATCATGAATTTGTGATGTTCCAATAGTTAAAAAAAGATGTCATGCACAGTTAGAGTAATCTAAAGGCAAAGAAATAAGGATTTTGCATGCAAATATGTGGTTGACGATTCAGATTTATAGTTAAGAACAAGTAGAAATTATACATTTTGTCAAATTTATCATATTTTCTATTATTTTAATTAAAAATATTAAGTATCCTGCATATACACTACATGTTATAGAGGGTAAAACACTACGCTACATGCTATTTAAAACATTGTTTTATACATATTGTCATAGAATACGAATTTTACATGTATTGGCATGGTAGTGTTTGATACGCATATTAATTATAACGGACTCTCACATGTGTCGACGTATAATACACATTAAAAAAGAATTTAAAAAAAATAGAAGTTTGGGCACATCGTCCTTGCAGAGAAGTTCACATCATCCTTGCAGAGAAGTTCCCCAAGGGCTAGACATGGATTGGCTGCTAACGACTTTACCAAGTTTTGTGGGCCCCACCATGATGTTTGTGTTGTATCCACACCATCCATCCATTTGGAGAGATCATTTTAGGGGATGAGCCAAAGAATGAGGTAGATCCAAAGCTCAAGTAGACCCCAACCAAAGAAAACATTGGGGATAGTAACGATACATTTGCAAGAAGAGATCTCATGGTATATGTTATTTGTAGATAACATTGCTTCAATTGACAAGATGTGAGACAATGTAAACACAAAGCCAAATTTATAGAGGGGTCCTTTAGAATCTAAAGGATTTTAAGTTAGTTGAACTAAATAAATGTATGGAGTGCAATGTTAGCAGCAATAGGAGGGTAACAAGGAATTAATTGAGATGATTAACCAAGAAGTGTCTCAAAATGGCCACTTTCGATATCTTAGGTTGATAATAAGATGAGGGAAAGTAGATTTAGATCGTTTAGTCATGTGTAATGGGGATCAAGAACTGCGCCAATTGGGACTGATCTAGTATAGGTTAAACACTCTAGCAGGTCAAGGAAATGCTTAAGAGGACATGGGTGGATGTAGTAAGAAAAGAATTAATGACCTATGGTCTAACTAAAGACATATCCTTGATAGAATGAAGTCGTGGAACAAGATTCATGTAATCAGCTCCAATTAGTTGGGATAAGGCTTAAATGATGATAATGAACTAGAGCACTATGAGGAAATTATCAAGTCATGGAGCCCTGTTTTTCCAAGCCAAGACAATCGATGCAATCACAGACCATCAAAACATACACACTCCACACATGTACACAAGAAGAGGCGCAGATGAGGTTCTACTTAAACACACAAGGCTTCCTTCCCTGTTTCTAATTAGTTTCTTATTGCTTTGGAAGTTCCCTTCTTCTTCTTCTTCTTCTTCTTCTTTTTTTCGTTACTCTGTTGGGAAGAATACCACTGTTTCCATTCTTAAAACATCCATTAAATGGGAAGAATACCACTGTTTCCATTCTTCAAATGGCATGCCTCATCTGCTCATGGGGAAACTCCATTTTCCTTACCCCTTTGAATATTCTCTCCTACAAAATCAACAAATAGCATATTTCTATGAAACCACCAGGGTGCAGTGCTACTGATTAGCTATCTGAAATTCTCAAGTATCAAGCAACTCATATAAGTTCCAATTTATGGAAAAAGCTCAACTTCAGACTACTAGCTTAATTCGCTGTATCCCTGATTGCAGTTCTAATATGCGGGAAAAGATCTCAGCCACTAAATACAAACTACGAAGATCCAAGGGTGATTGACTGATCTAATTCATATCGACACAATGACATTAAGCAAATTGCGAAAAGGAAATAGAACATGTAGATGCTGAAAACCAAAGAGAAATATGTAGGAAATGCGATTGGAAGATGGTCCTGATCTCCAACATTTCTGTTGGATTTTTTTTTTTTTCAGTTTGTATAAGTTAGGCCCACGGTTTACCAATCCAGGCCATTGCTAAGATGGGTCCCACCATGAATGTGCAATACCTCCAAAATCTTCTGAATCATAAGACCAAAACCCCTTTGATCAATCGCCAGCAAAGTAACAGTTCGGAAAAAGAAAAAAGAAAAAAAGACAACAAATAGCCACGTTTGACAATGTTACAATCCCAACAGTTTAAAGAGCATATAGCTTGATGTGTTCAGTCAGTCATGGGGCTTTTGGCATATTGGTTTGGTTCTTAACAATTTGTATCAACGTCATGTATTCAAGTCATAGAAGGGGTGACATGTGGAAAGGGCAACTTGGAAAAGAGCGAAAGCTGCCATAGCAGAAAAAGGGCTACGTGGACAACCAGAGTGCTGCCGCTAAGTGGAAAGGGCTACCTAGGTAACTAGAGTGCAGCCACCATGCCCCAGAAAAGAGGCCAGAGTGAGAGTGAGCCGCCATGGACATCAGCTGGGGAGCGTGGTGAAATGTTATTATCCCAACAGTCTAAAGAGCCTAGCTTGATGTGTTCCATCAGTCCTGAGGCTTTTGGTGTATTGGTTAGGTTCTTAACGGACAGATTAAAAAGAGAAAAGATCACTGATAAGGATGTTCTTGTGCCACCATTGGAACCATCAGATCGATGTTCTAGCAATCAGTAAGAAATTACAAAATTGATTTATACAGATTAAAGCAAAAGCTCCGATTTGCAAAACACTCCACTATTGGTAATCGTGATGAAGGGGCAAAACCAAGCTTCAATCACTGAATAATCGTAATTAATCTCATAATTAAAACTACAAGATGAAGAGAACATGCGAAAAAAGGCGCAGAGAAAAAACACAGATTTCCAACTCTACCACAACGACGAACCAATACAGCAAGTCTTTCTCTAAATCAGAGAATCTTAATGCTTGATTTACTTACAGAAATCGAGATTGAGTTTTTTTAATGGCGTTTTGAGATCGAGAGCCGGTTTTTTTTGGGTTGAGATGAAGAAAAAAAAAAAGTTGAACTCCTCGAAGCAAGAGAATGAGAGAGTTGAAATAGCGAGGAGAGTGAGAAAAGATCGGCGATTTATGAGGCGACTCGACGCACTTCTGGCGTCGTGGAAAGCGCCAACGAGCGCAGGTCTTCCACACGAACGCCGGTCCCGCAGCGGAGAGTCGCGACGACACGTGGTGTATGGGAACCCAGGTGTGGCCAACTGTGATGTTTGTGAGAAATCCTCCCCGTCCATCCGTTATGGGAATTCATTTTAGGACATGAAACGAAAAATGAACTCTATCCAAGGCTCAAGTAAGCCGAAAATATGATAATTGAACGTCCCCAGTTGAAATATTCGTGGGCCACGGAAGTTTTGAATCATGTAAATATCACCGTCGAACCCATATAAGTTTCAACGGTAAGAATTTCCTTAACCACGTTTTCCTTCATTACGGCTACTTGAGCTTTGGATACGGTTAGTTTTTGGCATCATATCCTGAAATGAACTCACAAGAAGGTTGGAAGGGGACGATTTCTAAGTTGTGATCCTATAAATAAAGAAGGTACACAACCCCAGTGGACCCCAACAAAGGAAGCTGCTGTGATGATGACATCCTCCGTTGAAACCTTTCTAAGGGCTACCGTGGCATTTTTTTACCATCCAACTTATTAAATAAGGTAATGTAGACGTTGATGAAGTAAAAACACAAATATCGATCCAAAACTTCTCCAACTTCCAATAAGTTTTTAATGGTGGACACTAAATCCCCACTTTGTAGTCCACTTAAGGCTTATACCTGCCTCATTTTTTTATTTATATGTTGAAATGATCTGTGAAAAACGATGAACGGTGTGGATAAAAACGTACACCACAGTGGGCCCCACAAACATCACAGTGGCCCAGTTCGGCGAAAAGCTTTCTCAGGGAATACGCGTCCGCTGCTGCCGGAAGTGGCTAGTGTACCTCACACCAAGATTATATTTTTTCTAATATTTCATTTGTCTTTTCCTTAGGGAGGTTTGCTAAAATACGTCCAGACCTTGATGTGGGGTCATTTTTCAATTATCCAAAACTGTTAATATGGTGACCTCACCTAAAATAGGAGATATTTAGAAAATAGATACCCTTACATTGGATATTTGAACCTTTTGAATATCTACGGTCTTCCTAACCTTTCGATATTCGAAAGGGTTGGGTATTTCAATTGGATAGTTTCTGATATTTCTTCCTCATCCAATTTGAAATTGAATTCAAATTTAAATTTAAATTTCAATTAATTTAATTCTAAGAGATAATTATCAATAAAAATGAATTCAAAGGAAAACTTGTGTGGGACTCATCTACTAGTGGGCCATGCCCAACGTATGAATGATTTGGATAACTGAAAATGACACCAATGCAAAATATAGATTTTAGATGCATCCTATTACAATTGCCAGGGATGTGTTGTAGCAAACCTCTCCTTACAAGCCGATCTGGCAGACTAGCGAAGATACCTCCTTTCAACACTTAGTGGGGTTGGCTAACATGGAGTGTGTGTACTAACAAGCTAACCCAAAAAAAAAAAAAAAAAAAACCCATCTCCTTTCAAGTGAGAAAGAGGGTAATTTTACTTACAAATCTTTGTAAGATAGTTTGTTTGATGTAGAGCTAGTTGTGGATAATTTTATGGCCAAGATGGACCAGAAAAGGTCCAATCGAAGATGGAGACCGTCAGAACTTAAAACAGGCGTATCTCGCAACCTGGAATGAGTTATCGAACATAAAATATATGATTTTGGGGTAGAATGAGCACCGCCTTCCTATAGTAAGTAGCTCGTTCTACCCCAAAATCATATATTTATTGGATGTCCAGCCCATGACCATTATCCAAAGCCTGAACTTGATCCCGACTGCCAACTTCTTTTGCAAGATCTCTGGGCTGTTCATTAGCTAGGTGTGGTCTATCAAGCATGATATATGACAAAAATTCCCTTCAAACCCTAAACAGTCTGGTTCAGACTTAGCCTGTTTAGTAAACCGGTAATCAGGTATAGTATTCCAGCTCAAGCCCAGGCTCAAAGACAGATAGGCTGCCCAGCCCATTGAGGACAGTAGATAAAAGCAATGGCTACATCTCCCATCTCATCTGGATGGAAATTGTATTGAGCCAAACCTTGGAAACGCAGATTGGATCTGGAAAGAGAATTCGTGGACAGGCGTGATAGGATGTCTGCCACAGTGGCTTTAGGTAACAAGAAGAGATTCATCTCCATCTTGCTCCACTCTATATTATAAATAATTGTAGCAGCTTTGGACGATTTTGCCCTCGCATTATCTCTTCACGCCATTGGTTGAGAGAGCGTAAATTTGACATGAAAATGTAGTTGCTTGGTAAAGAATGGTTCACATTTCATGACATGATGAATGGCCTAAATTCAACCGGCTTCCTTCACTTGTTATCTTATCCACACGTAGCTGTGCTACGCTCCTTTGGATTCATTATGTTGTAAATGTGAAATCTACTCTATCTAGATCAAACTTGTAAAAAAAAAAAAAAAAAAATGGACATGAATGATAACAATGCAAACAATGTAAAATTACTCCCACCTGAATTTGTTATTAAGTTTATTTTTGTATTTTCCTCACAACTATCCTATTGTTGTTAGACCTGATTAATAAGTTTTTATTAAAGGTAGACTACATGGTGGCTCACATACAAATTTAAGATTGGCATTTCATTCCAAGTATTTCATATGATATGTGCCACGTGAGTTCAAGCACGTCTTCCTCAAGGGGATAGCTGTTCCGAATCCTGATGAATGAAATAAACGAGTTCACAACCCTTAAACTTACTATTTATAGACTATTCTGAGGTTTACTAGTACGACAAGTTTTTCGCCAAAAATAGTGTCCTATTTAACTTCACCATGCTGTTCTCATAATCATTGGGTGCAGCTCAACGGTTGATTTGATGGTATTTTGCAAATCTGGTTTGTGCAACCCGACTTAGCAGGGTTGGGTAGCCGAAGTAGCTCGTCCTACTCTAAAATCATATATTTTATGTCTGATAATTCATTTCAATTTACAAGAGATGTCTGTTTTAAGTTCTGACGGTTTGAATCATCTCCGTCTCTGATTGGACCTTTTCTGGTCCATCTTAGTCATGAAATGATCCGTGACCCACTCTACATCAATATGGCCCATCCAAAGGTGCCCCTGCTAGATTTTTGACCTCAAGATCTAACTTTGAATATAGAAGCTGATTAGCTGGTTTCACGCACCACATGAAAAGGGAGGTGCAGAGATTTCCTAATTATCTTACTCCACCTTTTTATTTCTTTTTTTTTTTTCCCACTGTAAAGTCTCTTGACTTCTCTTTCCCATGGAAATGATTAATCAAGTGTAACTCACTAAGATGAGAATAAGATACAAAACTCAACAACGTAATAATGTTCCCATTAGTGTATGTAACTCATACAAAATGCGATGTGAATGGTAGAGTTTTTGAAGTAATTTTACAGTGTTCTCATCAGTGTACATTACTCATATGAATTTTTAACCATACTATCTAAATAATGGTTTTCACATAATAAATGGAAAACGAATAAAATATAAATATAAATATATAAAGCAGTAGGGGAAACTAGATGGACCGTCCTGATGATAAGTTAACCTGCCATGTGGGCTTTGGAGAGATGGTTATACGGCAGACCAAATGCCTTTTCAGGCGTGATTAAAAGACTGAAAGACTCGGATCAACTAGTTCGGTCCTGAGTCGAGCCCCATCTCTCCTCATCGGGCTGACTCGTGGTGTTAAGCTGGTTCAGCCCGACTGAGTCCGAGTTGACTCCTCCGAGTCACACCTGACCAGGTAAGTCTCAAAACCATCTTTTCAAAAGAGTGCAATTGGGTATACTGAATGTCCAAGTCGAGCCCATGGGCCAGGACCTAAGTCCATTTCCATGTTCATGCTCAGCCCAGCCCATGAACCAAGGAACCAAGGGGCATCAAGTACCTACACCTACTCAACCCACCAAAGTTAAGTGGTTCGGTCCTACTCGTCTGGATTTTTAGGCGTCTATGAACCCAAGCCTAGCCTGATTAGTTCGCGGGCATACAACTTAGGTCTTGTTCAATACAATGGACATGAGGCTAAGGCGAAAGCCTGGTTGACACAAGGAGGAACTTGATGAGGCTGATCACCATCTTTCTCACGGAATAACTATTCCTCGTAGGGTATAAAAGCATAATTCTTAATAAATTTAAAATAATTTAATTGATTATACAAGTCCAAATAACATATCTTTGTATTATGAACTCAAACCAGGGATAGAGTTTTAAACTTAGACTCCAAATTAGGGGTGTACACCGAGTCGAGCAGGCCTCAGCTTGGCCACTAGATGACCCTAGCTTGAACTCGGGTCGGCTTGGTCCTCGAGCCTGACTGGCTAGCTCAGCTCGGTTTAATCAATAGCTTAGGTCAATTCGAGCCAAAATTGAGCCTCCAAGGCATTTTCACAAATATATGCAGTGCACTTTCAATTCCTCACTATATGTAAAACAATAACAGGTATTTACGAGTATTTCATCAAACGCCTTGTAGGCAACATCAAAATCAAGAAAAATTGGTATTTGTTTCATATACTTTACCACTTACCGACACTTTGTTGAGTCATTTCATCGGACACTTAATGAGCAACATCAATTTTAAAGTAACTAAGTCATCGAAAAGTTGCATTCAAGTCGAGTTGAGCTCAAGCAATCTTGAACTCGGTTTGAAATATTTTCGAACTAAAAAAATCAGCTTGACCCGCTCAAACTTAACTACAAACCGAGTGGAATTGAGATGTGAAGGAAGTTAACCGAGCTAACTCGGTCGTATACACCCCTACTCCAAATCAAACACACTCAAAACATTACCTACTATAAATATTAAACTTAATATTTATAGACTATTCATTTAGGTATTTGTGACCTTCTCAACAGGTTGGATGGCAAATAATCGTTCTACTGCCCTCAATAAGCTTTAAATGGTGGGTATTCAATCACCATTCTCGTAGTGTAGACTACCTAAGATTTGGATCTTTTTCATTTTTTGTATCGTACCTAAGATGAGCTGCCAAAACGGATGGATGGCGTGGATGTAAGTCAAATACATCAAGGTGGGCCCCCACAAATCGTTGTTCCACCGCGACATTGTGCGCCCCACTACCGCAAGTGTTGTAAATAACTATCATCATCCGTACGCCCAATTACAACCGTTATTCTTCCTGCCATCCGGAACGGATTGGCTACTCTCCCTGCCACCAGCCCCGTGGCTGGTGTTCGATGCTCCGTAGGCCCCGTCATGATGTATGTATTTCATCCATTTTTTCATATCATTTTAGGGCTTTATCCCAATAAGAGAGGGATATAAACCTCAGGTGGACCACACCACAGGTAAACATATAGTAATTTGATATCCATTATTTAAATGCTCCTAAGGCCCATTGTACTGTTTATCTGACATATAATAGGTTGATTATGTCATACAGACCTAAATGAAGGAAACAACAAATATAGCTTGATCCAAAACTTTTATGGCCCCTCAAAAGTTTTTAATGGTTTACGTTCATTCAACATTGTTTTCTGTAATGGGTCCAATTGAGATGGGATATCCCTCATTTTTTGTCTCATTCTATAAAATGATTTAGTAAAACAAATGACGAAACATACATCATGATGGGCCCACAGAGCACCGACCACCAATGGCTGGTGGCAGGGGAGTAGCCAATCCGTTTCCCCGCCATCCGTTTCATTTCCTGAATTCTCACATTCCCTTTATACCCTTGTCTCCCAAATACCATGCTTTCATCTTGCCATGCCTGCGCTCTCGAATCTCTCCCTCAGAACCCATTCCACAAACGAAGGTTCGAGTCACAACAAACCCTCTCTCTCTTGCAGAAATCTCGCAATCTCAAACAACTACAACAAATCCACGCCCACATCCTAAAAACCAATATCGCCCACAACCAAATACTCATAACGAAACTCCTCTCCCTCTATTCCTCCCACAAAAACCTCGACTCCGCCACTCTCCTTTTCAACCACATCCAAACCCCTCTCACCTTCACTTGCAATATCATGATCCGCATCCACACCCGAAACAGCGCTCCCCATGATGCGCTCCTCGTCTACCGCCTCATGCTTTTCCGCCGCATACCGCCCGATAAATTCACTTTCCCTTTCGTCATCAAAGCCTGCTCGAGTCTCAATTCCCACGCTGCTGTCAAGAGCGGGAGACCAGTACACGCCCACGCCGTCAAGGCTGGGTTTTCGACGGACCTGTTCGTGCAAAATACCCTCATGGATCTGTACCTTAAACATGGGGTTATGGATTGCGGTCGTAAAGTGTTTGATAAAATGCGTGTTAGGAATGTTGTTTCATGGACGACTGTGGTCTCGGGGCTTGTTGTGTGCGGGGAATTAGAGGCCGCGCGTCATGTATTTGAGAAAATGCCGGTTAGGAATGTGGTGTCCTGGACAGCGATGATTAATGGTTATGTTAGACATGGGCGGCCTCAAGAAGCATTCGAGCTTTTCCACCAAATGCAGGTGGAAAATGTCCGGCCGAATGAGTTTACGTTGGTGAGCTTGTTGTTGGCTTGCACCGAGTTGGGGAGCTTGAAGCTGGGTAGTTGGATTCATGAGTTTGCGCACAAGAATGGGTTTGAGTTGGGCGTTTATCTTGGCACAGCACTCATAGATATGTATAGTAAATGTGGTAGTATACTGGATGCGATGAAAGTGTTCGATAAAATGACTAGTAGGAGTGTGGCAACATGGAATTCGATGATCACGGGGTTGGGTGTGCATGGGCGGGGAAATGAAGCCATTGCTCTATACAGTGAGATGGAGAAGAGGAACGTAAGGCCGGATGAGGTGACCTTCATAGGCGTTCTCTGTGCATGCGTTAATGCTTGTATGGTGGATGAGGGTTTTGAGATCTTTGAAAACATGATCAAACGTTATGGCATCATTCCTACCCTCGAGCATTACAGGTGCATGGTCGAGCTTTTGGGTCGTGCAGGCATGTTAGATGAAGTGCATGAGCTTTTGAAGAAAATGCCAATGGAGGCTGATGTCAATGTATATGGAGGGCATTCTTAAGAGCTTGTGAAGCACATGGTAATATCCAGTTCCAGGAAGGCACATACAAACTTATTGCTGAGCTTGAACCCTCGATGGGAGGTGTTGGCCACAGTTTAGGTCCGCGGCAACATCAATGCGTTGAGTGGGAAGTGGGATGATGCAACGATAATTGATGGTTTTGATGAGAGGCCTAGTCTAATCATGGACAGATCACGATCTTTTGGATGAACTAATGATGGGTACTGATTTTTTCCAAAATCTCCTGTAAGAATCGGAACAGATGGAAGGCGGGAGGTCTTTCTTGTTTTACTATTCAAGATTGAAAGCAGTCCCATTCATGTAAAATGTGAACATGCATGTATTCCTTTTCTCATTCCTAATAAAGCTTTTAAGGTAAGTTCTTAATTGCTGCCATGGATGGTTAGTCTGGTGATTTGGTTCTATAGAACCAATTGTTATGGACGGTAAAAAGTAACACAAAAGAAGAACCAACACTAGAAAGAAAGCTACTTAAATGGAGATGGAAATTGCAAGTAATTATACATGTATCACATATTTAAATGAGATCTTGGACATCCATCTAGTATTCCCCATTATTAGTCATGTGCAATGGAAACCAAGAACTGTTTAAGTTAAAAGGCTTTAAATGGATAAGGGAAGGGCCAAGAAGACATGGACGTAAGGTAAAATGGACTAACTGAATTAATGAACCTTGATAGAGTGGAACTCCGAATAGGATTCATGTAGCTACTTAAATGATGGCGAGTTTGCTCCATCCAGGGAACTGAATTTAATATTCTAGAAGCGGCTTGAGGCACAGGTGTGACCTACAAAGAAGTTGATCTAAAATCAACTTTGATCACTAGGTGCTTCACTCTATGTTAGGCCAATGGCTAAAAAACCAGCTGTTGAGGGTCAAATATTGCATATTAGACCCTATTTATTACCTGGATTTACGGATATGATGCCGTTTAATGGCCCGCTTTAATCGTGTTTGTGATGCAGAGTGTATTTGCAAGCATGAACTGAAAAAGGGAGTTTAAATCATGGATTTAACGTTCTAAAGCCACCAGAGCAAGGGACGGACTCCAGGGGACCAAGATCAAGAAATTTACACGCCAGAGATCTGCAAAAATCAAGAAACTGAAGCTCAAGTGGCCTGGAACTGGTTCAGAATGCAAGATCACAGGGTTTCCACCATCCGTTCAGCTCGAAACTTCATACATGGCCTGAGGGCCATAAATTAACCGTACAAATCAAAAATCATCTGTTGGATCCCTCTGGAAGTGACCCAACGGACAACTCAGCCTATAAAATGGTGAAGTGGGGCCCACCTGATATCTGGATCTGCTTTCCTTTTGGTCTCAACATCTAAAATGATATGATAAAATGGATGGACGGAGCGGATTTCTCACAAAGAACACCATGGGACCCACGCAAGCGACGCGTGTGCACTGTGCATACATGCACTGGACGCGCACCGGAAGTCAGGATCGGGTCAGCGCACGGCCCGACCCTTCTCTCCTCTAGCGTGAAAAACACCAGCGGAAGCACTGCGTTCGCCGGTTTTGGGTAGTGGAACCCACCCATCATTCATTTTGACAATCTGAACCGTCCGTTGCGTCCCTGGGGTAGGTGTGACCCTCTCCTAGGTGTCCTTTTGGACTTATGCTCGTGTACGTACGCGGATCGTGATCAAACGCGAGATTAACAGTGTAATACAAAGTTGCGTGGACCACACCTTCATCAATCCGATCTCGTCAGTCCTGAACGGTTTTTCGCCAGAATTTCAATGGACGGGGTGGATGTTTCAACAAGATATCTGATTGGGCCCACCATCTTGACAGCGCACGTACGCGAGGCTGCATGCGCATGCAGCGAGAGCTGCCTCATGTTCTCATTCGTGGCCATCATCACCGTTCGGAGGTCTAATCCAAAAACCCGGGGTCCACATTACTAGGGCCTAGGTGTCGAAACTTCAAGAAGATAGCTAGAACGGTTTCTCAACCATTCCAACGTAGGATTAACGGATGTAAGATGGATCAGATGGACCACACCGAATGCAAGACAAATTCACTTCCCTGACCGGTTTTCCGTCCTGCAGCCGATGAACGGAGTGGATTTCATCGTCAGCTGAAGGATGTGGACCCCACTGATGCCACCGCAAGTCAGTGTGTCGCTTGGATGTTGAGTTTGTGAAGGATTCTTGATGACCTCCCTACTGGGATGCCTATATAAGAGAGGGAGAGAGAACGGCTGGAAAATTATCTGGATCAGGAGGAAGCTTGGACGGCAGCAAGTGAGAAATCGGGTGGAGCAGACAGAGAGAGAAAGTAGAGTAGAGTTTTTTTATCTTATTTGTTTTCTTGTTAAATTCTATTAGTTTTTTTTATTTTTCTTTAAGGATGTTTAGCCTCATCATATTCATGAGTGGCTAAACCTCTTAGCTAGGGCTAAGAGGTGAAGCTTGTAGCGTGATGGGAGGCCTCCTTGCTTGTGCCTTTGTTTAGACTGAATTGATGTTGATTTGGGTTTTTATTAAGGGAATGTTTTCAGTCTTTAATGAGTACATTGTGTGAAATTACAATGGATGCAATGGCTTTGAGCATGTTCTTTTCCTCTTGATGTTTATGACGTCGGGAAGCCCATTGTTCACCATCGTCTCCAGGCATGGTTGGATGTCGGTACCCTTCCTAACCTTCATGGCATGTTGATTGGTTGGTAATTAGATTAATTATATTGTTTGCTTTGCCTCCTGGGCATAGTTTGGTGATGGAATCCATTCTAATTCATACACCTTTCATCTTTTGAAATCTATATCAATGGCAGTTCAGTTAATTTTCCTGATTTGTAATACAGGCATAAGATCTCCCTGATCTCTACAAGTGGATCCTCTGAATCCCTAGTTTCCCTTCTCTGAATTTTCTCCTAAGTTTTAGATTAAATATTTCACCATTATTCCTTGAATTACAAATCAATTTAGATTTCATCTCATTCTAGTTCTACATCTAATTAATTTTCAGATTACGTACAAGTTCCAGTCCCTTGGGATTCGACCCCGGTCTTACCGAGTTTATTACTACATCACAACCCTATACTTGGGGTGTGAACAAGTTTTTGGCGCCGTTGCCGGGGACTGACGGCTACGATTTTGTGAAATTAATTAGTTTTAGAGTTAGTTTAAGATTAGGATTTTACTAATTTTAAATTTTAAATTTTGTTTTCTATTTTTCATAGAACTAACATATTTCTTATTCTGTAGGTTGTTAGGATAGAACTTCTAATTTGGTAAACTCTTTCTAATTTTCTAGATTTTCTAACTCTTTAGATTTGGTTTACTTCTGAAACTAACTTATTTTATTTTGTTTTGCAGGTCTTTAGCTTAAGGACTCCAATTTGGTAATCTCCTTCCAACCCTCTTTTCTTTCTAGATTGATTTTCTTTCTTAGGATTAGGTTTAGAATTTAATTGAGAAATTTCAGTGTTTCATGCCCAAGTGGGCCCGTGATACGACACTCGACGTCTCTTGACCGAAGGAGGGTTAGTTGAGGGTTGGTATTTGTCCATCGCGGGATTAGACACCGCTCGAATTCCCCGAGTTAATTGAGGTTATGGCTGAAAATCAACCTCAAGCACTACCTCAACAGATGGATGAGGAAGTACATGATGAGAATGAGGTGCTTCACACCCCGCCTCGTACCTTACGAGATTATTTACAACCGGCGGGGGTGAGCACACCTCATGCATGATTTTTCCCGAAAACACAGGACATATGGACATCGAGCCGGGAGTTATCCAACTCCTTCCTAAATTTCATGGGCTTGAATCGAAAGTCCATACTTACATTTGAAAGAGTTCGATGAGATTATAGCCACCTTATACTTTCCCAATGTATCCGAGGATACAATCGGTGAAAACTCTTTCCTTTTTCCTTGAAAGAGAAGGCTAAGACGTGGTTACATTCATTTGCGTCCTAGATCCATTGGCACATGGAATGATTTGCGAGGAATTCATAAAGAAATTTTTCCCACACCATAAAACAATTACCCTCGAAAGGCAATCATGAACTTCGCCCAAAGGAAGATGAAACATTCTACCAATGTTGGGAAAGGTTCAAGGATCTGGTCGGTTCATGCCCACAACGGTTTTGAAATGTGGCGCATTACAAATTTCTTCTATGATGGACACATCTTCCATGCGCCAGCTAACCGGTCGAGACAATGTGTAATGGAGAAGTCATGAATAAAGAAGTCGATGAGGTATGGGATTACCTCGATAGACTTGTCGAGAATGCACAATCATGGGACCATTACAAATCAAACACCACGCTAGGCCAACTCAATCTAAGGAGAAAGGTGGAGTATATCTCCGAAAGAAGAGGACGATGTAAATTTTAAAGTGACTAATCTCACTCGAAGAGTCGAGGCCATGGAAGGAAAGAAGGAGAAGGTTAATGAAATTGTTTGCGCCATCTGATGATTGCAACATTCACACTGGCCGAAAATTGTCCTACCATATCGCCTTTCGAGGAGTGTTGAATGAGCAAGCTAATGCCGTAAATAACTATCAAAGACCTTTCAATGGATCTACCTCCAATACATACAATCTGGTTGGAGAAATCATCCAAATTTTAGTTGGAGGAATGGACAAAAGCGCTACCCCTCAAGGTTTCTTCAATCAAAATCCAAATCGGGGAAACCTCAAGAAGAACCGGTTCAAAATCCTATACAAGAGTGACTCGGGCGGCGTGGACTTCTGAGACTTTATGCGAGAAAATAGATTCACGTATGACGGTTATAGAAAAGGGATGCTTCTGCACAATCGCTCCCAATCCTAAACCGCAATACGAGATAAATGATCCCACTCTTCAAATCAAATGGGACACGCTAAATCCATCACCACTCTTAGGAGTGGGAAGATCATTGATAAAACCCTTCCTAAGTTAGGCCCGAAAAGCCTCAAGAACCGAAGAGGACAATAATGATGGATCTCGTGATGTCCCACAAAATTTAGAACCGGAACTTCTAGAGAAGCCATTGCTCCATTCCCCAACGGTTGGTTGCACCAAAACGTCTTTCTAACTCTCGGATATTCTGAGGTGTTGAAACAAGTGAAAGTCAATATTCCTCTACTTGATGTCGTAAAAGCAGATTCCTTCATATGCAAAATTTACGAAAGACCTATGTACGACCAAAAAATGGCAAGAGTATTCAAAAGAAGATCTTCTTGGTGAGAAAGTGAGTGTCATCTGAAGCAAGACGTGCCGCATGAAATTCAAGGATCCCGTAGCCCAACCATATCATGTGTAATCGGGAACCATCGAATTGATCACGCACTTCTTGACTTGGGAGCGGCGTCAATCTAATTCCCTACTCGGTATACAAACAAGCAGTTAGGATTGGGTGAGTTAAAACCTACCCTAACCACACTACAACTTGCCGATCGATTCGTGTACCAAGAGGGATTATTGAGATTGTGTTAGTCCAAGTCGATAGATTTTACTACCCGGTAGATTTTATCATCTTGGACACCGAACCCATCAACAACATGAGCACTCAGATTCCCGTCATTCTTGGTCGCCCATTCCTTGCCACGTCAAATGCAATCACCAATTGCAGGAATGGTGTCATGACTATGTCTTTTGGAAATTTGACATTGGAGTCAAACATCTTTTTCAACAACGGCAGCAACGCAGAGGGATGATGACGATGTCCACGACATTAACATGATCGATACTTTCGTGGAAGATAGGACACCCCTTACCTTATCCTCGATCCTCTAGAGACGTGCTTGGCCCACTCCCATGAGTTTGATGATGATATGATTAGGGAGACGTGTGCCTTGCTTGATCTTGCCGGTGCTTGAAGTTAGCGGTGGAGGCCACAATTTGAAGAATTACCACAACCGATGCGGTGCCTCTGCCTCTAACCTCAAGGCATCGAAGCTTGACCTAAAACCTTTGCCCTCTGATTTGAAATATGCCTATTTAGGTCAAGATGAGACATACCCGGTGGTGATCTCTCCCCACCTGGAGAAAGAACAGGAGAGTATGCTCATATCTACTCTCATTGAGCATAAAAGAGCCCTAGGATGGATGATAGCGGACCTCAAAGGAATCGATCCCTCGATTTGTACTCACCACATATATCTTGAGGAAAATGCGAAAACCGCTCGGCAACCACAACGTAGACTAAATCCAAATATGAAGGAAGTGGTTAAGGCCGAGGTTCTTAAACTATTGGATGTGGGTATCATATACCCTATATCTGATAGTCAATGGGTGAGTCCAACTCAGGTGGTTCTTAAGAAGTCCGGAATCACCATCGTAGCCAATGCTAATAATGAACTCGTGCCAACCAGAGTCACTACTGGTTGGAGAATGTGCATTGACTACAGAAAGTTGAATACCGTCACAAGGAAGGATCACTTTCCTCTACCCTTCATCGATCAAATCTTGGAAAGGCTAGCTGGTCATTCCTATTACTGTTTTCTTGACGGGTATTCGGGCTACAATCAGATTGAAATTGCCCCTGAGGACCAGGAAAAGACCACATTTACATGTCCCTATAGCACCTTTGCTTATCGAAGGATGCCATTTGGATTATGTAATGCCCCTGCCACCTTTCAGCGATGTATGTTGAGTATCTTTTCTGATATGGTGGGGCAATATCTTGAGGTCTTCATGGACGATTTCTCATCATGGTTCATCTTTCGACAAGTGCTTGGAAAGTCTTAAATGTGTCTTTGAAAAGATGTGAAGAAAAGAACTTGGTACTTAATTGGGAGAAGTGCCATTTCATGGTTCATAAGGGATTGTCCTTGGACATATCATCTCGTCCAGGGAATTGAGGTAGATAAGGCAAAAATCGATCTTATCTCTAACCTACCTCCACCCAGAACATCGAGAGACGTGTGATCCTTCTTAGGACACGCGAGGATTTTACTGATTCGATTCATAAAGGACTTTAGTCTCCTCTCTCGTCCTTTATGCAATCTTCTTCAAAGGATGTTCCATACGAATGGGTGAGCAATGCCGGGAAGCTTTCACCAAGCTTAAAGGCATGTTAACCATTGCACCCATCATGCGGCCACCCGATTTGGAGCCTTCCTTTTGAGTTTATGTGCGATGCCTCGATTATGCTCTTGGAGCGGTTCTAGGCCGAGAGAAAGATAAGAGGCCCTACGTCATCCATTACGCGAGTAGGACTCAAATCTGCCCAAGTGAACTACTCGACTACGAAAAAGGAACTTTTAGCCGTAGTGTTTGCCTTGGACAAATTTAGGTCTACTGATCGGATCCAAGATCATTATCTATACGGATCATGCGACCTTTGAAGTATCTTCTTTCCAAGAATGATTCTAAGCCCCGCCTGATATGATGGATCCTTCTACTCCAAGAATTTGATTTTGAAATTAAAGATAAAAAGGGAGTAGAAAACGTAGTGGCCGATCACCTTTCTTGTCTTAATACCTCTGATTCCCTTGAGACGACACATATCAATGACATGTTCCCTGATGAACAACTGTTCAGAGTCTCCCATTTACCTTGGTTCGGATATTGCTAATTATCTTGCTACAGGTTCCATACCGTCACACATTGGATCACAAGAAGATAAGAAGAAATTTTTCAGAATGCGCAAATTCTTTGGGATGATCCATACTTGTTTAAATATTGCCCAGACCAAATTTTGAGGAGATGTGTGCCAGATGATGAGCATCAGAGTGTCATCTCCTTTTGTCACTCACGGGCTGTGGTGGTCACTTTTCTGCAAAAAAAAGCCACGGCCAAGATTCTGCGATGTGGCTTCTATTGGCCCACTATGTTCGAGGACACTCATGAGTTTTGCAAAGCTTGTGAGCGTTGTCGAGAAATTGGGAGCATTATCCGTCGAAATATGATGCCCTTGAATCCCATTCTTATCATAGAGGCATTTGATTCTTTGGGGCATCGATTTCATGGGACCATTCCCCAATCTTTTGGGAATTTATATATTTTGCTTCTTGTAGACTATGTCACTAAATGGGTCGAAGCGATTAGGTGTCGGAATAATGACCATCGCACGGTCATTAAATTCTAAAAGAAAACATCCTTTCCCGATTTGGAACGCCTCGAGCCATTATTAGTGATGGGGGCTCACACTTTTGTAATAGGCCATTCGAGAGTTTAATGAAGAAATATGGTATCTCTCATAAGGTGAGCACCCCATACCACCCACGACAAGTGGGCAAGCCGAGATTTCTAATAGGGAGATCAAACACATTTTGGAGAAAACAGTTAACCACCGTAGTAAGGATTGGTCAATTCGATTGACCGATGCCTTATGGGCGTGCACCGTCTTGCTTTTAAAACCCTATTGGAATGTCTCCCTTTAGACTCATCTATGGGAAAGCTTGCCACTTGCACGTGGAATTGGAACATAAAGCTCTTGGGCGATCAAAAATCTAAATTTCAATCGAACAACGCCGGCTCGCTTCACGCAAACTTCAATTAAATGAACTTGAAGAAATCGAACGCGCATACGAGAATTCGAGAATTTACAAGGACGGGATGAAGGCGTTTCATGACCAACATATTCTACGAAAATCATTCACGCCGGTCGAAAGTCCTTTTGTATAATTCTCGATTACATCTCTCTTCCTGGTAAACTTCGATCTTGTTGGACCGGCCCTTACATTGTTGTTGCTTGCATATCCTCATGGGGCCATTGAGATAAGAGACCCCGACAATGGCAAGAGTTTAAAGTAAATGGACATCGCTTAAAGCCATTTGTCGAGAAATTTGATTCGAGGACATGTCCATGCCTCTGGCGATCCCGTCTACCAGGGCCGATCTCCTAGTCGATGGAGGTATAGGTAGGTTTATTGCTTTCATAGGACTAGACTAGTTGCTTTGGTCCATGAAGAAGGCGTTAAACTTAGCGCTCTGGGAGGCAACCCGACTTTTCCATTTATTTCATTTTCTAGATAGTTCATGTTTGTGGGTAACATTCTTTGAAACCTCACGAGACTTCAACTCGTCCACTAGGGGTAACCTAGGGGTTTAAAGGCTTGTTGCATACGCTAAATGCAATCGAGAGCACCTGCGAAAGTGGTATAGATAGGATTTTATTTTTGTTATTCTGCTTTCTCTCTGTCTTGTGGGATTCCATCTTTGCGATCTTTTGGAAAGTCTCTCACGATTCATCATTCAGGTACTATCTTCCCATCACTTCTCGTTTACTTTCGTTGTCTCATGTGCATTCCATGCTCATATCTTTTACATTGAGGACAACGTAGATTTTAGGTTGGGGGTGGGAGATTAGGTACCTAATCAGTGTTTTCTTCGTCTTGAGCAAAAATTGTGAAAATTTTTCATTTCAATTTTTTTTTTTCTGGACTTTCTAGTGAAGTCAAAGTGATTTTGACAGATATCCTGGATTTAGAATTTCAAGATTCGTGATGTTGGAAATTTATAACTTTTGGATTCAGTTATCTGTAGATTTCACAGTTAAGTTTGAATTGTTAATCCATGATTAGAAGTTGTAAACATTGATTGAGTCATGATTTCACATACCACATCTCACTTACACATTGAGATTTCAGTTTGATATTGAATGAATAACTTGGTAATCACTGAGCATGAAAGAAACCAGCCTAAAAGATTTGGCCATCAGGGTATAAAAAGAAAATTACACCATGGGTTTGCTCCCTATAGGTGTGGATTTGATTTTCCATGATTAACAGTTAGACAGAACTGGACGACTATTTTCACCATAGGTTTGCTCCCTATAAGTGAAAATTTGATTCCCATCTTGACTAAAAAAAAAAAAAAAGAAAAAAGAAAAAGAAAAGAGAAACTAGAAAATGAAAGAATGATCTGTGCGACAAAGTATTGGTTTAGGTAATGGTTGTTATGAATTTTCTGATTGGTTACTAATGATATCATGAAATCGACAATTTGATCTCTTAATGATGATAGGCTGAGATTTCACTATACACCCATGGAACTCAATGTTTAAAATTATTCTAGTTTACGGATTAATATTTGAACTTGATTATGAAATTCACCATGCATGAGAGGTCAAGAGAAATCGATAATCAACATTCATGAATCTTAAGAATTCTCATATCTGGATTGTTTCTCAAAATATCACTCGGTTTCACAAGAATTGTCTCGTAATTCTCAAACTTAATTTTCGCATATTTTGCTCGGGACTAGCAAAATGCTGGTTGGGGGTTATGTTGAGGGTCAAATATTGCATATCACACCCTATTTATTACCTGGATTTACGGATATGATGCCGTTTAATGGCCCGCTTTAATCGTGTTTGTGATGCAGAGTGTATTTGCAAGCATGAACTGAAAAAGGGAGTTTAAATCATGGATTTAACGTTTTAAAGCCACCAGAGCAAGGGACGGACTCCAGGGGACCAAGATCAAGAAATTTACACGCCAGAGATCTGCAAAAATCAAGAAACTGAAGCTCAAGTAGCCTGGAACTGGTTCAGAATGCAAGATCACAGGGTTTCCACCATCCGTTCAGCTCGAAACTTCATACATGGCCTGAGGGCCATAAATTAACCGTACAAATCAAAAATCATCTGTTGGATCCCTCTGGAAGTGACCCAACGGACAACTCAGCCTATAAAATGGTGAAGTGGGGCCCACCTGATATCTGGATCTGCTTTCCTTTTGGTCTCAACATCTAAAATGATATGATAAAATGGATGGACGGAGCGGATTTCTCACAAAGAACACCATGGGACCCACGCAAGCGACGCGTGTGCACTGTGCATACATGCACTGGACGCGCACCCGGAAAGTCAGGATCGGGTCAGCGCACGCTGACCCGAAAATCTCTCCTCTAGCGTGAAAAACACCAGCGGAAGCACTGCGTTCGCCGGTTTTGGGTAGTGGGACCCACCCATCATTCATTTTGACAATCTGAACCGTCCGTTGCGTCCCTGGGGTAGGTGTGACCCTCTCCTAGGTGTTCTTTTGGACTTATGCTCGTGTACGTACGCGGATCGTGATCAAACGCGAGATTAACAGTGTAATACAAAGTTGCGTGGACCACACCTTCATCAATCCGATCTCGTCAGTCCTGAACGGTTTTTCGCCAGAATTTCAATGGACGGGGTGGATGTTTCAACAAGATATCTGATTGGGCCCACCATCTTGACAGCGCACGTACCGCGTTGGGCTGCATACGCAACTGAGAGCTGCGGTTCTCATTCGTGGGCCATCATCACCGTTTCGGAGGTCTAATCCAAACCGTCTGTTGGAATACCAGGGTCCACATTACTAGGGCCTAGGTGTCGAAACTTCAAGAAGATAGCTAGAACGGTTTCTCAACCATTCCAACGTAGGATTAACGGATGTAAGATGGATCAGATGGACCACAGAATGCAAGACAAATTCACTTCCCTGACCGGTTTTCCGTCCTGCAGCCGATGAACGGAGTGGATTTCATCGTCAGCTGAAGGATGTGGACCCCACTGATGCCACCGCAAGTCAGTGTGCGCTGGATGTTGAGTTTGTGAAGGATTCTTGACCGACCTCCCTACCGGATGCCTATATAAGAGAGGGAGAGAGAGCGGATGGAAAATTATCTGGATCAGGAGGAAGCTTGGACGGCAGCAAGTGAGAAATCGGGTGGAGCAGACAGAGAGAGAAAGTAGAGTAGAGTTTTTTTATCTTATTTGTTTTCTTGTTAAATTCTATTAGTTTTTTTAATTTTTCTTTAAGGATGTTTAGCCTCATCATATTCATGAGTGGCTAAACCTCTTAGCTAGGGCTAAGAGGTGAAGCTTGTAGCGTGATGGGAGGCCTCCTTGCTTGTGCCTTTGTTTAGACTGAATTGATGTTGATTTGGGTTTTATTAAGGAATGTTTTCAGTCTTTAATGATGTCTTTGTAGTTGAAATTACAATGGAGTGCTGCAAAAGCTTTGAGCATGTTCTTTTCCTCTTGATGTTTATGACGTCGGGAAGCCACATTGTTCACCATCGTCTCACAGGCATGGTTGGATGTCGGTACCCTTCCTAACCTTCATGGCATGTTGATTGGTTGGTAATTAGATTAATTACATTGTTTGCTTTGTCTCACAGGCATAGTTTGGTGATGGAATCCATTCTAATTCATACACCTTTCATCTTTTGAAATCTATATCAATGGCGATTCGATTAATTTTCTGATTTGTAATCTGAGCATAAGATCTCACGATCTCTACAAGTGGATCCTCTGAATCCCTAGTTTCCCTTCTCTGAATTTTCTCCTAAGTTTTAGATTAAATATTTCACCATTATTCCTTGAATTACAAATCAATTTAGATTTCATCTCATTCTAGTTCTACATCTAATTAATTTTCAGATTACGTACAAGTTCCAGTCCCTTGGGATTCGACCTCGGTCTTACCGAGTTTATTACTACATCACAACCCTATACTTGGGGTGTGAACACTAGCCTCGTTTGTGATTTAGGTGGACCATATGATTGGAAACAGTGTACGTGCGACATGGACCCTACGATTTTTTTTGCTTGGTATGGCCCACATTGGGGTGAAAGATCTCAAGATCAACAACTGAGATGGGCCACAATTATTTGAGTATTTGTCATGAAAAACCAATTGTTGGGATGCCTTGCACAAACCTTAGGATCTAGCCTCCCGAAACAAACCAGAATTATGGATAATAAAGCAATGAAATAAATCAAAGCATCAAGCACACACCACACAAGAGATTTTTACGTGAAAAACCCTCAAAGAGGTAAAAACCACGGGACCTCGTCCAGATCAACAATCCACTATGAAGTAGAACGTTACAATCTTCTTCACTCACGCAGGAGTGGATAAACAATAAGAGAAATAGAGAAAACGGAGAGATCTAACCGATTACGAGGACATAGAAGCGCTGAGATATAGATTGCACAGTAGAGAACCTCCACGAGCAAAACCTCCCTTCTATAAGCTTCATCTCTCTCTTTCTCCCTCTCTCTCACCTTTGATAGCCCTAAACCCTTTAACAAATCCCTTGTAAAGCTTTAGGAAACCCTCTTACTGTACCTAGAAAACCCTAGGCAACCCCTTTTATAGTTTAGGAAACTCCTTTTCGCATCCCTGTTACGAAAGGACTCAAATCCGCAGTTTCGCGCAAAATCGCGGAACAAACTGCGAAACTTTCGACTAGTCGAACCTAGTCTTCGACTAGTCGTAGGACCCATTCGACTAGTCGAGACATCCCTTCGACCAGTCGTAGCTATAGTAAAAAACAGCAAAAATACTCGCTGGACTTTGAGTCGAAGTCACAACTCGAACCTTCGACTGGTTGACCACCAGCCTTCGACCGATCGAGCAGGGCTCACGACCGGTCGAAGATGGGTTAAAAAAACCCATCACCAATGTGGGTCTTAATCCACTAGCCATGTGGATGGTATAGGATTGATCTCAGCCGTAAATTATGATGACCATAAGTCCCGCGTGGATATCATAATATACCTGTAGACACTGAAAATCAGCGCCCACGCTGATTTATATATGTTATGTTTTTGGTGGTGGGGGTGATTAAGCTGATTTGTGAATATTGGAGTCACTACTAGCCAAAAAATTTCAGAATCCCGCAGTCGAATAGAACCACGGAATACGTAAGGTTGGAGAAATCCGAAGACTCTCCGACCTTAGATTGACTCCTGATCTGCGATCCGGGATTCCGGATAAGGGACCTCGGTTACAAAGAGGGAAGGTGTTAGGCACCCTCTCTGCCCGTACAAATGTACGGTCTCTACTTAGTGTGGTAAAATAATCTCAATGGATGATGATGATGCTGTGGTTATAGTGGGATTAGTCACACGTGGATTTCTGATGTAGCAAGATCTGAGATTTCGGCAGGCCACAGTGCATACGTCCGACCGTGTGTCTAGATGGTGGGTGTGATGATGCTTATGTAAAGAGGTAAGAAAAATGGACTAGATCACTATGAATTTCTGATGTGACAGGATCCGATGTACGACAAGTCACAAAGCATACGTTTACCAGAGATCTAGATAAGCAGGGGGGTTGAGAAGGGAGTAGATGTCATGATAAATGCTTGTAGGATGATGGATCTTTGGCTTGATTCTTGAATAGGCTAGGACATAGATTGGACAATGACTACTTTGGGTTAGACATATGGCTTGGATGGGTTGAGAGGATGGCTAGGGGTGGCTGGACAAATCAGAACTTTAAGGGCTTGGGAGCTCCTTCCCTTTCCCTCACTCTCTTCTTCACTCACTCTCTTTCTCTCTCACTCTCTCCCTCTCTTGGATTTAGTGTGTGTTGAAATGAGAAGAGGAGAGGGCTATTTATAGCCTTCTCCAATGGTTAAGTGGTAAATAGGTAGTAGGTAAGGGTTAAAAAGGTGACATGGAGGTTTGTGATTGGCTATGGAGAGGGGAGCGCCACGTGGCCTGCTCTCATTGGCTCTTAAGGTCGGTAAAATGGTAAATAGTGAAGATGAGAGGGGTAAATCTGAGGGAAAGTTGACTTTTGGACGCTGGGACAGCTGTCCACACACAGGTCGCGAGCGGTAGCAGTCGAAGTACCGCAGGCGGTAGTCAGACTACCGCTCGCGGTAATCAGACTACCTCCTGGGCCGCGTTCGGGCTCGGCCCGAATGTGTGTGCTTCGTGTGATCACGCTGATTCGTCTGGTGGTCTCCTTTTCGGATTTTGGGGCTCGGATAGGTGGGTTTGAAGGGTTCTGGCCGTGGTATGGGGTATAGGCGAGGTGGTGCGCGTGCTGAGCGGTTTGGATTGCGGTTTCGGGTTGCGGATTGGGAGTTTGGGGACTTGGGACCAGGGTTTTAGGTTTTAAGCTGGGGTTAGGGGCCGGTTTAGGACATGATCATGGTTCCCGGATTGTCTTAGCCTTCCCAAGATGTTAGCCTAGGTGGGGTGTCTACAATACCTTAGGGTTTATGTCACCTTAAACTTACATGGATATGAGTTAGTTGAAGAGTGAGTTCTCTAGCATTCTTTGGAACTTGAGATTGAGCACTATGGTCATTAATTAGAGAGAGTCATGATATGCTAATCTCAATACCTTATTTGGACCATAACAGTCACGGGCACATGGGACACATGTGGACACTCTATAATGAAACGTGTGGTCATCCTCTATAACGTGACTGACTTGGTCAAGATGAATAATCTCCACCATTAGAGAACTAACTTGGTGTTGGTGTGCCTTCGTGCTTTACTCACATAGGAGTGCGCCATAGATACAAGATTTCAAGCTAAGGCCTTTGGTCACTTACACTAGTTAGATTAGTTTAAATAACTGATTTAGAGCTTATTAGGTAAATTAGATGATCATGACTTTATATTGCATGAAATTGATTAATCCTCGAACCCAAGGAAATGTGAAAGTCACGACCTTAGTTGAGTTGGCTTTGGCTACTCCTGCGAAGCTACAAGTGGCCATATAAAGTGAATATGGCTAGGCAATTCTATTAGGAATTGTTGATTCTTTCATGGGCCAACATGGGATCAACTGAATTTTACTTAGTAGCTTATATAGGGTTAAATTTATTAGATCAAAGACTCATTAAGTGATTTTTCCATTAAGCTCAACACTTGAAATGTTATAATCGATTTTTCAAAAGTTTTAACCATTGAAGTTTTGTTTTAACTATTTAGACTACTTTGACCGCATTTAAATAATGATCTGACAGTACAAATCTAGGAGTCCACTATTTGTTAGCATGAAATATAAATTTTAAGCGGATGGCCATGACAATACAAGGATTACATTATGAGTACATGGATGGATGAGGTGAATTAATGGATCTCCTTCACAGTAAGTTACACTGAATTTCATAGAATATTGGTAAAACACCATGAAAGGAACAAACTTCCTTTAATCAAATGTAAGAGCTATGTTAGGCCATCAATGCTCATGTAGTGAAATTGTGGAAAGGTAGAAGTTTTCACTTCTAAAACTAAAATCACTTTGAGAATTTGAATCTTAAGATAGTAGGAAGCAATCCATTCCCAAAGGTAGATTTAGGTACCCACAATATTACCATTCATTGTGAGAAATCCTTCCTGTCCAGCTATTCTGGGAGTTCATTTTAGGACATGAAACGAAAATGAACTCTATCTAAGGCTCAAGTAAGCCGAAAATGTGATAATTGAACATCCACAATTGAAATATTCGTGGGCCATGAAAGTTTTGAAACATGTAAATATCACCGTCCAACCCAGATAAGTTTCAACGGTAGGAATTTCCTTAACCACATTTTCCTTCATTACCGCTACTTGAGCTTTGGATACAGTTAATTTTTGGCATCATATCCTGAAATGAACTCACAAGAAGGTTGGAAGGGGACGATTTCTAAGGTGTGATCCTAAAAATAAAGAAGGTACACAACTCCAGTGGACCACACCAAAGGAAGCTGATGTGATGATGACATCCACAGTTGAAACCTTTCTAAGGGTTATCGTGATGTTTTTTTTTACCATCCAACTTATTAAATAAGGTAATGTAGACGTGATGAAGGAAAACACAAATATAAGCTTGATCCAAAGCTTCTCCTGCTTCCAAGAAGTTTTTAATGGTGGACACTAAATCTCCACTTTGTGGTATACTTAAGGGTTGTACCTACCTCATTTTTTCGTTTATGTCTTAAAATGATCCGCGGAAAACGATAAACAGAATGGATAAAACACTTACATCACAGTGGACCCCACAAACATCACAGTGGCCCAGTTCGGCGAAAGGCTTTCGCAGGGAATCCGCGTCCGCTGCTGCCGGAAGTGGCTAGTGTAGCCATATAGTGGAAACGGATTAGCTACTCCCTGCCACCAGCCAATGGCTGGTGTTCGGTGGTATGTGGTCCCCACCATGATGTTTGTGTTTCATCCATGCTGTCCATTTATTTTTATAAATTATTTTATGGTATTATACAAAAAATAAGGTATATCCCAATCTCAAGTGGATCACATTACAAGAAACAATTTTGAATGAACGTCGGCCATTAAGAACTTTTTGGAGGCCACGAAAGTTTTGGATCAAGCTGATCTTTGTTTTTTCCCCTTTATCTGGGTCTTTATTACCTAATCAACAGATTGGATGTCAGATAAACAGTAAAGTGGGCCTTAGGAGGATTTAAATGATGGATATCCAATCACTATTGTTTTCCTGTGGTGTGGTCCACCTAAGATTTATATCCCTCTTATTATTAATTTAAAGATCTAAAAAGATCTTTAAAAATGGATGAACGGAATGGATGAAACACATACATCATGGTGAAGCCCACAGAAGCACCGACTATCAGCAATAGGCCTAGTGTCGGGGAAGTAGCCAATCCGTGTATTGACGTCAGCAAGTTCTTTGGGTATGATACTGAGGTATGTATTATA
This sequence comes from Magnolia changhungtana, assembly GCA_030180095.1. NCBI lineage: Eukaryota > Viridiplantae > Streptophyta > Magnoliopsida > Magnoliales > Magnoliaceae > Magnolia > Magnolia changhungtana. Next base: position 1,477,662 of record JASAUF010000058.1, on the reverse strand, counting down.
TCCAAACCGTTCATCTATTTAACAAGCTATTCTTAAGGCATGAGAGAAGAATAAAACAAATCTAACTATCAAGTGGACCACACCGTAAAAAGCAATGGGGATTGAACGTCTATCAGTACTGTTACTCTTTTTGGGGTCACAAAAGTTTTGGATCAATATGAAATTTATTTTTCCTTTTATTCAGGTATTTTTTACCTTATGAACAGATTTGATGGAAAATACATGTTATGGTGGACCCTATAAATTGTTTCACGGTAAAAATCACTATCTCGGCTTGTATTTGTGGTGTGGTCCGGATGACTTTGGATATTATTACTTTTTGGATAATAATCTAAAATTATCTCTAAAAATAAATAAAGGATATAGATATAATAAATACATTACTATAAGGCGCATGTAACTTTGATCTCCTTTGAACCGTTCGTATAACTCGGAGGTCGAGGAATGTCAGTGCTCGCACGACACGTGCCTACAGTAGGTATATAACTGGTGTAAGGTCCACCAGCCAATCCGCTTCCGCTGCTGCCACGCGAGCGTGTAGGATTTCTCTCCCCTGTTCTAACACGGCGCCGCGAGGCCCGTACGTCACGTTATTTACTTCGTTTGAAAAATGCGGGGTGTCGATGAGCTGTATAAATCTACGCAGCACAGGCAGAAATCCACACCACTGAAACAGTGGGACCTACTTAGATTCATTGTTCATAGAAAATCAAATTGATTAGATAATCAAATTTGGATGGTCTACATTGAAGCACGTGTACTGTTGATGCTTTTCCTCCGTTCTTAACAAACGTATGGCCCAACACAAGTCAGGTAATAAGTTCACAGCTTTAAGTTGTGGTGTCTCTGACCCTGTCGAATTGGCATACAATTTCCTCGATCCAGACCATTCAATTCATATGACGCACTGCAGATGGAGCACAACAAAAATAAGTATATTAGTTGAGTGATCCTAACCATCCATTTGGTACCCATCAAATGGATGGTCAAACATAAGAATATCAGTAGTTCAAATTCAAAGGCCGTGACTTCTGTTTTTCAGTGCTCCATTCACAATGACCTGCGATTTAGACGGTCGAAATTGCTACACCATCATATCATTGGTCAGTGGATGAAAATGGTGGTGAACTTATTCCCACTTAAAATGTCACTTCAAATGACGTAATCAGATCTAGTCAGCCATGGCCCACCTAAGAGTAATGGGCCCTGGTTCATTGTCGTGCACTCCAGTCGCGCTGATTAGATAATAATAACAGATGCTACTGAAGTGACGTAGTTCCTTAAGCCCCATCATGATGTATGTTTTGTATCCATGCCTTCCATCGGACAATATCAAGTTAAATTCAAAACTCTAGTAGACCCCAGCGCATAAAACAGTAGAGACAAAGACACCCATCATTGAAAACTTTTAAATGCCAAAAAAAAAGTTTTAAATTATTTTGATATTCAAGTTTTTCTCTCCTTTCATGTCTTTTTTAACTTTTGAACGGGTTAGATTTCAAATAAGCAATAGAATGGGCATAAGATAGTTTCAACGGTGAAAATCGCTCTCTCCATTGTTTCCTGTGGTGGCCCATTGTTTGCTGTGGTGGTGTCCACTACAGCCTTTTATCTACCTCATGTTCATGCCTAAATTGATATCTTAAAATGGATGGACGGTCTTTACAAATATCGTGTTGTAAACATAAAGACTCCGTCAAGACCAACTGGCAACTCTGATATAGGCTTTTCTACAAGTAAACGGAAGCCCATTAGGTACATTTAGCCCATGGGCTTAAAACTTACATGGAAATTGCATACGTGCCATGCAATTAATTCACATTAAACTGTCCAAATCTTGAGTCCTGTTTAGATGTATTATAAATTAAAAATTATGATAATTTCATATATGAATAACAATTTTTTGGATGGTTAGAAATGAAAAATATCCAACAGTCTTATTTCAAGAAACAAGTGCCCATGAATCATGGGTGAGGATTATAATTTAGTAAGTTAATTTGAATTAATATATGCCACATGTACCATTTTTAAATGCCCACGTATCAAGCATATAATCTATCTCATTTCTAAATGCCCGCCTATCTAGCATCGTACACCATCATGGCATATAATGGGAGACAAAAACGCTTGGCTTTTGGTGGGCAAATCGTACTGCGTACTTAGTTACTATTATGGTACTGACTAAACTCTGTTGGGCCACCTTGAATTTACTTAGTTTATCCACGCCGTCCATCTGTTTTTAAAGCTCATTTTAGCAGTTGAGACCAAAATTAAAGGATATCCGAATCTCAAGTGGACCATATCACAGGAAATAGTGGGTATAATGATATTATTTACACCATTGAAACCTTTCTAGGCCCCAAAGTGATGATTATTTGTCATCCAAACAGTTCATACCATCACACAGACATGGATGAAGGGAAAACCCAAATATAAGCTTCATCCAAAACTTCTTTTATCCTAAGAAAATGTTCAATGGTAGAAGTTCAATTTACACGGTTTCCTTTGGTGTGGTCCATTTGACCTTTGTACATGATTCAATCTTTGTCTCAAGCCATAAACTTCTATTGTAAAATGGATGGACCTCACGGAGTTTACTAAGTATGTTAAGGGGGCATTTTGCGCATGAAATTAGATAGGATTAAGCAGCAAATGCTTTTCAAATCCATTTGAAATTTAAAATGTGTTACGCCTGCATCATGTATTTCCTGACCATCCAAGCTAGCTCGGTTAGCTTGCTCGACTCGACTCGGTTCAAAGTTGAGTTCGAGCCGAGTTGAGCTGATTTTTTAAGCTCAAAAATGAGTTCGAGCTGGCCCCAACTTGACTCGACTCGAATCGAATCCAGCTTGAATCGAACTCGGATCGAACCAGTTCGATGACTCGATTACTTTGCCATTGATGTTGCTCACCAAGTGTTTGATAAAATGACTCAACAAAGTGCGGTTGGTGGCAAGGAAGGTATGTACATGAAACAAATACCCTTTTTTTCTTAGTTTTTATATTGCTTAGAAGGTGTTTGATAAAATACCTGTAAAACCATTGCTTCTGTTTCACATACAGAGAGGGATTTTGAAGGTGCAGTCCAGGTGTTTGTGGAAATGCCTCAATGGCGAACTCGGCTCGATCTTAGCTTAAACTCGGCCCGAGCTGGCCCGAGCTGTTGACCGAACCGAACCGAGCTAGCCAGTCAGGCTCGAGGACCGAGTCGAGCCGAGTTCAAGCTGAGGTCAGCTAGTGGCCGAGCCAAGTCGATCTGAGGCCAGCTCGACTCAATTCGACTCGATGTACACCCCTAGGTGTCAGCAAGTCCTGTGGGTCTCATCATCATGACATATAGAATATATCCAGACTATTCATTCATTTTTCAAGATCATTTTAGCGCATGAGCTAAAAATAAGGTAGATCGAAAGCTCACATGGACCACACCACATAAAAGCAATTGATTAATCCTCGAATCCAAGGAAATGTAAAAGTCACGACCTTAGTTGAGTTGGCTTTGGCTACTCCTACGAAGCTACAGGTGGCCATACAAAGTGAACATGGCTGGGTAATTCTATTAGAAATTGTTGATTCTTTCATGGGCCAACATGGGATCAACTGAATTTTACGTACTAGCTGATATATGGTTAAATTTATTAGATCAAAGACTAATTAAGTGATTTTTCCATTAAGCTCAACACTTGAAATGTTCTAATCAATTTTTCATAAGTTTTAACCATTGAAGTTTTGTTTTAACTATTAGGACTACTTTGACCGCATTTAATAATGATCTGACAGTACAAATCTAGGAGTCCACTATTTGTTAGCATGAAATATAAATTTTAAGCGGATGGCCATGACAATACAAGGATTACATTATGAGTACGTGGATGGATGAGGTGAATTAATGGATCTCCTTCACAGTAAGTTACACTGAATTTCATATAATATTGGTAGAATACCATGAAAGGAACAAACATCCTTTAATCAAATGTAAGAGCTATATTAGGCCATCGATTCTCATGTAGTGAAATTGTAGAAAGGTAGAAGTTTTCACCTGTAAAACTAAAATCACTTTGAGAATTTGAATCTTAAGATAGTAGGAAGCAATCCGTTCCCAAAGGTAGATTTAGGTACCCACAATATTGCCATTCATTGTTGAAAGCCCTAGGCCAAGTAATATCAGCCATCCACATCTACAGTACTCATTGAATCCAACAAACATTTTGGGACACCACATCATCAACATCGCAAGTCCAACATCAGATAGATGGCCTTAAATCTTTGACGCATGTACCATGACAGTAAATATTCCCAGCCAAGGGCATGAGAACATCCAGGCCTTTTATCAGGCAAGTCCACTAGTCATCGAGTGGGCCAAACAGGCAGTTTATACAAACTTTTCACCTGCACGTGGCCCATCAGATTAAAGGGACAGATCCCACTTTTTATAAGTGGGACGGACGATGTAGCCTTATGTTCTGTAAGAGGGTATACAGTTGCGAGATTCTGCTTTAAAATAAGAAACAAAAAGAAATATTCAAGAGGGAGGATATTGCACCTTTCATGCTGATTAGTAGATAAATAAATAAATAAATACAGCAGCTGAACATAAAAAGGACTAAAGATAAGATGTAAACCATAGGCCCATCACAACACTAACTTCTTACTAACTTGGCCAATTTATTTTGGAAATCTAATCCAATGGATGGTTAAAAACAAACATCCGTTAATCAGACGTTAGAGTTTAGTGTCTCCTGAAAAGCCAATCTCAATCCTTTAATCTTCATTTAAAAATCATGATATACCAGAGGGTACATTGTAAAAGATTCAAGGTTTTTGCCAGGAAAACTGTAAATCACTTCGAATGTTCTAGTCTCAAGATTGTAGGAAGCCACCCTTCTTGGATATAGTCTCAAGTACACGCACTGCAAATGTTGGTTAAAGGCAAAAGGAATAAGCATATATGCCCATCTCTTTCTCAATTCATTAATTCCAAAGATTTCAGGATACTGCTCAATCAACATTGTGAGCTCCACATCAAGCTTCAGCTCCCACTTTGAGGATTGATCATCATCCTTATACTCCCATATCTGGAACCCATCATTATCATAGAGGCAGCAGATTATACTCCCTCTCACCTCCCACAATTTTCCAGGGTGCATCAGTCCCTTCATCTTAGGCATTTCAATGAAGTTACAAAGGTCAGTGTCGATATGGTAGACAAGTATGTAATTACAACATATCAAATGCAGAGCTCCCTTGAAGAAAAGGGACTTGTTAAGCGAGCGAAATATGCGAGGTGAAGGTATTGAAACCACCGCTTTGCATTCACTCCATTTGCCGGTGTCGGAAGAGAACATCTCAAATGTAGCATGGCCGAATGCATATATGAAGCGTATAACTTTAAAGCGGCATTCATCGTAAGCGGCCAATGAAAATGACTGATTTGTGACAAATTCTCTGTCAGAATAATGTGGAACCTGGAACCCCCAATCATGATGCTCAGGTATATCTTCCCATTGGTTTGTGATTGGCTTCCAAACAGACAACCATGTCCTGCTTGGTGTGATCCATTTGCTGCAAAGAATCATGTTGTTGCATGAATCAATGATTCCCCAAGTCTTTTTTGGAAAGGGGCCGAGATCGTCTCCAATAGCTTCACCTCCATTCTCATCTATTCGAAGGAGTTTCATTTTATCACGTAAAATGCATAGCAATCTGAAATTGGGTGGCTTGGTTCGTATGGAAATTAAAATAGGCCAAACCTTAGAAACACACATCAATCTGGCAAGAGATTTCAGGCCTGAGAGGATGTTTTCTAGAATGTCTTCACATAAGAAACGGCAAGTCATCCTCTTCTTCATATTCTGGGTAAGGAATTAGATGAGGAAGTGTCATTTTCTTCATCAACTAGTCTATGAGATTGCTAATATGCAGTATTTAAATAAATGGAGAATTGTAAATATATAGCATTTAACTAAATGAAGATTCTTAATACAATCACAAGTTCTGGTGATCCTGTTATCTTTGTACTCCGTTTCTAATCTAATTGCGGAACGATCAAGTTAAATAACAAAACCTACTCATAATTAGCAAAGCTAAAATGTTATGAAGTGTAAGCGTAAGTAGCATATGCTATTTGAAATCTCCTTTTGTTAAGTGTTTCTTATATGTTTATTCAACATCTATTTTAAAATGGTGGTGACTCATCTCTATCAAACGTGGCACTACCATTAAGTCAATTTAAACCATCCAAATTGTAGTTCATATCATGGATAAAGCACTTAGATCAATCCAAACCATCCAAATTGTGGTCCATATCATGAATTTGTGATGTTCCGATAGTTTTTAAAAAAAAATGTCATGCACAGTTAAAGATATCTAAAGGCAAATAAATGAGGATTTTGCATGCAAATATATATGTGGTTGACGATTCAGACTTACAGTTAAGAACACGTAGAAATTATACATTTTGTCAAATTTATCATATTTTCCATTATTTTAATTAAAAATATTAAGTATCCTGTACACACGCTACATGTTATAGAGGGCCAAACACTACATGCTATTTAAAATATTGTTTTATACATATTGTCATGGAGTACAAATTTTACATGTATTGGCATAGTAGTGTTTGATATGCATATTAATTATAACGGACTCGTGTGTACATGTCTCACATGTGTCGAGGTATAATACACATGAAAAAAAAAAAAACTCAAAACGCATTACCGACATACAAGATGTTGACAATTAGAAGTTTGGCCACACCATCAGTGCAGAGAAGTTCCCTAAGGGCTAGACACGGATTAGCTACTAACGACTTTACCAAACCATGATGTTGGTGTTGTATCCACACCATCCATCCATTTGGAGAGATCATTTTAAGGGATGAGCCAAAGAATGAGGTAGATACAAAGCTCAAGTAGACCCCAACCAAAGAAAACATCGGGGATAGTAATGAGACATTTGCGAGAAGAGATCTCATGTTATATGTTATTTGTAGATAACATTGTTTTAATTGACAATGTGTGAGACAATGTAAACACAGCCAAATTTATAGAGGGGTCCTTATAGAATCTAAAGGATTTTAAGTTAGTTGAACTAAAGAAATGTATGGAGTGCAATGTTAGCAGCAATGGGAGGGTAACAAGGAATTAATTAAGATGATTAACCAAGAAGTGTCTCAAAATGGCCACTTTCGATATCTTAGGTCGATAATGAGATGAGGGAAAGTATATTTAGATCATTTAGTCATCTGTAATGGGGAACGAGAACTGCACCAGTTGGGACTGATCTAGTGCAGGTTAAACACTCTAGCAGGTCAAGGAAATGCTTAAGAGGACATGGGTGGATGTAGTAAGAAAAGAATTAATGACCTATGATCCAACTAAAGACATATCCTTGATAGAATGAAATGGTGGAACAAGTTTCATGTAATCAGCTTCAATTAGTTGGTATAAGGCTTAAATGATGATAATGAACTAGAGCACTATGAGGAAATTATCAAGTCATGGAGCCCTGTTTTTCCAAGCTGAGACAATCGATGCAATCACACACCATCAAAACATACACACTCCACACATGTGCACAAGAAGAGGCCCAGATGCAATCACACACCATCAAAAATCCCACAGCGTGCGTGTGTGGGGAGTGTGTGCGTGTGGCGTGAGTGTGTGGGGTGTGTGTGCGTGTGTATAAAAAGAAAAAAAAAAAAAAAAGAAGAGGCCCAGATGAGGTTCTACTTAAACACACAAGGCTTCCTTCCCTGTTTCTAATTAGTGTCTTATTGCTTTGGAAGTTCTTTTTCTTTTTTTTTCGTTACTCTGTTGGGAAGAATACCACTGTTCCCATTCTTAACACATCCATTAAATGGGAAGAATACCACTGTTTCGATTCTTAAAACTTCCATTAAATGGGAAGAATACCACTGTTTCCATTCTTCAAATGGCATGCCTCATCTGCTCATGCGGATACTCCATTTTCCTTACCCCTTTGAATATTCTCTCCTACAAAATCAACAAATAGCATATTTTCTATGAAACCACCAGGGTGCAGTGCTACTGATTAGCTATCTGAAATCCTCGAGTATCAAGTAACTCATATAAGTTCCAATTTATGGAAAAAGCTCAACTTCAGACTACTAGCTTAATTCGCTGTATCCCTGATTGCAGTTCTAATTTGCGGGAAAAGATCTCAGCCACTAAATACAAACTATGAAGATCCAAGGGTGATTGACTGATCTAATTCATATCGACACAATAACATTAAAGCAAATTGCAAAAAGGAAATAGAACATGTACATGCTGAAAACCAAAGAGAAATATGTAGGAAATGCGATTGGAAGATGGTCCTGATCTCCGACATTTCTGCTGGATTTTTTTTACAGTTTGTATAAGTTAGGCCCACGGTTTACCAATCCAGGCCATTGCTAAGATGGGTCCCACCATGAATGTGCAATGCCTCCAAAATCTTCCAAATCATAAGACCAAAACCCTTTGATCAATCGGCAGCAAAGTAACAGTTCGGAACAAAAAAAAAAACAAGACAACAAATATCCTCCCGTCGACAATGTTACAATCCCAACTGTTGAAAGAGCATAGCTTGACGTGTTCCATCAGTCATGGGGCTTTTGGCATCTTGGTTAGGTTCTTAGCAATTTGTATCAAAGCCAATAACACGTCCAGTATCCAAGTCATAGAAGGGGTAACATGTGGAAAGGGTAACTTGGAAAAGAGCGAAAGCTACCATGGCATAAAAAGGGCTACCTGAGCAACCAGAGTGCAGCCGCTAAGTGGAAAGGGCTACTTAGGTAACTAGATTGCAGCCACCACGCCCCAAAAAAGAGGCCGGTGTGAGAGTGAGCCGCCACAGACATCGGCTGCAGAGCGTGGTGAAATGTTACTGTTAATGTGTGTGTGTGTGTGTGTGTGTGTGTATATATATATATATATATATATATATATATATATAGAAAGGGAAACATTCCCCCTCAAGTTAGGCTATAAATAGGATACCTCTCTTGTAAACAAAATACACTATTCAATACAATTCTCCTCTCTTTGTATTGTCTCATTTCCTTTCTTAAATTCAACTCATCGCAACTGTTTAAAGAGCTTAGCTTGACATGTTCCATCAGTCCTACGGCTTTTGGTGTATTAGCTAGGTTCTTAACAAACAGATTAAAAAGAGCAAAGATCCCTAATAAGGATGTTCCAATCCAGGATGTTCTTGTGCCACCATTGGAACCATCAGATCGATGTTCTAGCAATCAGTAAGAAATTACAAAATTGCAGTGTCCATATTAAAGCAAAAGCTCCGATTTGCAGAAGCACTCCACTATTGCTAATCGTGATTAAGGGGCAAAACCAAGCTTCAATCACTGAATAATCGTAATTAATCTCATAAACAAAACTACAAGATGAAGAGAAGATGCGAAAAAGGCGCAGAGAAAAAACACAGATTTCCAACTCTACCACAACGACGAACCAATAAAGCAAGTCTTTCCCTAAATCAGAGAATCTTAATGCTTGATTTACTTACAGAAATCGACATAGGGAGATGCGAACGTGAATCGGAGCCGTTATTTTTTGGGGGTTGAGATGAAAACCAAAAAACAAAAAACAGTTGACGTCCTCGAAGCAAGAGAATGAGAGAGTTGAAATAGCGAAGGGAGTGAGAAGAGATCGCCGATTTATGAGGCGACTCGACGTGGAAAACGGAAACGGATTGGCTACTCCCTGCCACCAGCCCATGCCTGGTGATCAGTGCTCTGTGGGCCCAATCAAGATGTAAGTATATCATCCATTCCGTCCATCTATTTTTCTGTATCATTTTATAGTGTAAAACAAAAAATGAGATATATCCCAATCTCAAGAGGACCACATTACAGGAAACCATGTTGAATGAGTGTCGACCATTAAAAACTTTTTGGGGGCCATAAAAGTTTTGGATCAAGATAATTTTTGTTTTTTGCCTTCATCTGAGCTTGTATAACCTAATTAATAGATTGGATGTCAAATAAACAGCACAATAGGCCTTAGGAGGATTTTAATGGTGGATATCGAATTTCTATTGTTTTCATGTGGTGTGGTCGACCTTAGAATTTAATACGTCTCATTTTTGGTATCAAGCCCTAAAATGATATTTAAAAATGAATGAAAAGAATGGATGAAACACATAAATCATGGTGGGGCCCACAGAGCACCGACCACTAGCCACGCGGCTGGTGTCCGGGGAGTAGCCAATCCGTTTCCATGGGAACTGGCCTGCCGCCGGACGCGGATTTCCTGCGATGTCTTTCAGAGGAATTTCCGGCGCTGGGAACTAGGTGAGGTTAAGGGCCGGTTTGGGAGCGTGGATTTGGAACCCCCTAGATTCACAACCCCCAAGGATTGGAAACCCCCCGGATTGGCAATCCTGGGTGTGTTTGGCACCCTGGATCAAAAATACCTATACATGATATATGTACGGGTTTGAATTTAATTACTAAATCAACTTTAATATCCCCAATTAGTGAGATATATAATTTTTGACACTGGTTGTGATAAGCCCGCTAAAATATATGCTTTGCCTAAAAATGATGAAATTCCAAGTCTCATATGGACTGCAAGCACAAGATCATGCCTGAGTGACTAACCAACGATTTTTAATCGTTGATTAATATCGACAATGTTTGGACGGTGCTGAATAATATTTGGACGGTGCTGATCTACATGAACAATGTTTGGACGGTGTTGATCATCGTTAGTGGGCCATGTGCCCAGTAGAATGATGGTGTACAGTGACATACATTTATACTTGCAACTATTGAAATGATTTTAGGTGTAATCCAAGCAACCAAGGGGATTTGAAACCCCCTCTAATCCTCTCCAATCTAAGGTGCCAAACGACCCCTAACTGTGATGTTTGTGAGAAATCCTTCCCGTCCATCGTTTCTTTGAGTTCATTTTAGGACAATATGCCAAAAATGAATAGTAGCCAAAGCTCAAGTAGGCAGAAAATGTGATAATTGAACATCCATAGTTGAAATATTCGTAGGCCACGTATGTTTTGAATCATACTAATATTTGTGATTTCAGTTCATCTCACTAGGAATAAAGTTATTAACTGTATGGATGGCATGTAAATATGACTGTCGAACACAGGTAGGTTTCAGTGGTAGGAATTTCTCTAACCACATTTTTCTTTAGTACGGCATGCATAGCTATGGATACTATTTATTTTTGGCATCATATTCTTAAATTAATTCACAAAACGGATGGAAGGGAAGGATTTCTCACAAACATCACAGTGGGCCCCGCCTGGTTCCACCGCAGTATCCTGCCAAAGGCTTTCGCAGGAAATCCACGCCCGCAGCGGATTGGCAAGTGTAGGATTGGCCACTGTACCTCACACCAGCTATATAGCGGAAACGGATTGACCTGCCACCAGCCAACGACTGGTGTTTGGTGCTCTGTGGCCCCACCATAATGTATGTGTTTCATCCATGCCGTTTATTTATTTTTACAGATCATTTTATGGTATAAACAAAAAACGAGTTATATCCCAATCTCAAGTGGACCACATTATAGGAAACAATGTTGAATGAATGTGGACCAATAAGAGCTTTTTAGAGGCCATAAAAGTATTGGATCAAGCTTATCTTTGTTTTTTAGCCTTCAACTGGTTCTTTATTGGATGTCACATAAAAAGTACAGTGGGCCTTAGGAGGATTTAAATGATGGATATCCAATCACTATTGTTTTCCTATGGTGTGGTCCACCTAAGATTTATATCTCTCTTATTTTTAGGTTAAAGCCCTAAAATGATCTTTAAAAATGGATGAAACACATAAATCATGGTGGGCCCACATAGCACCGACAGTGAGTAGCCAGTCCGTTCCCTAAATAGCTGTTGTATCGCCGTTAAGTTTTGTGGGTCTGATCATATAAGGTATGTGTTATATTCAAACCGTTCATCCATTCGTCAAGCTCGTCTTAAGGCTTTACAATATATATATATATATATATATATATATATATATATATATATATATATATATATATATATATATATATATATATATATATATAAAGTGGACCAGACTGCAAAAAGCAATGGGAGATTGAACGTCTACCATTGAAACCCTTTTTGGGTCACAAAAGTTTTGGATCAATATGAAATTTGTTTTTCCTCTAATAGTAGGCCCTATGAATTGTTTAGCAGTGAAAATCATTAATGACCTACGGAATTCATTTTTTGGATAATGCACTAAAATAATCTCTAAAAATAGATGAACCGTGTATATATATATACACTACAAGAAAACCTACTTTTACCGATGAAAATTTTCGTCAGTAAAAGCTATTTTTCGTAGGTAAATAGTTTTACCGACGAAATTTTTCGTCGGTAAATTCGTCGGTAAAAGTCCGACGGCAAAGGTATTTACCAACGAAAAAAATCTTCGTCGACAAAGGTAAGACTTTTACCGACGAATATTTTCGTAGGTAAAAAATAATTTAAAAACTTTTGCCGACGATTGTTTTCGTAGCTAAAAATAATTATAAAAAATCAACAAAAAATGTTTACCGACAAAAACTTTCGTAGGTAAAAATAATTAGAAACCTTTTACTGACGAACATATTCGTCGGTAAAAATAAGCAACGAAAATTGTCGTAGGTAAAAATAATTACAAAACATTTTCCGATGAACAATTTCGTCGGTAAAAATAACCAAAAAACTTTTACCCACGAGACGTTTGGTAGGTAAAAATAAGTCAAAAACATTTACCGACGAAATTATTTATTTTTCAGAAACTTTTACCTACGAAGATTTTCATATTTACAAAACTTTTACCTACGAAAATTTTCGTAGGTAAAAGTCTCATATATACACCTATTACAATAAATTTCATCATATTCTTCATGATATACACCTGTTAATATATTTCTACATTCACATCCATCTAAACCCAAACTAATAAATCCATTCAAACATAAACTACATTCATCCAAACACAAACAATCTTATCCACATCACATTCATTCATGCATAAATACTTATAAGTTTAACATTATAAATAAAAATACAAAAAATCACAAAGATAAAGGCGGAGGTGGTGGGGCATCGGTGGGTAAGCGTGTAGTGAAAGCCTGAAACATCTCCATCATCCATCGCTCATGCTCCACCCGCATCTCCTCCATCCTCCTCTCCTGCTCCTCCCTCTGCCTCGTCTGCTCCTCTATCCTCCTCCTTTCCTGCTCCTCCCTCTCCCTCGTCAGCTCCTCCATCCTCCTCTCCTGCTCCTCCCTCTGCCTCGCTAGCTCCTTCATCCTCCTCTCCTGCTCCTCCATCCTCCTCTCATGCTCCTCCCTCTGCGTCGGCATAAAAAGGACTACTTGGACAACCAGAGTGCAGCCGCCAAGTGGAAAGGGCTACCTAGGTAACTAGAGTGTAGCCACCATGCCCCGGAAAAGAGGCTAGAGTGAGAGTGAGCCACCATAGACATCGGCTACGGAGCATGGTGAATTGTTACTATCCCAATAGTTTAAAGAGCCTAGCTTGACGTGTTCCATCAGTTCTAAGGTTTTTGGTGTATTAGTTAGGTTCTTAACGGACAGATTAAAAAGAGCAAAGATCACTGATAAGGATGTTCGAATCCAAGATGTTCTTGTGCCACCATTGGAACCATCATATCGATGTTCTAGCAATCAATAAGATATTACAAAATTGCAGTATACAGATTAAAGCAAAAGCTCCGATTTGCATAAACACTCCACTATTGCTAATCGTGATTAAGGGGCAAAACCAAGCTTCAATCATTGAATAATCGTAATTAATCTCATAATTAAAACTACAAGATGAAGAGAACATGCGAAAAAAGCACAGAGTGGCGACGACACGTGGCGTATGGGAACCCAAGTGGGGCCAACTGTGATGTTTGTGAGAAATCTACCCCGTCCATCCGTTCTGGGAGTTCATTTTAGGACTTGAAGCAAAAAATGAACCGTATCCAAAGCTCAAATAAGCCGAAAACATGATAATTGAACATCTACAGTTGAAATATTCGTGGGCCACGGAAGTTTTGAATCATGCTAATTTTTGTCATTTTAGTTCATCCCAGTAGGAATGAAGTTATTAAAGGTATGGATGGCATGTAAATATCACCGTCGAACTCAGGTAGGTTTCAACGGTAGAAATTTCCTTAACCACATTTTCCTTCGACACGGCTAGAGGTGGGCATTTCTTACCTGATCCGCCAGATCCGACCCGATCAGACTTGATCTGGCCCGTTCCAAACAGAACCGACGACCAAGATCAGGCCTGATCGGGTTCGAAATTTCAGATTCGTTTTTTTTTCGGGTCTGGGCCGGATAGACCTCTGTCCGCACCGACCCAACCCGGATACCTGAACCGAAGGTACCTGACCCGAACAGAACAGACCCGATCTGAGAGGTTGAGCGGGCAGTATAAAATATAATTTTATTTTTTTAACCCTAACTTTTCCATTCCCCTCTTTTCTTACCCTACCCGTTTTTACAGTGACTCTCCATTTCCCCTCTTTTCTTACCTTAACGGCCTAACCCAACCCGAACGACGGACGATCGCTGCCCGACGGACGATCTTCTTCCTATCCAGTCTCCTCTTCTTCTTCAACACCCGTTCTGCTGCCTACCCGACGCTAGTCTCCTCCTTCGTGTTTGAATCAGGTATTGGTGAGGATTCCGTTTTGAAAGTTTCTTCTTATTCCTCCTCTTCTTATTTCTTCTTATTCTAATGAATCCCTGACTGTGGAGTGAATCTGATGCATCTGATCTGCCTTATATCCATGTCGTTCATCAGTTTTGACAGATATCCACACCGTTCATCTGTTTTGACAGATATCCATGCCATTCATCTGTTTTGACAGATTTCCACGCCGTTCATCTGTTTTGACAGCTCCCCTAAAATGAGGGATGTCCAAATCTCGGGTGGACCACACCACAGCAAACAGTGGTGGTTTGAGTCGGTTTTGCTTACCTCTGATCCCTCTTTGAGATGGACTTCCTATTTGGCATCCTGCAACATTATTTGTTAGGTTTTTTGGTTTTAGCTAACTTCCTTAACTAAAGGAAGCTACTTAAAATGAAATTTCTAGTTGTTGAGGGTCAAATATTACATATTAGACCCCATTTATTACCTGATTTTACGAACTTGATACCGTTTAATGCCCCATTTAATCGTGTTTGTGTTGCAAGGTGACTTTATGAGCTTGGACTGAAACAGGTTGCTTAAAGCACATATTTAATGCTCTGATGACACCAAGGCAAGAGACGGACTCCAGGACACCAAGATCAACACCAGAAATCCAAGAAAACTGAGAAATTGAAGCTCAAGTGGCCTGAAAGTCAGCCAGAATGCAAGATCACAGGGTTCCCACCATCCATTCGGCTCGAAACTTCATACATAACCTGAGGACCGTAAATTAACCGTACATGTTGAATTACAGCCCGTGGATCTCTGTGAAAGTATCCCAATAGTCAGATCAGCTTATGAATTAACATCCTAGGGCCCACCTAATCGTTGGATATGCTTCAACTTTGGTTTCAACCCCTTAAATTAGAAGGGAAACATGATGGATGGTGTGGATTTCTCATGAGCATCACGACTGGACCTCACATATAAGGTGGAGTGCACCGTGCAGTGCACTCCCGAGCTGCACCAGACCAACCAAGATCGGTCAGTGGTATGCAAAAACAGCGTCCGTAGGTGCGAACGTTGATTCAAGTTGTGGGCCCCATCCATTGTCCATGTAGACAATCCAAATCGTCCATGAGAATCACGAGGCCTCTATCACTCAAGCCTAGGTAGCGGAATTTCAAAAGGTATCGTAGATACGTTTTTGATGGTCCAAAAGCAAGACGAACAGCAAGAAGATCTAACACAATGGGCCACACCAAAATTGAAACAAACTTGCCCTTCCTGAATTGTTTTTTGACAAGCCCCCAATGGACGGAGTGGATTTCGCAGACATCGGAAGAAGTGGGTCCCACCGACAGCCAGCGCTTCTTGTGCTGGCTCTGTTTCTGTAACGCCCCGGAAAATCGGGGGTCATGCATAAACTCGACTCCCGAGTCCCCGAGTGTCACTTATCATCAATTTTATAATTTTATGATTAATCCAGTTTAAATGCGCAGCCTGAAATTTCTTGGAGCATGAAACACAACCACAACTAGTACACTGAAATGAAGAGATCAATATATACAGGTCCAAAAAAAGAATAAACGGGTCGCATAAGGCGTTACTCAACAAAATCACAACAACATCATGTCCACAAGAGTAGAGCTGAGTCCGCTCGTCCTCCTCCTCGAGGCCCGCATCGCCCAGCTCCACGAATTCTGCATCACCTGCATCTATGAGCGAATCTGGTTGGTGTTTTAAAACACCGTCCCAGAGTGGGAGTGAGTGATCAACTCAGTGTGAACTATTAGTCTCAAGTTGTCACAAACATCAGTTATATTACGGATTTAATGAAAAACAATCATTCACAGTCACTAAACTAATCTTATTAATGTACATGCATGATGGATGAAATGATGCATGCCCTCGCCACAACTCTCCCTCAAGCGACTCCATCTTACGATCGCATATGACAACACTCCCTCAGAGACCTCGATCCGAGTCGCCACCCTAACTAATGCGATGCAATGATATGTTAGCCAAGTTCTTAGTTAATTTTGTTCATCCAAATAGGTTTGGGAACTGATTCACCCCACGTATCAATGCCCTCAACTAGTTGCGGTGCAAGACCCTCAATGCGCGAGGCCGGGCACCGCGATCCGTGATCCCGTCGGGTTCCTCATCCTCGACTCCGTGGCACATGAGGAGTGCCAAAAGGAAGGGATCGCTCGCGGTCACTACGGGGGCGCGGTACCCCAGCGTAGGCGACAGGCTCGGACACAGTGTCCCATTCCACCATGCCCGACTCACGAGGCTGTGGACCAGTTACAAGTGGATTATCAATGGGCTACAATGGTTGCAGGGTGGTTCAGGTTCCATACATATGTGAGCATACAGGGTTAACAAACAGGATTTGTCAGTAAGTAGACTAAACCGCACGAGTCAGGCGAACACGAGATGAACGACATCGGGTGCTAGACCCATGCAGTCGAACTGCTACCGCCCATACGCACTCGTCCGACTTGCATGGTTAGTCTTAGGGTAGTCCAACCAATGGGACTACCGTCTAACCTCGAGTTCCCGACAATCCAAGGGTTTGACGATGAGATATAGCATACCAACATCAAGCTTATCAACTAATATTCCAGTGTCATGTTGCATACATTCCACCATACAAGTCTATTTACCTAACAAGCATGATAAATTAGTAGAAACAAGTGTATGTGTGTGCCGTGGGTTAGAGAGGAAGCTAGGTACTTTCAACATTTCAAGGGATCAACCACACACAAGAGTCAAGATTACTATGCACTATGAAGTAACTCATTGTGGAAAACAATCACAAAAAAAGAACATAAAGTCATCATAAGCCAAAATAACATATGAGGGAGAAGATCAACATCCACAAGAGTTAAGCATGTAAATCCATGTAGTTTCAACAAACACCCATTCCTAGATTCCTCTAGATTTTTCAATACCACAACTAAGCAACCAAAATCATTAGACCCATACTATAAATGGTGTTAGGCCACCTAAGATCAATAGTCCGCACCTAAGATCATTGAAGGCTTGGGAAAAATGTCTTAGGAAAGAGGGCTTTGCGGTAGATCGGCCGGAATCCCTAAAACAACTTCACATGTTAGATTAACAAGCAAAACCCCCTCCTTACAAGGGTTTCCAAAGAAAAAGAGGGTTGGACCTTACCTAAATAATCCATGAGATGAAGAGGGTGATTTTCGGATGAGTTTTCCCTTGGAGAAGGTGTAGGGAGAGGAGAGATTGATTCCCTTGGGCCCCACCTTGATTTAGGGTCCACCTAGTCTTCTTCCCTCTCTCTTCCTTCCTCTTTCTCTCTTTTCTCTCTTTTCTCTCTTCCATTTCCTAGGGCAAATTCGTATGGGAGAGGGGTGCCCAAAAGAAATCCCTTTTTATAATTCCAGATTTGGTGCAAATGGCCCCAGGCTTCCATAATTTCCTAAAATAGACTTATGGGACTCCATATTGGTGTTGAGGTGGCCCTAACACTCCTCTGGCCACCAAATTCGGCGTATAGTTGCCTTATGGCCTGTCTAGGGTCCATGTAAAAATTTAGGGCGAACGGATGAGCGGATATATGATCTGAGCAAGCATTTCCGACCTTTAAGTGGCCCTAAGGGAGCCATTTTGATTAATGGGGTATTTTTGGTGGCCCTCTGGCCATGAAATTTATAGGGTTAGTGCTTCATGGCCCGATGAAGGGCCTTGCAAAATTTGGAAACAAACGGATGCGGGGTTTGGTCGTACGGGTCCGATTTGCGATCAACGGTCACCGTGCCACGATCGGGCCCCAGATTTGGTGGACGGGTGTAGAAAAATTCATCAAACCTTGACCATAAATTTGGAAGAAATCCGACGGCTGGAAGGCCCGAAGTCTCAGTTTCTTTTGTCAGTGCCAGATTTTAATCTGGCATTGGTGGGGCGCATTGAGCAAGCGCCAGATGGTACTTTTGGGTGTCCACTGGGTCTACAGTCCGCGATGGACCACAAGCCCAGTGAGATCTATGATTTTCTAAAGTTTTAGATTTTTTTGACCCTTCTCGGTTGCTGGGTGGCCCACACGGGCTGTTGCTAAGTGTAAACGAGCCATCTGGCTTGGCGGCCCGCACTTGGTCCCATCATAACTAGACTGGTCCACCCCAGTATAAACTAACATTGAGTGATAATAGTCATTAAGTGATTTGATAAGTTAATTAAAAAGAAATTTTAAGGATTTTTGGAAATCCAAAACAGTGAAAATACAGGATGTTACAATCTACCCCCCTTAAAAATAATTTCGTCCCCGAAATTGCCTAAGGATAATAAGTAAAGATATTATCATTTCATTTGCTTAAGTTTTGCTGGTTTCTGGTTTATGTACGTTTTAGGTTATATATATATTAAATACGCTAGCCTAGCTCATTATGATCTACCCCCCTTAAAAGTTTTTTACATTTGAGGTTTGAAAACAAATGTCAAAATCATTATTATCGTATTAAGTAGTTGTTGGTAAAGTTTACCTAATGGTGGTATATTCTTCTCTTTATGATAGGGCTAAAACGGAAAGACAGTTGTTGTAGACTTTGATCCCATACGTCGATCCTCTGTCTGACCAGGGCAGAAAGATCGTTGTATCTCTTCTTAGTCCTGGTATATCCTGGTCTTCTGCTCGGTCAAAGCAGTGAGTCCATTGGTATTCACCCAGGAATGAGAATTAGGTTAAACCGCGAGTACTTCGCAGATGTGTGGTTCCGTAATTCCGTAGTCTGATCAATCTAATTGTTTAGCCATCATTGGAAAGTTTACATCTCCTATTTATAAGGTTGTCTCTTGAGTCTTTGTCTACGAGAATCCTCGTTTTAATTTATATCCAATTTGGGGTTTAATAATTCTCTCAACATGCCTACGAGCAACGATTATTCTAAAAAGTTTTTAAAGTCACAAATTTTTTATTTTTTTTATATGAATTACCATTTCAATCCTATGGCTAGTGGGTTATGGGCAAATCACTATTTGGTTTCATAAATTTTAACAGGGAAGGAATAATTGGAAGTTTTAAGGTATTCTGGTGGTTTAGAGTGCTGATAACGTTAAGATGGACGCAGTAAGACAATCATTCATACAAGCATTTATAAAGCGATAAGAAAATTCGAAAACAATCCATACATTCAGATTAAATTCAAAGTGCCATTAATATAGCTAGTTACATCATAAAACATGGATTATGTAGTTTTGTAGACATTTTAAACATAAGGAAAAAAATAACTTAGTCAAGCAAACGTCATAACTATCCTTCAACATAAGCATGTAGACCTAAGCGACTTAAAGCAAACTACTAATTATCGAAAATGTTACGCTATTACTCTTCTGGATTGGGCAAAGATGGGGGTACTTCTTCCCCTTGAGGGAAAGAATCACCGGAATGGTGAAAAAGGAAATGATGGTCGCTAGGAACGACATTTCCCTCGGTTAGGAAAGATTTGGGTGTGAGGAATATGGGTGGATTGTTGGAGGAATGGTCTTAGGGATGACTTTTAGAATGAGAGTTGAGAAATGGAAATGAGTTTTGGGTGTGAATGGATTTGAGAAGGGTTTGGAAAATGAAATTTGGGAATGGGTTTGAGATGAGGTGGTGTAAGATGAAATGGAAGGTGAGTTGAGGATATGGGGTTTGAATAGAGATTGGGATTTGAGATGGGTTTTGGAAAATAGGGATGGAATGGTTTTGGGAGTTTGTTTTAGAATGGGCTTTGAAAGTGATATTGGAATAGTGTTTAGGAAAATGAAGTTGATGATGGTCTTGAGGTAGATTGTGGGAAGTGAACTTTGGAAATGGGGAGAAGAGAGTGAAAGGAGTGTGGTTTTGGTGAATGGGTCTAGAAGGAAATATGGGTGATGAGAGGGATTTGAAAAAATGAGTTGAGAGTTTATATGTGGGAATAAACAAAAGAAATGGGTTTTGAAAAAGAGAGAAGATGGTTTGGAGGATTGGATTTTAGGAGTAGAGTTTGGAGGTGGGGATAGAGAGTGTGAGTTGGATATGGGTTGTAGAATGGGTTTTAGGGAGGGATGCTTGTAAATGGGTTTTGAAAGTGAGAATGTAGTGGTCCTTGGAAATGGGGATGGGAGGAATGAGAATGGGTTCTTGAGACAATGAGTTTGGGAATGAGGAAGAAGAGGTGAAGATGTGAAAGAGGTGATAATGGGTTGTAATGAAGGAGAGATGAGGGATTTGAGATTTTTGGAAAAGGGGGAGGCTTCACTAAATGTTTGGGAGCATTAGAGAGGGAGGAAATGAGAGGAAATAGGGCTATGAAGCCTTTACTTACAAGGAAAGTGGACCCCACATGAGTACAAGGTGTACATAGAGAGAGAGGACTTCTTATAACGTTTCTTATACTTTTAATAACTGAATTATTTTTAAAATTTTTATGATGATTTATCATCAAGTTTTAAGTCATCCCACCAAATTTCATATCCTTTGGAGTTGTAAATAAATTATTAAAATTCTAGAAAAAATAGCTGCTTGAAATTTAAAATTTTTGGATAGTTGGCAGAACATCTTAATTTTAACTATATTAAAATTTTTATTTTATTTTTTTCTTATTTTTATATAAAACTATACTCATCAAGGTTCAATTTGGTTTTTGAATCACCTAAATCGGAGTTGTAACGAAGGAGATATGATTTTTTGAATTTGACCCAAAATTACAGAAATTTCCGGCGGGGTCACGCCGGTTGGGCGGGGTCCCGCCGACCCTCTGGATGTCCGGGCGGGGGCCCCGCCGGCTGGGCGGGGTCCCGCCGAGTTTCTGGAGCCCGGGCGGGGTCCACGGGCGGGGTCCCGCTGAGTTTCTGGAGCCCGGGCGGGGTCCACGGGCGGGGTCGGGCAGTGTGCGGGCGGGGTCCCGCCGGCCCTCTGTTTTTCGGGCGGGGTCGCCTTGCGACGGGCATATCTCGCAAACTGGAAAGAGTTATTCGACGTGCCATATATGAATTTGGGGTAGGAGAAGCCGATCTACGCAATGAACCTACTAGTTTCATGAAATTCCTCCTGGTTAGTGGCCAAAATATCAATTTACTTATATTCCCACTATTTGTGTTAAATTTTCATTCAACATGGATCTTTATCCCCGAACATATCGGAACTATCAAGTTTGGCCTAGTGTTCGCTCATTTGGTCTAGGGCGATGTTTTTGACCATCAAATCACTCCATTCCTGGCTTGTTCCTATCAATGTCCCGAAAAAGCTAAAGGGCAGAGGGATTTAGACTTAAGCCTGCTTGACTAGTAGCATTAAGCTGCACGAAATGGGATTACAATGCTAATCCCAACTCACGATTGGGAATGACAAGTCCGGAATGAGTATGGGATGACATTCAAAATTGACTCCCTAGGCTTTGCTGGATGAGCCTTGGGTTGAGAGGTTTGTCGCGGGATTTTCAAATCCCTTGACGATGAACCTTCCAAGTATATTTGGAAGGAAATCCAGAATTTACCTCTAATTGAATACATTTCGATAGGGCATCATGGTACATGGGATGCGTTCATCCCAGGGACACTCCCTCACACCTACATTCATCGTTACTCAAAAATCTATTTCACCCAAATCTCACCTAATTCAGTTGGCCCCACGGGCCCTAAGATTGGGGCGGACTAACTAGCTAAACCTCTTATTCAATCAAATCGAATCTTGTCGTCAAGTCAAGACCCTCGGATTCCCTTTCTCGCTACCAATTCCTAATTCCTTGGAAGTCCTATTCCCCATCTATAATTGTCGGTCTAGGGTCTGAGATGGTTCCTAGAGTTCTAAGTTCCTATTATGTTTTCTAATACGTATCCTCTCAAGTCAGCGGACGCGTTAGTGAGTTCATGACCCATGGCCCAAGGGATTCCAAACTATTGCTCTGATACCATCTGTAACGCCCCGGAAAATCGGGGGTCATGCATAAACTCGACTCCCGAGTCCCCGATTGTCACTTATCATCAATTTTATAATTTTATGATTAATCCAGTTTAAATGCGCAGCCTGAAATTTCTTGGAGCATGAAACACAACCACAACTAGTACACTGAAATGAAGAGATCAATATATACAGGTCCAAAAAGAATAAACGGGTCGCATAAGGCGTTACTCAACAAAATCACAACAACATCATGTCCACAAGAGTAAAGCTGAGTCCGCTCGTCCTCCTCCTCGAGGCCCGCATCGCCTAGCTCCACAAATTCTGCATCACCTGCATCTATGAGCGAATCGGTTGGTGTTTTAAAACACCGTCCCACAGTGGGAGTGAGTGATCAACTCAGTGTGAACTATTAGTCTCAAGTTGTCACAAACATCGCTTATATTACGGATTTAATGAAAAACAATCATTCACAAATACTAAACTAATCTTATTAATGTACATGCATGATGGATGAAATGATGCATGCCCTCGCCACAACTCTCCTCAAGCGACTCCATCTTACGATCGCATATGACAACACTCCCCTCGAGCGACCTCGATCGAGAGTCGCCACCCTAACTAATGCGATGCAATGATATGTTAGCCAAGTTCTTAGTTAATTTTGTTCATCCAAAGAGGTTTGGGAAACCGATTCACCCCACGTATCAATGCCCTCAACTAGTTGCGTGCCAAGACCCTCAATGCGCGAGGCCGTGGCACCGCGATCCGTGATCCCGTCGGGTTCCTCATCCCCGACTCCGTGCACATGAGGAGTGCCAAAAGGAAGGGATCGCTCGCGGTCACTACGGGGAGGCGCGGTACCCCAACGTAGGCCGACAGCTCGACACGTTGTCCCATTCCACCATGCCCGACTCACGAGGTCAGTGGACCAAGCTTACAAGTGGATTATCAATGGGCTACAATGGTTGCGGGGTGGTTCAAAGTTCCATACATATGTGAGCATACAGGGGTTAACAAACAGGATTTGTCGGTAGCAGACTAAACCGCACGAGTCGCGAACACGAGATGAATGACATCGGGTGCTGACCCATGCAATCCGACACTACCGCCCATACGCACTCGTCCGACTTGCATGGTTAGTCTTAGGGTAGTCCAACCAATGGGACTACTGTCTAACTCGAGTTCCCGACAATCCAAGGGTTTGACGATGAGATATAGCATACCAACATCAAGCTTATCAACTAATATTCCAAAGGTCATGTTGCATACATTCCACCATACAAGTCTATTTACCTAACAAGCATGATAAATTAGTAGAAACAAGTGTATGTGTGTGCCGTGGGTTAGAGAGGAAGCTAGGTACTTTCAACATTTCAAGGGATCAACCACACACAAGAGTCAAGATTACTATGCACTATGAAGTAACTCATTGTGGAAAACAATCACAAAAAAAGAACATAAAGTCATCATAAGCCAAAATAACATATGAGGGAGAAGATCAACATCCACAAGAGTTAAGCATGTAAATCCATGTAGTTTCAACAAACACCCATTCCTAGATTCCTCTAGATTTTTCAATACCACAACTAAGCAACCAAAATCATTAGACCCATACTATAAATGGTGTTAGGCCACCTAAGATCAATAGTCCGCACCTAAGATCATTGAAGGCTTGGGAAAAATGTCTTAGGAAAGAGGGCTTTGCGGTAGATCGGCCGGAATCCCTAAAACAACTTCACATGTTAGATTAACAAGCAAAACCCCCTCCTTACAAGGGTTTCCAAAGAAAAAGAGGGTTGGACCTTACCTAAATAATCCATGAGATGAAGAGGGTGATTTTCGGATGAGTTTTCCCTTGGAGAAGGTGTAGGGAGAGGAGAGATTGATTCCCTTGGGCCCCACCTTGATTTAGGGTCCACCTAGTCTTCTTCCCTCTCTCTTCCTTCCTCTTTCTCTCTTTTCTCTCTTTTCTCTCTTCCATTTCCTAGGGCAAATTCGTATGGGAGAGGGGTGCCCAAAAGAAATCCCTTTTATAATTCCAGATTTGGTGCAAATGGCCCCAGAGCTTCCATAATTTCCTAAAATAGACTTATGGGACTCCATATTGGTGTTGAGGTGGCCCTAACACTCCTCGGCCACCAAATTCGGCGTATAGTTGCCTTATGGCCTGTCTAGGGTCCATGTAAAAATTTAGGCGAACGGATGAGCGGATATATGATCTGAGCAAGCATTTACCTTTAAGTGGCCCTAAGGGAGCCATTTTGATTAATGGGGTATTTTTGGTGGCCCTCTGGCCATGAAATTTATAGGGTTAGTGCTTCATGGCCCGATGAAGGGCCTTGCAAAATTTGGAAACAAACGGATGCGGGGTTTGGTCGTACGGTCCGATTTACGATCAACGGCCACCGTGCCACGATCGGGCCCCGATTTGGTGGACGGGTGTAGAAAAATTCATCAAACCTTGACCATAAATTTGGAAGAAATCCGACGGCTGGAAGGCCCGAAGTCTCGCTTTTGTCGCGTGCGATTTTAATCAGCATTGGGGCGCGTGAGCAAGCGCCGATGGTACTTTGGGTGTCCACTGGGTCTACAATCGCGATGGACCACAAGCCCAAGGAGATCTATGATTTTCTAAAGTTTTAGATTTTTTCGACCCTTCTCGGTTGCTGGGTGGCCCACACGGGCTGTTGCTAAGTGAAAACGAGCCATCTGGCTTGGCGGCCCGCACTTGGTCCCATCATAACTAGACTGGTCCACCCCAGTATAAACTAACATTGAGTGATAATAATCATTAAGTGATTTGATAAGTTAATTAAAAAGAAATTTTAAGGATTTTTGGAAATCCAAAACAGTGAAAATACAGGATGTTACAGTTTCGCAGTCCAAAAAAACCGGACATTCCAGATCTTCTTGGCCCACCGTCTCTGATTGTTTCGACGATCCAGACCGTCTATCCTATTGGGACGAAAAATCTGATCAAGATGGGGCAGTTATTTTGATGATTCGCAAGGGAAGTGAGAAGTTGTGGGCGATGTCTTCCAGCTGCGACTTCAACATACGTTGCCTGCTGCGTCCGGCTGCGGAACAACATACGTTAACAGCTGTAGAGGCAGTTTCTAAAAAGGATTTTCACCAACTCTAGCAAGGGAGCAGCCGACCTTTCCTGCCTAAGAGAGAGAGAGAGAGAGAGAGAGAGAGAGAGAGAGAGAGAGAGAGAGAGGGAGGAGCTCAGTTTGGACGTGGAGGATCCAGACGGCTGGGAATTCAACAAGGGAGAGAGGGAAGCTTGTTTCTTTTTCACTATTTCTTTCTTTTCTTTTCTTGTTTTCTTTTTTTTATGGAGTTTAATCTAGCCATGTTAGGCTAAACCCCTTAGCTAGGGCTAAGGGGTGAAGCTTGTACTGAGATGGGAGACTCTATTTCATGCCTTTAATTTAATTTTGATTTACGAACTGAGTTTGATTTTAGTTGATTATTAAGAGAATGTTCTTAGTTTTTAATGGTCTGTTGTGACTAAAATTACAATGGGTCAGCGATGGCTTTGAGTATTTCCTTTGTTTGGTTATGTTTATGACGTCAGGAAGCTCTGTTGTTCACCATCGTCTCCTGGGCATGGTCGGATGTAGGTACTCTTCCTAACCTTCATGGCATGTTGATTGGTTGGTAATTAGTTTAATTCTATTGTTTGCTTTGTCTCCTGGGCATGGTTTGGTGATGGAATCCATTCTAATTCATATACCACTCATCTCTTGAAAACTATATCAACGGCAGTTCAGTTAATTTCCATGATTTTTTATACAGGCATAAGATCTCTCTGACCTCTACAAGTGGATCCTCTGAATCCCTAGTTTCCTTTCCTCTGGATTTATAAAGTTTTAGATTAATCTCTCACCATTATTTCTCAAATTACATTCGGTTTAGATTTCATCTTAGCCTAATTCTAGTTCTACTTAGTTTCAGACAACGTACAGGTTTCAGTCCCTTGGGATTCGACCTTGGTCTTACCGAGATTATTACTACATCACAACCCTATACTTGGGAGTGAACACTAGTTTTACAATCTATTTATGAAAATGTAAGAGGTAATGAAAGACAATGAAGTCTAAATTATATTGGGAATCTAAAGGGATGGGTCTGAAGCGAGTTCTGGCTGGTTCTATTTTTGGGTGTTCCATACCTATCCTTTATATATCTAGCAACTAATGGTAGATGAAAAGAACAAAAGACATGATCCTTGATTTTGTTCAATTGCATCACACTTTTCAAGACCGGCAAAACAAAACCATGGTTTTAAGACTAGTTAACTTGGATTCAGTACAACACCTGATCCAGTTCGATGAGTCGCGACTCGACTTAAGACTGAACAAGTCAATCCATGTCACCAAGTTTAAAAACCTTGGTGTCTTGGTCACTGCGCATGCTGAAATCTGTAGTTTATTGAAAATAAATCCACATTCTATTTGTAGGTATGGGTTTAGAGTCCTTTATACAGGATCTAAAACATTCAAGAAGTATAACCTCTTCATATTGTTCCTCACCATATAAATCAAATCTCCTCATGCAATATAGTGAAAACCCTGATTAAACCAAATAGGATTGGAATGTAATTGAAGTAGTAAATAAAAGGAATCCAAAACTTTCTAAAATCAGCTTGTACTCTAAGAGTGGAGCTCCTATACAAAGATACATGGCTTTTAGATAGCACTTCTGCTCTTGAAAATATTGGATACTAAATGTACGTTTGAAGAGTCATCACTAATTTTTGAAGGTGGAGAACTAACATAAATGTATAGCCTAAAAATTCCACATGAGCCATGATTTAAAGACTTGGTGACTTGACCTGGCTCCTTTGGTCGTGAGTGGAGTCGGGCTCACCCGGGTAAGGGCTAGAAAGGTCAGATTCACTCGTGACTCGGGTTGTCAAGCTGGACTAGATTCAAACAAATCATGAGTCGACTCAGGCGAGTCAAATCAGACTCGTTAAAGCTAGGTGTCTAGCTAAATTAGCCACATGAAGAAAGTAAAACCTATAAGAAAAGCCTTGAAGACTGCCTGATTTTATTTATATTTATTTATTTATTATTATTATTATTTTATGTTCACCATGTAAACAGGGTGTTATTTTGAAACTTTCAGCAGACAGAATGTGGAAATATTCTAAATTCCACCTCTATCATTATAAATGATAATAATTTTTTTTTTCTTACAAAGAACTGCATAATTAATATGGAATTAACAATTCAATACCTTCTTATAAAAGGTTTCCAAGAAGCTACCTTAAATAAACCATATAATTATCATCCCACTGCCTTTAGTCATGTTAGCATGATAGCAAATGAGTGGATGGCCCCCACCATGATGTTTATTTTAAAATTGACTCCGACCATCAAGTATGCCATCACATGTCGGTGCAAGGGTCAAAAATCAATTCCATTTGTGATTCAAGTGAATCATATGATTGAAAATTCCATTTGTGATTCAAGTGAATCATATGATTGAAAACATTGTATAGGACAATGCTTGTTCTCCGAACGGTTTCCATTAGCCCATGTCAATCATTGAGGGATATGAATTTTTGTCCATAAGCCTAAGTTTTTGTGTGGAGTCTACTGGTTAGAGTGGATTTCATATAATAATAATGGTGGGCCCATTAAAAGGGTCAGAGTGGATCTTACATAAATGTTATGGTGGGCCCATTAAGATCAAGATAAACATAGATTCCATATTTTCCTTCTTGAATGCTCTCGTTACCGTTCGTGATGGAGGTGGGGCTTTATTTTTAGCATGACCCACAATGGCTTGTATGAGCAATTACTTTGACCATTAGATGGGCAATCCTAATTTAGGCTAAAACAAAAAATCAAATTTACTTGCATGATTTAGATAGCCCAATACAAAGAAAGTAGTTGGAGGACCCTTGATTTTTCTAGGGTCCACCAAAATAATTATATGAAATCCAGTCCCATCATTAGATGCCACACTTAAATTTAGGCATGTGAAGCCCAATCATGATTCATATAAGCCATGCCAAGGAAAATAATTTGGAGGGCGATAACTGCCCTATACACAGTTTTCAATAATGTGGTCCACCTGAATTTGATGAGAGTGATTTTTTGGTAACTTGGCCTAACACGAGGCTTGTATGAGCTGACTTTTCTAAGTCACAGTATGTTGATTTATAACAGCTCAATATTTGGCAAACCATGTGGATCTTCTTCACTTTTCTCATTATATAGTTAGCTTGTTAGTTTATAGTTGTGAAGCTTGTTAGTTTATAGTTGTGACTTGTGATTGTGAGTTGTGATTATGACATTTTTTCTCCTTAAATTATTATTGTGACTTGTTAGTTTATAGTTATGACTTGTGATTGTTATTCGTAAGTTAGATAATTAGTTACCCGTTTGAGGATTTCTATGTGGCCATACATAAATATAGTGTGTTTTTGGTGGCATAGAAATTGCTCAAATTGTCCCTTTTTGGACAGTTCAAGGTTAGATGGATAGTATGCTTTCATATAACCTATTTAAATGTTCATTCCTGATCCGCGGTCCATCTCCTCGTTTCTCTCTTGATATGTTTCTTTCATTTCGTATCCAATGCCAAATATCTTCACATTGCTTTAAATATTTGGCATCGGAATGTAACGTAAGATCAACTTATCTGGAGAGGCATGGGGAGATGCTGCTGGATTTTCGGCGTGGATGTTTAAATGGGAATATGAAAGTATTACAATTTATCCAACTTTGGATGGGTAACTAATTTAAGATTTAGTATAACTCTGTTAGCATTAGATTATTAATGCTAATATGATTTAGTATATTTCAACTATCAGATGGAAAGCGAGGGTCTTTCCAATACCCTGTCCCCGACCCCTGGTGGTCAATCAATTACATCACCGATGATCCTTGAAGATAAAGGATTAGGTGTTGAACATGGAGAGGTGCTCATCGACGTGGTTGATATTAGTACCACATAGTCACATGTTGCGGAAAATACGAAAAAGAGGTCAGCAGTGTGGGAAGATTTTGAGGAAGTAACCCTGAAGAACGGCCAAGTGAAGATACAATGCAAGCACTGCAAGAATCAGTACACTAAGCAAGCAGATGGTTCGACCACAACATTGAAGAAACATCTGGCAAAGTGTTTTAAAAAAGCGAGAGGTGGGCTAAGGCAACAAACACTTTCATTTTCGCAATCTACAGGCGGTCCGTCAGTGTCCATCTACAAGTATGACAAAGAGTCGGTGAATGAGTGGACGGCCAGGTTAATTATTTCAGATGAAAGGTCATTTCAGATGGTAGAGAGTCCTGCTTTTGTTGGACTAGCCAAATCCCTTAACCCCAGATACGATAAGGTCTCTCGCACAACAATCAGGAGGGTGTGTATGAAGATGTATGAAGGTGAGAACGTCAAGTTGAAAGGAGAGTTGGCCACGATTTCCCGAATTAGCCTGACATCAGATTTGTGGACGAAATCCAATCAATGAAAGGGGTATATGTCCCTAACTGCTCACTACGTTGATGCCGAATGGAGGCTTTGCAAGAGAATATTAAAATTTCGTTATCTTGCGTCGCCTCATAGTGGTTTGATGATTTCAGACTGCATACACAGATGTCTAATGGAGTGGAGAATTGAGAAGAAGATTTCGACAATTACACTAGACAATGCCTCTACAAATGATAGTGTGATAATGAATTTGTGCAACCAGTTTAAGGCCACCGGTGACTTGTATTTTGGTGGAAAGATATTTCATGTTAGGTGTTGTGCCCATATCCTAAACTTGATTGTACAAGAAGGCCTTAAAACAGTCGATCCCACGAACGAAAACATAAGAAAGAGTGTGAAATACATATGAGGGTCACCTTCACGATTACATACATGGAATGAGCTCGTGAAGCGGTTGAATTTGTCAACTCAGAAAACGATGAAGTTAGATGTCACGACACGTTGGAATTCAACTTTTGAAATGTTGGATTCAGCGATAGATTTGAGACCTGCCTTCTCTCACTATGCGGAGCGTGATAGTGCATATATTTGGCTGCCTTTTGAAGATGATTGGTTAAAAGCTGAATCAGTTTGTAAGTTCATTTCTGTTTTTTACAACAGCACGAAGAAATTTTTGGGCTGCAAGTATCCAACAACAAATATATTTCTGCCTGAACTTTGGAAGGTAAAAGATGTATTGCGCAAAAGCAGTAGTGGACAAGACTTTTTACAATTCATAACCATGCGTATGCAAGTAAAGTTTGATAAGTATTGGTCTGAGTGTAGTCTGGTAATGGGTGTTGTGGTCATTCTTGATCCCCGGTACAAGATGTTTATGGTTGGCTACATATGTAATAAGTTATATGGTGTAATGGGTGTTGCTGAGGCTAAAAAAATTTCTGGTACAGCCAATGAATTGTACAATTTGTATGCGTGTGCCGCAAAAGAACAATCTCCTCAAGTGGGTTCTAGTTCTGCCGTTGATGAATTGCAAGAAGACACGATAGATGATTTTATGTCTTACTATACACAACTGAAAGGGACTCAAGTACAGATGCATAGATCAGAACTTGAAGAGTATCTCAAGGAGAATATTCTAGTTCTAAATAAAGGCGATGATTTTGATGTTTTGGAGTGGTGGAGGTCAAGATCTGGTAAGTTGCAGTACCCTGTGCTCTCGTTAATGGCACGCGACATATTATCAATTCCAATTTCAACCGTGGCTTCAGAATCCGCTTTCAGTACGGGGAGTAGGGTTGTAAGTAAGTATAGAAGCTTACTTACACCTGAATTGGTTGAAGCGCTTATTTGTACCCAGGATTGGCTGCGTCCGATGAGGGGGAAAGAGACCTCTATTGATGAGGAGTTAGATGAAGAGGAGAGTGACAAGATTGAAGAGACAGTGCCTGCAGTTGCAATATGATTTTGATGCCTTCTAATTTTGTTATATCATGTTATTTGTAATTTTGTTAAAATAGTTACATTGAAGTTTTATGGTTATGTTTTATGGGTGGATGAATGTTTCTCTTTTTTCATTAGTAATATTCAATTAGATAATGTTGTTTAAATCTCTTATTATATTGTTAGATACTTGCGTTCATTCATAACTTTAATTTTTATTTTTATTTTTTTTGTCCTAAGCTAACCAAATATACGTTAGATATGTCATCAGAAGATGATGCATCGGCGGATATTTGGGATTATGGAGTCCAAACCTACTCCCAGGATGGAAAGATAAAGCTGAAATGTAAGTTGTGTGGAAAACAGTTTGTCAACAAAACAAATCGACTCAAATTACATTTGGCTTGTCAGGGAGGAGACGCCGCACCTTATAGCAAAGCTTCTCAGGAGGTCCGAGATTTATTTGGAGCCATTCTCGATTCTAATATAAAGACTTCCCACACTCCTCACCCTGTAACTACAATCAATACAACTAACCAAAGAATATATAAAAGTAGGCCTGTTATAAATGAAGAAGGGTTTAGTAGAGGAACTGCAACTGCCTCTAGCTCTAGTTCCCGGCCTTCCACAACCACCATTAGTAGAGAAGAAGAACAAGATAGAATTTTGAGGGAGCAAGAAGAACAGAATTATAAAGAGGCCATCAAAGAAAGCATGCAAATGGCATACAAATCAAGAAGTACCAGACAACAACATCCACCTCCAAGACAACATGATGCTGAAGCAGGCACAAGTAAACCATCAAAGTTTGTTAAAAGTCTTGCAGCATTTTATAGGCTATTGGGAATCCCGTACAAATCGGATCATAAAAAGCGTCTGAAAAAAGTTCTTGCATCTATGAATGAGGATGATGGGAAGGGATCCCCACCATCCGATTCAGCAGAGGTGAACGACCATTCTTTGGACACATCCAGCTCGGAGTCGCCCAAGAGTTCTCCTGTAGTTGAATCAGTAAAAAAAGAACCGAAGGATGAATCTAGCGACAAAGGTGGAGGTGGAGGAGGGGGTTACTATTACGGACAAGGTTCATTTAGTTACATGCCACAAAGGCATTCATCATATAGAGGATATTGAATGTATGAAAGTTTTACCTAATCTAGTTGGTGTTACAACATGTATAGTATTCAATTGTAGTAGTGTAATTTTTGTTTTATACAGAGAACTCATTAAGGAGCTAATGCATTTGAATTTGTTTACATTTTATCCATGCTTTGAAGTCACTACTGACCATACGTACATGCTATATGTAAAGCTGTGTGCAGGATGCAAAACCATACTGAATTGTGAAAATTCAATTCTATAGAGAGGAAATGACCAAATTGAAATAATTTTTCCATGTATTTAAAATTAAGAAGTAGCTCTTCAATGGAAATTTGCTTCTCATGCAAGCCCAGTCATGAAACCTTTCAGATGATTCTAGGCATTTGATAGGAAGTGAGACTTGTGGGAAAACCACAACGGTTTGAACAATCTCAGGAAACTGTTCATATTCAATTAAGAGAGTTCATCCCATTTGTGTACAGTCAGCAGTTTTGTTCATGTGAAACAAGTACATAGACTTCCAGCCCATAATGACTAATGGTTATTCTATGAATATGTTTACTGGATGTATGCTCATTAATATTTAAGAGAACATGAATTCTTTAAATCTGGACTGTAATTTAGGATGAATTCCCTGAGGTGGTTTTTGAATATTCAGACATGACCTAGAGGCACACAAGATAGGTTTCATCCATAGAGATGCTTGACATTTATATAGATTTGTACACATAAATTCTGTTGTTCTCTTTTTACTAGCATTTATATAGTCATCCTCCGCTGAATTTAAAGCTTTTATAAATGATTTTACACCCTTCCCTATAGTGCGGCTAATGTAAGTCATAAATTTCAGGGAATTTCTAGAATACATGATGAAAATGTGATGGCCTAACTGATGTATCGGATGAATCTGATGCATATTTGTCCACACATGGTGACTATTTAGCTAGTGCAATCCATCCTTTCCATGTGCCTTGCAATTCAGGCCATTGTAGTCCTGATTTCTCTCTTCCTTCTTCTCTCCACGTTGTTACACGCACATCTCTTAGTTTACTTAAACAGTTTCAGGATAAAAATGATTTGTTCAAACTCTATGGGCTGGTAAGTTGTGTGTGCAGCTGGTGCATCTTTTAATGTGGATTTGGTGGCTAAGGACCTGTTTCTTTCACCAGTTTCTGGTGTAATATAAAGGAAATGTTCAATGCTTATAAATTACTTTATATATCTCCTAACAACAAATGCATTTTACTGTCAAGTCATGTGTTTGGATTATCAACAGTAAACTTGTAATGATAACATTTTTGTATTACTGTACAGTTTGATTGAATCACTTTTAGCTCTTCCTTTTGGCTATAAATAAGCAACCACCAAAAGCCTTACATGTTGCAGAAACGACCAATAGCATTCCCTGTTGTGGAAAAGGAGCCAGACAATGAGCAGAAGCAAATTTCTCTTGTCCATTGGAAAAAGGTAAGCATCCTGAACTCACGTCCATCAAGGTCACGAGACTCACGACCGGTAAGCTTAACCTACAAACGAGATTTGTGAGGCCCACCATAATGCGTACATGGCAGCCAAGTGCTAACCCATCCATTGCAGGCACTCTCCCAAGTTTTCCTTGGAGCCTAAAAATCACGCTAATGCAAAACTCATGTCAGCCACATGATGCAAAACTAATGGACAGTGTGAATGTCGCAAGTACATCATGGCAGGCCCATATAGCTACCATCTTCTGGAACATCCAGCAGGCAGAGTGTGCTGGCAATTCACATTTATTCTTGTCCAAAATTTAGAGCAGCTTAAAAAGAAAGAAAATAAAAAAAAGTTGAATAGCATGGTTGAAACTTTCTCCAGAGCAGAGAAGTTTTGCAACAGGACCCTATTTGTTAAATTTCTTTGGAACATGTTAGATGGAATATAAGTATCAAGGTATGCTACAGGATGGTATTAACGATTTGTGTTTCCATCTCTACCATTTCATGTGATGTGGCCCACTTGAGCTTTGCATCTCCCTCATGGATGTTTGGGTGACCCCATTCAATCCATGCCATCCTCTTTCCATTTGGGTCGACATGTGTGAAGGCGTAGAAGTCATTGCCACTAACTAATACTTTTCGTTCTAAAAGTTGCAGGATCCAAAAGAAAAAGAGTCAATGGCAGCAAAATCAGTATATAAACAAAGGTGCATTTGTTGTATAGAAACTGGTGTTACCCACTTACCCAGTTTCCCTAACTGTGTGGGACCCAAATTGATGTATTTGCTGCATATCAACACTGTCCATCTTTTTTTCCATATCATTTTAGGACAAGATACCAAAATTTAAGAAGATTCAAATATCAGGTGAACCATTCCACTAAAAACAGTGATGAATGACTATTTGTAGGCCACAGGAAAACTACGGATCCGAACCTCGCACAATCCGATCCGACTCGGTTTTTCTGACCGAGTCGGACTCAGATCGGGTCAGACCAGTACATATTCTGGTCTGTCCGAGTCAGCTGAGTCAGACTCGGTCCCGGTTTTGTCCGAGTTTGGGTTGGGACATTAAAAAGTCGGATCTGGTTGGGCTAGGCCAAATCCGAGTCGACTCGGTCCGATGCCCAGCTCTAGACACGGCTACTTGCTTTGGATAGGGTTCATTTTTTGCATCACGTTGAAATTAACCCATGAAAGGGTTGGAAGGGGAGGTTTCTAATAAACATCACGGTGGCCAGTTCATGCGAAAGGCTTTCGTGGGAATCCGCGTCCACTGCTGCCGGAGGACGCGGATTGCGTCTTACCCCTCTGTGGGGCCCACCGTGTTGTAAGTGTTTTATCCACACCGTTAAATGCTTTTTTCCGATAATTTTAATATGTGAGCTAAAAAATGAGGCAGGTCCAAGGCTTAAGTGGACCACAAAGTGGAGATTGAATGTCCACCATTAAAAACTTCTTGAGAGTTGGAGAAGTTTCGGATCAAGCTGATATTTGTGTTTTCACTTCATCCACGTCTTAATGACCTTATAAATACGTTGTATGGTAAAAAAACATCACGTTGGCCCTTGGAAAGGTTGCAACGGTGGGTGTTATTATCAGTGGAGCATCCTTTGGTGGTCCACTTAAGCCTTGGACTTGCCTTATTTTTTGGCTCACAAATTAAAATTATTGGAAAAAAGTGTTTAACGGCGTGGATAAAACACTTACAACACGGTGGGCCCCACAGAGCCTTGCCCGGACGGTTTATCGAACAGGGGTAGGACGCAATCCGCGTCCGCTGCCGGAAGCGAATTGGCTAGCGTTCATCACACCAGCTATATAGCGGGAACTGATTGGCTATTCCCTTGCCACCAGCCAATGGCTGGTGTTCGGTGCTATGTGAGCCCCACCATGATGTATGTGTTTCATCCATGTTGTCCATTTATTTTTATAGATTATTTTATGGTATTACAGAAAAAACGAGGTATATCCCAATCTCAAGTGGGCCACATTACACGAAACAATTTTGAATGAACGTCGGCCATTAAGAACTTTTTGGAGGCCATGAAAGTATTGGATCAAGTTGATCATTGTTTTTTCCCTTCATCTGGATCTTTATTACCTAATCAACAAATTGGATGTCAGATAAACAGTACAGTGGGCCTTAGGATGATTTAAATGATGGATATCCAATCACTATTGTTTTCCTGTGGTGTGGTCCACCTAAGATTTATATCCTTATTATTTTTAGTGTAAAGCCCTAAAATGATCTTTAAAAATGAATAAACGAAATGGATGAAACACATACATCATGGTGGCGCTCACAGAGCACCGACCACCAACAATGACAGGGTTGGTGTCAGGGGCGTAGCCATTAGCCAATGTCTATATTGATGTCAGCAAGTTCTGTGGGTCTTATCATAAGGTATGTGTTATATCCAAACTGTTCATCCATTCGACAAGTTATTCTTAAAGCTTGAGAAAAAAACAATAAGACAAATATAACTATAAAGTGGACTACACTGCAAAAAGGATAGAACGCCTACCATTGAAACCCTTTTTAGGGTCGCTGAAGTTTTGGATCAATATGAAATTTGTTTTTCCTCTACATTTAGGTATTTTTGACCTTATGAACAGATTGGATGGAGAATAAGCGTTATAGTGGACCTTACGAATTGTTTAACAATAAAAATCATTATTTCCACTTTTATTTATAGTGTGGTCTAGATGACTTTGGATATGATTATTTTTTCGATGATACTCTAAAATGGCATCTAAAAATAGTTGAACTTTTCGATGATACTCGAAAATGGTATCTAAAATTAGATGAACTTTTCGATGATAATTTAAAATGGTATCTAAAAATAGATGAATGGTGTAGATATAATAAATACGTCACTGTGAGGTTCTGATCTCCTTTGAACCGTTCGTAAATTTTGGAGCTCGAGGTGGAACGTGAGTGCTCGCTCGCACGCGACACGTGCCTCCAGCAGTTATAAAACTGGTGTCCGGTAGCCAATCCGCTTCCACCGCTGCCACGCGAGGAGCTAGCGTGTAGGATTTCTCTTCCCTGTTCTGACACGACGCCGCGTGCCCGTACGTGGCGTTATTTACCTTGTTTTAAAAAAGCGGGGTGTGTGGATGCGCTGTGTCAATCTACGTAGCTCATGCAGAAATCCGAACGGCTGATGTAGTGGAACTCACTTAGATTCGTTATTCTTGGAAAATCAAATTGATTAGATGACCAAATTTGGATAGTCT
This sequence comes from Magnolia changhungtana, assembly GCA_030180095.1. NCBI lineage: Eukaryota > Viridiplantae > Streptophyta > Magnoliopsida > Magnoliales > Magnoliaceae > Magnolia > Magnolia changhungtana. Next base: position 1,440,418 of record JASAUF010000058.1, on the reverse strand, counting down.
ACATTGAAGCATGTGTACTGTTGATGCTTTTTCCTCCGTTTTTAACAATCGTATGGCACAACACAAGTCAGGTAATAGTTCACTGCTTTAAGTTGTGGTGTCTCTACCCCTGTCGAATTGGCATGCAATTTCCTCGATCCAGACCATTCAATTTATACGATGCACTGCGAATGGAGCCCAACCAAAATAAGCATATTAGTTGAGTGATCCTAACCATCCATTTGGTACCCATCAAATGGATGGTCAAACATAAGAATATCAGTAGTCCAAATTCAAAGGCCGTGATTTCTGTTTTTCAGTGCTCCATTCACAATGACCCACAATTTAGACGGTCCAAATTGCTACACATCATATCATTTGTCGGTGGATGAAAATTGTGGTGAACTTATTCCCACTTAAAATGTCACTTCAATTGACGTAATCAGATCTACAGTCTCGTGGCTTCTATTTTAGTCAGCAATGGGCCCGACCTAAAAGTAATGGGCCCTGGTTCGTCGCGTGAACTCCGGGCGCGGATTAGATACTGACAGGTTGAGTAGCTAGAGAGGCGCTACTGAAGTGACGTCACCAACTTCCGTGGTTCCCATCACAATGTATGTTTTTTATCCTTGCCTTTCTTCCATTTGTAGAGATCATTTTATAGCAATATCCCGAGCATGAGTTAAATCCAAAACTCTAGTGACCCCAACACAGAAAACAGTGGGGACATTGACGCCCACCATTAAAAACTTTTAAAGGCCACAAAAGTTTTAGGCCAAGCTGATATTTTTATTTTCCCTACTGTCATATCTTTTTTAACTTTTGAACCGGTTGGATTTCAAATAAGCATTATGGTAGGCCTTAGGATTGTTTCAACAGTGGCAATCACTCTCCCCATTGTTTCCTGTGGTGGGGTCCACTACAGTTTTTTATCTACCTCATTCTTTGGCTCATACCCTAAAATGATATCTCAAAATGGATGAATGGTGTGGATACAAGACATACATCATAGTGGGCCCACATAACTTAGTTACGTCACTTCAGTAGCAGACTCGCTACTCAACCTGTCAGTATGCACTCCCTATTACAATAGTCATTGTGGGGCCTCTTGACAAATATCCTGTGGTAAACATAAAGACTCCATCAAGACCAACTAGAAATTCTGATATAGGCTTTTCTACAAGTAAACAGAAGCCCATTAGGCCCATTTAGCCCATGGTCTTAAAACTTACATGGAAATTGCATACGTGGCATGCAATTAATTTACATTAAACTGTGCAAATCTTGGGTCCCTGTTTAGATGTATCATGAATTAAAAATTAGGCTTATTTCATATATGAATAACATTTATTGGATGGTTAGAAATGAAAAATATCCAGCGGTCTGATTTCAAGAAGCAAGTGTCCATGAATCATGGGTCCGGATTGTAATTTAGTTGGTTTATTTGAATTAATATATGCCACATGTATCATTTCTAAATGCCCGCGTATCAAGCATTGTACACCATCATAGCATATATCTGGGAGACAAAAACTGCTTTGCTTCCGGTGGGAAAATCGGACTGGGTGTTGAGTTACTTCCGGTAGGCTATTATGGTACCAACTAAACTCTGTTGGACCCACCGTGAATTCATGTAGTTTATCCATGCCATTTTTAAACCTCATTTTAACGGTTGATACCCAAATTAAAGCATATCCGTATCTCAAGTGGACCATACCACAGGAAACAGTGGGAATAATGATTTACACCGTTGAAACCTTTCTAGGCCCCACAGTGATGTTTATTTGTCATCCAAACTGTTCATACGATCACACGAACATGGATGAAGGGAAATCAAAAATATATGCTTATCCAAACTCATGTGACTCTTAAAAAAGTTTCAACGGTATAAGTTAAATTTGCATTGTTTCTTTTGGTGTGGTCCATTTGACCTTTTTATATACTTCACAAACCTTAGGATCTAGCCTCCCGAAACAAACCAGAATTATGGATAATAAAGCAATGAAATAAATCAAAGCATCAATCACACACCACACAAGAGATTTTTACGGAGGTAAAAACCACGGACCTCGCCCAGATCAACAATCCACTACAAGTAGAACGTTACAATCTTCTTCACTCACGCAGAGTGATAAACAATAAGAGAAATAGAGAAAATGGAGAGATCTAACCGACATGAGGACATGGCGCCGAGATGTAGATTTTAGAGAACCTCCACGAGCGTAACCTCCCTTCTATAAGCTTCCTCTCTCTCTCCTCTCTCTCACTGATAGCCCTAAACCCTTTAGCAAATCCTTGCAAAGCTTTTGGAAACCTTTCTTATTTTTGTGATGCCTAGAAAACCTGGCAAACCCTTTTATAGTTTTGGGAAACTCCTTTCCGCATCCCGGTTGCGAAAGGACTCAAATCCGCGCTTTCGCGCAAAATCGCGAACAATCTGAAGAATTTTTCGACTAGTCTGAAAATTTCGGGATGGTCTTCTACGACCGGGTCGTAGCTCACCTACGACCGGTCGTAGACCACCCACGACCGGTCGTAGCTTTCCTACGACCGGTCCCATACAAGAAAACAAAGACGAACTCGCTGGACTTTGAGTCGTGCCAGGGCTCGAACCTACGACCGGTCGAGCACCTCCCACGACCGGTCGAGCACCTCCCACGACCGGTCGAGCACCTCCCACGACCGGTCGAAGACGGGGCAAAAAACCCCATCAACTTCAATCTTTGTCTCAAGCGGTAAACTTCTATAGTAAAATGGATGGATCTCACAGAGTTTAAATTGAACATCATTTAAATCCCGGTTTTTTCAAAAATTGGATTAGTGATAATCCATTTTAAACATGAGATTTGTTGCAAATGCTTTTCAAATCCATTTGAAATTTGAAATGCAGTGCGCCTACATTGGTGTTAGCGAGTTACGTGGGTCTCATCATGACATATAGATTATATCCAGACCAGCCATCTATTTTTCAAGATCATTTTATATTATAAGCTAAAAAATAAGGTAGATCAAAAGCTTACATGGACCACACCACATAAAAGCAATTGAGATTGAATGCCTATAAATTCTATCAACATTTGGGTAGGATGAGAAAGGTTGGGATTAGGAGAGATGGAATTGCATTTGGTCCGGTACAAATTTCATCAACATCTGGGGAGGATGAGAAATGTTAGGAGTTGGTGGGATATAATGAAATCCGATTGCGTACTGTAGTCGGTACACTTTTACGATACTCAGTCAGTATGCTTTTATCTTACTGAGTAAATTCTGTTAGGCCCACCATGAACTCATGTTATTTATCCACGCCATCCATCCTCTTTTCTATCTCATTTTCGCGGTTGAGCCCAAAATTGAAACATATCCAAAGTTTCAAGTAGTCCATGCCACAGGAAACAGTGGGAATAATTATTTCCACCATTGAAACCTTCCCAAGGCCCATAGTGACGTTTATTTGTCATCCGACCTGTTCATAATATCAAAAGGACATGGATAGAGAGAAAGCACAAATATCAGCCTGATCCAAAACTTCTATCAACCCGAAGAATTTTTCAATGGTAGATGTTCAATTCACACTGTTTCATGTGGTGTGACCCATTTGAACTTTTTATATGCTTGATTTTTATTATTGTAAACTAAAATTAAATTATAAAATGGATGGATGGAGTGGATAAAATAAATCCGTCATAGTGGGTCCCACATAGTTTACTCAGTACACAATCTGCTGCGGGATATAATTACATTTGGTCCCCTACAAATTCCTTCAACATTTGAAGAAGTTGAGAAAGGTTGGGATTAAGTGGGATGGAATTGCATCGGTCCCATGCAAGATTTATGTGAATTTTAAAATCCACTACACGTGGGCGCCACATTGATGCTTGCGTCTATCCATGTTGTCCATCCCTATACACCGTTTACACTGACATTTTGGTTGTATATGTGTACAAGTGAACGACATCCATTCTGAATTTGGTCCGTTAATTACAATTTTATGGTCCACCAAACATGATTTTGCTTAATCTAGTGTTTGCTCCTATCAATAATTTTATCCCACGGCTAAAATGCCATGGTTTTTCCCAACATGCAATCATTGCGCAATAATGATAATATAGTAGAGCCATCTCCTCGGTCATGGTAGTGTGTTACATCGATCAGGACCATCCATCAAGTGGACCCTTTCATAGATGGCCTATGTCTAACAAATCAAACCTATTGAAGAATCCTAGCCATTTATAACATTAACATAAGTGTGCGAGTAAAGGCCCATTGGCTCACGATGAAGCAATGCCGGTACAAACTACCAAGTACTTGGATAACCGGCCATTAATAGCCCCAACTAATATCCATTGTTCTTGATTTATGCTATGAATGGGACACCACCATCATTTATTTGATAAAACCAAGATTATATTTTTTTCTAATATTTCATTTGTCTTTTCCTTAGAGAGGTTTGCTAAAATACGTCCGGACCTTGATGTGGGGTCATTTTTCAATTATCCAAAACTTTTAATATGGTGACCTCACCTAAAATAGGAGATATTTAGAAAATAGATACCCTTACATTGGATATTTGAACCTTTTGAATATCGACGGTCTTCCTAACCTTACGATATTCCAAGGGTTGGGTATTTCAATTGGATAGTTTCTGATATTTCTTCCTCATCCAATTTAAAATTGAATTCAAATTTAAATTTAAATTTCAATTAATTTAATTCTAAGGGATAATTGTCAATAAAAATGAATTCAAAGGAAAACTTGTGTGGGACTCATCTACTAGTGGGCCATGCCCAACGTATGAATGATTTGGATAACTGAAAATGATACCTATGCAAAATATAGATTTAAGATGCATCCTATTACAATTGTCAGGGATGTGTTGTAGCAAACCTCTCCTTACAAGCTGAATTGGCAGACTGAGTGAAGATACCTCCTTTCAACACTGAAGGTCTTGGTATCGACCCTAGTGGGGTTGGCTAACATGGAGTGTGTGTACTGACATGGGTGTGTACTAACAAGCCAACCCAAAAAAAAAAAAAAAAACCATCTCCTTTCAAGTGAGAAAGAGGGTAATTTTACTTACAAATCTTTGTAAGATAATTTTATGGCCAAGATGGACCAGAAAAGGTCCAATCGAAGATGGAGACCATCGGAACTTAAAACAGACGTATCTCGCAACCTGGAATGAGTTATCGAACCTAAAATATATGATTTTGGGGTAGAATGAGCACCGCCTTCCTATAGTAAGTAGCTCGTTCTACCCCAAAATCATATATATGCCCAGCCCATGACCATTATCCAGAGCCTGAACTTGATCCCGACTGCCAACTTCTTTTGCAAGATCTCTGGGCTGTTCATTAGGTGTGGTCTATCAAGCATGATATATGACGAAAATTCCCTTCAAACCCTAAACAGTCTGGTTCGGACTTAGCCTGTTTAGTAAACCAGTAATCAGGTATAGTATTCCAGCTCAAGCCCAGGCTCAAAGACAGATAGGCTGCCCAGCCCATTGAGGACAGTAGATAAAAGCAATGGCTATATCTCCCATCTCATCTGGATGGAAATTGTATTGAGCCAAACCTTGGAAACGCAGATTGGATCTGGAAAGAGAATTCGTGGACAGGCGTGATAGGATGTCTGCCACAGTGGCTTTAGGTAACAAGAAGAGATTCATCTCCATCTTGCTCCACTCTATATTATAAATAATTGTAGCAGCTTTGGACGATTTTGCCCTCGCATTATCTCTTCACGCCATTGGTTGAGAGAGGGTAAATTTGACATGAAAATATAGTTGCTTGGTAAAGAATGGTTCACATTTCATGGCATGATGAATGGCCTAAATTCAACCGGCTTCCTTCACTTGTTATCTTATCTGCACGTAGCCACGCTCCTTTGGATTCATTATGTTGTAAATGTGAAATCCACTCTATCTAGATCAAACTTGTAAAAAAAATAAAAATGGACATGAATGATAACAATGCAAACAATGTAAAATTACTCCCACCTGAATTTGTTATTAAGTTTATTTTTGTATTCTCCTCTCAACTATCCTATTGTTGTTAGACCTGATTAATAAGTTTTTATTAAAGGTAGACTACATGGTGGCTCACATACAAATTTAAGATTGGCATTTCATTCCAAGTATTTCATATGATATGCGCCACGTGAGTTCAAGCACTGTCTTACTAAGGGGATAGCTGTTCCGAATCCTGATGAATGAAATAAACGAGTTCACAACCCTTAAACTTACTATTTATAGACTATCGTAAAGTTTACTACTACAAGTTTTTCGCCAAAAATAGTGTCCTATTTAACTTCACCATGTTGTTCTCATAATCATTGGGTGCAGCTCAACTATTGATTCGTTGGTATTTTGCAAATCTGGTTTGTGCAACCCGACTTAGCAGGGTTGGGTAGCCAAAGTAGCTCGTCCTACTCTAAAATCATATATAATTTTATGTTTGATAATTCATTTCGATTCACGAGATATGTCTGTTTTAAGTACTAACGGTTGGAATCATCTCCGTCTCTGATTGGACCTTTTCTAGTCCATCTTAGTCATGAAATTATCTGTGACCTGCTCTACATCAATATGGCCCATCCAAAGGTGCCCCTGCTAGACTTTTGACCTCAAGATCTAACTTTGAATATAGAAGCTGATTAGCTGGTTTCACGCACCACATGAAAAGGGAGGTGCAGAGATTTCCTAATTATCTTACTCCACCTTTTTACTTCTTATTTTTTTTTTTTCCCAGTGTAGAGTCTCTGACTTCTCTTTCCAACCCTTCTTTGAAATGATTAATCAAGTGTAACTCAGTAAGATGAGAATAAGATACAAAACTCAACAACGTAATAATGTTCCCATTAGTGTATGTAACTCATACAAAATGCGATGTGAATGGTAGAGTTTTTGAAGTAATTTTACAGTGTTCTCATCAGTGTACATTACTCATATGAATTTTTAACCATACTATCTAAATAATGGTTTTCACATAATAAATGGAAAACGAATAAAATATAAATATAAATATAAATATATAAATTAGTAGGGCAAACTAGATGGACCGTCCTGATGATAAGTTAACCTGCCATGTGGGCTTTGGAGAGATGGTTATACGGCAGACCAAATGCCTTTTCAGGCGTGATTAAAAGACTGAAAGACTCGGATCAACTAGTTGGTCCTGCGTCGAGCCCCATCTCTCCTCATCGGGCTGACTCGTGGTATGAAGCTGGTTCAGCCCGACTGAATCAGAGTTGACTCCTCCGAGTCACACCTGAGCAGGTAAGTTTCAAAACCATCTTTTCAAAAGAGTGCAATTGGGTATACTGAATGTCCAAGTCGAGCCCATGGGCCAGGACCTAAGTCCATTTCCATATTCATGCTCAGCCCAGCCCATGAACCAAGGAACCAAGGAGCATGAAGTACCTACACCTACTCAACCCACCAAAGTTAAGTGGTTCGGGTCCTACTCGTCTAGATTTTTAGGCATCTATGAACCCAAGCTTAGCCAGATTAGTTCACGGGCTTAAAACTTAGGTCTTGTTCCATACAATGGACATGAGGCTAAGTTTGACACAAGGAGGAACGTGATGAGGCTGATCACCATCTTTCTCACGAAATAACTAATCCCCGTAGGGTATAAAAGCATAATTCTTAATAAATTTAAAATAATTTAATTGATTATACAAGTCCAAATAACGTATCTTTGTATAATGAACTCAAACCAAGGATAGAGTTTTAAACTTAGACTCCAAATTAGGGGTGTACACCGAGTCGAGCAGGCCTCAGCTTGGCCACTAGATGACCCCATCTTGAACTCGGGTCGGCTTGGTCCTTGAGCCTGACTGGCTAGCTCAGCTCGGTTTAGTCAATAGCTTAGGTCAATTCGAGCCAAAATTGAGCCTCCGAGGCATTTTCACAAACATACGCAATGCACTTTCAATTCCTCACTATATGTAAAACAATAACAGGTATTTATGAGTATTTCATCAAACACCTTGTAAGCAACATCAAAATTAAGAAAAATTGGTATTTGTTTCATATACTTTACCACCTACTGACACTTTGTTGAGTCATTTCATCAGACACTTAATAAGCAACATTAATTTTAAAGTAACCAAGTCATCGGACTAGATCGATTCAAGTTGGATTCAAGTCGAGTTGAGTTCAAGCAATCTTGAACTCGGTTCGAAATATTTTTGAACTAAAAAAATCAGCTTGACCCGCTCAAACTTTAACTACAAACCGAGTGGAATTGAGATGTTAAGGAAGTTAACCGAGCTAACTCGGTTCGTATACACCCCTACTCCAAATCAAACACACTCAAAACATTACATACTATAAATATTAAACTTAATATTTATAGACTATTCATTTAGGTATTTGTGACCTTCTCAACAGGTTGGATGGCAAATAATCATTCTACTGCCCTCAATAAGTTTTAAATGGTGGGTATTCAATCACCATTCCCGTAGTGTAGACTACCTAAGATTTGGATCTTTTTCATTTTTTGTATCGTACCTAAGATGAGCTGCCAAAACGGATGGATGGCGTGGATGTAAGTCAAATACATCAAGGTGGGCCCCCCCGCAAACCGTTGTTCCACCGCGACATTGTGCTCCCCCGCTACCGCAAGTGTTGTAAATAACTATCATCATCCGTACGCCCAATTACAACCGTTATTCTTCCCGCCATCCGGAACGGATTGGCTACTCTCCCTGCCACCAGCCCCGTGGCTGGTGTTCCATGATGTATGTATTTCATCTATTTTTTTCATATCATTTTAAGGCTTTATCCCAATAAGAGAGGGATATAAACTTCAAGTGGACCACACCACAGGAAAACAAATAGTGATTTGATATCCATTATTTAAAGAGTCGGGTCAACAGGATTTTCCAGTTACCTAGTGGTTTGGCATCCGAAGCATTTAAAAATAAAAAAATAAAAAAATTTTCAGTGAGTGTTGACGCGGACCAATGATTTTTAGGGTATTAGGAATTCTCCGTTGACCTGGTAACAGAGGGTCCGAACTTTTATTTAAATGCTCCTTAAGGCCCGTTGTACTGTTTATCTGACATATAATGGGTTGATTATGTCATACAGACCCAGTTGAAGGGAAACAACAAATATCAGATTGATCCAAAACTTTTTGGCCCCTCAAAAGTTTTTAATGGTTTACATTCATTCAAAACTGTTTTCTGTAATGGGTCCAATTGAGATGGGAATATCCCTCATTTTTTGTCTCATTATATAAAATGATTTGGTAAAACGGATGGACGAAACATACATCATGCTGGGCCCACAGAGCACCGACCACTAGCCAATGGCTGGTGGCAGGGGGAGTAGCCAATCCGTTTCCCCGCCATCCGTTTCATTTCCTGAATTCTCACATACCCTTTCTACCCGTCTCCCAAATACCATGCTTTCATCTTGCCATGCCTGCGCTCTCGAATCTCTCCCTCAGAACCCATTCCACAAACGAAGGTTCGAGTCACAACAAACCCTCTCTCTCTTGCAGAAATGTCGCAATCTCAAACAACTACAACAAATCCATGCCCACATCCTAAAAACCAATATCGCCCACAACCAAATACTCATAACGAAACTCCTCTCCCTCTATTCCTCCCACAAAAACCTCGACTCCGCCACTCTCCTTTTCAACCACATCCAAACCCCTCTCACCTTCACTTGCAATATCATGATCCGCATCCACACCCGAAACAGCGCTCCCCATGATGCGCTGCTCGTCTACCGTCTCATGCTTTTCCGCCGCATACCGCCTGATAAATTCACTTTCCCTTTCGTCATCAAAGCCTGCTCGAGTCTCAATTCCCACGCTGCTGTCAAGAGCGGGAGACCAGTACACGCCCACGCCATCAAGGCTGGGTTTTCGACGGACCTGTTCGTGCAAAATACCCTCATGGATCTGTACCTTAAACATGGGGTTATGGATTGCGGTCGTAAAGTGTTTGATAAAATGCGTGTTAGGAATGTTGTTTCGTGGACGACTGTGGTCTCGGGCCTTGTTGTCTGCGGGGAATTAGAGGCCGCGCGTGATGTATTTGAGAAAATGCCGGTTAGGAATGTGGTGTCCTGGACAGCGATGATTAATGGTTATGTTAGACATGGGCGGCCTCAAGAAGCATTCGAGCTTTTCCACCAAATGCAGGTGGAAAATGTCCGGCCGAATGAGTTTACGTTGGTGAGCTTGTTGTTGGCTTGCACCGAGTTGGGGAGCTTGAAGCTGGGTAGTTGGATTCATGAGTTTGCGCACAAGAATGGGTTTGAGTTGGGCTTTTATCTTGGCACAGCACTCATAGATATGTATGGTAAATGTGGTAGTATACTGGATGCGATGAAAGTGTTCGATAAAATGACTAGTAGGAGTGTGGCAACATGGAATTCGATGATCACGGGGTTGGGTGTGCATGGGCGGGGAAATGAAGCCATTGCTCTATACAGTGAGATGGAGAAGAGGAACGTAAGGCCGGATGAGGTGACCTTCATAGGCATTCTCTGTGCATGCGTTAATGCTTGTATGGTGGATGAGGGTTTTGAGATCTTTGAAAACATGATAAAACGTTATGGCATCATTCCTACCCTTGAGCATTACAGGTGCATGGTCGAGCTTTTGGGTCGTGCAGGCATGTTAGATGAAGTGCATGAGCTCTTGAAGAAAATGCCAATGGAGGCTGATGTCAATGTATGGAGGGCATTCTTAAGAGCTTGTGAAGCACATGGTAATATCAAGTTCCAGGAAGGCACATACAAACTCATTGCTGAGCTTGAACCCTTGATAGGAGGTGTTGGCCACAGTTTAGGTCCGCAGCGACATCAATGCGTTGGGTGGGAAGTGGGATGATGCGACGATAATTGATAGTTTTGATGAGAGGCCTAGTCTTATCATGGACACAGATCACGATCCTTTTGGATGAACTAATGATGGGTACTGATTTTCTCCAAAATTTCCTGTAAGAATTAGAACAGATGGAAGGTGGGAGGTCTTTCTTGTTTTACTATTCAAGATTGAATGCATTCCCATTCATGTAAAATGTGAACATGCATGTATTCTTTATCTCATTCCTAATAAAGCTTTCAAGGCAAGTTATTAATTGCTGCCATGGATGGTTAGTCTGGTGATTTGGTTCTATAGAACCAATTGTTATGGACAGAAAAAAATAACACAAAAGAAGAACCAACACCAGAAAGAAAGCTACTTAAATGGAGATGGAAATTGCAAGTAATTATACATGTATCACATATTTAAATGAGATCTGGGACATCCATCTAGTATGCCTCATTATTAGTCATGTGCAATGGAAACCAAGAACTGTTCAAGTTAAAGGCTTTAAATGGATAAGGGAAGGGCCAAGAAAAAATGGACGTAAGGAAAAATGGTCTAACTGAGTTAATGAACCTTGATAGAGTGGAACGCCGAATAGGATTCATGTAGCTACTTAAATGATGGCGAGTGTGCTCCATCCAGGGAACTGAATTTAATCTAGAAGCGGCTCACTACAAGGAAACGCGTCTTTGCTGGCGCAATTTTTACCGGCGGCCATCCATAACTGCCGGTGATGATGAGAATCACCGGCAGCCATCCAAAAACGCCCCTGATTTTGGTATGTGGCCGCCGGTAAATGTTAGCTATTTTTATTTATTTATTTATTTTTTAAAGTGCAAAGGGTTTTTCATTTCCCTCTCTGTCTGTTCCTCTTTCGACGCTCTCCCTCTCCCTTTCTCATCTCTCTCTCTCTTCTCGTGCGCTTCTCCCATCTTGGATTTGGAACTTTCGATCTCCCATCTTACCTCCAAATCCCATTCTCTCTTTTATTTCTCTTCCTTTCTTCTCATTCTCGGGTTCTTAGTTCAGATCTAGAGCTACAGATCGAGTAGGGCCGGCAACCTGCGGACGTGGTCATCAATGGTGAGCAATCAAGGACCCTAATCAACTGTCAGTGGTTAACGGCTGAGAAAATTGATGTCCAACATCTGATCCGAAGATCATTCTAACGGATCGAGGATCGTGCTTGTAGATTGGGGCCTCCTAGCTCGTTCTCTTCAAGGCACTCTAAGGTACTCCCTCTTTCTCTCTATTTTCCTCTTTTGATGGCCAGAAATTGGGCAGCAGCCATGGCAGCGACAGCCATGTCTGCCGCTGTCCATGGTCCCCTACATGTTTGAAGAAATGCTTTAACCAGACCTAGATTATAATGGGTTGGTTGTGGGGCCAAATTTCTAACATGATTGCAAAATGGGCCGGTTCTAGGATGCCGTTCAACCTAGGCTTGACCATTTGCACTTAAGCTTTCTTAAAGGAAAAAGTCTATCTCAGTGGCCTTTTTCACAGGCTTAGAGCTCTCATTGCTTTGAATTGTAGCCGTATACTTGTTACTGGTATGTGATTTCATTTCCTCTTTATTTGTTTTTATTTTTAAATTTTTTATGTTGTAATTTATAAATGGGTTTTTAGTTGTGGTGGAAATTGCAAATGGGAATGTGTTTATTCTTGAAATTTGGTAGGACATAGTTGAAATTTACTAGATTTTATTTGTTATGTGGATATTTGTAGATGAGTGCTTAGTTTGGGCAGAAATTGCAAAATGGGTATTTGCTTTTTCTTGAAATATGTGCTTCTTTGGATTGCCGATGGTTGAATTTTGGTAGTTTTTTTTTGGTTCATATATAGAAAACCCAAAAACTCAACTTGATGTCAAGCCGGGTCTGGTCGATTCAAAGACTTGACAAGACTCGACTCGATATTTAATAAATTATAATTAGAAGTATCGGGTATACCCATAAATAGATAAAATAGTTTGATTTAGTAAAAAGTAATACAAAATTGAAATATTCACATCACACTAGTATATCTTTCCACATGTAAGAGGTTGTGGGGACGATTCATACGCTCCCCTGTACTTTTTTAACTTATTAATAGTGCTGACTTAGCGAGCTACTCGGTTCAAGTCACTAAGAGTTGCGTCGAGTCAAGTCGAGTCGACTCGGTGAGTGTTCTGAGAATCGAGTTTCTAAGAGACTTGGCTCGAAATCTCACTGAGTCGACTTGATTCGCCGAGTTTCAATGTGACACAGTGAGTTTCAGAACTGTTGTTTTGGTTGCTCATTTTAGATAGGTATTTGTTTTTGGTCTAGAGGCTACATTGTGTTAGCTACAATTAAGGTAGCTCGGCAACATGTTACATACTATATTTGTATGTGTTCACACTTGGGCTATTAGTGATCGGGATTTGGGTCTGGTTGGAGTGAGCTTAATTAAGAAGTATGATTAGGGTTAGGGTTAGGGTTAGGTTAAGTGTGGTTAACTGTTATGTATTTGGATTCCTTTTAGTTTAAGTGTAGAGGCCATATGGCCTTTGAGAAACAAGTAAAATGATAAGAATATTTGAAGGTTTGAGCTCCTTGAAGAGACCAAAACACCCCATATTGCCCAATTACAATTTGCACGTGTGATATACTGATATCAATGTATGTTAATCTAGATTCTCCAAATCTCTAGCCTCTTCATCCATGGTTGGGCCCCTGATCAGGGCAGATTGGTTGGTCTGCATTTACAACATATATTTTGGATGTGTTACTTCAGCTTCCTCACTTAGAAGTAGCAAAAGTGCAAAACCAAGCTGTATATACCCTTCTTCTTCTTCTTTTTTTTTTTTTTCTCATGAAATTGTGCTTTTGAGGACACTAAGGGCACCACATGTTTTGGAAGATTTTTGTATTTTCATTTCTTTAATACATATTTCTCGTTCGTGCTTGTATTGATTGCAGAATTTCAGAAGATTTTGGTTTTTTTGTTGTTTATTGTGGATGCTATACATTTTTTTTTTTCCACAAACGTTTGCTTGTACAGACAGTAGATTACAAATTTTGGGCACATTTGTTCTTCTCATTATTTGTTTTAGGTGGTTGTTACTTTTTCCTTAAATTTGTAGGTTTTTGTGGATGGTATGCATTTTTTCCGTAAATGAATAGTTCAAAAATTAGATGAAATATCAGAATATTCTGGTATTTTTATTCTTCATTGGTTAATTCATCTAGGTGAATTGTAACTAGGAAAACTATGTTCTTGCTTCAGGAATGAGTGATTGAATATTATATGTTTTGTTGTTATTATTATTATTTTATTTTTTTGTTAAATTTGAGATGGGTTGTTTCCCACCTTTCAAACATCTTTTGCGCGTATCAGAAGCATTTTCTTTGTGTATTTTTTTTAAATGGTTGGAATTGCATTATTGAGTCCTCTAATTAGTAGAATGCTATTGTCATATCAACATTGGATGATAGAATTAATAAGAAGTTTGTTATTTCTTTGGGATGGTTCCATTCTCACTGTAGGTATATTGTGGGCTGTATCAGTACTTGATTGTTTCTTTTGGTGGTTCAATATGTGCAACAAAACCTCTAGTTAGTAAAACTATATGGTTGCATAAACAATAGACAAAAGAATGGCTTACCCAAAAAAAAACAATAGAAAGTTAGAAGTCTTGATATATTGTCTACTTTAATTGGGTGAATTCTTGAATGATATAATTTAAACATCTTGTTTCTGTTTTTTAAATTTTAGTTCCCTTATCAAACCAGGTCACTCGAGATGAGTCAAACTTGCACGGGTTATCTTCACTTCCAAGAAACAAGGGCTCTGGGTTTTCAACTATGATAAAAGAGGCAAAAGCCCTGGGCATGGCACTTGGAATCCCCTGCTTAAATGGGTATTTTACTTCTCACACAATTTTTTTTTTTCCTATTGTGTTTTTTATTTTTATTTTTATTTTTAATCTTAGTATTTCCTCTATTTTCCTTTTTCATACAACAGTGTAGAACAAAGAGGAATTATATGGTTCTTGCCCTGAGGCTTCTCAAATTTTACTCTAGTTTCCAGTTTTGGACAAGTAGTGCCCATGGTCAAGTGATCAGGGAGCCACGGGCCACCATGATTGCACTCATTCCTCAGAGGAAAATGCTATTCTTTTGAGTTGTGGCCTAAAAAATAGCTAGTTAGAAGAGAAATACAACAATAAACTGCATTCAATTGATGGAAGGTTAGTTTTCAGTGTTATAAACCGAATTTCATGATGTTTGGTGCAACCAACTACACCCTAAGTTTGCATATGTACACATGAGCTGTAGTTCTTATGTGATTTAAAGATGATTTTCTGAAGATTGTCTTCTTTTATTGTTTTAGTATTGCATCATCATCATTGTCATTGCCTCATGTCATTGTCATTGTTGTTATTGTCTACTTCTCAGCTATTTGGAGTTAGCTTCAACTTTATCATCATCGTCATCATCAGCATCGCCTTGTTTCAGCTATTTGGATCAGCATTATAAATCTTACTCAGCCAGAAAAATCGAAACAGGGGAGCTTTACAATTGGATGGTGCAGGGCTAGGCTGCATTAGAAGAAAAGGCTGATCCAATTGGCCTGAAGCATGTCTATAAGGTCTGGGAAGTGGACGATGCCCTCAGATTCCAATGATCTCTCCTACCTTGCAGAAGCATCATAATCCATGGTTGAACTCCCATTGTGTACGACCTTTTGCAACAGGTTTAGAGGAATGGACTTTATCTGCAGAATATTGTGTGCACGAGCTGGAGCTGCAGGTTAGTTATGTAAAATATAAATATTGATGAATGGGGCCAGTAGCTGCTGCGGTTACAAGTTTTCTGTTGGATGCGGCTTGTAGTTGAGCTCATCACAGGCTAGGCTGTATGATGTATAAATGAAGTGGGTTTAGAGATTAGTTATTGTGGCCCTTTGTCAGATGGTGGATGTGTCTTGCCTGCTTCACAAGCTCAGATTTAGCAAATCTTTTGAATTTATTTCCAGATTTTTCAGAAAAAGAAGTTGATTAGTGTCCAACACAAGCATCTAACAACCTGTTAGAGAATGCAGAGTTGACAGGCTTCAGTCACAAATTGCTTGTTATCTAGCTGGATCATGCAATACACTTGTCTCATTCATCCGTTACATAATGTTTCCCTCTTATTTCTCAGATTAAGGTTAGGATGAGGCAGATTCCACATCCTCCTATTTATTCTTCTCTTTCATTCTTATCGTGAGTTTTCTTAGTCCTATGAAAAATGTTAGAATTGTTGGTTATTTATTATTTAATGGTCAGCCAAATATTAATAATTCAGTACCATAATAGGTTGTCATGGTTGTAGATGCTTCTCTCATCTCTACTTTTTCCATCAATTGAAATAGGTAAAAAACCTTAGAAGCATAACTGAGTATTTTGATATCCCTTCTTTCTCATCTTAATCTTTGTAGCAGAGAGGAAGACAAACCATAAAGCTTTTGTGGGTTTCGCCTCTTGTTGGGCTGGTGATGATGAGATGGGCTTATGGTTTTGAAGAGTTGAATGTGACTGAGATTTAATATATGGAAGCTTATGGTGTTTCCATTGGGCCTTTGATGGTGGGCCCCACTCTTCTTCTAGGAGCTGCTGCAAAAGGAGCTGGTATAGTGCATTTCAATATTTAGATTTTATTAGCAATAGTATTTTGGTGAACTTTTTTTCTTTTTCTTTTTCCTTCCCATTGATTGTTGATACTGGTTTTTTTTTTTTTTTTTTTTTTTTTTTTTTTTTTTTTTTTAGGACCATTGGTGCGTGATATTTGCTAATGGCATTGATTTTACATAGTCATGAAGTGATTGTTTTAATCCATTTTTTAGGACCATTTGATTTAAAAATTTCTCCCTTATCCTTCTTTGCTTGTCTAGGTGAAGTTGAAGTTAGTACATTAGAATTTAGTCTGCATGCATGTAGATTTAGTCTCTTTTTCAACACAAAATGGTTTTCATGTTGAAGATCCAACCATAATGGGCACTCTAAAGGTCAGCAGATCCAACCATAATGTGGGCCACATGTACAATTCACTGTTTAATTTGAGTAAGTGCATTGGCATGGAAATAAGTTTTACGTAAGCTAATTGCATAAAACAGCAGTGTTTTGTGAAGGTGTGGGTTAGTACTTTCAATGATGGGTGGCTCGTCTCCACATTTCCTAGTTGGGGCCAACTTGAGCTTTAGATCTTCCTTGTTTTTGGGTTGAAGTCCTAAACTCCTTACCAGTTACATTCAAAGAGGAGAAGTTTGAGCTGGCTACTCACATACAAAAAAATAATAATAATTTAAAGATGAAAATACTTTGTTGTGGGTAAAATATAAGCCGTTTGTAGACTTTTTTTTTTTTTTTTTTTTTTTGCAGGTGAAACATGGACAACAACAATATTTTCTAGTTCCCAAAGTAGCCCTTCATTTAAAATGTCTTCCCATTTCATTTGAATATTCAAAGTTTTCCATCCTACAAAACAAATTGCTGTGGAAAAAATATCCAAAAGCTGCTCACCTTATATAGTATAGATAAGATGAGCTCACTTTTAAGTGTCATCCAAACAGGCCCCAAGGTTTTCCTAATAGAAGTGTCAGTTGTGTGTCCTACATCAGTTTCAGACACAAATTCTAGAAAATGGAGTGTCTTGCTACGCAGGCATGGACATGGAAAGCTCCCTCTATCTTCCAGCAATTAACATTTTGGAAAAGATAAAAATGTGGAAAAATCTCTCACCATATTCAAGCTGAAATGTTGGATCGAGAGAAACAGAACTATAAGACACCAGAAAATGAAATCCGTCAGCATTACAGCACCAGCACAAGCCTGTCCAAACAGACCAACTTCAGCTTTGCAAATTTGAACAAACAAAGAATATCTCAAAAACAGAACCCTCAATAGATAAAAACCCATGGTGAAATTAGCAAGCATGTCTCTTTTAATGCAATATCAAAATGGATCACAATAAATTTTCCGGTAAAGTTTATGATTGCCATTGTATTCACATTGATTTTCTGACTCCCAATTGCAACTCGACTATTGGAAGTTTGATGACTCGAAGAAATGTAGCTGCAATGTGAGAGCTACCTTCTAACGAAACATCATTAGTTTTTGTTGTTTTCTTCTTGTTTGAACTGAATTTTCACAATTCAATTTGCTTATACAACCAAACATAGCTGTAAAATTCTAAAATGAAAAATGTGTAATGATACATTCAGCTATTGGGAAAAGCTATGTTGGGGACTATTCCATTTCTAGTACTAAGGGAGGTGTAACCTGATATGCAGTTTGCATTAGATACCCCCAAAAACCTGCTCTTTGTTGATAATCTCCTGCTCATGATGGCCTTCTCCTTCAATGGCACCACTGTTTTTAGCTGTTTTATATGTTGTGCATGAGTGGTGTAAAAATAGGCAGTGACTTAGATGAGTTGATTTATCAAGGCAGCAATGGTAAGAGACATCATTATTATAATTTCTTTATATATATATATATATATATATATATATATATATATATATATAGGTTGTTGCAGCTTTTTTTTTTTTTTTTTTTTTTTTTTCCATTTATTTGTTTGTTTTAGGTTGTTGCAGCTTCATCTTCCCATGAATCAATCCCTACCATAGATTGGATTGGCCATTGAAAGTCATCGGATATGCCCCATATAAGTTTTGGATTGGAATTTGACCCTTTTGCTTATAGTGAATGGGACCATCCTTTCATTGACTTGTATGGGAACGAACGTGTTCTTACTGGGGTGTTGATTGTCATAGGATTGCTATCTAAATCACATGAAATGGTTAAAATCTAATTAATTTATTTTTATTATTTTGTCTTGCAGGTTGTAGGCCCAGACAGATGATATATGGCTGGATGAAGGGATTTCTTTTATATGTATTCAGAACATTTTCAATACTTGTAAATATTATATATTTTTCATTGTAAAGTAATACAATTTATTTAGTATTTATTTTTAATTGTGTTGTGCAACATTTTTAGGTTCGAAATATTTAAAAACAATATAAGTTCCAATTAAATATAAACAATCAAATGGATTAAGAAAAAAATTAACTCGCGGTCAGCATTTTTACAAGCAGTCAGCAGTTTTTTCTTGTGTATATTTAAAGATTGTAGGCCCAGATAGGTGTTATATGGCTGGATGAAGGGATTTCTTTTATATGTATTCTGAACATTTTCAACACATTATTGTAAATATTATATATTTTTCATTGTAAAGTAATACAATTTATTTAGTATTCATTTTTAATTGTGTTATGCAATTAGGTTCTAAATATTTAAAAACAATATAAGTTCCAATTAAATATAAACAATCAAATGGATTAAGAAAAAAATTAACTCGCGGTCAACATTTTTACAAGCAGTCAACAATTTTTACTTGTGTATATTTAAAGATTTTTCATGATATATGTCGGCGTTTCATAACATTTGAATTATGCCTAGCTTGTCGGGAGCCTTTTACTGATGCCTTTGTAGATTTGCACCAACATATACCGATGCTTTGATATGTCTAAACGACACTTCGACATGCCTTTTCCGTCATTTTTGCATATCTTTCCCAGTGTTTTGGCAACCTTATTGCGGCGATCAAAAATACTTTTACCAGCGCTTTGATATGTCTAAATGACTTTTTGTCAGGCCTTTACCGATGTTTCTGCATATTTTTTCCCGGTGTTGTGGCTAGGGGTGCACACGGGTCGGTTCGGTCCTGTTCTGGGGTGAAACCGGAACCGAACCGTTCCCAACGGTTCTAGGATATTTGGAACTGGAACTGGAACTGGACCATTAGCACCCTAGAACCGAACTGGAACCGGACCGTTAAAACTGGTTTGTTCCGGATTGGTTCCACAGTTCTAGGCTTTTTATAATCCAACCCAATTGCATGTTTTATTTTATAATCTAGCCCATGTCCATACGTGTTGTGACCCATTTGATGAATGATTTAGATATTGTATAAGGTGTGCTAAAATACATTTATGGAAACAATCTAATGGTGCATTGTAAACCATAAATCATGAGTCAAATATGGAATAAATCAAAGGGTTCCTGGTTCAGTTCCAAGTTCAGTTCCGTGGTTCGGATCCATAGTTCAGTTATACGGATCGGTTCACGGTTCGATTCAGTTCTACATACCCCCAAACCGAGAACCGAACCGATTACATCGGTTCTTTTAATTTTGGAACCGATGTACTCTAAAACTGGACCAAACTGAACTGTTTGGTCGGTTCTGGTCTGGTTCCACCGTTCTACCGGTTCAATGTGCACCCCTTGTTGTCACAACAACTTGCGGCGCTTTGTTCATCTCTATTGGCGCTTTGCCATATCCTACTGGCTCTTGTGACAGCTTTTAGCGGCGTTTGTTACAGATTTACCGGTGTTTGTTATATATTTTACCGGCATTTCCTATAGCTTTAACCAACATTTTTTACAGATTTTATCAGCACTTCGTACAGCTTTTACTGGTGCTTTTACAGTTTTTACTGGCGCAGTCACCAGAAGCACCAATAAAGGATAATAACCCTCTATTTTAGCGGTGGTCATAAAAAACACCGGTAAATTTGTGCGACTGCCGGTAAAAGATATATCGATGCCCCCCTTTAGCGGCTCGAGTACAACCGCTGGTAATTCCTTTACCGGCAGTTTTTTAGACTTTTAGGGGCATTTTTGGCCATCGGTAAAGCCCCATTTTCTTATGGTGGCTTGAGGGGCAAGTGTGGCCTACTAAGATGTTAATGTAAAATCAACTCTGATCACTAGGTTCTTCACCCTATGTTACGCCAAGGGCTAAAAAACCAGCCTCATTTGTGATTTAGGTGGACCATATGATTGGAAATGGACCCTACAAATTTTTTTGCTTGGTATGGCCCACATTGGGGTGAAAGATCTCAAGATCAACAACTTAGATGGGTCACATTTATTTGAGTATTTGTCATGAAAAACCAATGTGGGTCTTAATCCACTAGCCATGTGGATGGTATAGGATTGATTTCAGCCATAAATTATGATGACCAATATCATAATATACGTTAGGGTTTATGTCACCTTAAACTTACATGGATATGAGTTAGTTGAAGTGTGAGTTCTCTAGCAATCTTTTGGAACTTGAAATTGAGCACTATGGTCATTAATTAGAGAGAGTCATGATATGCTAATTTGGACCATAACAGTCACGGGCACATAGGACACATGTGGACACTCTATAATAAAACATATGGTCATCCTCTATAAGGTGACTGACTTGGTCAAGATGAACAATCTCCATCATTAGAGAACCAACTTGGTGTTGGTGTGCCTTCGTGCTTTACTCACATAGGAGTGTGCCATAGATCCAAGATTTCAAGCTAAGGCCTTTGGTCACTTACATTGGTTAGATTGAGTTTAAATAACTGATGTAGGGCTTATTAGCTAAATTAGATTATCATTACTTCATATTGCATGAAATTGATTAATCCTCGAACCCAAGGAAATGTAAAAGTCACGACCTTAGTTGAGTTGGCTTTGGCTACTCTTGCGAAGCTACATGTGGCCATTAAAAGTGAATATGGGTAGGTAATTCTATTAGGAATTGTTGATTCTTTCATGGGCCAACATGGGATCAACTGAATTTTACTTAGAGCTGATATATAGTTAAATTTATTAGATCAAAGACTCATTAAGTGATTTTTCCATTAAGCTCAACACTTGAAATGTTCTAATCGATTTTTCAAAAGTTTTAACCATTGAAGTTTTGTTTTAACTATTAAGACTACTTTGACCGCATTTGATAATGATCTGACAGTACAAATCTAGGAGTCCACTATTTGTTAGCATGTAAATTTTCAGTGGATGGCCATGACAATACAAGGATCACATTATGAGTACATGGATGGATGAGGTGAATTAATGGATCTCCTTCACAGGAAGTTACTCTGAATTTCATAGAATATTGGTAGAACACCATGAAAGGAACAAACATCCTTTAATCAAATGTAAGAGCTATATTAGGCCATCAATTCTCGTGTAGAAGTTT
Source organism: Magnolia changhungtana (assembly GCA_030180095.1). Lineage (NCBI taxonomy): Eukaryota > Viridiplantae > Streptophyta > Magnoliopsida > Magnoliales > Magnoliaceae > Magnolia > Magnolia changhungtana. The sequence goes on along the minus strand of JASAUF010000058.1, from coordinate 1,418,565 downwards.
TCACCTCTAAAACTAAAATCACTTTGAGCATTTGAAATTTAAGATAGTAGGAAGCAATCCATTCCCAAGGGTAGATTTAGGTACCCACAATATTGCCATTCATTGTTGAAAGCCCAAGGCCAAGTACTATCAGCCATCCACATCTACACATTGAATCCAACAAACATTTTGGGACACCACATCATCAACATCGCAAGTCCAACATCGTGCATATATATTCTCACTAGGACAGTATCAAATAAATCCCCTTAAAAAATCTCCAGCTGATTTTCGCCCTGCCGGATAGATGGCCTTAAATCTTGGACGCATGTACCATGACAGTAAATATTCCCAGCCTAGGTTTTAGGCAGAATCTGCAAAGAAACCAGCATTCAGACACAAAGCACTGGACATGAGAATATCCAGGCCTTTTATCAGGCAAGTCCACTAGTCATCAAGTGGGCCAAACAGGCAGCTTATACAAACTTTTCTCCTGCACGTGGCCCATCAGATTAAGGGGACAGATCCCACTTTTTTTAAGTGGGACAGACGATGTAGCCTATGTTCTGTAAGAGGGTATACAATTGGGAGATTCTTCTTTAAAATAAGAAACAAAAAGAAATATTCAAGAGGGAGGATATTACACCTTTCATGCTGATTAGTAGATAAATAAATAAATAAAATACAGCAGCTGAACATAAAAAGGACTAAAGATACACTACCAAAAAAGGGGCAAAGGCTACGGATCTATTGCTGCGGTTATCGACCGTACAATGAGTGTAGGCGTAGGTAGATACTAATAGCTACTGGTTTAAATCCGTAGCTATATTTTGATAACTAGCTACGGATAATACTTGTAGCTAAAAGTATCGATATATCCGTAGCTATTTTCAGAAGTTAAAATGGTATGTTGTTAAGATCTAAGGCTACGGCTATTAGCCGTAGGTAGTTTCTATTTTTTTTTTAATTTATTATTTAAAATAATGGCTTACCACTGCTAGTGCATGTCCTGATAGATCAACTCATCTAAAAGTTCCGGATTCAACAATAAAAGAAACATACACAACAAAGAATACACAGCAATGCTTCTATGTACAAAGTACCAAAAGCTCAAGCTTATAATGACATCAACATATCAGCATTCGATACTAAAATTGGGATAGCAGCTGGCATATATCAATAGAAATAGTTTTCTTGACTCAGGAGAAACACAATCCATAATATATGGAAATAGAAGCCAAGCAATCACCAAACGTGTAGTAGTAGTATTATGACCATTTCTAAGTGTCCAGTTCCTGCATGATGATATATCAAGAATGGAACAACTTAGTGAGTCAGTTCAATATTAGATACAGATGAGAGAACTTACATATGTCATTAAAAAAATGCAATTCGAAGGGAAGTTCTTGGCATTAATGTTCCAATTGCAACCAAGCATGGAATATGAGAATATGAAGAAAAAAAAAAAAGGTTGAAGAGAGAATGCAATCATTACCCAATGCAAGTCAAGAGAGCATTCTTCAATGTGGAAAGATCTTCTATGGTCATTCTCCATTGTGGGGATGCTGCATATCCTCAGGCAATCATTGCTTCCTTCTTTTGGCCCATTCATTTAATATAGAACAGAGAGATGGATGCCTGATGTAGCTAACCAACATCATGTCATAGTTTTCATATATCATCAGCTGCATATACAATGCCCCATTTACTTCCTAAGTCAAATTCAACCAAAACACATTTTGGAAAACTAAGTAACTCATAATAAAGAAAAAAAACAAGAAAAGAATGCCAATTTCATTATTGCTGTGTGGTCGAGAAGAGATCTTTCTCCCAACAATAACCCATTCCTTGATTCTTGAAAGTCTATACAAAATCTCTTAATCTTTGTGTAGGAGAATACCCACTGTATTTGAAAACGTATTATACACAATTCATGAATCTGACTGTCGATCTGCTACAGCTAATTCATGTCACATAGCTGAATCATGTACAAGATCATAACCACCCATCAAGGGCCGTTCACTGTATATGATGGCGCCTTGAATTCAAATGATGCACTTGGGAGTCCTATATTCAATTCAATCCATCCAACTTCTGTTAGTTGGGATATACGATAATGGCCTAGATGGAACTTCTGTTAGTCGGATTCCGAATGTATAACAACAAAACAATGAATTTTGGAGCATAAAGTGTTACATCTGCTGAAGAAGATGTGCTCTTGCATCATGCGAGTTCTAAGTTGTTCATCAGTGGGCCCCATCAATGTTACATGCTGCAGTATGATCATCAGATGGTCCACATGTGTAGCCATTGATGAGTTTCTAAAACCATCACTTTTTTCATGTATAATGTGGCCCACCTGATGACAAGCCTGACCTGATTTTTGGTTCATGGGTAATTTGTTGGGGTCCACCTGGTGAACAACCTAGATCCTGCTTGTAGGTTTGGAAAAAGAGAGCTACCTGTTGCTGGTGCCTGCGATGAATTGCAGTCAGTGCTCTTGTCATTATATAAGCTGGAACAAGAATTCCAACTGTCCTCAACCACAGAAGCTGTTTGTCAGAGAGAAAAAAAAAAAAATGGATCAAAACATTATAATACAAGGATGAATGCATTTCCATCAGGTGGGTCCCATCACTAACGTGCCCTGGCCAAAAAGCCACTCAGCTCATCAGGCGGGCCACACATGCAAGTGAAATGTGGATTGTTGCTTAAACATGCAGACCCAAATGCTGAGAAGAGAATCCTATTTCCAGGCAAGGGCCCATTGATGGCAGGGCCCTCATTCATGATTCCACAGACGTGCCACATCAGTTTTCTCAAGGAATGATTTCTTCAGATAAAATTGCAATCAATCATACTAAAAAAAATAATGATGTTTCTTAGATCCTTAATTACAACGAATATGGTGAATGAATACTCTTCGGCTCTGCTGACCGTGATTGGAAGCATGTGTTGTAGGACCAAAAGAACCATGAACTACATTAACAAGTAATCAGAAAACAGAAAAGAAAAGAAAAACCACAGCCCAAAGAATCGATATCAACCAGCTTAAATGCTCCATTTCGTCGATACACAAGCTCAAACAAGAACATACAATCACAGCAACAGAATGACAGCAGATCATACTTCTAGCACTCTGAGACGAATACTCATTGTAATCGGCATCCATGAAATCACGGTCTGTCGCAACCAGTGCTATAAACTGAGGATTGTGGAGGTCTCTTCGGGAAATCTCTCAGTTTCTCCTAATAGAGAGACCATAAGAACAAATTTAGAATGTTCTGGACAGAGAAACCAAAACAAGCATCTGTTTGCCTGAGAGGGGCTTTCCTTTCTATTCCATCATCTTCTTTATCTTGTTTCTGCTTTCTTTGTAATAAAATTTCAGTTTGAGAGAGAGAACTTCAGTTTGAGAGAGAGGGAGAGACCCAAAACGTTTCCTTCCATTTACATCTCACATTTCCTGGGCCAGGCGTCTAGTAGTCAGGGCCTGCCGAATGAATGGCTAAATGTGGGGGCATGTACACAGATGGGCTGAAAAATAACACTACAATGGTGTCTAACAACTACAAATTACCTTCCCACGGGGGGAGATGAGCTCTTGTAGAGCTGATATTCGTTCTCCAACCTTGTCTTTCCTTTCCTGTGCCACAGACAATAACAAAATCAATAGATATTTCAGGGTCCAACTGACTTATTAGAGAGCTTTTACGAGGCCCACACGTGTGCCACATGTGCTAGCATGGCACATGAGCATGAACTCCAATTCGTCCATCTACATAGATAACACTGCTTTGTCAGCCTGGTTTCCTGGACCATGTGATATACATAGTGGGGCCCATGTGATGGAATGCTTGGATTGCATGGCCCTGTGCCACACGTCCACATATGGCCATGTGTACACAAGATTTAGGCTTGGAATGCAGAAAAGGTTTAGGCCACTCATACAACGAACCACCATATATGGGTCGTGTACTAAAATCGGGTTGATTGGACAATCCTGGTAGCTTGATTTGAACAGTGCAAGACAAAAATGAGATCATCTTTTCTTCTTCATCTTTTTTTTTTTTTTTTTTTTTTTTTTTTTTTTTTTTTGTCTCCTCAAACTAAGCACTTGGGATCATCTAACCAGCCTGATTTGAGTAGCACATGGATGGTATCACCCCCAGGATTAGTGGTTCAATTATAACACACATCTGCCAGATATCATCTTGCAAATAAATAAAACTGAAAAGAAAAAAGTTTATTTGCCGATGAGAAAAGAAGAAACTCTCTAACAGAAAGAAGGAAAGAAAGAAAGAAAGAAAAACAGAAAGATGTTGTGTGTGGCCATACCTATAGCTTTTATTTATAAGATGAATTTGAAAAACTGTGAAATTTTGTAACATTACGATCATATACTTAAGGATTGTTGTACCTTAACGATATAAGCAGGGGTGCCTGGCTTCCAACATAAGCTGCCACATGCCCACATGTACGAGATAAGAGAGTGTAGATCGTCGAGGCACAATCTATTGGGGTTTGAATCCAAAACAGGAAAGGACCAAAATATCAGACATTTATAATACCACAAAATAAAAAGCACAAGATGGTGTGAGGATTTTTATCCTTTTGACTATGATTTTCATTCATTTTTTCCCCTTAATTGTTCTTTCACCAGTAAAGGCATGAAATGTCACCTCTGCCTAATATACCCGTTCCATTAGACACAGGGTTGCCATGAAGAAAGCCGAATAAGCCACCATCAAGCTGTGGGAATGATCTGACCACCTCTTACAAGGGCTCGGGGAGCGATTGTCGCATTGAGAATTTTGAATTTCACATTTCTGATGGGTTCATCACAAAGGGGTCCTTCTCAGGCACCCCACTGGAATCTATGCACAAGAACACATAATAATTTTGTTATCGAATATGTTTAAGAAAGTGTCAATGAAGAGGGGAAGAGTCCCACAAACAACAGCCATACCAATCCCACTTGAAGGGACTCAGCTATCAAGCATGTTAATAGTAGCACTTTCAAGATCCAAAACCTCTACACATGTTCCAATGTGGCACTTGCCTCATCGGGCAGGACCCACCATGTAGATACCCTGGAGTGTGCTCATTGGGTGGGCCTAGACCACTACAAAAGAAATGCAAGTTTAGAAGAACAACCCAATTATCCACATTCAACATTCATCTAAAGGCATAAAAGCATGACACCTCTTGAATCTCAGCCTAACAGCATAAATGTTGAACTTCCACCATTTGATTGCAGTAATTGCTAGAAACTCTGTAGGGAAGCGCGGAAGGTGAGCACTCAAGATCTGAAGGTCTACACGAGTTTTGGAACCCTCACAAAGCAGAAGATTGACACTCCAACTGCCCGCCTATCTACTATTAGAGTAGATGGATCTTTTCACACCTTTGATCCTACGGTATAAGTGGCCCCGGATCACGATCTATGGATTAGATCGTCCCAAGGACAAGCCAAAATGGACAGACTCTGGTGCACACTATTTCTCTCTGTATACCCTCGGTATTTCTGATGATTCCATGCGAGAGAGCGCATGGAAGGAGAGATCGGATGAGATAGGATGAAACCATATCATCCGGTCAAATCCCTATCTCCTATCATATTTCAAATTCAAAGTTGAATTTGAAATCTCAATCGAATGGAAAAGGCTAGAAGAAGCCTAAACATGTGGGACCCACCCACTAGTGATTGCTCACTAGTGGGCCCCACTGGCCTACGTCCAACAAACTCATCCAAAGAGAATTCTCTAACAGTGCAAAACCCAACAGACATTGCAATATACACCAGCTATTTGCATTTATATCCCTAGTTCTAAACACCAAGATTATATATATATATATATATATATATATATATATATATATATATATATATATATATATATATATATATAAACAGAAACAGGAAAACAGAAAAAAGAAAAAGAAGAAGCCAGAGAGAGGACAATGTTTCCGTATTTCTTACGCAAGGCGAGCTCAGCAACCTTGGCCTCATCAAAGAACTGGTTGATGCTTACATTCTCCCGGCCTCATCAAAGAACTGGTTGATGCTTACATTCTCCCTCATACCATGTTGTCATGGAAAACAATAACACAATCATCGCTCAACATCCGTTGAAGTCTTCTTTGGGTGCATAGGAAATGCAGAAAGAAACAAAGATCTGCATTTGCTGGCCTTAAAAGAAAATTTACAAGGACTCACCTACTGACGCCTTGGTTTTACCATGAACTCACAAGCACAGTGTTGAATGGGGGCAGGTTCGAGCAGCTAGAGAACTATGCTTTTGTCTAGAGGGCCACCAGGAACAATGACCCAGTGATCAAACACCGAGAGGCAAAATGCCAGCCCCTGAGTATGGTATCACAAGTCCATCTCAGAACTAAACAATTCCATCACCAGTAAAATTGCCTAAAATTCCAAAGACAGATTTCAGTAATTTGGATGACAGGAAAAAAAAAATAAGAAAAAAAGAAAAAGAAAGATGTTGTGTGCGTCCCTCCGCATAGCCATATCTATAGCTTTTATTTATAAGATGAACTTGAGAAACTGTGAAATTTTGTAACATTATGATCAATTACCAAAAGACATTAATGAGTAGATACAAGAGAACTCATCCAGCCCAAATCAAATAGACAAATACCCAACAGTTCTTCATTCTCACCCCTTGAGCAGATTTTCAACAAGCAATAGAGGAAATAGAAGCAGGGCAAGATCCCATTCCAGCCCAATGTTCTCTTCATTGCTTCGAATGTAACTTGATTCCATACCTGCCTCTATGATTTTATAATCCTATTCATTGAAAATCCCATGTAAGAATTGTTCAAGGCTAAAATTGAATGTAACTTGATTTATAATTATTTTTTTTAAAGGGAAGCACATATGATCCGCTAGAAAACAAAAGGCCACAGTATTACTGTATCAAATATGAAAGGCATTGTATCGCCATTCTTGCAAGAAGATACAAGAGGCTGCATTCAAATTCCAGAAACCAATCAACAATTGAAACTGACTATTTTATTAAGACATGATACTTGCCAAATAACTGTCTATTTTTATTTCCAACTGCTTTAAATGGAAGCACGAAAAAGAAGTAACACCATATAGTACTGAATATTTTAAAAAAGATTGTGACTGCATGAAAAGAAAATCTCCTTATTCAACTAACACATGATAGTTGCAGATGATTACATACATCTCTGTATGTGGTTGTATTTCTGGCCCGTTCACTATGGTAGCAGGAATCAATGGCAACAACTATATATCCTCGTGAAGCATACACCTGAGGAAATGAAATTAGTAGTTTAGAAGCCATGCTTGTTGTAAAACAGATGTCTTAAATCTGTAATTCACCGCGCTGCTCGACCAGTCGAGGGAATAGCTCGACCGGTCAAAGGGGTCCTTCGACTGGTCGAGGGAATAGCTCGACCGGTCAAAGGGGTCCTTCGACTGGTCGAGGTCCACTCGACTTGAAGTCCAGCAAGCATGTTCAGGACGCTCGACCAATCGAGGGTTAGGCTTGACCGATCGAAGATTACGCAGATTCTACGCAGACTGCGTAAATTTGAGGCAGTTTCAAAGAGGTGCGTATGTGGAATTTCCTAAACTATAAATAGGGGTCCCTGGGGCTATTCTAAGGTATGCTAAGGCTTTCTAAAAGGGTTACAAGGGTTCCTAAAAGGGTTTTTGGATTTCTAAAGGGTGTAGCAAGGGTGAGATTCGAGGTTGTTTGAATTGGGTAAGTCTTTTTCTCTTTGTAATTTATGCTTTCATAGTGGAATTTTGTCGCTTTGTGCCGTGGTTTTTTCCCGAAAGGGTTTTCCACATTAAATCTTTGTGTTCTTTTGTGTTTGCTTGGCTAGATCCATGTGATTCCGCAGCACAAATCCCCAACAAGTGATATCAGAGCAATCTTTGGGGCACAGATATGAATCTGCAGGATTAACAATAATGGGAAGCACTAGATATAATATTGAGAAGTATTCAGGGAAAAATAATTTTGAGTTATGTAATATCAAGATGATTAGTTCCTTAATCAAGCAAGGCAAAGATGGTACTCTTGAGGAGCGAAAGTCTACTATGACTGATGATGAGTGGAATACTCTTGATAAGAAGGCTTTATCATCGATCTGTTTATATCTCACGGATGAGGTTCTCTACAATGTCATGAGGGAGAAAACTGCGGCTAAGTTATGGGTAAAGTTAGAGGATGTCTATGCGAAAAAATCCTCCGAAAATCGCCTACACTTGAAGCGGCAGTGGTATAATTTCGACATGACAGAAGGTGGAGATCTGGAGGCTCACATCAGCAACTTTAATAAATTGGTTTGCAAATTGCTAGATATGGAGGAAGTGATGAAAGATGAAGAACAACCATGTATGTTGCCGAATTCTCTTCCGGCGTCTTATGAGTCATTCAAGGACACAATGTGCACCACGAATAAAACCCTGAGTGTCAACACCGTTATCTCAACCCTTCAAAGGAAGGTTATGAGAAAGCTTAACATCGACATGGGGATATCTTCTGATGCACTGCTTACAAGGGACAGGAATTCAGAATAAGGTACAGGTTCTTCAGGTTCTAGATCCAAATCCAAAGCCAAGGGCAAAGGAAAGATAAAGTGTTGGAATTGTTAGATGGAAGGACATGTGAAGAAGGATTGTACAAATCCTAAATCTAAGAGAGAAGATTCTGAGGCTTCGTACAGGGAGGCCAATGCTGCCACGTCAGATGAATCGAGTGGATGTGTGGTAATATTTTGTCTGTGTCTACGATTAAATGGTCATATGATGATCGTAAGGATGAGTGGTTGCTAGACACAGGGACATCTTTTCACATGACTCCTCATCGGAGTTAGTTCGTCAGCTACAGGTAGTGCGATAGTGGATAGGTATTTATGGGCAATAACATTGCCTGTAATGTTGTGGCTGTTGGTATGGTGCGCATCAAGATGTTTGATGGGACAGAGTGTACCCTGATTGATGTGAGACACGTTCCTGACATGAAGAAGAATCTGATTTCTCTTGGTGTACTTGAAGTAATGGGCTGCAAGTACAGGGCATGATGTTCCATTAGTCCATGATCAAACCATTTGTTGGGTGCGTCTGTAAATTGGCAACAGTAGAAAATTGCTACTGATCAGACTATCTTAGCCTTTCGATAGCTTACGAATGGATGTTAGAAGACACCATTGGCAACTAGCATCAGCGAATGGGAAAGAACCGGCAATGCGATCCATGCACCATCATGGTTAATGTGTGCATGATCTTAACCAGTCATCAGTTGGGCACACCATAAACACACCCTAACATCCAATGATTAGATGGTCCACACATATATGGGAAAAGAGGTGTTACATTATATTCAGGCTACATATCAGGCTGCATATAATGATGCTTAATATGTAGGCACTCAGAAATTGTACATGTTACATTTATCACTTGATCAAATGTGTTTATATAAAACTAACGCAATGTCTCTCAATGTTCAGGACCATCATGCTAGCGTTCATGATGCAACATCAATGGAAGCAAGTTATAGGTCTATCATCTTTACCATTTCTCTTTTGTTTCAATTGTGTTATGTTTTATTCGGATGTTTGTACAAATATTGAGAATAAAAGTCTCCTGGATTTGTATTTTAATTGATGGGTCATAATTATGATGATCATTTGTACCAGAGCATCCTAGTTGCATATGATCTATTGGACCACTTCTGTGAAATAAACCTTCCTTATATTCGGAGATAGGTATAATTCTATTGGACCACATTGTTATTTTACTTTGTAGTTTGTGAATTTTAATTGGTCGGCTTTCGTTTCATATAGACATTGAATTGGAGCATCTAGTCTTCCCAGCTTTGTTAATATAGCAGTTAATAGATCCATTTAATTCATTTTGAAAGTTTGGAGAAAGAAATACTTGACCAATTTAATCTGTATATGTGTGTGGCTTGTTTTAATACCATAAAACTAGTTGTCCACTCCCTGATTTCATTGTGAGTATGAATTTAAGAGATATTTATTTGGCAAACAGAACATTTAAACACCACAATTTCATCAAGGAATTCAAGTGGGACTCGAACAGATGAGATGGAGAAGGGGCCTAGTAGCACAAGTGCTATCCTCGTATAGTTGTAGTAAAATGAACAAAGGGCAGCTGGTTGTTGAACTAAAAATCAGGCCAGCCTGCTTATCAAGTAAGCGACAAGCTTACATTGAATGTCAATCAATCGTTATTTTCTTTGCAAACTTTTCATTTTTGTGCTACAAATGTGGTGCAACCAATGTAAGTGGAGTGTTTGCCATCCAGGTTGTAACTTGACAAACTTTGAATGTCTACAAATCTATGGCCGTCTCCATTTACAGATGGGATGCGAGAAGGAGAATGGCGATGATTGGCACAAGATTGCACACATCATAGAGATTCAGATTGGAAGGCCGCTCGATTGTAAGCACCACTTCTTGCTCGACCTTATCAATAGGACGAGTTTCGATTTCAGTTAGTGAGTTTTAGAACTATGCTTCAAAATGTAGATGCTATTTGTCACTTGGGTTTGTTTTGTGAGAAAAAATGGTGATTCTATAGTACGAGTATGATGGTTCTTATGCCTGTATGACTTGAAATCAAACCATCCAAATTGTATGTCCTACTTTTGATTTTAATCTTACCTTTTACATTCCATCAGATTGTTGCATCTACTGATGTATTGCAAACATAACATTCTCTAGAAGCTCAGTTAACAGTTATAGCATCATTGATATGTGCAGGATTTGCAAAATCGGTTACTGCTTTTGCATGAAATGCTTACAGATGAGAAGTATAGATTGAGGTGGAGTTTTGTCTATAGCCATGGCTTCTTGGACTTCAAAGTTGTTGCATTGTTTGTATTTGTATTTCATGCATAGAAGCAAACACTTGTAACCTACATGTTTGTGTGAGAAAAGTGTTTTTTATTGACCATCCCTTATCAACTTGGCATGAGAACAGAATAATGGAACTTTGTAGAGTATTACATTTTTATTTATTTATTTTGGCAGTTGTTGAAGCATGCTAGGAAATGTCAATAATGCAGCCCAATTCAAAGTAATGGAAGAATCTCTGATGAAATCTCTTTATTTACATTGAGAAAACTAGGTAATTCTACTTTCTTTGTTTTCGAGATCTGTATGTTATAGCTAATAGCTCGCACTGGGAGAAAGTCTAAAAAGATGATGATAATATATTTGTGAGCCTTTGCATCTCCTTGTATTGATTCTCCATAGGTCTTTTCACCAAATTTGGTTTGTATTTTCTTCTTTTAAGCTATGTATTGTCCATGCATCCGATCTCAATAGATGGTTGTGATGTATAATGTAGCCACTTAGGAGGAGTTGAAAGACCTTTAGTCCAGATGTAGAGCTCAATATTCTCATGTATCATGCAGCTCCTGTAGGATTCCAGTTACATGTGATTGGTGCATTTTAATTGCAGATGTAGCTTTGAGTCCATTTAGACATCTTGTCAAGAATGCCATTTTCTCAAAACGTGCCACTGCTGCTGTGGGAACAATAAAACAAAATAAAAACTAATGCTGGAAACATTAGGGTGTGTTTGGATGCACTATCAAATTCACTTGCTATAACTAGCATTTCTCATTTCTTATATTTAAAAGTAATTGTCTATTAGAGATCTTGATCTCTAAAAATTATTATTGTTAACTAAAATGGGATTAACTCATTTTTAGGCCTCTACCAAAAAGGGCCTAATGCAATTATTCAAGTTTTCTACAAAAAGAAAACAAAATTTAAAAAGGTGTTTTGCTGAATGGTGTATTCAATGTAAAATACAATGTGGAACTGAACTTAAACATCAGTGCAAAATGCAATGTAGATTTTGGAAAACATTTGCATTTTACTAATGAGAATATGTTCTTCTTTGAGCAGGTTGTTGTTGTAAAAAATCCTCATAACGGGGACTACTAGAGCATCCCAAATCCAGCACACATGGGGCCATCTGGAATTAACACTCATCAACTTCACTAGTAATAAGTCCACGATTCATGAATATAAAAAGAACTCTGCAGGGGACATATCTTCATCCCCCCAAATCATTCGTGTCTTTGCATTTTAATGCAGCTAACAATGGCTATGAGGTCTTGATTACAAGCAATCCAACCAACATAGCAAGTGAAAGAACATGATTCATAAACAGTTACAGTCCAGCCAAGATTTTGAATTTGAATATTCCTTTCCAACACGTTGGATGAAAAAAAAAAAAAAAAGATTTTAATGCTCAGGCATTTGTCCAATGAAGTTGATGTTGATGGTGTGACCTTCCTCAAAAAATTGGACCCATTGGTAGGTCTCAATGTCACCTAGGTGTGTTTCTTCGAGTGTGTCTTCCCAGTTCTGACTGTGTAAGACGATCCGAAATGCATTGTCAAACCGGTTTGTTAGATCATAGCGAGCAGTTATTTCGTGATATAGCACATTGAATGAGCTACCTGCAGAAATTCATCATCTAAACCGGCGAGTATGATGTCATCAGCCACTGCAGCAACGAACTTGAGCTCATCCTCTTCAGCATTAGCTTCAACACCTTGGTTTGGAGCAATTGCGTCAACTTCATTGTCAACTTCAACCTATGTTGGTTGATTACAAGCAATCCAACCAACATAGCAAGTGAAAGAACACGATTCATAAACATCTGTTTCATAAACAGTTACAGTCCAGCCAAGATTTTGAATTTGAACATTCCTTTCCAACACGTTGGATGAAAACAAAAAAGATTTTAATGTTCAGGCATTTGTCCAATGAAGTTGATGTTGATGGTGTGACCTTCCTCAAAAAATCGGACCCATTGGTAGGTCACCTAGGTGTGTTTCTTCGAGTATGACTTCCCAGTTCGGACTGTATAAGACGAGCTGCCGCAGGAATGTCTCCGTTATACAGAGGTGGCATTTTTCTGTAACAATTAAAAAGAGAACAAAGAGTTAGTTGCAAAATACAGTTAATGGACGGTACAAATTTGAAAAGAGTTTTGGATTATCCTAAAAATGCCTTGTTGATTATGTGGCGTAGATTGATGAGCAGGCGAATTAAAATGTATTGGAATTTGATTGAAGACGATCCAACCTGCAAAAAGATTCCAGTTCCACAAACGGATCCTACTTTTGTTTGTGTGGAAAATATATCGAGACAGTGGTCCAGTTGGCCTGTGGGGAGCCCACGGATCCAATTTGATGCACCATTTGCACAACCAAATTGGACTGTGAGGCTCACAGTCCAATGAGCTGTCTATAGGGGTATTATATACAAAACTGTTTGAAGAGTTTGGGGTGTTGTCCAATGTGTACGGCCTCAAGGGTCATACAGTTTGTATACATTTAGAAGTTTCGAGTAACTCTTTATTAAAAGTTAATTTATTTGCTTTTTTTTACTTAATTGTGTTATTTATTAAACACAAAAAACTAAATAGGATTAGTTGGAGTTAAGTTAGGGAGGCCTAATGTTGGCCAATGGGCTACAACTGTTTGCCTCTTTGACTTGAAAGTATGATTCTGTACCTAAGGGGTCATTTGGCACTTCAGGATTTGTAAAAATGGAGTCATTTGACACCCTTGAAATTCTTGGATTTCAATTCCAAGGTGGGTTCCAATTCTGGATTTTGCCTCTTCTTAATTCTTATAGATTACCCTAGGTTGCAATCTCTCCAACTTTCCTGATTGCTCTCCAAATGTGGCATGTAATTTCTTAGCCATCTACAAAGTGGTCTATGAATTGATTTCATTCAAAATTTGAGGCACCAGCTAGCAATAGCAATGGATGGGTCAGCCCATGGGTCAACCAACCCCACCTTCTTAAAAGCCCGGCCTCTTATTGAATTTATAGGGTGCCAGGTTGGTTATAATAAAAAAAAATGTGGCCCACTTGAGTACATACGTGTGTACCATGGGAGCTTCCAATGAAGTCGAGCTTTGTAGGCCCCACTATGATCTAATTCAGACATCCATGCCGTGCATTGATATTCCAAAAATTAGCTGTATTCAGAACTCAAGAGGGCCATACCATCTGATACCATGTGAAATTGTACCTAAAACATCTAAAACTGCTTGTTGAGGCCCACCTGAGTTTTTGATAAAGCTGAAACTTTGTGCGACTCCTCATACAAGTAGGTCACACACAGTGGATGGGCTGGATGTATGAACCACATCTCAGTGGGCCCTATAAAAATCATGGAGGTTTCAATGGGTGGGTATCTACTCTCAACTGTTGTCTGTAGTGTGCCCACCTAAGTCTGTCTATCTATCTATATATACATATATAAAATAAGTCTTATATGATGATATGATATAAATAAATATGTAGTGTTCAACAGATGTGTGCATGTGCATGTGCTTTAGAGGTAGAGGCCTTAAAAGACAAGTTATCATGTTTGAGGTCTCCTATGGAATTTGTTTTTAGAGTTGGTCTGGTTGGGCAGGACTTGGGCTTAGGAATATGCTCAGGTTTCAGCCAATACTTCTCATCTTGGGTCACAAAGTTAGGCTATTGCCCATTTTGCAAGCATATTGGACTCCTGCTAACCTTGGCTGATGCAACTCGTTGCCACTCCTGTTTGCATGAGAACAAGTTTTAGACATCTATACAATGTCCCACCATGATTTGCTTATAATTCCATAGAAGTACTTTGGTTTGATGATGCTAACCATCTTGATTACAAGCAATCCTGAAAAAAAAAAAAAAAATTTAATGTTGAGGCATTAAGTTGATGTTGATGGTTTGACCTTCCTAGAAAAATTGGACCCATTCGTAGCCCTAAATGTTACCTTGGTGTTCTAGGAGTGTGCCTTCCCAGTTCGGACTGTGTAAGACGATCCGAAATGCATTGCCAAACCGGTTTATTAGATCTATTTCCTGAGATAGCACATTGAATGAGCTATTGGGAGCAATGAGAATCACCCCCAAAAATCCATCATCCTCTAAACCCTGGAGTATGATTTCATCAACCATTGCGGCAACGAAATTAAAAAGAGGTTGAGCTTGAAATGCCGCAGGAATGCCTCCCTGAGGTTGAGCTGATGCAGGAGTAATGTCTCCGTTAGCTTGAGCTGCTGCAGGAATGTCTCCGTGAGCTGGCACAGGTTGAGATGCTACAGTAATGTCTTCGTCAGCTTGAGCTACCGGAGGAATGTCTCCGTTATACAGAGGTGACATTTTTTTGTAACAACTAAAAAGAGAACAAGGAGTTAGTTGCAAAATACAGTTAATAGACGGTACAAATTCCGAAAAGAGTTTTGGATTATCCTAAAAATGCCTTGTTGATTATGTGGCATAGATTGATGAGTAAGTGAATTAAAATGTATTGGAATTTGATTGAAGACGATCCAACCCGCGAAAAAATTTCGGTTCCACAAACGGATCCTACTTCTGTTTGTGTGGAAATGAAAAGAGCATGTATAAATTAAGTCTTATATGATGATATGATATAAATAAACATGTAGTGTTCAATAGATGTGTGCATGTGCATGTGCTTTAGAGGTAGAGGCCTAAAAAGACAAGTTATCATGTTTGAGGTCTCCTAATGGAATTTGTTTTTAGAGTTGGTCTAGTTGGGCAGGACTTGGGCTTAGGAATATGCTCAGGTTTCAGCCAATACTTCTCATCTTGGGTCACAAAGTTAGGCTCTTGCCCATTTTGTAAGCATATTGGACTCTTGCTAACCTTGGCCAAGGCAACTCGTTGCCACTCCTGTTTGCATGAGAACAAAGAGCACGCATTGTGAGAAAGCATGCTAAGCTAGTAAGGGGTACATTGCGACCAACCTTAGTTTTAGGATCATTCTATACTTAATGACATTTTTACACATACTACCCTCTCTTGTGCCCAAATCTGTTGCAACTTCACACTTTGTGCAACTATATCGCCAACTTTCACTAAGCTACGGGGAATTGATGCCGGACCATTTGATCCACTAAAGGTCCACCAATTTGGTCATCGACCTCCAATCCTACGTGAACACACTACCACCAGCCTTGCTCCTTGCCATTGCGAATGGGCTGGTGGATCCTCTGCCAAGTGGTATGGCAGACTGGAGTTGTGGTTGCGCTCCATGTCAAGCTGATTAGCCGGTGAAGCAAGAGAAAAGGACAACACACAAGGACACTACCACAAGCTAGGGGATGGGCCTTTCAAACAGTCAGCTCATCCCAAACAAGGGAATGGAACTTTCAAACAGTCAGTCAATCTGTTTTGACACCTCATTCTAGGGCGTGTGATAAAAAATTAAGGCGAATGCAGAGCACAAGTGGGCCAAATGAACATGAACATGAACATTTGGAATTGAATGCCGTAACCGATATTGAAATATTGTAGGGTCATAGTATGTTTGTGAGAAATCCACCTTTACCATCTGTTTTTCCAGGGGATGGCGCGCCAGTGAATCCACAGGCAGATTGCAGGTGCAGTAAAGGGTAATTTTGTGCTATTGAAATATGGGCGGGTTATGAAATAAGCAGGAGGTTTTTGGTCCATAGCCAAAAAGTTATGCCAACATATTGAAAAATCCCTACTTTTTTAAGTGTATATTAGGCATCATATGTAGTCTTAGTCAACCTGTATCAAACAATTAATCAACCATAAATTATATTTAGAAAATATTTACTGACCTTTTCCAACACCACTCATTCCAAATATTTACATTCCCAAATAATCCTGCATTAAATAAATAGAGATATTATTAAACCTTTAAAATGAGCATAATGTGAATGTATGAATCAGTACGTGTTGGGCACATTGTCTTGGAACATTTAAAAATTATTGGCCAAAATATAAAAGCATTTCATACATTGATTTTGAAATGATTATTATGAAATGCACTTAAAATTCTTGTTTACCATTATTGGGCGGCGACCATAATGCATGCTGAGATTCTCAGTGCAATGCTATATACAAATATTATTTTGGTCTGTTTTAACCATGTATTCAACAGTAATTTCATGCCATCCTTTACTTTGAACCTAACAATCAAACAACTCAACCACAAATTAATGTCGTATACCATTTTACATGTGAATATTCGATCCAATCCAACACATTTGTGTGACAACCATAGATTAAGTGGCCTTCAAACAATCAAATTTAACAATAGTCAACTTTACAATTTTCAATGTATCACACCCATGCATCAAGATGTAGAGTGAGACCTTTTATGTGATGGGCAGTACGCAACTGAAAACAGTCCAAACAGTCGGTCCACCATAGGATGTATAATTTTCTACTATACGACTATCCATCGGATCATATATGCTTGGATGGTGAGAACTGTAAGAAGTAAAAATAATAATAATAATAAAACCATCTGACTCATTAAAAGGTGGTAATTGGTCTATATTGTAAGGTGATGCTATGAAAGGGTTGTCCATCCTAAGTCAAAATAGAAGCAGTACAAACTTTTTTCTATAGAGATATCATACATTGTGTAAGATTAAACCAAGTCGGTTGGTTAAAAAAAAATGGAAATTAATAGGACTCAAGCATAATATTTTTGGGTTCGGATGTTTTTGTAAAACCATATAGCAGGTAAGTACCATGATTCCCTAATTTAAACCATTGTCATCAGAGTCCTCTCTTTGGATGGAGGATGCACCAAAAATATTATAAATGGTAAAATCCCAACCATTCAATAGGTGACCTGACAAAGGGACAATTCATAATGGTTTTTTTTTTTTTTGTTAGCTTGTTAGTACACCCACTGTTAGATCACAATTCAGTGTTAGCCACCCCCACTAGGGAATCAATGCCAAGACCTCATTGTTAAAATGACGTCTTCCACTCAGTCTACCACTTGAGATATGAATCTGGGTGTTGACAGACAATTCATAATGTAAAAAGTGTAGCAGTCCATTCAACAAAAGGCCTGCCACTCCAGAGTTTCAATCTTCCCATTTGGGGAATTTTTATTGCATTGCCATTTTGGGTGAGGCCCATCACATCAACAGGTCAGATCTCTAAACCATGTAATCAGTGGGGCTCTTCAATCTCCATGAGGATCACATATCTTAAAATTTTGGCTGAGCCACTCATTACATGGGCCAAACGTGTATGCTGAGTCTGACCCTGGGCCATCTATTGATTTCAACAGCATAGCCTACCAGTTGAGGATCTTCATGGAGGGGCGCACCATCTACGTGGATCTGAAGTCCGGGATAAATCTCTCCCAACAAAATGGTTATAGGCCCAACCACTGAGTTAGTGGAAAAAAAGGTTGACACTTTATTTTTATAATTATTAATTGATCTAAATGGTTAAGATGGGTTATTGGGAGAGGGATTTTGATCTTGGCCCACTATATTGAGAATATTGAGAGTTTGAGTCAGTTAGTGCTAAGGTGTGCTGAATCGGTTACATATTAGCCCTTATGCGATAAGGTCTGAAATGAAGATGATGTAAAAACAACCCATTACGGTTCCGCAAGTCTCCAACGGCTATTTTGCACGATAACCCTAAAAGTAAATGAAATAAAAATTATATGTACCTTTTTTTTCTTCTTCTTCTAGTGCACCATGGTTGTCTGTTACTTTTCTTTTTCTTTAGCTATAGTGCATTCTCAGTTCTCTCTCTTTTTCCCCTCTTTTTTTTTTGTTGTGCTGCATTTAAATCCACTCTTTTCCCGTCTCACTTCTTTCCGCTCCAAACAATCTGCACGCGTTGGCGTTTGGGAGAAAGTAGTAAAAAGAGTTCTTTTTTAATACTTGGATAACGTATGACACTAGATGCAGTTGAGACGTTTGTGCTTTTTACTGATGGTCGTATGTAACGCTCCGGTTTTGGTGAAATAGGACCATTGGATCTTTCCTTATTAACCATCCAATAAATGTCAACAAATCCAACGGATCCTTATTGCTGGGGTGGTAGACTCTCAGTGAGTTTCAACACCCAATCAAGGGTTGGAGTATCCATAGGTGATGAAATTCCACTAGCGTGAGTGTGTGGGTGTGTGTGCGTGTGTAAAAAAAAAACAAAATTAAAAAAAAAAAAACAAATAAATAAAAATGGTTAGATAATCAAAATAAGCCTGATTTTTGGTACATTGTACATCTAAAATGTGACACGTAATTTGGGAAGTTACTATGTATTAATTACATCACACATATCCAATATTTAAGTACCCGAGTATCAACCATCACAAGTTTCCAGAGCATCAAACCTTTTCTCAAAGAAATAGTCTGCAAAGGAGACTTGCAACTCAAGATCCAGTGTGTGTTGTCACACGTCGGGGCCCACACACTGAGGGGTTTGCAGATCAGAGCCATCCATCCCGTTGAATCTTATGCTATAATGAGCCACCTTTAGAAAGCTACGCTTAATGGATGATTGAGATTATCACCATCTGAAAATAAATGTGATTTTTAATGGCTTTCATTCAACTTGAAAAATCAAAAGGTTTGGATCGTTGTCGAGGTGTGATTAAGCGCCAATAGCTTATTTATGGCATTATCTAATAATGGACCGTTCAAATCATAAGATTTTTTCATGTTTCATAAGCTTTGTAGATTACGCATGGGTTGTATGCCTAGATTGTGTAATGTGGCCCCACAGCAATGTCCTGCTGTAAGAGACTCACCTGACGCTGAAGTGGGGCCCACAACAGGGTGCGGCCCAACTGGTCATAAGGCATGGCCCACCTGGACGTGTGGTGCGGTCCATCAGCGGCCATGTATGGTGTGGACTACTGGGCCGACTGCTCAGGTGCAACCCACCCATTTCACGTGGAGCAGGAAGTTGCCCACGGTTGCATGCGTGGTGCGGCCAGCTGCTTGTGCATTTGTCTGCCCAGCAGGAGGTTCGAGTTGAGCTCCTGACTGGGATTGGTTTACGTCCAAGTTGGGGCTCGTTCCCGACATATCTTTCAGCCCATATTACAGCCTAAACTCGGTCCGTTTCGCCACCATATCAGGGCCGGTTCAAGGCCAGTTTCCAGCCTACTATGAAGCCTTATTACGGGTCATTCATGGCTTGATTAGGAGCCCAGAAAAAACGGATTCTGTCCCGGCCCAATCAGGTGGACTGTCTTGAGCACAGAACGGTCCAGGTAGTAGCCTATCTGGAGGTAAGTTTGTGGTCCATTAGGAGGGATGATTCGGACAGGTTTTAGTCCTGATGGTAGATTGCACCAGGCCCAAACTTTAGACCCAATGCAGAGCCGTACGGGGCCCTGTTCTGGAGGCAGTCTCGGCCCAGGAATGGCTACTTTCTGGTCTGATTTCAGCCCGAGATACAGCCATCATTTGGCATGGCCTCGGTCCGAAAACATACCCATCGCTCGTTCCGGATCAGCTCAAAGTCACGGCCATTGTTTGGCCTGATTCTGGCTCAGAACAGAGCGTCTGTCTTAACCGAACCACAGCCACGTCTAGGCTTGGCCCCAGTCCAAACACCCTCTCATAACATGCCTGGTTTCAGCCCGTGGTGCAGCCACCATCTTGCAAGCTTTGGTCCGAAAATACCATCATTTCCCAGCCTGGAACGTAGCCATCGATTGGCTTAGCCCCAGGTTTTTGCTCACTGTCCCAAGAGAGCTCGGCACGGCCTGGTCCTCATGGCTTGAAGGAGGCCGGCCACAGCTCTTACACTGGTGTCAATGGAGGAACACAGAAAGAAGAGAAAAAGAAAAACAATGAGAGAGGTAGGCCGTTACCTGCCTAGCTCTCAGCTATTCCCACGCTCGTACCTCTCTCTATCTCTCTCTTTGTTGCTGTGAATCTCGAGGCCACAGTGCCTCTCTTTATAGCCTAGGGTGAGAAGGCTTCAACGGTTGGGATGTGCTTCCACGGCGGACGGCCGAGATTCCACCGTACTCTGTTTTTCCCATAGAAGGAAGTCGGTCTCTCTCTCACCTTCCACAGGCTCGGGTCGGGCTGTTTTTGGCAAAGAGAACGAGCACCGCCTTCCCTGGTGATGGACGGTTGAGACTGCATGATCGGACCGATCGTGAGCCGTCCATCCGATTCCATCATGGCCCCACCCTTCGGACGCCTTCCACGTGTAACGCTTTGGACGGTGGTAGCCAATCTCCTTCCTCCGTTTACAAGGGGTGAAACGGCTACAAGGTTTTACTAAGCTGGGCGCCATGGAGATTTTGAACGGTTCAGATGGCCCCGAAAGTGGCCATGGTGGGCCACTTAGAGGCTCGAGCATTGTCGGTTTAAACAGAGAGGAAGGAGGGAGTGCCATTTCTCTGATTTTTTTAGCAAAAGGTTCGGTCAACGTTCGTTTGACCGGGCTGGCCGTTTTAGTGTACTTCGTGTACAAGTGCATGGGATGCACACGCACACTGTATGAGTTCTACCGGGATGGTCCCGATAAATCTGACCCATTAAAATACCTTCTAAGTAATTATGGGGTGTATTGGCCCCATTTTTGGCTGACTCGAGGCCCAGGTGGGTTGTACCACTTGCCCCTGATCTCATTTGGCCCCATGACTGCAGATCCGGTGGTTGGATCGGTTCGACACCAATTCTCAACAGTTCATTGGGGTTTTAGAGGAAAATGGGCACCTGGTTGGCTATTTACTAACCCTCGAAGATTGGTTTACTTCCTATCACTATAGTTAATTGGGTTGAAACTATTTTGGTTTGAGGTGCTTAGGCAAGGTTACCTTCCAAATCATCATGGGGTGCATTCTAGCTCTTGGGGCCTTCGATGGGTGGCCCTTAGTGGTGCTTGGAAGTCCCGACCTGCATAAGTCATGTTCGAGTCGATTGAATTATTTTAATCTAATTTAGATTAAGGTGGGTTTATGTAAGACTCGTATCCTAGTTTGTACTGTTCCGATGAATCTTGCGATCATTTCTATCAAGGTCCGGCAATCCGCGACTGATAATCGACGTTACGATCGATCGTAAGTCGTATCCTTTAGATTCGAGTCGGTTTAATCCGAGACCTGTATCATTGCGGCCATGCACGTCGCCAAAATTCCAACGCCGCGACTCACCACCGATCCGATACACGACTGTAAGATGTGAGCCGACGTTTATTTCGAAGAAACACCGCGCTTTCTCAATCCCGAGAGAATCTCTACACAATGTCAAATCAATCTCATCAATCAATCAATCACATCAATCAATCAATCACTTCAATGTCAAGTACACATCACCTTTCTCCACAAGTAAAGCAACCCATGCTTTCTCTCACCAAAGTCAAACCATCTCTCACTTCACCCATCCCTCATCTCACATCACTCACCTATCACACCCATCACCTCTCTCTCTCTCTCTCTCTCTCTCTCTCTCTCTCTCTCTCTCTCTCTCTCTCTCTCTTTCCATTCACATTTTCCAAGCAACTCCAAAGGAGAAAAAAAAAATCTCACGTTGGGAGCTCTTCCATGAGAGAAAACAAGCAAGTGTGAGGCCCACCTTTTCCATTCTAAAACCCTTCATCCTAACCATCCATTTCCCATCTCCACCATCAAAGAGGAGCACAAGGAGATAGGCTTCCCAACGGACCAAGAAGATCAAGAAGTGGGTGCTTTATAGGATAGGTTTTTCCATGTTTTTATGATGGGCCAAGTGGGGCCTACTGATCAATGGTGTGGATCTCACTTGGGACCCTAGGTGTGGCCGATGGCCCACCTTGATCCTCATGATCATTCCATGATGGGGCCATTCTCCATGGACCCCATCATGATGTTTATATTTCCTTGCATAAAGAGGTCACATAGACCGTTCATTTTGGGTGGAGAGGGATCTCCACCGTTGATCTTTTATTTGGAGGGCCCATATGCAATGGGACCCATTGATGTATGATTGGATGTTTGAAATGGAGGGCCCATAATGTCGGGGTCCCTCCATCACGCGTGTCCCACTGTCTTTCTATTTTATTATTTTGTATGATATTATGGCCTTATGGCCCACTTGGATGGACCCCACCACAAGGCATAACTTTTATCCAAGCCATCTATAAGTGGGGTCCACTCCATATGTGTGTACCCACACCATCAAATCATTTGGTGGCCCAGCTGAGTAGGGCCCACCTTGAATGCATGTATTATACCCAACCGCGTAAACTGCAACGGTGAAACACAAATATTTGCTTGGTTTACCAAGCTTTGGAGTGGGTGCTCATGTAGGCCCCACCTTGATGAATGTATTCAATCCAAGCTGTCCACCATTTTTCCCAGACCATTTTAGGCGTTGAGCCGAAAAACGAAGCTGATCCAACTTTCAGGCGGGCCATATCTCAGAGAATAGTGATTTTTCACCGTTCAAATGCACTTAAACTTTTCTACACCTCGAAAAATGCCCAATATTGGGCTTGATGGATTGCTTATGGAGTATAGGACCCGCTGGGTGGGGCGGATGCTTCCGATGCCGGCCCCACACGTGAAAAACCTTTGAAAAAGAAAATTTCAAAAAAAAAAATACACAGCAGCGCCTGCTGCTGCAGACGCCGCTGACACACGCTGCCAGCGTCAGCGTGAAACGGGCAGGGTCCCACGGCTCCAGCCGTGGGCCCCACCATGATGTATATTTTGTATCCACACCGTCCATGAGGTGGACCACCCCCTGAGGTGGGTCCCCTCCGAAAATCAGCCTGATCCATGGCTCAGGTAGCCCACATCACAGGAAACAGTGTGAATGAACGTTTACCATTGAAACTCTTTGGGGTCCACAGAAGTTTCAGATCAAGCTGAAATTTGTTTTTCCCCTTCTTCCAGACCCGTGTGATCTTATGAACAGATTGGATGGAAGATAAACACTATGGTGGGCCCCACGTGGGAGCCACAGTGATGTACGTGTCTTATCCCCACCGTCTAGGCGGACGGTGGGAGTCCACTGTAATGTATGTGCTGTACTCCACCGTCCAGCGGACGGTGGAGCCCACGGTGGTGTCTGTGTTTATGCACACCGTCCGGTGGACGGTGGGACCCACCTGAGTTTTTGCATGCGCCTGAAACTTGGTCTGAACCCTCATTCAAGTGGGACACACATAATAGATGGGCTGGATTTGCAAACCACATCGCGGTGGGCCCTCAAAAATGGTTATGAAGGTTTTAATGGTGCACGACCCTTCTCTACTTCCGTATGTGGTGTGGGCCACACAAGTCACGGATTGGCTTGATTTTTTAGAGATCTAGGCCCACCATTGAATGGTGAATCTGACTGATGGGTTAGATGTTTGACAAACATCAACGGTAGGTCCCACAATGCTAGACCTCATGGGAGCTGAGCTAGTTGTGTTATATATATATATATGTGTGCGCGCGCGCGTGTGTGTAGGGGTATACGTATATGTATATGTATATGTATATATTATTTATATTATATTGTATATATTATATGTATTATATATATAATTAATATATTATATTATGTAATATATACATTATGGCGGGCCTTGGAAATTTTAATGGTGGTTTGGCCCATTTGATCCATGTGATTAGGCCCACCTTAGTGCATATGTGAGGCCCATGTGATGGGGCCCATATTAATGTATTTGTGGCCATTGTTGAGGCCTACCTTGGTATATACATAAGGCCCATGTGATTAGGCCCGTTTGATACACATAAAGCTTATGTGATTGGGCTCATTTTAATGCATTCTAAGGCCCATGGGTGCTGGCCCATTGCAATGTACCTAAGGCCCATTGGTGAGGCTCATTGAGGTGGCCCACTTGATGAATACAAGGCCTAGGAGATACGGCCCATTTGATGTATTTGGGGCCCCATGGAATGTACATAAGGCACATTGCAATGTGCGACCCCACCATGATTTATTTAATGGTATTTAAGGCGAGCCGAGCCTTAGGGACAATGTTGGTTTGACGTCCACATTGTGCGAGTAATGTTGGTTAAATGTCCACATTATAACTCTCCCTAAGGCCACTGATAGGCCCGTACTTGTTTCATGTAGGCCGTCTAGGCCCATCTTCGGTGTAAGGATAGTTCATTACTTTATAACATGTTTAGTATAGCTCCATGATTAATACCCATACGCATCATTTGTATGCTTGATGTGAGGAATGTATGATCATA
Source organism: Magnolia changhungtana (assembly GCA_030180095.1). Classification (NCBI taxonomy): domain Eukaryota; kingdom Viridiplantae; phylum Streptophyta; class Magnoliopsida; order Magnoliales; family Magnoliaceae; genus Magnolia; species Magnolia changhungtana. Next base: position 1,393,556 of record JASAUF010000058.1, on the reverse strand, counting down.
GTATAAGCCATTGGGCTGAGACATTTATGGGACTCCTTATGAGACGGAGTGCCTCACATGATCGCGTGGTACGCGTGAGATTGTTGCATGACTGATAGTGTGACTCATGCACTTGCATTGTGTGATTGTAGTTACTGTATACCCTAGCGACACCACGGCCATAACCTCCACAGACACATCGTGGGTGGTTGGATTGGATACCGGAAATGTTTAGTTCTAGCATATGGGCGCCATAGATGTCCCTGAGTAAAAATCCCTAAACCCGATAGTATCAGAGGATGACTCCAACGTCGAGACCGAGTGGATGTACGAGCGTATGAGGGCCGAATACCAGGAAGCCGCGTCTCCCACTGTGTCGTGGTCGGTTGGAAAGGGGTGTGACCTTACCCGCCTGAGTGAAGGGGCAATTTATAGGTTGAGTTTGACCGGCTTGAGGAATCGGTCCGCTATCGACAAGCAGGGCCCGATATTGGCAGGCGGATAGTGAGGCCTCTTCCACTCTCCCAGTTGTGCGTTCGGATAGGGGCGGCAAGCTGGCTTGAGTGTACTAGACCCCGGTGATTGTCCAGACTGAGAACCATACTGATTGACGCTCTAGTGAGGAGCTGTATTGATATGAGGGTTGACATGCTTGAGCTGCATTATGCATCGCATGGCCGTGATATGGCCGATATCATTTATATTCTGTACTGCATAGCCTTGGTACGGCTGACTACATTCATGTACTCATTGGCACGATTCCGCACTACTCTGACCCTGTATTCTGAGCACACTCATATTGCGCACACACTTACACCACCCTCTAAGCTTTCCATAAGCTTATGCACGATTGATGCGTGCAGATGACGCCAGGACGCAGCCTTAGACTCGCCGCAGTTGGAATGTGCAGCCAAGCTTCTGGAGTTTTTGTCATTTTCAGTATATTGTATTTCCCTTTCATACGCCTTGTACTCAAAAGTTTTTTATCATAGTGGATATTGTGATGGTGTTCTTGTGGTTATTGTTCGTGGGTTATGCTTGTGGTTATGCTCAATACGAATCAAATTGATTATTAGAAATCCTCCTTGTAGCATCCCAGGATCGGAACCTGGCGTATGGGCGTTGGGAGCCGAGAATGGGGTTCTACGGAGGCTGTCGGCGTCGAATTCGGCGATCGGAAATTTTGTGAGCCCGGTTTCCAAGTTTGGGGCGTGACGGTTTAATAGGTAACACCCGTGTACCAAAGGTACGAGGTGTTACATTGGACCACCTTAATGTTTATGTTCATGTCATCCACCAGTTTTTTCAGTCTATTTTTTCAGTTCATTTTAGGGCATGGCAAAAAAAATAAGTAGATCCAAATTTCAAGTGGACTACATCATAGGAAAAAGTGGTCATTGAATTTCCACCATTAAAAACTTTCCAGGGCTATAATTTTTATTTGCCATCCAACCTATAAATAAGGACAAAGATTGGAGGTGGATATTTAACTCCTACTATATAGTGCACTTAATATGGAATTTACTTCTGTAATGCCCTGATTCTCATGACCCGAGGATGCTCGAGTACGAGAAACCGAGGGTTACATCATCAAATGAAACTATCATGAAGATCGTAAGTAACAGCAAAGTAATTCAATACAAGTAAGTGACAACAAAATGAAATCCCTCAGTAGAGGAATTTTTTATTACAAATCCAAGTAAAACGTAAGTATGAAACATGAAAATATGCAAATCCAAAAATATCATTTGAGTTCTAACGGCTCAACTACATCGGTTTGAAGGCTCTCCTTGCCGAACTCCTACTCAGTCATCCTTGGAATCCCATCATAGGGGTCTTCACCTGTTCATCATACCTGTGTCTATTTGGTGCAACCGCACGATTGAGTAAGTGAAAACTCAGTGGAAATTTCCCGCAAGGATTCGTGCATATCAAGTTATTCCAACATAGTTTAAACCAATATATTAAATCATAATGAAAAGAATATGAACTTATATGTAATGTATGGAGGTATGAATGTATGCTTAAGTCGCGGTTTGGGGATGCACATCCAGCTGTCAAAGTAAAGGGTCACCGAAAAATACTCATAGGTATGCCCAAGGAGAACTAGTCGCCCGGAAAAGACCATGCAAGTGAGTGCACCCAAGGATATCTCTTGGAAAAATACACAGGGTACGTGTAATATCCCGAAAATCGAGGGTCGGACATAAACTCAACTCCCGAGTTCCAGAACATCACTTATACAACAAAATGAATGATGATTAAATGTTGACTGTATTTGTGCATTGAACATGAGTGAGATTAAGCCAAAACAACATATCATACTCTAGAGACAGTTAAATTACAAGCAGAAGACTGTGATAGACATATAAAATATATAAACTATGGTGAGTCTCCAGAGTGCGATGATGTCACCTGGTTAAATAATTACAAGTACAATTCTAAAATATACCTAATGTGAGGAAGTGTAATATCTTCTATACCAAGTACCATAACCCCGATAATACAATATCAAGTCTTCATAGACCTGCCAGAGAGATACAGATAGGAGAACTCCTCCTCATCATCATAGAAGTAGTCCGGCTCTGCTTCATAAGCATTGCCATTACCTGAAACTCAACAAATCTGGTTGGTGTGTACAACACCGTCCCGTAACGTGGGAGTGAGTGATCAACTCAGTGGAATAGTAAAGCATAGGTTAACATGTTATCAATTCAGTCAAACAGTAATGATAAAGCAGTACAATCAAACAATTTCTACTATTATTTAATGCAAGTATGAAATGACATGATGTATGCCCTTGCCAAACCACCCTCATGCGACATCATCTTACGTTCGTGAATGCGTCCATCCCTCAGTGCTCCACATCTACCAGGCACATGCAATGCAATGATGAGCATGATTACCGAGTAATTATTAGTTCATTTCAAAGCAAACAGCGGTATTAGGAAACTAAGGTACTTCCTTGTATCATTCCCAAACATGATCCATTCTAGGGTCGTCACTCCCTAGTTAATCTCATACGATATTATGGTTTGAGAGGCGTAGCGAAGGCATCACAAAGGGCTCGTCACCCACCCGGACGGATACAGATCTCACCCTATGTGGCTCAATGCTGGCCGTCACTCGAATACAGTCTCATCTCACAATACTCGGCTCAATCGCTTAAAGGTCGTCGGCTCAAATACAGATCTCACCGTACTCGGCTCAACTCATGCTCTATTGCTTTGTGGAAGGCTCGTCGCCAATCACAGACCTTAGAGTATGCTCGAAGACACTACAGAGGACTCGTCGCCCGTCAGCACGGTACAGGTCTCACCGTACTGGCCCTCGCCGTGGTAAGTGTCGACAGGCTCGAATATAGTGTCCCATACCACCATAATCGGCTCACGAGTTTGGTTGCTCACTGGTCACTACGAGGAGGCACGTGGCCCCAGCGTAGGCCGACAGCTAAACCACGGTGTCCCATACCACCATGCCCGGCTCATGAGTCTTAGCAGATCGAGGTACCATGGTTAAAAGGGATTTCACTGGTAAGTTTGGTACCCTAGGTTCAAGCAGTAGCATCAAAACATGGTGAACATACATTAGACAGATCGGGTTACTTGACGAGCTCGGCTAGCTCGAGCGCACAATAAGTTGAACGACATGAAGTGCATAAGCACTTCGCGTAGCCAACCACTATCGCCAACCGAAGTACGACTCGAGTTCGTCGAACGCATCTCACGTGGCGACATGAAACTCAACCACGATCTCCAATCGATGTACCGATTGTCTGGACTATAATCATAGCCCCAAACACGTTGTCAATTGTCATCCATAAGATGTGGAGTAAAGCATGATAAACAAAGTAATTCAAGCATGATAAACAAAGTAATTCAAACATGCTAGTAGGCATGTTATAAGCATATTATAAAGCATGATATAAAGCATGTTGTAAAGCACTACATCAACAGGAATACAAACACATGTATTGCAAGTAAGCGATTTTAAGTGATCAACCTCATGGAGGTAATCATACATGTCGCTAGGGTAATTGAGAATCCAATCTCAACACCCTCCTAAGGCATCTACCTCCAAACACTTACTCACTCAAGCATTTCCATAAACACTTAACATACACTATTTCACATACTTGGTGTATGTTAGCAAACATGTATTAGGCGACGAGTCCTTTCGCCAAGCAAATAATTTACACATATATAATATATTTATACAATAAATAATCATGGCAAACACATCTCTAAAATACATATGTATACAGTACTTTCTACAATACAGTATTTGTACATACATAATGTATATTAGTAAAACATGTATTTGGGCGAATCCATTCACCAAATAAGTATTTTATCCATATATCATATATTTATACAACAAATAATCATGTCAAACACATTTCCAAAAAATATACGTATGCACGGTATTTTCTACAAATACCTAGAATATGTAAAATTCCATAATTTGCATCTTGAATCGAAACAAAACTACCTCAAACTCGGAAAGCACTTTGTACATGTGCAATTGCATGCGAGATCATGAATCTATCATTATCGACATTGAAAGCATTGAAAACCATAACCTATACACCTAAAGTCCGCACCTTGTGTCGTAGAATCGTAACGAGTTGATAGGTTTGCTAAGCTCCCGTATTCGACATGCTTTGGCAACCTATGGAGCTCAAATACGTTAGCTATTTCATAACCTACAACCATCCAAGCCCCAAATCAGGTTAGGTTAGGGTTTCTTACCTAAAAACAGAACAATGGAATCATTTTTAAACGATCGATGAGAATGGAGCGGTTGAACACGTATAGCAGCGGCAGGGAGATGCTCCACATCTCCCACACTTTCTCTCTCTTTTCTCTCTCTTATCTCTCTCTCAATCTCAAATTCGTATGGCTGCCATGAGAGAGGGTTTAAGGTCCTTATGTAGCCTAAAAATTTACCGAAATAGACTTATGTTCAAGGTATACTTACATTATAATCAAATCGGCATTGTTTCAGCTCAAAAGAGGGTTTCATCGGCCCTCCTTGAGCCAAAGGTCGGACTTAAGCTCACTAACGCAAATATTTTGATCTACGTTCTATTAAGTTTCGTTTCGGTCGGGATTACGGATCACGCGTGGCGGACCTCATACTTTCGGTTCAACGGTCGGCGGATCTCGATCGGAGATTCCATTGAGTACATGTAAATGTGTATGAAATTTCTCCCGATCCGAGGATGTAATTTGATCGATTCGGTGACGGTCTAGTTGCTTAAAACCGATCACTGGCAAGTTCTCAGAGGTGCGGATTACTATTCAAGATATTTATTTTGTAAAGAAACAAGTGTTTTCACACTCTCTCGCTCAGGACTCATGAGGTTAGCAGTACAAATGACACTTCTTTAGGATTTGATTTTTACGAGATGGTTGTCAAGCCCAACGAGGCGGTCCTAATTCCTTAACTTTGTGTTAATCGGGCTTGATCCAGGCGTGCGGTCCAGGATCGGATCTGGAGTTTCGAGATGCTCCTTTATATTAGAAATGTCATTAATATTTGGGCAATGAGATTGATCTTAGGTTTTAGGGTAACCTAGCGTCAATGATTCTACAAGTTTTGGGTCTTGCAGATCGTATTTAAAGCGATTCAAATAGATTTCATGGCTAATCTAGTTTAGCAATTAGTGAACTTTGTCAAATTTCTAAAGGATTTAATCCTAAGTGATTTCCGTCTGAGGTGGTACTTAGTCCTTCGTAGTTTGTATATAGAGTGATCCAAGTTATAATACTTAACTAGTTTAAGATAGTGTCTAGGGTGAAAGTAGTTAGGAAAATTGAAAGAACAAGATGGTGAAGAGTTGGATTTGTGAAGGAAATGGGTTCAGAAGCGATTTTAGACTGTGGGATTCAGTTCTGATAGGTTAATAAGGTGTTAGGAGCAACTCATTGCCTAAGGACGTTTAATTCCAGGTTGGCAAAAATCTGGGGTGTTACAGTACGTCCGAGGAGTGTCTAATCCCGGAAAAGCATCATATAAAGAAAAACGTCCAAAGTGACCCAAATGTATAGGTTCTATGAGTTAAACTAAAGTGTTAGAACTTTGAGTAAATCGAACAGAGTGTGGCTTACATTGAGCACTCGGAAAAGCTCATATGTCATGCGTGAATGTCATGTACCATGATGCCCATGCACATTTCATAGGATTAACAAGATTACTCTCATAAGCATGATCAAGACTTGTGGTCTTTTAATAGGATATGTAGCATTTAATTATGAGCTCAATATAAATTCATTTACTTTCCCAAGGTCCAAAAGAGGGCCCAAATATGATATTTCAAACATATTAGGATAGTAACAAGATTTCTACACATCTTAAGAAAAGAGATATCCCACTCCTAGCATTCATTGTGCACCTTATGAGGTAGAAGGATTATAGGCGTCATGATTCTTTTATGTACAAAATTGAGCAAGTACTAGGATAACATAAAGAATGCAATTTTAAATCATTAGTTATTAATCATAGGGCTTGAGTAAGTTAACGAAATGACTCATGTTCACCACATCCAAATAGGAACTAGAAGACCAAGTTCTTATTTGTAACATTCTAAGACTTCATTAGATTCAATTTATAACTATCTAGCATATAAAAGGAGTTAATGGAGTAAACCCATCATGGAAACAAGATTATCACTTCCTAATGTAACTAGTAGAAATATGCATGTACATAAGCAATTCCAATTATGGCATGGTAATCTTAAAGCAATTCTCATAAGATATGTTAGGGTAACATAATTTGAGGCATTCCTACATGCTTATCAACATCAATTCAAGACTAAGGGAACCATAATCAATATTTTTATAATTATAATATCTTAGGCTTAAATTATCTTAGAATTCGTTGAAATGAGGAAGCCAAGTGGGATATCCCTCACCTTGAATGGATGCCTTTCTTTGTTTTGAATTTTCTCCCAGTGAGCTTACAAGCTCTTAATTGAAATTGATTGAAGGAATGTGTCCTTCAAGGATATCAGTGGTAAACAACACCTGATTCGGGACACTGCTCAGATGCCAAAAGACGGTTTGGGACGACTGACTTCACCAGCAGATGATGCAGCTGAACGGTGGTTGGAGTGCGAACTCGATTGGCTCGGAACGAGCTGAAACAGCAGCTGAAAACCGGTTCCAGCGGCTGCTTCCTATTCTATCTCTCTCACTAACTTCTTTCTCTCTCAAGATCTTACTTCTCTCTCTCTCTCTATTCTCTTCACAGCAGACGGATCGCCCAACTGACTTGGGTTGCAATTGGTTATGCGACTCGTTTCAGTAGCGATTTTCCCATCTCCCTAGCTTCTTCCCCTCTCTCAATCCTACTTCTCCCTCTCTGTTCTTCCTCCTCAGCTTGCTCTCAAAGCCGAACGACTCGGGCTGAGTCGAGTTGCTACCAAGCTTGCAACTCGCACCAGCAGCGTTCCAGAGCTTCTCTCTCACTTACTATTCTCTCTTTTTGTCTCTTTCTTTCCTTTCCTTGAAAAACGCCCTAACCCTCGGCTATATATAGACATTCTATTTCTGGAGAGTTCCACAGCTAATCACGAAGATTAGTGTGGAAGTAAAACGGTTTAGCCGAGAATGGCTTGTCATTAGGGCCACTCCATGTATTAGATCTAATGTGTGGGCCTATAAGACCGATCCTGATGGGCTTTAGTGTGGTGGGCCACATGATGAACGGTCTGGATGTGTGAAAGGAATAGCTTTATGGGATGTGGGTCCAACGGCCAGATTGGAGAAGATGATAGACTGTTAATGGCGTTTTCACATGGGACGGTTTATCCACAGATCAGGGCCGTTTGGATGGTCCTGATATGTCCTAACAGTAATGTGGGGTCCATCTCACAGTGTAATGAGGGTTGTTGATTAAGATAGCCACTCTACAAAGGAAAAACCCACCGCCACTCTAAAATCTTGTCATTTTCTCATTTGCTAGGGTAATCTCACAGAACCCTAATCTCAACGTTGAGGATGAGCTTGAGAGAAGCTTCTATGCTTCCATGAACGGGTGAGATGCATCTTTCCTTATTAAGAAAAGATTTTTTCCACTTTCCGCCCAATAGGGGTGTGTTTTCGGAAACCATAGGGCTGATGGGGCTCGGGTTATGTACGCGGCTTCCATCCGACGACTCCCACGTGGTCTAGAACGGTTCAACTGAACCAGTGGCTGAAGAACTGACCAGTGCAGTGGTCTAAATTAAATATTCTTCTTCTCTCTTTTCTTCTGGGATTTTTCTTTTGTATTTCTGCCAGATTATGTAATAGAGTTCCATTTGGTGGGCCTTCGTGTTTGCTGAACGCAGACCCACACCAGGCTTGTCGTATCCTAGAAGTGGTTTGCCTGTAACCTATCAGCATACTCAATTCACTTGAGTAGGGGCAAATAATGCTTTAAGGACAGTGTCCCAGACATGCTTCAGCCTGTCCTTAGTTCAGATAATTTTTTCGGTTTCCACATTATATAGAAATTATATTAATCTGTATAATTTCCAACAACTCTCCCTTACGTGTAGCCATACGAAGGGCTACACACGATTTCTTGCAAAAGCCTTTTGCACTAAGTTCCATTTAAGGGATGTAGTTGGGACCTACCGTCATGTTTATGAGGAATCCACTCCACCCATCTATTTTGGGAGCTTATTTTAGGAGATTCGACGTAAAATGAGGAGTATTTAAACTCAAGTGGGCTACACTAGAGGAAACAGTAGTAATTTAATGACCACGGTTGAAACGTTCATATGGCCATTGACGTTTTGTATCAAGCTTAGTTTTTCAGAGTTTTCACTTCATTCCAGCGGGAATGACCTTATAAACGGCTTGGATGACACATAAACATCAACGTGGAGATCGGAAAGTTTCAACAGTAGGTATTTCTTTACCCAATTTTTCCTCTCATGTGTCCCACTTGAGGTTTAGATCTACCTCATTTTTTTTCTCATGTCTTAAAATAAGCTCACAAAACGGATTTACAGAGTGGATTTCTCACAAACATGATGTAGCCCTTTCAGGGATGCAGGTTAATTTTCTGCATTGGGACGTAGGTGGGGCATGCAGTGATGTTTGTGAGAAATCCACTTCCTTCATCTGTTTTGCGAGATTATTTTAAAACAAATTGACAAAATAAAAATAAAAATGAGGTGTATCCAAATGTCAAGTGTGTCACATGAGAGAAAACATGGGAGATTCAGTGACCACCATTGAAACATTCATGCAGCCACAAAAGTTTCATATTAAGCTATATATATATATATATATATATATATATATATATATATATATATATATATATATATATATATATATATATTTGATCCACATTGTCCATCCATGATATATGTATTTGATCCACACTGTCCATCCATTTTAATACTTAATTTTAATTCCTAATGCTAAAATTTAGCTATATCCAAAGATAAAGTGTACCACAACATAGAAAATAGTGTGAATTGAGTGTATACCGTTGAAAATTTTTGGGAGGCCACAGAAGTTATGGATCAAGATGATTTTTTCTTTTTTTTTTTCTTTCATCCAGGTGTTTGTGATCTTATGGATGACAAATAAAAATCTATATGGGCATTAGAAAGGTTTCAACGGTCCAAATCAGTATTTCCACCGTTTCCTGTGGTATGGTCCATTTCAGCTTGGATATTCTTAAATTTATGGCTCAACGTCTACATCTAGATTAAAAAATGGATGGACGGATTGGATAAACCGTATACATTTACAGTGGGCCCAACTGAATTTTCTCTGTATTAAAAAAAAACGTAACACGCATACCCATAGCTCAACTGGCAGACCGAGTGGAGATACGTGGAGATACGTGGAGATACCTCTTTTCAACACTTGAGGTCTCACTATCGATCCCTAGCCGGGGTGGCTATCACAGGAGTGTGTGGCTAACATAGGGTGGAAAAAAACTCAGTACCCATCACAGGAGTGTGTGGCTAACATAGGGTGGAAAAAACTTAGTACCCAGTCTGATTGCGTTACTAGTAACACGGTAGTGGGTGTTACCCCTGCCATGGGCCCACCTTGATGATGTGTTATATATCCACTCTGCCCAACCGTTTCTCCATCAGGGATTTTAGGCCCACCTTGCTTGTGCTGCCAAGTTTTTCACAGAGGAAGAAATGACATGTTAAAATATGCTGCAGTTTCTCCATCAGGGATTTTAGGCCCACCTTGCTTGACATTTCTAGATGGTTTAGATTTTCTAGTTTGCATGGACTGTGGGGCATTTCCATTCATTGTAGAAGTCCATTAAGATTTAATTGGTGGGACGTATGCTTACAGTGTAAGTTTTCATTGGCCAGCAACCACAGTTCCCTTATATGGACTGGTGGCCTAGATCAGAAAATCATGAATCCATCATGTATCTGGTACATAAATCCTATTTATTCTTATGGCCCTTCAATCAAGGGCATTGTTCAAATGGACCCACTATGGATGGACCATGTCCCAATTCTTCACTTGATCATTAACAACTGTTCAACTGCAAATATCCATAGTACATTTAATTCTTGATTTCTATAACTAGAGCCATGGTTCAGCAATCCAGATGAATAGGCCGTAGCAGGGCTAACCATGGATAGCATTTCTTCAGTTTAATGTGGGTCATTGATGTATACTTTGGAATAAGTCCTATTCAAAGGAATGAATGGTTAGAGAGGATGATTCCCAAGTGAAAAGTTTTAAATGTAATTACTATAGTTAAAGAAGACATTGGTAATGTAATTTAATCATTAAATTTTCTATTAATGTTTTTAAGTTTATTCTCAATGCTTAAATTGAGTTATTAATCCATATTATAGATATTTTGAATTCGTGGGCCCACTTTTATAGCCCACTTGATGATTGGTTTAACATAATATTTATCTCAAATATTCATCTTGATGGGCTTAACAAAATAATATATTTGATCCTATGTTATATATATATATATATTATATATATATATATATATATATATATATATATATATATGATTATAACATTTTAGAACAATTTCCCAATCTAAGCTCTGCTCGATGTGAATATACAGCTTTCTACCTGTAAGTAACTTATAGGTTATCCAAACAGAAAAACTAACTTACCTGTAAGTGACTTATAACTTACATCCAAAAAGGTTACCTGTAAGTGACTTACAGGTAAGTTACTTACAACTTAAAAGAACTTACATGCATCCAAACAGGCCCTGAGCTCGTATGCAAATCCAAAGCTTTCAGCAACTAGTACAAAATCCAACTCAGGAATTTGGATTACTAAAATTGCTTGTATTTTTAACATTAAAAAAAAAAAAAAAAACCCAAATTAGGATTCTTTCTACAAAATCCAAATCAGGAATTTTCTCACATGTAATGTACTGAAATTCCAAGAAACACCCAACTTCATCAATCAGATCAAAATATCCACAACCAGAAATAAAATAAAAACATATATATATATGTGTGTGTGTGTGTGTGTGTGTGTGTGTGTGTGTGTGTGTGTGGAGAGAGAAAGAGAGAGATGGAATGTACCCCCATTCATCTTCTTCAATAGAGGGATTAGATTGAGTTGAAGATGGATCCGTGAAGTGCAGTTGATCATGGATTTCAATTTCTATAGGGTGAAAAGGCCCACCACTTCCCACAAATACCAACAAGAGAGAGAGAGAGAGAGAGAGAGAGAGAGAGAGAGAGAGAGAGAGAGAGATTTCAAGAATTACAAAACCTAAAAAATGAGAAAAAAAATTTTGGGTGCCAACATTGACACTTTACTGTCCAAGAGTCCACATCAGTCCCTTGACAACTCATTCCACTGTATTTCTTTTCGAGTTGGAATCCAAAGGAAAGGGATTTGGGCCCCAATTCTATGGGCCCCACCATGATGTAGATTTGTACCCACACTGTCCATCCATTTGGAGAGATCATATTAGGGCATGATCCAAACAATGAGTTAGATCCAAATCTCGAGGGGACCCCACCACAGAAAATAGTGGGGAGAGCAACGCCCACCATTAAAAAGTTCTAAGGGCAACAAAATTTTTCGATCAAGTTAGTATTTGTGTTTTCCTTTATTTCATGTCGGAGTTAATACATAAACAGGTTTGTAACACTCCGTACTTTCCAGTACTCGAGTATTACCGGGCGGACATTGATTAGTATAAACACAAATCTAGCTCAATCAAATGTTCACCTACATTATAGCGTAAATCGGACCAATACAAGTAATCTCATCCATGGATAGGGCCATCCAACTTTTCATCAATACTTAAATGGTCAGCGAACCTTGTTAAAGACAAATTAAACCATTCATCATCAACGTATGACCCAACAACGTCCCTTCGATCAATCTAACGACTGAATTTTCTAGTTTGACCATCAAATTATAGAATCAACCACAAGCCTCTCAATGACATTATCATTCATGACTCTTATCACAGGCAGGTCCTACAAATAAATAATTAAATAAGTATATATGTATTACACATATAATAACAATATATAAAACAAGTGATAATAACATAATGATATGAATAGTATTATTTAAGGGATGTTAATGACCAAAAATGAAGTCATCAACACAAAGAAAATAGGCGTGAATACACACAAACGATCCTTAGAGTCTTTTTGACCGTTAACATTCAAAACACGATCAATCCAAATCATTGGATCAGTGAAGATCAATAAATGCGATAAAATTCATTAGGTATGGGCCACCCAAGTTTGGAATCTACCCGATCTCTCGACAAGGGCCCTAATTGAAACTGCCGCACCCTGTGATCGAGGTGGATTTCACAAATCATTAGTGTGGGACCCACTACATGACTATGAGATATATATATATATATATATATATATATATATATATATATATATATATAATAACAATGGAAATTTAAATTAAAACTTAAAATTAATATGACCAGTTGGATAATAATCCAACCGTGAGATCGGCAGGAAATCCATAAATAGGGCCCAAATCAAGTTGTGGGCCCCACTAGACATTAGATCTGCTTGGTCCTTGATAAGGGCCCTGCTTGGGGCCTCCAAAGTGGAATGGATGCTGTGGATTCTCAAAAACACCTGCGTGTGCACAATTCACGTGCACCAGCGGTGCACTGGACTGCACTGCCAGTCAAGTCGGGCTGACCCGACGTTTTCCAGAAGAGGAAAACTCTCCCGCCTCCAGCCGTTTTTGAACGCTATTTGTGCTTTTCTCTCCCACGTTCGATCGAGATATGGTCCACCATATCATCCCAGTTGGAGGATCCAAACGGTCCATCTAACAGACCGTCAAAATCCGACCAAAACTATGGTTGGTCCACCCGATGAAGTGAGCACATGTGCTCACAAATACCCGCACAAGAAGGCTGTTTGCGCTGCCATTTTTCCGAAAACAGAAAGTTCTATTTTTCTTCCAGCTCAGCGATCCGCGTGAGCAAGCAAGAGCTCATGCAGGCCGTCCCAAACAGAGCCTTTTCAGCCGTCCATTCCAACTAGTGGCTTAGGTCTTCTTTTCTCCACAACAAAAACCCAAACGGCCACTCCTTCCTCCCAAATCCGAACCCACAAGTAATCTTCGTCCAACCTTCAAAATCCTTCTTCCACAAGCTCTCTCATACCCATCCGAGTCAGCCAACGTCTTTCCCTTGAAGAGATAACTCCTGAATGGAGATCTGCCATTGTCGGCCAGCTTCTTCTTCCCTGTTCGAGCTGCACTAGTTGCCTCGAGTCAGGGCGGAATCGAGTCAAGTCCAGGTAACATCAACCACCCCTCCATCATCCTGTTAGGATTTCTGGTTACAGCAGGCCGTTTAGCTCTCTTACAGACCATGTATCGGCTGAGAATCGGGCCAAGATTGGGTCATGTAACGGATGGAATGTGGGCCAAGATCAGGCCGTGAAATGGTCTGAGTTTTGGGCCGAAACAAGGCCTCCAATCTGGCCGCAATCCAGGTCGTAGCAGGCCCTCAACTGGGCCGGAAGAAACCAGGCCTTTGAATGGGCCGTTGTGATGCTGAATGAGAACTTCAGTTGGGCCTTCGTTCTCAGCCAAGAAACACCACAGGTGGGCCGCACCTGAGATATATCTCAGTGGGCCGAGCCACACAAAACAGTGGGCCGCACTTAGGAGGTATCCCGGCGCGCACCTGGTCTTAATGATGGTGGGCCAGACCATCAGCCCACCACTCATACATGAAGTGGTCTGCACCTTCACAGTGGGCCTCGCCCTCCAAATCCAGTGGGCCGTACCCAGTTTGAATCCCAGTGGGCCGTACGGGCCATGAAATGGCCCAGTCGCTGGGTCTCCATTGGTCTGTAAAGGATGGGCCGAACCAGGCCCAGTTCGGGCCGCAGATGGGCAGCAAGTGCTGGGCCAAACCGGCCTGAGACCATGCTCAGTTTTGGGCCCCACGTTGAGCTACAAACTGCTGGGCCTGATCAGGATAGGCGTAGGCCAGTCTTCTCTTGGTTGGGTCCCTACAACCCTCGCCCACTTGCGATGGCTTAGTAAACCAGGAGCCTTGGAAATTATCATTAGATGTTACTAATCCCACTACTTGATTGTTAGCATTTAATAGTGACATAAATGCTATCCTCATTTTGTCGTTAGTCGATTACAAGTTTTAAGGATAACATGTTAGTGTTAACTGACAATTATTACTTACCTTGTGATTTGGACGGTCTGATTTGAGTTACATACAAACCACGTGTACTTTATCACACGGAGTAGATTAGGTCTGGCCATCAGATTATGAGAGTGCTATCCAACCCATGCATCAAGTACCCTTTTAGGCCTAAATCCTAAAATCTAAAGAGATTCATAACTCAAGTTGTCAGCATAAACTAAACTGTTTAAAATATGAGTATCGTTTTAAAATTTATCATGGTAATTGAAAAAAATACCACTTATCTTATTATATGATTAGTATATCAGTGGACATTTATTCGATGGTTAAAAGTGAAAATATCCAATAGTGTCCATGAATGATAGGTTAGGATTTAATGATTAAACCATTTTAGGATTGTGACTACTTCCACAATTAAGTCGTTCTAATTTGAATTAGTATTTAACATTTGTATAATTTTTAAGTGCATGTGTAGCAAGCATCATGCTCTGCCAGAGTATCAGATGACTAAGTTTCACTTACCCTTACTTGTCTACTTACCCTTACTTGTCTACTTGTCTCCACCTTCCTCTGTCTTGCTATATAAACCCCTCACTCTCCCCTCATTCTCTCACCACTCCAGCTCTCTCTCAAAGTCCCATGTTTATTCTTGCCTCTTTCTCCCTTAAATCTTCCCATGTCTATTCTTGCCTCTTTCTCCCTTAATTCTCACTGCCATATCTAAGAAGCATGTTCAGAAAATCTTAGGTTAAAGAACAAAAAGAAGGAAGAAAGATTTTATGTATGTTGGGACTTTTTTTTATCCTTATTAACTAACCAAAGCTAGGTTGGCTGATTTTTTTAATTTTTAATTTTTTTTTAAATATAGCATGTGGGATTTGGTTTCTGTGATCTTGTAATGATATATGTGCATGACGGGCCCATCGAGACTCTTTAGAAAAAGATGGCTCACATAGAATGATTGAGGTGTAGGGTGATTTATTTATTTATTTATTTTTTAAATCCACTAATAATCGTGAGGCTCTTTTTTTTTTTCTATTTTCGAAGAACTTTCTACATGCATTATGAAAGTTCATCTATTTGTAGTTGATTTGCATTTTAGAATGTTGTCTACCATTTTGATTTTGGTGATTTCCTTTTTATAGAGTGGCAGCTCTGATTTTATAATTTTTTCTCTTATGGAATTGAAAATAGATTGTTTTAACATGATTTGCTTTTCGGTGAGAATAGGCATGGAATTGAACTTTGCTTGACTTCACATGGCAAGTTTCTTATTGAGATGTGTATGGAATCGAACTATACTTGTTTTGACTTGCTTTTATTTTTATTTTTATTTTTTATTATACGAAATATGCATGGAATTGATAATTTAGACAGTGCATAAATGATTTAGCCTTAAATTAAATTTGAATGAATATTGTTATCAATTTGGGGCCACTCAAATGCTCAAAAAACATTAGCCCTAAATTCATGGAAGCTATGATACTTATTTTACTAATGCGGAACCTTGATTATTTGACTTCGGCAATGAATTTTAGAAAAAAAATAAAATTAAATTTGGATAATATTGTCGATGATTTGGGACTTTTATTGGATAGTGAAGAATAAAAAATATCCAATGATCCCAATTTATGCTTATTTTATTATCCTACCTTTGGATTGTTTGACATTTATTAGACAATGAAGAATTAAAAATATTTAATTGCAATAAGTAAGTGTCCATAAATTAATGGTTAACATATCATCACATCGTTTTTATTTTTGAATTTTGAATTTTGAATTTTGAATTTGGACTTAGCAAAAGCAGGCCCCACATTTTAATGGATTCAGTTTTAATTTAATATATATCAAGTGAACAAATTTCATATATATAAAGCTTTATACTACACTAGACTCATGAGTGTTACTCTCGCTATGGCCCCCACCTTGATGTATATATTATATATCTATGACATTTGTCAGTTTTTTTAGGTCATTTTAGACGGTGGTCCCAAAATGAAGCAAATTCCATATTAAGTGCACTATATAGTAGGAGTTAAATGTCCACCTCCAATCTTTGTCCTTATTTATAGGTTGGATGGCAAATAAAAATTATAGTGGCCTGGAAAGTTTTTAATGGTGGAAATTCAATGACCACTTTTTCCTATGATGTAGTCCACTTGAAATTTGGATCTGCTTATTTCTTTTGCCATGCCCTCAAATGAACTGAAAAAATAGACTGAAAAAACTGGTGGATGATATGAACATAAACATTAAGGTGGTCCAACCATCAGGAAAAAGCACAAACATCTCAACTGCATCTAGTGTCATAGGTTATCCAAGTATTAAAAAAGAACTCTTTTTACAACTTTCTCACAAACGCCAATGCATGCAGATTGTTTGGAGCGGAAAGAAGAGAGATGGGAAAAGAGTGGATTTAAAAGCAGCACAACAAAAAAGAAGAGGGGAAAAAGGGAGAGAACTGAGAAGGCACTGTAGCCAAAGAAAAAGAAAAGTAACAGACTAAGTATGGCGCACCGGAAGAAGAAAAAAAAAAAAAGGTACATACAATTTTTATTTCATTTACTTCTAGGGTTATTGTGCAGAATAGCCGTTGGAAACTTACGGAACCATAATGGGTCATTTTTACACCATCTTCATTTCAGACCTTATCGCATAACGGCTAATATGTAACCGATTCAGAACACCTTGGCACTAACTGACTCAACTCTCAATATTCTCAATATAGTGGGCCAAGATCAAAATCCCTCTCCCAATAACCCATCATAACCATTTAGATCAATTAAAAATTATAAAAATAAAGTGTCAACCTTTTTTTCCACTAACTCAGTGGTTGGGCCTATGACCATTTTGTTGGAAGAGATTTATCCTGAACATCAGATCCACGTAAATGGTGGGCCCCTCCATGAAGATCCTCAACTGGTAGGCTATGCTGTTGAAATCAATAGATGGCCCAGGGTCAAACTCAGCATACACGTTTGGCCCATGTAATGAGTGGATCAGCCTAATTTTTAAGATATGTGATCCTCATGGAGATTGAAGAGCCCCACTGATTACATGGTTCAGATATCTGACCTGTTGATGTGATGGGCCTCATCCAAAATGGCAATGCAAAAAAAATTCCCCAAATGAGAAGATTGAAACTCTGGAGTGGCAGGCCTTTTGTTGAATGGACTGCTACATTTTTTACATTATGAATTGGCCTGTCAACACCCAGATCCATAGCTCAAGTGGTAGACCGAGTGGAAGATACCTTGTTTTAACAATGTGGTCTTGGCATTGATTCCTTAGTGGGGGTGGCTAACACTGAAGTGTGATCTAACAGTGGGTGTACTAACAAGATAACAAAAAAATAATAATAAAAAAATAAAAAAAATAAAAAAATTTATGAATTGTCTATTTGTCAGGTCACCTATTGAATGGTTGGGATTTTACCATTTATAATATTTTTGGTGGATCCTCCATCCAAAGAGAGGACTCTGATGACAATGGTTTAAATTAGGGAATGATGGTACTTACCTGCTATATGGTTTTACAAAATCTTCCGAACCGAAAAATATTATGCTTGAGTCCTATTAATTTCCATTTTTTTAACCAACCGAGTTGGTTTAATCTTACACAATGTATGATATCTCTATAGAAAAAAGTTTGTATTGCTTCTATTTTGACTTGGGATGGACAACCCTTTCATAGCATCACCTTCCAATATAGACCAATTACCACCTTTTAATGAGTCAGATGGTTTTTATTATTATTATTATTTTTTTTTATTTACTTCTTAGAGTTCTCACCATCCAAGCATATATGATCCGATGGATAGTCGTATAGTAGAAAATTATACATCCTATGGTGGACCGACTGTTTGGACTGTTTTCAGTTGCGTACTGCCCATCACATAAAAGGTCTCACTCTACATCTAGATGCATGGGTGTGATACATTGAAAATTGTAAAGTTGACTATTGTTAAATTTGATTGTTTGAAGGCCACATAATCTATGGTTGTCACACAAATGTGCTGGATTGGATCGAATAGTCACATGTAAAATGATGTATGACATTAATCTGTGGTCTTGTTAGGTTCAAAGTAAAGGATGGCATGAAATTATTGTTGAATACATGGTTAAAACAGACCAAAATAATATTCGTACATAGCATTGCACTGAGAATCTCAGCATGCATTATGGTCGCTGCCCAATAATAGTAAACAAGAATTTTAAGTGCATTTCATAATAATCATTTCAAAATCAATGTATGAAATGCTTTTATATTTTGGCCAATAATCTTTAAATGTTCGAAGACAATGTGCCCACTGCCCAACTCGTACTGATTCATACATTCACATTATACTCATTTTAAAGGGTTAATAATGTCTACATTTATTTAATGCAGGATTATTTGGGAATGTAAATATTTGGAATGAGTGGTGTTGGAAAAGGTTAGTAAATATTTTCTAAATATAATTTATGGTTGATTAATTGTTTGATACAGCTTGACTAAGACTACATATGATGCCAAATATACACTTAAAAAAATAGGGATTTTTCAATATGTCTGCATAACTTTTTGGCTATGGACCAAAAACCTACTGCTTATCTCATAACTTGCCCATATTTCAATAGCACAAAATTACCCTTTACCACACCTGCAATCTGCCTGTGGATTCACTGGCGGGCCATCCCCCAGAAAAACAGATGGTAAAGGTGGATTTCTGTGGCAAAAGTGATTTTTATTTGTCATCCAACCTGTTCATAATATCAAAAATATATGGATGAAGCGAAAACACAAATATCAGATTGATCTAAAACTTATGTGGCCCCTATGAAATTTTCAATGGTAGATGTTCAATTCACACCTGGTGGTGTGGTCCATCTGAGGGTTGTATAGGCTTCATTTTTTTTTTTTGACTAACTAAAATGTATGGACGGAGTGGATAAGATGAATAAATGACTGTGGGACCCACAGAGTTTACTCTGTACCAGTTTCTCTGCCAGTTGAATGATTTGACTGTTTTGGAAGGCTCCTTCTCTCTACTGAACTGGGACTGACTGTTTGAAAATTCCATTCCCTTATTTGAATGAGCTGACTATTAAGGCCCATCCACTAGCTTGTGGTAGTGTCCTTGTGAATTGTCCTTTTCTCATGCTTCACCAGCTAATCCGCTCGACAGGGAGCACAACCACAACTCCAGTCCTCCATACCACTTGGCAGAGGATCCACCAGCCCATTCACAATGGCAAGGAGCAAGGCTGGTGGTAGTGTGTTCACGTAGGATTGGAGGTTGATGACCGAATTGGTGGACCTTTAGTGGATCAAATGGTCCGGCATCAATTCCCCGTAGCAAAAAGAAGTGGCAACGAGTTGCCTCAGTCAAGGTTGGCAAGAGTCCAATATGCTTACAAAATGGGCAAGAGCCTAACTTTGTGACCTAAGATGAGAAGTATTGACTAAAACATGAGCATATTCCTAAGCCCAAGTCCTGCCCAACCAGACCAACTCTAAAAACAAATTTCATTAGGAGACCTCAAACATGATAACTTGTCTTTTTAGGCCTTAACCTCTAAAGCACATGCACATGCACACATCTATTGAACACTACATCTTTATTTATATCATATCATCATATAAGACTTATTTTATACATGCTCCTTTCATTTCCACACAAACAGAAGTAGGATCCGTTTGTGTAACCGAAATTTTTTCGCAGGTTGGATCGTCTTCAATCAAATTCCAATACATTTTAATTCACCTACTCATCAATCTACGCCACATAATCAACAAGGCATTTTTAGGATAATCCAAAACTCTTTTCAGAATTTGTACCATCCATTAACTGTATTTTGCAACTAACTCCTTGTTCTCTTTTTAATTGTCACAGAAAAATGCCGAAAACATTCCTGAGGCACTTGAAGCTCCTGCCGTAGCTTAACCTGAAGCTAACGGAGATATTGATGTAGTAGCTCAACCTGTGATAGAACACATTTATCCAGCAGCTCAACTTAATGGAGGCGTTCCTGAGGCATTTCTAGTTGAACCTCCTTTTAATTTTGTTCCTGTGGTAGAACACATTTATCAAGCAGCTCAACGCAATGTACCCCTTACTAGCTTGGCACACTTTCTCACTGCGTGCTCTGTTTGTTCTCATGCAAACAGGAGTGGCAACGAGTTGCCTCGGTCAAGGTTAGCAAGAGTCCAATATGCTTACAAAATGGGCAAGAGCCTAACTTTGCAACCCAAGATAAGAAGTATTGACTGAAACACGAGCATATTCCTAAGCTCAAGTCCTGCCCAACTAGACCAACTCTAAAAACAAATTTCAGTAGGAGACCTCAAACATGATAACTTGTCTTTTTAGGCCTCAACCTCTAAAGCACATGCACACATCTATTGAACACTACATGTTTATTTATATCATATCATCATATAAGACTTATTTTATACATGCTCTTTTCATTTCCACACAAACAGAAGTAGGATCCGTTTGTGGAACCGAAATTTTTTCACGGGTTGGATCGTCTTCAATCAAATTCCAATACATTTTAATTCACCTACTCATCAATCTACACCACATAATCAACAAGGCATTTTTAGGATAATCCAAAAGTCTTTTCATCCAACATGTTGGGATTGGTTGTAATCAAGATGGTTAACATCATCAAACCAAAGTACTTTTATGGAATTATAAGAAAATCATGGTGGGACATTGTATAGATGTCAAAAGATCATGATTGTAACTAACTTGGTTTCTTCCATCAATCTTGACTATCCATTTCTACTGATAAAATGGTTTGGATTATCGGTTTGACATGATATTTTCAACGGATCTGATCTCCTGCTCATATGACGGATTGGCAAGTGTGCCCGCTTGGAGCGTTAGGTTGCAGCAGTAGCGTTGAGCTTGGAGCGTGCAGCAGACTTCTGGAGCTTTGATTTTTGATATATGTATTTCCCTTTCAGCATTGTATTCAAATGATTATATTAGTGGATATGTGATGATGATGTTGCCTTTATGATTTGGGTAAACTTGTGGTTATGCTTCTTACGAGATAAATGTACGTTGGAAAATCCTCCTTATAGGATCCCAGGATCGGAATTTGGCGTATGAGCGCTAGGAGCCGAGAATGAGGTATTACGGTGGCTGTCGACAATGGATTCGGCGATCGGGATTCCTGTGAGTCCGATCTTCGAATTTGGGGCGTGACACATAATGAATGGGCTGGATCAGTTAATCACATCTAGGTGGGCCCAATATATGATTATGAATGTTTTAACGGGAGGGTAACCCCTCTCAACTATAGTATGTGGTGTGGCCCACCCAAGTTATGGACTAACTTTATATTTTAATCCCCTAACGGTTCAAAGGAGATTGATCTTACATGGCCTCCACAATGATGTATTTATTATATCCACACCGTTAATCCATTTGCAGAGAATGAGCCCAAAAATTATTCTGAAGCTCAACTGGACCACACAAACAATAGCAGTGGGACAATGATTCTTAATATTAAAACATTCATAGGGCCCACCATGACGTTTACTTTCCATCCAATCTGTTAATAGTATCACACATACCTGGATGAAGAGGAAAAACACAAAGTATATTGATCCAAAACTTCTGTGACCCTCAAAAGGGTTTCAACGGTAGACTTTCATTCTCCCACTACTTTTTGTAGCGTGGTCCACTTGATCTTTGGATCTGTCTTATTTTTTGCCCCAAGACTTATGATGATCTCTCCAAATGGACAGACGGTTTGGATATAACACATACCTCATATGGGACTCACATAATACACTAGCAACGTCGGTGGTGTGTGGTACACTAGCCAATCGGACGTGGTTTGGCCGGTGACGCTGCCAGTAGCCAGGTGTCTAGTGGTTGGTGCTATGTGGGCCTCATAAAGATCTATATGTTTTATCCATACCGTCCATCCATTTTTTCACATCATTTTAATGCTACATGACATAAATGAGGTAGATAAAAATCTCTGGTGGACCACACCATGAGAAAACAGTATTGATTGAATGTCTATGTTGCTCACCGAATTCCCACTGTTTCCTCTCATTTTGAGCGCAACCACAACTCCAGTCCTCCATACCACTTGGCAGAGGATCCACCAGCCCATTCGCAATGGCAAGGAGCAAGGCTGGTGGTAGTGTGTTCACGTAGGATTGGAGTTCGATGACCGAATTGGTGGACCTTTAGTGGATTAAATGGTCCGGCATCAATTCCCCGTAGCTTAGTGAAAGTTGGCGATATAATTGCACAAAGTGTGAAGTTGCAACAGATTTGGGCACAAGAGAGGGTAGCATGTGTAAAAATGTCAGTAAGTATAGAACGATCCTAAAACTAAGGTTGGTCGCAATGTACCCCTTACCAGCTTGGCATGTTTTGTCACCATGCGTGCTCTGTTTGTTCTCATGCAAACAGGAGTGGCAACGAGTTGCCTCGGCCAAGGTTAGCAAGAGTCCAATATGCTTACAAAATAGGCAAGAGCCTAACTTTGTGACCCCAAGATGAGAAGTATTGGCTGAAACCTGAGCATATTCCTGACCCCAAGTCCTGCCCAACCAGACCAACTCTAAAAACAAATTCCATTAGGAGACCTCAAACATGATAACTTGTCTTTTTAGGCCTCTACCTCTAAAGCACATGCACATGCACACATCTGTTGAACACTACATATTTATTTATATCATATCATCATATAAGACTTATTTTATATATGTATATATAGATAGATAGACAGACTTAGGTGGGCACACTACAGACAACAGTTGAGAGTAGATACCCACCCATTGAAACCTCCATGATTTTTATGGGGCCCACTGAGATGTGGTTCAAACATCCAGCCCATCCACTGTGTGTGATCTACTTATATGAGGAGTTGCACAAAGTTTCAGCTTTATCAAAAACTCAAGTGGGCCTCAACAAGCAGTTTTAGATGTTTCAGGTACAATTTCACATGGTTTCAGATGGTATGGGCCACTTGAGTTCTGAATACAACTAATTTTTGGAATATCCCATAACCCAGACGGGACCCATCAAATGCATGGCATGGATGTCTGAATTAGATCATAGTGGGGCCTACAAAGCTTGACTTCATGGGAAGCTCCCATGGTACACACGTGTGTACTCAAGTGGGCCACATTTTTTTTTACTATAACCAACCTGGCACCTTATAAATTCGTTAAGAGGCTGGGCGTTTAAGAAAGTGGGGTTGATTGACCCATGGGCTGACCCATGGGTTGACCACTATCTCGATATATTTTCCACACAAACAGAAGTAGGATCTGATGGGTATTTTTGACCCATCTTCGACCGGTCGTGAGCCCTGTTGGACCGGTCGTGGGCTGGTGTTCGACCAGTCGTAGGTTCGAGTCGTGATACGACTCAAAGTCCAGCGAGTTCGGATGTTTTTTCTCCGCGATCTACGACCAGTCGTAGGTGAGCTACGAGTGAGCTACGACCAGTCGTAGGAGGTTAAGACCAGTCCTGGAATTTTCAGGACTAGTCGTAGGTTACACAGTTTGTTCCGCGATTTTGCGCGAAACTGCGAATTTGAGTCCTTTCACAACTGGGATGCGAAAGGGAAGTTTCCTAAACTATAAAAGGGGTTGTCTAGGGTTTTCTAGGTAATGTAAGAGGGTTTCCTAAAGCTTTACAAGGGATTTGCTAAAGGGTTTAGGGCTATCAAAAGGTGAGAGAGAGAGAGAGAGGAAGAGAGAGAGAGAGAGGAAGCTTATAGAAGGGAGGTTCTGCTCGTGGAGGTTATCTACAGTGCAATCTATATCTCAGCGCTTCTATGTCCTCGTAATCGGTTAGATCTCTCCGTTTTCTCTATTTCTCTCATTGTTTATCCACTCCGGCGTGAGTGAAGAAGGTTGTAACGTTCTACTTTACAGTGGATTGTTGATCTGGACGAGGTCCCGTGGTTTTTACCTCTTTGAGGGTTTTCCACGTAAAAATCTCTTGTGTGGTGTGTGATTGATGCATTGATTGTTTTCATTGTTTTATTATCCATAATTCTGGTTTGTTCTGGAGGGCTAGATCCTAAGGCTTTATGCAAGGCCCCCAACAGGATCTGTTTGTGGAACTGGAATCTTCTTGCGGGTTGGATCATCTTCAATCAAATTCCAATACATTTTAATTCACCTACTCATCAATCTACGCCACATAATCAACAAGGCATTTTTAGGATAATCCAAAACTCTTTTCGAATTTGTACCGTATATTATCCGTATTTTGCAACTAACTCCTTGTTCTCTTTTTTATTGTTACAGAAAAATGCCACCTCTACGGTAGCTCAACTTAACGGAGACATTCTTGCAGTAGCTCAACCTAACGGAGACATTCCTGTGGCAGCTCAACCTCTGGATAACGGAGAAATTCATGCCGAAGAGGATCCTCAGGTTGAGGATGACGATGAAGCTCCTACTCTCCCCAATGGAGAGCTACGCGGCTCTAACCACGCTCAGGTTGAGGATGACGATGAAGCTTCTGCTCTCCCCAATGGAGAGCTA
The DNA here is from genome assembly GCA_030180095.1 of Magnolia changhungtana. NCBI lineage: Eukaryota > Viridiplantae > Streptophyta > Magnoliopsida > Magnoliales > Magnoliaceae > Magnolia > Magnolia changhungtana. Next base: position 1,368,416 of record JASAUF010000058.1, on the reverse strand, counting down.
TACGGCCCTGTCCACGGAAACGAAATACCTCAGGTTGAGGTTGACAATCAAGATGAGGTCGACGTTGAAACTAATGCTCTCAGGTTCGTTGCTGCAATGGTTGATGACATCATACTCGAGGGTTTAGAGGATGAATTTCTGGAGTTGATTCCCATTACTCACAATAGCTCATTCGATGTGTTATATCAGCAAATAACCGCTCGCTATGATCTAATAAACCGGTTTGACAATGCATTTCAGATCGTCTTACACAGTCCGAACTGGGAAGGCACACTCAAAGAAACACACCTAGGTGACATTGAGACCTACCAATGGGTCCAATTTTTTGAGGAAGGTCACACCATCAACATCAACTTCATTGGACAAATGCCTGAACATTAAAATCTTTTTTTTTTTTTTTTAATCCAACGTGTTGGAAAGGAATGTTCAAATTCAAAATCTTGGCTGGACTGTAACTGTTTATGAAACAGATGGTTATGAATCATGTTCTTTCACTTGCTATGTTGGTTGGATTGCTTGTAATCAATCAACATAGGTTGAAGTTGACGCAATTGCTCCAAACCAAGGCGTTGAAGCTAACGCTGAAGAGGATGAGCTCAAGTTCGTTGCTGCAGTGGTTGATGACATCATACTCGCCGGTTTAGACCATGAATTTCTGCAGGCGATTCTCATTACTCGTAGTAGCTCATTCAATGTGCTATATCATGAAATAATCACTCGCTACGATCTAACAAACCGGTTTGACAATGCATTTCGGATCGTCTTACACAGTCCGAACTGGGAAGGCACACTCGAAGAAACACACCTAGGTGACATTGAGACCTACCAATGGGTCCAATTTTTTGAGGAAGGTCACACCATCAACATCAAATTCATTGGACAAATGCCTGAACATTAAAATCTTTTTTTTCATCCAACATGTTGGAAAGGAATGTTCAAATTCAAAATCTTGGCTGGACTGTAACTGTTTATGAAAAGATGTTTATGAATCGTGTTCTTTCACTTGCTATGTTGGTTGGATTGCTTGTAATCAAGACCTCATAGTTATTGTTAGCTGCATTAAAATGCGATGCCTCATTTAGAAACAGTTTTAAACCCTGATTAATGTTGCCAACGGTTTTAAACCCATTACTAATACAAACAGAAACTGAAGCTGTTTCATCTTCATTGAAACAGGCCAGCTCCACATGCTCAGCCCCATTACTAATACAAACAGAAACCGAAGTTGTTTTCCACCACCATTGAGAAATAGGACCAGCTCCACTCATCAGGTGGCAAAAACATCAGTGCGGTCCACCTGGTGAATGGACCAGCCCCGTTATTGGATCTAGGCGTACAACCAAGTAATTTCTGATTGAATTTTATGAACAAAGAAATAATACAAAACCACTTTAGAATCTCATCTGAATTTTGAAGCTGTTTCCACATTCTTTGAAACAGGACTGGCTTGTCCATGCATCAGGGAGCAACATCATCAAACAGAACATGCTGGGGGCCCACCTGATGAATGGACCATCCCCATTATTGGAACAAATCAATTATTATGAGTAAAGAAAGAATTTCATGAGCAAAGAATAATTTCTTACACAGCCTTTCAAAAAAAAAAAAGAACACGCTTAAACAAACCATTCATTCCCAACTGAAATTTGAAGCTATTTCTGCACATTCTTAAACATGTCATAAACACACCACTCCTCAGGAAAGAGTTACTAATAGAGACATATCATCAGAGAGATGAATCTTCACTCCCAAAAACAAAACTACTTCAACCAGAGATGATAAATCAAATGGACAAAACATAAACAGACCCGCAACCAGTGGTTAGTGGCTGTACATGTTTGGGGGGAAACACAACCCAAACCAGTCAGCAGTCAGGTGGAGGCAGCGTCCTTAGACTCCTTTAAGAATTTCGATGACGGAGGGAGTAAAGTGACAGCTCCACGTAGAGGATTAGAGTACTTCCGGTGGACCACCTTCAGCTTACTATCCGCTGCAGAAGAATGGAAGTTCCCCAAGAGCTTTGTGCAGTCCCTGAGAATAGAGAATAGCATAATTACACAAATGTTAGTGACTACCTGCAAACATGAGTCACAAGTGTGGCCCACCTTGATTAAATGGGACCCATTTTAGAATAGGCAGATGACTCTGCATTCAGATGACTCGATCCTACCATTGATTTTTAGCCCTTGTGGGGCCCAACTGAATGACTGGACCTCACCCATTTGCATATATCCACAGCCCTATCATGCATTTCTGCTTCCGTCAGCTCCTTCTGGACTTGCAGTCCACAGTTCTTCTTTGCCCCACCAGAACCTGGGGAATTCAAGATTCCCGTAATAGAGGAAGCAGAAGATCTCTGAATTTTTGTTCCTATCGCTCCATTCATCAACTGACACTCGAGACCTGCCAGCATTTCACATGCACGTTCAAAGGATTTCATATACGAATCCGGGCCATATCAGCTTTGTACATGAAGACTTTAGTAGATAAATCATGTTGAAAGCATAAAGAAGAGCACCTCAGTAAGATGCTCTGTTGTAAGCTATTTTGTAGGAAGAACTCCTGAATAACACTCAGAACAAATTGAGGTTCTTACGAATGTCAAACTCAAAAAGTAATTCATAGATCAGCAGCTATCTTTAAGAATGTAGGATAACTTTCTATTGCCTTTTCTTTTTTATAATTGAAGGACTACCATTCAAATGATATAGTGTAGATACAATATGCAAAGACTTCGATCCCAAAGAATCTGAACTTCTCTAATGCTTTGATCGAGTCATCCAACCAGCCAAAAATTCATTACAGAATGACTTCACCAGAAGCAGTTCTGTTACCAGCTACTGATCATTTACAAACCCTTGGCCACCATGGTCATGTTTCAGTCATTTATGCTCGAAAAATAAAAGACAGTCCCCACCCAATCCTGTCCCAAAATAATAATGAACTAACAACAACAAAATAGAAGTTCTGCACAAACATAAGCATCACACAACAAAAGGTCGCAAACTTTGGAGCTGGTAAGGACTTCCACAATTAGTTGCTGATAACCATGTATTACTGAAATGCTCCCAAGTTCCCAACTCAATCTATTGACATACAGATGCATACCAGGTAAACATGTTCTTCTTTATGGTTTTCCTACTAAATACCAATGTAGAAGAAACATGGAATTTTACAGTATAATCATCAGAGGAAGAGCTATCTGAGAGAAACTTACGATGAGTCCAGCATATACAAAAAGTTCTCTGAATAAGAAAGGTTGCTCGAAGGAAGAACTGACAGCCTTCCAGCCATCCTCAAATATGCTGCTGCTGCAATTGTTGGTGCCTGCATATATAAAATACATTTTACAGCATTATATTGGCAATTATCAAATAAAATCGGACCATAAAATTCTGGCAGTTGTGCTTTATTCATGATGGAATTATTCAGCTATTTGCCGAAGAGAAAGTGCACCAGCATTGCATGAGAATCAAGATCCCTACGCACCAAACGTTCATAAAGATTTAATATTTTTCAATGAGAAGAACATGTCAAACATACCTTTCCAAGTATGCGAGCAATTTGCTTCTCTCTCACTTGCTTTGATTGGTAAAGATCTTGACCCTATGAGAGCAAATAGGCGTCTGATCAGAAATGATGGAAGACATCAAGGTATCACATTATGTATAGAAAGGGTCAGTTATGAAAATGACATCAGATCCAAATCTAACACACCTTAGGAGAACCAAAAAGAAATTATTGGGAGGAGCTACGATGATGATATCAATCTAAACGGGATAAAGAAACAAGCTACCATACCTTTTTAGGAAATTGGGTTTTTAAGAATTTGTAAAATAATGTCTACTTCAGTTTTGAATTCAAAATTCTCATTAATCAATTAATCACACCGAAATCTCACTGTTGAACGGTATGAACTTGTACCAAAACACATGAGAGGGTTTTTCCATATCTTCTTTCCTGGAAACAGATGCATTTATCCTTCTTTTTTTCCCACTACAACACAACACAGTTACCAATTGGGTACGCCAGATCTTTATATCTAATATTGCAATTTATTAGTATGTATGAAAATATCAATGAAGCTTGTGCTTCCGCCTTTAGCTTGTGCTTCTACTTTTAGCTTGTGCTTCCGCCTTATTCATCGAGTGTTTCTGCAAATGATAAATCAATATCAATCATTATATACCAACAAAACTATATATAATCTAGGACATAGTGCATATGTAAATATATACATGTTTACCGGCACTTTTGCGGGACGCCCCTAAATCGTAAGATTTTACTGCACTACCACAAAAGCGGTCAAAAACTACGGATAAAATTTGTAGCCATAGAGCTCATAGCTACCGAAAATCCGTAGCCATAGAGCAAATCATTCTCATAAAAAAAAAAAAAAAAAGAAAACAGAAAAAAAGAAAAGGTGACCCTCATGTATCCTAGTTTAGTCTATGTAGCTAACATACCTTGGTTAATGTCAATGATCTCCTTGTCAAAAATCAGAAATGTTTGGAAGATCCAAACAGCAAAAATCCCATAGCATGGCTTCCAGTAACTACCTAGCCTTGGCAATGGCACTAATGGTATCCTGTTCTTGTGGACTTAAATGGCCAGGATCCATGTCCACACTTCGGGTCTCCTACATTAAGTGTGCATCAAGAGCATCAGTATTGAGCAGCCAAAACACTGGAGTTATGACAACTATGAAAAGAAAGTCATTACATGGTCATCAATTTGGAAAGAAACTAAAAACTCCTGGTCAGGCGTTGATGCTGCAAGACAAAGATAAAGACGATCCCTTTGTCCTAGAAATTTCAAATATTCTTCCCAGGTTAAACACTGCCTTGCAACTCCTCCTTTGTATCCACCAGATAGAACTTACAATCCTCCGGAAATTCAGAAGCAAGGCTATAGGAGCACAACTTTTTCATGTCATTCCTATTTGTACAAATCGGCAGGAAGATCCTAAGGGCATAAAATGAAAATTATTAGCTTCACTTTCACATAAAGCATATCCCATGAAATATCCTGTGCATATACAGTGAAGATACTGAGTACTCGCACGAATCAGAACGATTGTACTAGGTAAACCTAGTGCCCTGAAGTTAGAAAGACATTGACTTCCAAAAGAATCCATAAAGCTACCAGATTCACCTCCCTCATACAAAGAGCTTCCTGATGCTACAAAAGCAATAAGATCGGCAGCCTGAGCAGGAAAGAAAAATCCATGAGTTAAGAGCCCAAAGAAAAGCAAAGTGAAAGTTTCTAAATACTTCAAAGAGTCTTAGAAAGATCAAATGCCTTCACCATTTCCATGCATGACAACTAATCCCCATGAGGTGGTTCCAGAATCTTGCGAAGACAAGTTCAAAGTTTAGAACTAATTATGATTGAATGAGATGTAGACAAAAAGGAAAATAAAAATTACTATAAAAAAAAAAAAAACAAAAATATATCATTTAGAACTAATTATGATTGAATAAGATGTAGACAATAAGGGAAATAAAAAACATTTTAAAAACAAAAAAACAAAAATCTATCGTCACAAAATGATGTGATTTTGAACATGCAGCACATGCCAACGTCTTTTACAGCAAGTTAAACCATAATGCTGCAATGCTTGAAACATTGCTGGAAAAGAATTTGCATGAAAAACAACAATATATATATATATATATATATATATATATATATATATATATATATATATATATATATATATATATATATATATATGTTAGCAGAGCCTGCCACTAGGGCTGAAAGTTGGGCGGGTTCAACCCGACCGACCCGACATTGGGTTGGGCTCGGGCAGGATATTTCGGGTCCGAACTTAAGCTTAGGCTATACAAACACCAACCCGATAAAACTTGGGTTGGGCTCGGGCAGGATATTTCGGGTCCGAACTTAAGCTTGAGCTATACAAACACCAACCCGATAAAACTTGGGTTGGGCTCGGGTTGAGGTCTCGGGTTGCCCGACCCAACGCGAACCCGATCAATATATAAGTTACTTATAAATTATAATTGAGTGTGGATCGTTTGTGTCGAAGGCACACTAGTGATGTCGAGTCTCATTTGTCCACGTCATTTCCAAGGACTCAAGCTAACAAGATATGCCAGATTTCTCTCTCCCAAATGGACTTCATGCTATGCTACATGACTTTTAAAGGAGTAGTTGTCTTATATTTTAGCTTGTTTTTTAAAAGAAAAAATGAAGTTTTTTATAATGAATAATCATATATATAATTAATAAAATTATAGATACAAAAAATAAGTCCTATATTGAAATATGATAAACTAATGTAATAACGAAAATATTAGCGTGTATATACCCGATCAACCCGACCGAGCCCGCTTGGGTTGGGCTTGGGTTGAGAATTCCCAACTCGAGATTGGGTTGGGTTGGGTTGGGTTAGGGTTGAGGTATAGGAACCTTGGGTTGGGTTAGGGTTGAGCACCAACCCGACCCAACCCAACCCAACCCGCCCGACTTTCAGCCCTACCTGCCACATCTTTCAGAATATTCAAAGTGGCAATGAAATGAGGCGAAAAAAAAAAAAGGTCAGAAAGGCTGTATCACAATTTACAGAAAAGAAACAAAAACAAAAGGAGAGATATCAAACAGAAAAGATATCATTTTAGTCAATATTTTTTTTTTCAGGGAAAACCACAAAGGGGCAGTGCCTTATTGCTGTGTCAGCATGGGACTGACCAAATTTACATTTATTTTTATTTTTTATTGGTCCAAATTTATGATTTTTGAAGATAATATTTTTCAAAATTTTTTTGAGTCCAGGTGGCATGTAAATTATTACCAAGTCAGAACATAGAGCAAAAAAAAAAAATGACAAACCACCTGAATCCAAAATCTCTCGGATGCAAACTAAAGCTAGTACCCATGAAAAAAGCTATGAAATTTTCCTATATGAAAGCTATATTCTTCGTTTCAATGGATTTTATCCAATTTTCATATCAAAGGAACCTCCCCTCATGTTTCTGGAAGTTGTTATTAAATTACTAATCAATTCAAACAAGAGAAATTACATAGAACATATGAACTAGCCAAAGAGGCAATTCAATCTGGGGATCAGTATGCATAAGAGTTTCAGCAACGGTTACTAGCAACCTTGGGTGCAACTTTTTATATTTCTCCTGTGATTAATCACCACATCAGGAAAACATACATGGGTAAAGAAATTTAGAAATTGAGAGTGATAGGATTCCATAACATTCTTTTTGAGAAACCGAAATCTGGATCCTACCACTGTGCACATTACCAGGGGTGTGAATCAGGACAGTCCAACTACTAGATCCTACAACACCTTGGTTCAGAAACCAAAGAAACTGGACAATCCTAGCCATCACTTTTCTGCACTTCTCCCTATTGAATGTAGATTGTTCACCAATTGTGTTTTCTTACAATCAATTTGAAGGCCACCAATCCTACAACACCAGTGGGTTTTTTTTTTTTTTTTTCAAATATCAGCAATAGTAATATTACATTACATACACTAGCAAGGAGGAATTATAGGATTCTCGACCCTAGGCTGTACAAATACTACTATGCGATCTATCCAATGGCCATTCCCACTTTTTGGCTTCTGACCCAGCCACATGGTGGCCCATGAGAGCAATGGTCATCAGAAACATGCTGACCATGTGTATGGTGGGTCCCCTATGCCTTAGCGTCCAGCAATTATTTATTTATTTATTTGAATATCAGCAATACTAATATCACAAACACTACGGAGGAGGAATTATAGGATTCTCGACCTGAGGCTGTATGAACACTACTACTATGTGATCTATCCAATGGCCATTCCCCTCTGGTTTTCAGTTCTTGGCAAGTGAGGTTCATGGTTCAGTTATCCAAGCCATTGGTCTGCTATGCCTCACCGTCCATGGACCATACCTCGAAATTATCCTGGACAATGTAGCTGAGCTGGATTCTCCCCAATCAAGCACAAGTTGAACTGCACTAGCAGTGGCTTCCAGGAGCTGCTCATTTTTGTATAGATGGGAAACATAAACTCAGAAAATGACAATAATACAGCCTTTAGTCAGTACCAAGGTGTGCCGTATCGGTATCAGTTGGCGTAACGGTAACCTCCAAAACCGATACGGATACGAGGGCGTAATGGCGATACGGGGGCGTAACGGCCCGTAACGGCGCAATTTTTTTTTTTTTTTTTTGCCAAAAAAATATGAAAAAATATGGACTAAATCTGGAATATTCCAAGCATTCCAAATATGCATTCATTTATAAATTAGAACATGTTTATGGTAGTGTAATGGTCCACTTTTTGGTGAGAAGTTGTATCCGACTGTCTAATGAATTTATGAACTAGATAACCTGAATTTGACTACAAAATTCATATATTTAATTTTCTAACTATCTACTATCAATGATAGATATATTAGAATGAATGTAATATGAAAATATCTTACATTTGGTGTTTGCAATTATTTTTGAGGAATTTCTCGAACATGCGTAAATAGAAAAAAATATAAAATGGCACCCCAAATCTATAAAATATACATTAACATGTTCTACTATGATTAACACATCACATGGCATGATTAAAACAGCAAAACAATCATTAAAAAATGATTTTTCGAATTAAAAAAAAAAAGGCCATAATTAATGCATAAATAGAAAAAAATATAAAAAAAATTATAAAATGGCACCCCAAATCTGTAAAATGCACATTAACATGTTCTACTATGATTAACACATCACATGGCATGATTAAAACATCAAAACAATTATTAAAAAATGATTTTTTGAATTTAAAAAAAAAAAGGCCATAATTAATGCGTAAATAGAAAAAAATATAAAAAAAATATAAAATGCCACCCCAAATCTGTAAAATGCACATTAACATGTTCTACTATGATTAACACATCACATGGCATGATTAAAACATCAAAATAATCATTAAAAAATGATTTTTTGAATTTTTTAAAAAAAGGGCCATAATTAATGCGTAAATAGAAAAAAATATAAAAATATATAAAATGGCACCCCAAATCTGTAAAATGCACATTAACGTTCTACTATGATTAACACATCACATGGCATGATTAAAACATCAAAACAATCATTAAAAAATAATTTTTCGAATTTAAAAAAAAAATGGCCATAATTAATGCGTAAATAGAAAAAAATATAAAATATATATAAAATGGCACCCCAAATCTGTAAAATGCACATTAACATGTTCTATTATGATTAACACATCACATGGCATGATTAAAATATCAAAACAATCATTAAAAAATGATTTTTTGAATTAAAAAAAAAAGGGTAAATAGAAAAAAATATTTAAAAAAATATAAAATGGTACCCCAAATCTGTAAAATGTACATTAACATGTTCTACTATGATTAACACATCACATGTCATGATTAAAACAGCAAAACAATCATTAAAAAATGATTTTTCGAATTTTAAAAAAAATGGCCATATTTAATGCATAAATAGAAAAAAATATAAAAAATATATAAAATGGCATTTGTTGTATATCCATGTGGTCCATCCTTTTAGCCCACTTATTTCAGGGCATGGACCAAAAAATGAGGCTGATCCAAAGCTTAGGTGGATCACAAAATGGGCCTTAAGAAGATTTTAACGGCGGGCATTCAATCCCAACTGCGTGGTCCAATTGAGATTTTGATCCCTTCATTTCAAGGATCATGCTTTAAAATGAACTTGAAAAATTATGAATGGCATGGATTTACCATACATAAATCAAGGTGGGCCCCACCGCATGCAATAAAATAGCGAGTGTGCACCATGCAGCGTGCACTGCAAATTATACAAAAAAAGAAAAAAGAAGACTACGTGGCTGTCCATTCTGTTCGATTTTGTTGGAAAAAGAAAAGAAAAGAAAAGAGAGGGAAATGAAAAGAAAAGACGGAAAACAGAGAGGGACCGAACCGAGAGAGAGAGAGAGAGAGAGAGAGAGAGAGAGAGAGGCTGTACTGCTAGCTACAAAGAATAAGCACAACCGCAACCACAAAGAAGAATGAAGAAGAAGAAGAAGAAGAAGAAGAAGAAGAAGAAGAAGAAGAAAGAGAAGAAGAAGAAGAAGAAGGTAAGTTTTTTTTTTTTTTCAAGGCCCATGTCAGACACAGCATGTCCGTAACTGGCCGTTATGGCCCGTAATGACCAGAGTAAGCCGTTCGGTCACAAAATTTCATAACGACCGTTTCAACCCCGTATCGCGTAACGGTGTCATCCATTACCGTTACGTAACGGATACGGCCGTATCGTAACGGATACGGCACACATTGGTCAGTACAGTAAGCCATATAATCACATTGGTTTACAATCTAATTAGAGAAAGTCCATTCATTAAAAGAGACATAGTTATGTAAAATGACAAATAAAGTTAATGCAAACACTATATGGCACCAATTAGAACAAAGAAAAGCTACTTTCTAAGATCAAATCGCATGCCACAATGTAAGCTATCAAACAGTGCAGGAGATTCTTGGGAAAAAACATTCTCAACCAAAGATAGAAAACAAAATATTTAATCATCTTCAACTGACAGCTACTGCATGGTAAGGTTATAAATGCATGCATTAAAATTTTGGAACTTATATTAATAACACAATTAATAAAGTGACGATTCTTTCACTGAGATGTTTATCTGTAGCTGTGGTGATCTGATCAGTATCTCGAGTAGGAAAAAAAGGAAACACCAACGCCTTAAATTTGAATATGTGGGGCCCAGAAATCTGATCTGATCTGATCATAGCCTCACTGAATGATCATACCCTGCTGATACTACCACAGATCCATACGTCCTTTAACTGGAACGAAGCTGAGCCCAAGTGCACCGGGAGAGGGAGATCGAGAGAGAGGGTTGAGAACGGGAGAGGTGACGCAGGGGAGGACGTGAGGTCGAGCACCATCTTCCTCAAGAGGATAACTATTCCGAATCCATGGAACTTCTCTGGACTCCTCACAGAGACTTTCTCGAATCCACGAGAAAATAGAGCAGAAAATAGAAATAAATTCTAATAAATTCGAAATAGATTAATGAATGCATAAAAATGAGTTCACAACCCTTTAAATAAGGGTACTAAGCAATGGGAAAGAAATCATAATCAAACTACAACTAAAACTCCTAGAATTCACGACTTACTATAAATAGTAAACTTACTATTTATAGACGGTCGTGATGTCTACTAGTGCGCAAGGTTTTCGGCCAAAAATAGTAAGTGTCCTATTTGGCTTCACCAAACCGTTCCCCTAATTATTCTAAGCTCTTTTCACGTTGGGCGCAACTCCTAAAGCCCGACGGATGAAGAGTTATAGTCAAACTAAAACTTACTATTTATAGTAAAAACGAAATTGAAACAGGGAAACAACCGTCGAATCAGGGGTTTTTCACAATTCCGAGTGTCGCAACCCGGCGTAGTGGGTTGGTTGGCTAAAGTAGCTCGTTCTACCCTAAAATCATATATTTTACGTCGGCTAACTCATCCCGGATTGTGAGATACGCCTAATTGAAGGTCTAATGGTCCAGATCACTTCTGTCGCCAACCGGGCCTTTTCTGATCCATCTTTGCCATGTAATTGTCCGTGACACACTCTACATCAAGAGGGAGGTCGAAAGAGAGGGTTGAGATCAGGAGAGGGAGATCGAAAGAGAGGGTTGAGATCGGGAGAGTGATAGGGAGATCGAGAGAGAGAGGGTTGAGATCGGAAGATCGAAAGAGAGGGAGATTGAGAGAGGGAGACGTAGACGGAGACGGAGACGGTGATGGAGATGCGAAATGAAGGATTTTAGGGATTTTGGCGTAAGGAAAGAGTCAAAACCCATCGGTAGTCTGCGGCAGATATAGAGCAATGTGCCTCCTGGGCCTTGTGGGGTCCACTCAGAGGTTTTTAATCGACTCCATTCCGTCTATCTATTTCAAAATAAAACAATAAAACAAAATCATAAGAAATAACAAGATCCAACACTCAATTGGGACACACCAACAGTGGAAAGAACAATGTATAACACAACAACTCTAGTACGGTTGATTACCGTTTCAAATCAGGAACGGCTTAGAGCCATTTCTGAACCAAATTCGCAACCGTGCCAGTTTGACGATTTTGGTGGTGGAGGAAAAAATATCATGGTGTTTCCATAGTTCTTTAAGTTAAACTGAACAATTAACTGAATACATACTTCTTTGAGACTGGTGGTGGTACAAGTGGGCCACAGTCAAGATTTTTTTGTTGAGTCACAACAAGATCTGAACCCACTTATTCTATGCAACCACCATACATTAGGCGCAAAAGCAACTTTAGATACGAATCAAACAAGCAACAGAAAAAGAAAAATTCAAACAAATATAGAAAACACAGATTTTTACATGAAAAATCCTTGTGGGAAAAAACTACGGCACAAATCAACAATCAATCCACTGTATTCAAAAGGTTACAAGAGATAGACAACTTATAGATAGAAAACCGAAGCTTTCTCCCCTTTAAAACCCTAGCTCTCAAGCTTTCACGTTCTAACCCACAAGCTTAACCCTAATTGTATTAGAAGATCCCTTAAATATCCCTATGCAAGATTAGGAAACAAAACGTGCACTTACACAAAACTCACGTGCCCGTTCAATCAACCCAACTAGACCTTTGGTTGACTGAAAACTTAACAGAGTACTTTGGTCAACCTAACTACACTGCAACAGATTAAAGGTACTCAATCAATAATTTTCAGCATGGCTTTAATCCTCCAGCTCAAACGCTCCAAGTTGCTATCACCATCTCCAAGCTTCAATATGGTACCAATATCGCTTGTGCACACTTCGTCTTCATTTCTTCTTTGCCAAGCCTAGAGAAGTCGAGCAAAACTTTAACTTATCTGCAATAACAATCTTCATAAGTATAATCAGTTTGGGTTATCTCCATAATAGCTTGCACGATACTATCCAAGTTCTTCTTCACAATAATCCCAGTACGACAACCAAGTTTATTTCTCCTAGTAAATCTAATGAGTCCCACTTCTTCACCGTAATAATAAGCCTCATTGGCATTCAATGTGGCCAAGAAAGGTTTATTATTGGCCAAAACTAGTTCGACCTTGTTTTGATTCCAGAAAATGATGAATTGGTGGAGGGAGGATGGGATACATGCGAAGGAATTAATCCAATCCCTCCCTAGCAATGCATTGTAACTTATGAGGTATACACCACAAAGAACGGTGCCAAAACTGTCTTAGTGCCCATGGTTAGATCGACCAGTAAGACATCGTGTGTATTCGTGACATGGCCGGCAAAATTGTAGACGGTTACCCCTGACGGGATTAGATCGGCCGAAGTCTTTCCTAACCTGGCCATCATTCTTTTCAATAATAAATTCATTGCGGCCCCGTGGCCCCGTTGTCTACTAATATTTTGGTCACAGGGCACCCATCTACATGAGCCGATATATACAATGGTTTAAGGTGTTGCGTCATATCATCAGTGGGTTTGTTGATAATTACTTTTTCAGACGCACCATCGTCCGCGACAGTGACCGTATTAACATGCAGTGTTTTATTCACATTGACTTTGCTTGTCTCCCCTCCAAACGGGAAAGAGCCGTGTTGTATGATTATTGGAGGGGAATATTCTTCTATGTCCTAGGGCATTATGTTTGGTTGCGTGGGTCGTGCGTGCAAACCAGTCGGTAACGTAAAGACCATATTGCAATGGAAAGTTGCTGGAAACAATGAACCAAACACAATCACACCACTCAAACCTTGCCCCCCTAATGTTTCAGATCCGACTTCCTCGATCTGACTAGGGTGTTCCTCAATTGTCAGCTTGGCCAAGGGGCCGGTAATCAGAGAACCTTCCCGCATCCGAACAGTATTCGAAATATCGGTAGCGCACTATGTATCGCACCCTTAGGATACAAATACGTATCAGTTATCGCATGGGATATATCGTTTGTATCGCATAATTTATTGCACTTTTTGGGAAACATGGGAAAACATTGGGAAAATGGTTGAATTTTTTAATGAAACTTTGGGGATTGTTAAAAAAGCCCTTAATACACACTTTTAAATCATAACGTCTCAAAAAAAAAAAAAGATGCACATAATAATTTTCCTTTGTATAGGGTCCTAAGCTATGCGATGTTTAACTGAACTAATGCAACTATATTTAAATTGGATGCATGATATTTATAAATATATCATAGTCATGTATGAAAACACAACCAATTCATTGAAAAGCAAAAGAAGAATTGAAGTAAAATTTGAGAAATATACATATCAATGATGGGGACTAGTTGTGGTCTAGACTCACATAGACACTACTACAATTCAATCTTTTCGCGACAAGTCAACCTGTTGCTAAAAACTCCAAACTCGTCGCTAAAAACATTTTGTGACGAGTGTTGCACGTCGCTAATTTTGTTGCAAATACGGCATCACAAATTCTATTTAGCAACGAAAATGGCAACCTGTCGACAATAACTCAACTATTTGCGATTACCTAATAACTTGTCCCAAAATATAGTTAATTAGCGACGAGTTGACATGTCGTCATTGCATATCGTAAAACATAATTAAATATGAGACTCGTCGCGAATAAATACGTGTTGCGATGAGTCCTCGTCGTCGCTAACAAACTCAAATTTGTCACAAAAAGCTTTTTGCAGTGAGTGTTGCTTGTCACCAATTTTGTTGCAAATGACAATTATTTGCAACAACTTAATACATCGTCGCTAAATAAAGCTTATTTGTGACGAGTTTACATGTCGCCATTGCATATCGTAAAACATCGCAAAATATGAGACTCGTCGCGAATAAAGACGTGTTGCGACGAGTCCTCATTGTCGCTAACAAAACCAAATTTGTCACAAAAAGATTTTTGCAACAAGTGTTGCTTGTCACCAATTTTGTTGCAAATAATAATTATTTGGGACGACTTAATACATCGTCGCTAAATAAAGCTTATTTACGACGAGTTTACAAGTCGCCATTGCATATCGTAAAACGTTGCTAAATGTGAAAGTCATTGCGAATAAAGACATTTTACGACAAGTCTTCATCGTCGCTAATAACCTCACACTTTACATAAAAAACTTACAATTTAGGGGTGTCCAGCAAAACCGCCGGTAAAACCTTTACCGACGCCACCTTTACTAACTGTTTTCTGGTAAAGGCCAGTTTTCTTATAATGCGTTCTAGAAGCCTTCTTGTCGATCCCAGCGTCTATCTTAGGGCGAGCACCAACCTTACCTAATGAGACAAGTTTCCATAAGAAAATCTTTCCCGCCAAAAATGTCGGGACTTGTCATTAGTGTGCGAATTGTGGCCACAAATGGTAGGCCCCACAATAGTCAGTGGGCTCATCTAGTCCGTCTAGAAGGACCCGATCAAAGGGTTAGGCCACACAAGAAGAATCACCATGAAAGGCCGCATCATCATCTGCATTTGAGCAATGAACCCATCATCACAGGGTGGGTCCTATTCATCGATCAGGCACGACCATTGAATAGGTCATACGATTAGAAGAACATCCATACCATTAGATCTAGGCTATGCAAGAAAGATCTTAAGATATCATTTGTAGCTCTCTCGATTAAAGCAAGTGTTGTAAATAATCTTGTGATTAGTTATACTCGAAAATTCTGGAAACCAATTAGGGTAGCTTTTAAAAAAGCTCCCTTTCCAACCCAAGGTAGCCCTAAAATCCAAAAAAGAAAGAAAAAGAGAAAGAGCGTAAGGTGCGGCGCTAAGTCTGGGCCGTAGTGAGCCATTTGAGTTGCAGCCCGAGTCATAATCGAGATAGGCTCTGTCCGGCCACATGAAGTGCGAGCAGATGCCGAGGGGAGAAAGAAGATCGGAGGAAAAAGAAAGAGAGAGGGAGCTCCAAGTTCAGCAGAGCTTGACTCGGTTCGAGTCACGGTCCGAGTCGGGACTGAGTCCAGCCCTCGTTTGGTCTTTATATGGAATTCAGAGAAAGAGGGAAGGGAGAAAAAGATGGAGAGAGAGAAAGCAGAGAAAGGAAACAAAAGGGAGAGAAAATCAAGATCGAGTCTGAGTTAGTGCCGCACCAGCTCAACTCATCTTAATTGCTATCGAGTCAAGGTAAGATCGATCGGGCCTGGATTCTCGTGGTCATTTCAGAAGAAGAAAACCCACAGGAGAAGAAAAGAGAAGGAGAAAAGGAACGGGAAGAAGTAATGCAAGGGCATTTTCACACTGGGCTCAAGTGGGGTCACCTGTTGGATGCAGGGGCACACTCAGGGTGGGTGAACCATGCGATTTGGGTCCCACGGGGGAGGTCTCGTGTTCGAGACTCCTTACCAGGGGTGATTAATGCGCATTTCACACCGGGCTTGAGTGGGGTAGCTCATGGGATGCGAGGACACACTCGAGGTGGGCGGCCCATGTGATTTAGGGCCCACAAAGGGGGTTTAGCCGAGGTCCTAACCCATGAGATGTGAGGCCTGGGCTATGAGATAAAGGGATTAATTCGCCGTACTCTAACAGTTCGAGCTTTTAGAGCAAGTGGTTAATTGTCCTGCATCAAGAAGTGAGAAAAAGAGTGCACTATTCCCTTCCCGCACTCAGTTGAGTCAACTCAGTTCGAGTCACAGCCCAAGGCTGGACTGAGTTAAGATTCTTGCAAAAGTCCAGAGAGAGAGAGAGAAGAAGAAGAAGAAGAAGAAGAAGAAGAAGAGAAGTGGGAAGAAAGAAGAAGAAGAAGAAGAAGAAGAAGAAGAGGAAGTGGGGCGAGTCACCGAGTTGACTCGGTTCATATCTGAGCCGAGTCTCTAACTCATTGTCTGGTCAGGTCCAGACTTTACTGGAACTCCACAACCGAGGAAGGAAAGAAGAAAAGAAAAGGCAAAGAAGGAAGAAAGGAAGGAGAAGGAGAAGGAGAGAAGAAATGTTGCGGTTAAGTTGATTCGACTCGACCTTCGGAGTTAACTCGCTGGATATTGAGTTGGGCCGCATCCAACTTCCATTGAGAATTCGATTCTAAAGGCGTGCATGCTCTCTAGCAACATTAGTTGATGATTCAACTTGTAAGGTGATGATTTCTTCTCCTTGAGCTTTCCTCTTCTATGTTAGCTTAAGTAATAGTTCAACTTTTATTTTGAACTGACAATTGGTATCTCTAATTTAGGATTACTTGTATTAGTTATTGAATCTGATTATCAAGTTATATGCACAACATTTATTTTGTATGAACATCTGTATGTTGTACTTGTATATCTTTTCATACTTGTGGATTGATTGAATGAACCGACTGTTTGAAAGGTTCATTCTCTTATTTGGGATGAGCCGACTATTTGAAAAGCCCATCCCCATGCATGAATGAGCCGACTGTTTGAAAGACCCACTATTTTACTTGAACGAGTCAACTGTTTAAAAGACTCATTCCTTTGCAAGATTGAATGAGTGTTTGAAAGACTCATTCTCTTGCCTAGATGGACTAACTATTTAAAAGGTTCATTCTCTTATTTGGGATAAGTTGACTATTTAAAAGGCTCATCCCCATGCATGAATGAGCTGATTGTTTGAAAGGCTCATTCTTTGCTTAAGTGAGCCGACTGTTTGAAATACTCACTATCTTACTTGAGTGGGTCGAATGTTTGAAAGACCCGTTCATTTACAAGTTGAATGAGTCGACTGTTTGAAAAACCAATTCTCTGGCTTAATAGACCGACTGTTTGAAAGGTCCATCCTCTTACTAGGAATGAGCCGACAGTTTAAAAGACTCATTCATATATATCAATGAGTTGACTGTTTGAAAGACCCATTCTATTACATTAATGGATTGACTGTTTAAAAGGTCCATTATTTGACTAACTGAATGTTCATCCCCGGTTGATGTGCATTTACGCATCTCTGCATTTAAATAAGATCGCATCATGGATTGTCTCGTATGTATTCTTGTTAAACTATGCTTAACTAATGCGATGATGTGTAATCTTGAAGAAAGTTCCCACTGAATTGGCTACTCATCCTTTGAATATATAACTGTACAGATAATGCAGGCCTAGATGAGGGCGTTTATGGGGAAGACCCGAATGTGGACCCAACAGGATTGGGAGAAGACTTCTATGAAGAGGAGCCCCGCCAAGAGGTGGCGGAGTTTTATGGGCTCAATTAATAGTTGTAGTTATTTTCTCCCTAGTTATTCACTTTTGAACATTTGAAACTTATGGTTTTGTACTTAAGGTCCCCAGTTGAGTGGATATGATGGTTCACCATGTTTAGATTTAAATTCCTTACACTCTGATTATTGTAAATTGCTATGCGTGTGTAACACCCTTAGATAACATTCAGGTTTTTGAAACAAAAGAGCATTGTGCTCAGGTTTCAAAAACCGGGACGTTACATCAGGCATATCCAATCACTCCGTGGCCAAAGGATAGAAAACAATTGACAACCACTCAAGAATTTCATGTGGTGGCCCATTGGTGGTTTTGGAGTGTCCATCTTTCAATGTGGGGCAATCCTTCACATTCTATCCATATATATAGTTTCTAATGTTCAGGAAAGAAAAACCAAATCCATTTGAAACAAACTGAAAGTTCCATCACAACACAACATACTAGTAGAAAAAAAGACAGAATTGGTGAAGTCACAACGTGCTTAGTAGAAAATAAGAAAGAAATGGAATATCATGTGAAGACATTCTTGTAGAGATCCTTTAACGCCTGTCAACTGCCAAGGAAATATCTACTCAAGTTGAAGTGCATTCCAAGAAAGAATGCCTGATGCTGGATTTATTTGCATAGAATTCTTTTCCTATATTGGATATCAGCATTTGGACATTTTACCATGCTGATGACAAGGGAGGACTCATTATCAGTAGGTCTCTCAGCTTCTCCATCCAAAACTTCGGTTGGATACTTGACCAATGCAGCGGAATGTTCACTTTGGGCCCCACCTGGTGAACGATAAGGATCTCACACAACCATGGGTGTGATAGATTGTCTCAACAAGTAACCCTTCATAGGCATCTACTCCACATTTTTCCTAAGAAAATAAAGAGAACATAACAGAACATATAAGTACAATAACAAAAAGGACAGTCCTAATTATCTTATTACAATACACAATGCTTTAAAGCTTGCCTAAATGACTAGAGAATTAGCCAAATTTTGGAAAAGTAAAGAAAACACACACACACACGCACACAAAAATAAATCATTAAGGTTGTCTTTGGAAAGGGGGAGGATCCTGATTTCTTTGGGTTCACCCCAAAGATTTTATACAGAAAAAAAAAAAAGTAATCTGTTTAGTTTCTACGAAATGCCCTTGATCATAGTGGAAAACAAGCTAATAGGGAGCTTATTTAACAATTTATTTTCTTTCATCTCCCTCTTGAAAACAGATTGCAAACAGGGTCCAAGCTGTATGAATCCATCTTCTAAGCTATCTGTTGAGCTTTGGACAGCTAGGTGAATCAGTAGTACTTAAGGTCTACAGGTTGCATTATTTCATTAGAAAGAGTTGTGTGTCTTAGCCAATAGTTCCCTAAAGTGGAAGCAAACTGGTAATTACTATTTGGGTGCGATACAAAAGGCAATTGAATTTGAATGTAGCCTTGGACTGACACCATGAACCAAGTACCAATACACTCCTGATTGTATGGTTCCAAGACCTTAATAGTATTGTCAAGAGATTAAAGAATATAGTCTCCCAAAAATTAGCTCAATACATTTTGGAAATTGTTTGAGGTTTAGATCTCAGTGAGTACATGTGCCACAACTGAAGCAGTGTTCTGAATGTGCCCATGGTTTTACTTACGGTTGCAAATTCAGTTCGGGTCACACCCGAAACTGACCAACCCAACCCAAGTAACGTGTTGGGTTGAGTCAGGTCGGGTTGGGTCATCAGGTTCCTTGAGCCTGATTAGGGTTGGAACACTCCGACCCAATTTAAAATTGAGTTGGGTTCGAGTCGAGCACACTCAAATTAGGTTACGTTGGACTGGGAATAATCACATGTATTTCGGTTGGGTTGTGTTAGGTGAGGGTGGGGCATAGATGGATTAGGGTTCAGCACCTCAAGTTGAAATTCAGGTCAGGTCAAGTTGTAGGTTAGGTCCTCTTGAGGTCGGATTGGTGTTCGGGTTTACCCTCAACCCAACCCAACCCAACCCAACCAGACCCGACCCCACCCCACCGAGTTGTACCCCTAGCTCTACTTAGCTGGATATCTGGAATCAAATTTCAACAACAATAATATAGAACCTATTTTTGTTTATTGGAACAAGCAAAAAAGTTTAAGCTGTGTTTGGTTACACCAAATCATAAAATTTCATGATTGATTAATCAGTCTCATTAGGTGCAAAATTTCATGAAATTTGGTGCAACCAAACACACTTTTAGAGAATTGAACATTGAGAGCATCTCCTTTTTTATGTGGGGACCAATAAAACTTTTACATTTAATATTCAAACACCCTCAAAAAGAGAAATTGAGATGAATACTTTTTAAGTAATTTCTGTGAGTAAAGATAAATTATCCTCTTTTAAGTCTGAGACTTTTCTTTCTATACAAACTAAAGACCAAACCTTACACCTTCAATATCATATCCTTGCCCTTCTGGAATATTGATTTGTATCCAGATGTGATCAAATAATTGCCCACTTTAAAATCCGGATGTGGAGAAATTGATGCACCTTCTATAGATTGCATTTTCTGACTTTTCATGAGAAGTTATGCCCATTTAATGTGCATCTATAGAAAACTGCAAAATATTTCAAAATAGTTACCTAAATATGTGCAGCCCATTTAATGCACAACAACCTTGCATAAGGATTTTTTTTAAAAAAAATTATTATAATATGCATCTTTTGCAGCAGGTGAGAATATTGCTGAACTGATATAGGTAAAACCGCTAGGTTATAGCAATTTATTTTATTGGATAATATTGTAGAAAACAATAAAAGTAATTTCAAAATGATTTTTTTTCCCTAGCCGACCCCAATTAATTTGAATAATGCTTTTAGATGATGATGATTTTTTTATCTGCAAAATGCTGAAATTGCACAGGTCAAAATGCAGTGCCATTGCTTACTTTCCTTAGGTAATTTTCTCATTAAGGGGGCGTTTGGATCATAAGTTCTTAAGATAAGCTACTTGTTTATACTAATTAAGAAGATAAGTGTGTTTGGTAAACAACATACTTATCAGCTTCTCCTCTCTTCAGAAACTTATGAAAAGTTGAAAAGCTAAAAAAATTAACTGAAGTGATTAAGTACTTTTAAGTAAAAAAGTTACTTATAACTAATCATAAACCAAACTTACTTGTCTGAAATAAGTCACTTATCTACTGCTGTAAGTAGAAAAAGTAACGTATTTGGTGGTATCCAAATGGGCCCTAAGCGTCCAATCAATTCTTATATAATATGTTACATTATGTACCATCAGTTGAATAAGCATATATATCTTCTCCTCCAAGTTTTTATATAAACATGGAAAAAATTACTTACAGAAGATAAACTCCACAAACATCAATCTACATGGGAATAAGTTTCACTGAACCCTCGAGGTAAAATCAAAGCAGGATCTTGGGTTACAGACCTCCAAATACTTAAATGAATTATTATTATTATTATTATTTGAAAGGTAACGCTACCAGGGATGGAACCATGGATCACTCACACACACTACACTGTCTCCACCAGCTCATGCGATAAAGTGCAGGTTTCGTCTTCAGTTGCCAAAAGAAGGTTCAAGGATAAGGTAAGTTGGCATCTTGAGGAAAATATGAACTTGGATCCAAATCAAAAGGTTCGCATGGAAATCAGACATGATTAGGATTTCTACCATCAATGGTTGATCGTTTAGGCAATGATTCCAAGCAACAAGTACCAGAGTAGGAAACACCTGCATGAACTCTTAATAGTGTCTGGACAATCTTTACAGAATGTAACATTTCAGCATCAGTTATTAAAGATGAGCATATTTGTCAAAAAAAAAAAAAAAGTTGTTAAAGATGTCTTAAAAAGGTGATTTGTAGGGCCCTGGCATTAGTGGCTGAGGGAGGTAATATCCTGTCTACATAATTGGAATTTTCATTGGTTGGTAAAGGAGATCATCTTCGCCTTCTCCGCAGACACAGATTGCCTGCAGTGGGATTACAGGGGATTCCTGCAGCCCCAAGCTCTGTAGGGCCCACCATTATGTATGTGTTATATCCACCCTATCCATCAGTTTCACCAGCTCATTTTAGGGCATGAGTTCAAACATGAGGCTGATATAAAGATTAAATGGACCACAACACAGAAAACAGTGGGGATTGAAGATCCACCATTAAAAACATATTGGAGTCCACAAAAGTTTTGGATCAAGCTGATTATTTTGTTTTCCCATCATCCAGGTCATAGTCACCTTATGAACGGGTTGGATGGCATATAAACATCACGGTGGCTCTGAGGAAGGTTTCAATAGTGGGAGTCTTTATCCCCACTGTTTCCTACAGTGTGGTCTACTTGAGCTTTGCATCTGCCTCATCCTTGGGCTCATGCCCTAAAATGAGTTAGGGAAACTGATGGACAGAGTGGATATAAGTATAACACATACCACGGCAGGCCCACAGAGCTTAGGTCTGCAGGAATCCCCTGCTGGGGGCTGTGGGCAATCTGAATCCCTTCTCCACATTGTAATTGATCTACCTCATCCTCCAAGTTAATAATTCTCAAATGAAATAATAGACCTTTACCACAGAGAGCAGCACATTGATTTAACAATTTCCTAGGGAATTAGACAACTAGTGAAACATTGAAAATCAAATGCCCATCTTTCTGGGCAGGAGAAGATCTCTTGAAGATTTTACATCATAATATCCCTAACTCCATCCTAAAGTGTAAAAGTAGATTGAACATGTTATTATCCAAATCATTATCAACCCTAATATATATATAATATATATATATATATATATATATATATATATATATATTAAAAGCAACGAATTTATTAAAAAGAGAACAAGGAAACAAAAGGATCTGCTGAGGCAGCAGACCCAGATTACACTCCCAAAAACAACAGATTACAACCCTTAAGGGAAGGGGTATTAGCGGCCCATTCAATGAGGAGATTTTTGATCCTAGATCTGACTACCTGCATCGAAGAGTGAGAATTGTTAAAGCAGCGGCCATTCCTCTCCATCCAAACAGCCCACCAAATGGCTAGAATTGCCATTCTCCAGACACTCAATTTAGTCTTCCCGAAACAGAACCCGTGCCAGTAGAGTAAAAGGGCAGACGCAGTTTCCGGGAGACAGCCAGTGACACTGAAGCGTTGAAAAAAATCTGACATGATGGGGGAGATGAGTGTGCAGTGAACCAGCAAATGGTCCGCAGACTCTTCAGCATTCATATAGCATACACAGATGTTGGGAAGTTGCATGCCTCTCTTTTGCAGGATATCGACCGTAAGGATTCTCTTCCTCGCCGCCAGCCAAGTAAAACATATAAACTTGGGAGGGGCAGGATACTTCCAAATGAAAGGCTGCGCCGAGGAAACGGTAGTAGAGGAGGGGGAGAGCAGAGCATAAAGCGATTTGACCGAAAAAAGGCCGGATTTGTCCCCCTTCCAGAAGACTGTATCTGGTTCATCCCTGATTGACGGCGCCATGGAGAGGCAGTTGAGGAGAGCAGCGTATTCCTCCAACTCCCAATCGTGCAGATTTCTGGAGCAGTTAATTTCCCACACCGAGTCTGAACCAAATTGAGAGACAAAACTACGGACCGGACCCTCTTTGAGAGTAGCGATTTGGTAGATATTGTAGAATCTGCTTTTGAGTGATGAATCTCCACACCAGTGGTCTTCCCAAAACCTTATATTACCCCCATTCCCGAGCATGAATCCAATATTGTGAACAACTGACTATTTAGCACGCAGAAACCCTTTCCACAGATAGGAAGCTCTATACCTCGAGGAATCTTTAGTCCACCAACCCCCCTGAGACGAGCCATATTTACCTTTGATCACTGAATTCCATAGAGCATTCTGCTCAATTGCTAGTCTCCAAGTCGATTTGCCAAGGAGGGCGCTATTCATCACCTTAAGACTCCTGATACTAGCACCTCCTTCCTTAAAATGGGCACAAACTTCTTTCTAGTCCAGCAGGTGAAATTTTTTCTGATTCTCCTTTCTGCACCAAAGGAAATCACAGCAAAGCTTGTCAAATTTTTCCAGGACCTAGGGAGGACATTTGAATAAAGACATGAAATAGATAGGAATGTTAGACAGAGCTGCCTTGATGAGAGTCAGCCTTCCCCCGATTGACAGATACCGACATTTCCAAGAGGCGAGCATTTTGTTAACTTTCCAAGAGGCAAGCATTATCAACCCTAATATTGAAAGCAACAAAGAAGGAAAAAAGCATGAAAGTATAACATGAGCTGACATAGAAGATCAAGGTTGGTGGAGAGTGAATCACATCCTACCAAATTTTCCAAGAAACATAGGAGGCAGATCCTACGCATAAGGATAATTTGCATCTCTGACAAAAATAGATTGTAAGATCAAGAAAGGCATTTCTCCACCATTACTAAAATTTTATAATGCTGAAAACATAGATGACGAATAGCAAAAACTAACACAAGAAAAGAGTGCTGTCCTGCCATCCATTCCACTGGACTCCACAACAGAAAAGAGCGCCACCATCAGAAACCACTCCATTAAAGTACAAAACAAGACACGCATTCAAGAAAAAGGTTCGACTGTCAGATTAGGGTAGTAACGAAACTAGAAGGGATATCTGGAACCAAAGAAGTCAAATGAAAATCTCATGAGCCACATTGCAATGGACTTGAAAGGATCCATGCATCGAAGGGATAACTCTGCGCCTTGGCCTCTATTGGAAACAATTGCTCAACACCATAATAAGCATCAGGCTCACATGCTTCATTCACAATGCCACAATATGTCTAACTTGTCAAGGGGGTTGGGAAAAACTGAGCCCAAGCATGCCAGAATGCATAATCAACTCTCACAATCTAATGTCAGCCTGCTTAGGATTTTACCAATAGAAGATTTTTTTTTTTCCTATCAAACTTCACATATAACATGCTTAAAAGCACCCAAACACCCTTTCACTATAATATATTAGTTATCAATTGTTCTGAAAATAAAGCAAAAAGAAAATCTTCTACAATAAAAGAAAAACTAATTTCATAAATTCATCAGAGAAATAAACAAATAACCTTCGCAACCACTCTACTAGCTCCTACTCAATTTCTCTACATGCCTAAGCATAGACAGAATCCCCTTCTTATGTTCATGGTACTGAGTATAGGCATCATAGGGCATATCAGACTGGCCGAAAACTGACACAACACAGGCATATCATATCTATGTCAACCCCTAGCAGACTGTATTGGACTGTGTCAGTAAAAAAAAAAAAAAAACCAAAAAGATAGTGTAAAATACAAGGAAGTGGAAGAAAAAGAAAATTCAAGAATTTATCATTTTGTCCTGTATGTATATAATAGTTTATCATTTTGTCCTGTATGTATATAATAGTGTATCAGATCATTCTTTGATAAGAAAATCATCTGTCAGCCTGACTAGCTAAATGTCAATTAAATGGACCCTACTTAGACACAAAAAAGCTTGATTTCCTGGATCAAGTTCCATTACATTGAAATACAAGAAACAAAAGATGAAAACACACACACACACACACACACACACAAAAAGGTATTGATTTACCCTTTGCCAATTATTCCTGCAATAGCCCACCGACTTGACTCGTCAAATCCCACTAAAATCTTTTGTTTTTATCCCCAAAATAGGTGCAGGCCTAGTCTAAAACGTCTTTCTAAGTTTCCTTCATGGTTGGAATAAAAAAATAAAAAATAAAAAAAAAAATTTAAAAAAAAAAGGAAAAGAAAATTCTGGCCATTATGGCTATATTGGGGTGATACAATCATTGTATCAGGCCGACACAGATCTGATGTAGCTGTATTGACCAATACGATACGGATATTATGAACCATGATCATACTAAATGAAAACAAATCATCATCTAACCAATTGCTTTGATGATGTGCTATCAAATGACTCTCAACAAAATCATCTTCAATGTCGAAAAATTCTCTTATAGCTCAACTACAACAGTATCAATAGTAACATAAACAGCAAATAATCTCAACAAACAGAAGTACTGAAATCTTAATGTTTGCATCCATTAGATATAAATGAGCCGGAGATGAACTTACATGCAAGTGCCGAAATTTTGGGACAAGCCATAAAAATGAGTCGATCTTTGTGCAGCATTAGCATTTACTGAAATGTGCCATCAAAATTACCACATCAATCTCACCTGAAACAGACGAGTAAATGGCATGGAGTAAGGTATGTGCTTACATTCACACTCACATAAATAAAATGAAGTGAAAACATCATGCCAAATGAGTGTTTTAGTCATCAATCAGTAGGGCGATTAAAGGCTGCTCATGCTTCTGTTTCCCACACACATTCCAAACACAATTATATATTGACTTTGATAGCATGAATTGGTTATGGGATCCATCCAAAATATGTCACGGGGCTCATTTATAGATGATTTACTGAAACAGCTGCATATTAAAGCAAGATGTTTCACATGTCCATAACCACTCTGCAATTGCTAAGTTCTTCCAAAACAACATTCATCCATATAATTAATTACACCAACCACCACTCGAACCTTACAGTACAGACGAATCAAACCCAGGACTCAAAAGGGGGAAAAAAAAAAAAAAAGTGGGGAAAAAGAACCAACAAAGGTAGTAGAGGAAGAAGCAGAGTCTCCTCTACATACTACTATATGAGATTTCCATTCCAGTAGAAATACAGAGGACTCCTTTTTCTATAATACTTTTTTTTATTGTGCCTCTATGGATGACGAGGAGTGTGAAGGCTGCGGAGCTGGCTGAGATGAATGGCCTTGAGAATTTACCCTGTGCAGCCTGCATTTGAAAGATCCAGCATGGGTTGTGGGAGCACAGACACATGACTTGGTCACATGACTTCCAAAAGAAGCCTCGTTGGACGAACATTGCCGTCTTAGGCTACGAAATGCAGCCTTTTTGTTTTGCTCATTGCATTCTTCACCAGCAGCAATGAAAGAAGAAGCCATTTGCAAAAGCTCTCAAGAAAAAACTCCGAAAGTGGTATATGACAACCTGTAGAAGGTAAAATATTCACATGAGAACTAATAGAAGAAATCTGATACAAGTCAAGCATCAAAAAACGGCCATTAACAATGTTTCTGTATCAGCCCGAAACATCCCAATACAGGGCAATAAGACCATGTTCAGTTGTGACCAATATGGTACACTGAAACTGGATTTCAGTCCATGATTTTAATTGGGTGTTCATGTGCTAATCCAGGAAAATGATACAGCATCATCACAGTTGCAGCTGTTGGATCAAAGAGATAATGGATGGAAACATTTTAAATCGATTTTTCTCCACTTCCTCTCGATCTCTTTAATCCAATAACTGTAACTACCATAATGACATGTACTGTATCATTTCCCTCTAATCTGTAGATCTGGTATTTCTGTATTGTGCATCTAAAGCTCTTTTGACAACCCAATAGTGAGTGATGCATAGATTAGTTAGTTATTGACTTCAAACAGTGCGAACTTTGGGCTACAGATCATCCAAGGGTGGAAACTTTCACAACCATGGTTATGTGTGCTGCTCAAACACCTAAACTATTTTATTGGAGACAACGTTCTACTTAGGTGGGGTAATGCAGGGACATTTTCACACCAGGCTCAAGTGAGGTGGCCTGTGGGATGCAGGGGCACACTTGGGGTGGACAGCCCATGTGAGGCGAATGGTTCATGTGAAGCGGAACCCATGTGAAGTGGGCCCACGAGGAGGGTTCAGCCGAGGTACCCATGGGATGTGGGACCTAGGATACGAGA
The DNA here is from genome assembly GCA_030180095.1 of Magnolia changhungtana. NCBI lineage: Eukaryota > Viridiplantae > Streptophyta > Magnoliopsida > Magnoliales > Magnoliaceae > Magnolia > Magnolia changhungtana. The sequence continues at coordinate 1,340,508 of JASAUF010000058.1, read as the reverse complement.
TAAAGGGATTGATTTGCCATGCTCTATCTGTTTGAGATTTTAGAGCAATTGGTTAGTTGTCTGACATCCGCACACATACAATTTCTGAGTACCTGTGTATCAAGTCTCATACTCTGCAAAGAGTATCAAATGACTCTCCCATGTTTAACCATCAAGCAAATGGTAATTCGATCAAAGTGGTTCACGCATGTATGATCTGAACCATTCATCTATTGGGCCCTTTTTTGCATGGCCTCTCCCCTAAAAAATCACACTGAAGGGATGATCCTAACCATCAATATGACTTTTGCCCATTGAATGTCAAATCACAGGGCAGCTAGGATCATCCAACCATCCATTCATAATCCTGAAAAGCCTTCCAACCAGCAGCTACGTTCACCAACCTGTGTGATCTAGGGGCCCACCAACCTGTGTGATCTAGAGGTCCACCCCAGCCACGGGTGTGGTCCCAGTAGACAAGTGGTGCGGATCTTCCGCACATCATACGTTCCAGAGATTGTGATCTTGAACTAACTTGGATGTAAGCAAAAATAACAGTCCATAGGTTGTCTGGGTGACATGCACAACACATCGCACTGCATCCTATAAAATGCACTTTTCATTTCCTCCCAAAAGCTAGTTTGCAAATCCCAAGGATCTCTCTAACAGTCATATTTTTAAAATTGGTTAACTAGGAGGAGCAGCACATGCCTTCTCCAAACCTCCAAATTCAGGTTTCTGACCACTATTACTTAATTCCAACAGATTTAAAATCCTGGTTACCAAACACAACTGACAAAATGAAAGTCCCCAGGATTCTAAATCTGTGATTTGGATTCCTAATGACCTGTTTGATTTTCAATTTTCCTCAGTAAATACATGGAAAAAGGTAATAATACTCATTTCTAAGCGTTTGCAAGAGACAGAAATCACTTGGCATTTTCACATCCAAAACTGGTCAGAAGGAAAGTTGCTGAGTCTGACTTAAATTTGTGGGGCCCACCGTGATGCATGTAACTTATTCACACCATCCAACCATTTTACCAGCATATTTTAGGCTATGCCCCAAAAATAACAGAAGCTGTGGCTCTAAAGACGACACCGTTGAAAGCTGTTTCCCTCTCAGTGTCCACAATGATGTTTATTTGTCATCTAACCTGTTCAGTTACACAGACATGGATGAGGTGAAAACACAAATATGAGCTTGATCCAGAGCTTCCGAGGGCCCCAAGAAGTTTTCAACACTAGGCGTGCAATTCCCACTGTTTCTTGTGATGTGATTCACTCAAGCTTTGGATCTGCCTCACTTTTTGGCTCAGGCCCTAAAATGAGCCAGCACGAGGGAGGGACGGCATGGATAAGTCACATACATCACAGTGGACCCCACTGTTTTGGTGCATTTCCATCTCAAGTTTAGAGAACAATACGTTCAAATAGCCTGCCGATAAACATCACGGTTGCAGGAATAACAAATGGAAATCACTATTATCCACCTATGGTGAATTATAGAGGAATTAAAAAATCAAACAGGCCTTAAGTAAAATCCAAATCCAAGCTTTCTAACGATCCCTTGAGCTATCAAGTCCTAACATGTTATGCTAAAACCGTTACATAACCGTTGTAAACGCGCCAAAACGGCCTTAACGACCGTTTCAGAGAAAATAGCCCGTAGTGGCCGGTAACAGTAGCTAGAAACAGATTTTTTTTGAAACCAAAAAAAAAAAAAAGTCTATTATAGTCATATTGTAACGGTAACAGTGGCCGTTACCGTAGCATTATGGAATAGCTCCAGTCCTAATGCATCAAGGGGTGAGTTTTGACCTTCTGCCCCGTCCATCCACGATGCTCCCATGATTTAGTGCTCCAGATCTTTTATCTGGTGGACCCCATCATGGACTGAAGATGCCCTCGAAACCTTCCATCTTGAAAGATCCTTGCTTTCTAATATCGGGCCTAATTCGAGACCCTTGCTGTATTATTTTCTTAATAGCATCTCTCTAACCAGCTGATCAACGGTTAGATCTTCCAAAATGGGAGACTGTTGGGACATCTGCCGTCCATGTTGGGGGCCACCAAACAACGGTCCAAATCAATGAACTAGGACACCACGTGTATGACCAGATGATTTGGGACAGGATTCATGCCGCATCAGGGATCTCATCATTCCTACTAGCTCGACGCTTGTCGTCCCTATTGTCCCACCAATAGATGATCCAGACCGTTAGTCTAGATCTAAAAGGTACCCATCACGTGACGATAGCGCTTACTGGCGAGAGATCTAACCGTCCATGCATAAAAATGCGGGTTACAAATCATTGAGATCTCTGATGCTGAGGATTTTGCCACGTTGGACATCTACAGTGTGAACTTGTAGATGAACGGTCAAGATCATAACATGGCGGGAGAGGAGGGGCAAGCAGGGTATCTTTCTTCTCTTTAGCAAGATCGAGATCCAGAGACATCAGACTCCACGGACATGCGACGAGCGCCGGGATCTGACACACAGTCGTCGAGTCTCATGTTTTCCGGCTAGAGACATCCGACGTGTCAATTTCAGATCCCGGAAAATAAAGCTGATTCAATCGAAATATAAATTAAAATAATAAAAACAATAAAACTCCAAAAGGGGAGAGAGAGAGAGAGAGAGAGAGAGAGAGAGAGAGGCGGAGAGCCTAACCTACGCACCCGGCGTTGAGTAGCTAAAGCGGCAAACTGCATTTCACAAGGCAGCACTTGAATTTATAGAGCAAAATCATAGACAGTGGGCAGGACGGGCAGTGGCAGCTCTGCCCGGGATTCCTCTTTTCTTCTCTTGTTTAACAAAGGCCGGGGCCCACCTACTCAACCGCCGGTGAATTCCGTTTAGACGGGCCAACGATTTTGAAGTTTCGAGTTTAAAAAACCAGAGGAAATTCCCGACTCCTTATCCTCTCTCAATTAATGACACACCTATCCGGAAGCGGATTGGCTGATGTACCTCACACCGACTATATAGCTGCTGTATTGACGTCAGCAAGTTTTGTGGTAGGATCAGGAGGTATGTGTTACATCCAAACCGTGCATTGATTTGACGAGCTCGACAAAAAATAAGACAGACTTAAATATCAAGTGGACCACACTGCAAAAAAAACACTGAGAGATTTAGTGTTTACCATTAAAACCCTTTTTAAGTATAAAAGTTTTAGGTTAATATGAAATTTATTTTTCCTCTTAATTTAGGTGTATTTAACCTTATGAATAGATTGAATGGAAAATCAACGTTACCAGTATCTCCGCTAAAATCATCATCTCCGCTGCTATTCTGTCGTGTGGTCCGGATAATATTTGTATATGATTTAGTTTTTGGATAATACTCTAAAATAGCCTCTAAAAATAGATAAACGGTATAAATATAATAAATAATAGGGAGCCATGCAACTTTCATCTCTTTTGAATCGTTAGTACAACTCGGAGCTCGAGGAGCGTCTCGTCTTCGCACAACACGTACCTACAGCACCTATATAGCTGGTGTTTGTACATCAGCCAATCCGCTTCCCACACATCCCGCTCCGGTTTCAACTTTCCGCGTGTATGTATGACGCTGCGACTCGCGAGAGGTCAGGCGAATGGTCGAACCCGTTTCTCCGCGAAACATTTCGATGTTAGTTTTGTACCATTTTTTTTCGTCTTCATGTGGCACTGATGTGCAGCTATCCAGAAAATTCAATTGTGAGTCCAATTATAAAATACTAACACTGCAGTTGATGTCTATTGAATGGATGGTTAAAAGTAAAATATTAAGTGATTAAAAGCCATTGTAGCTCTGAAAAGCCACCTCAACTTTTAAAATAGTGCAAAATTATTATGGGAGTCGAGGCCACTTTAATAATCGGGAGCGCATTAGCTAATACCCTGGTATGGCCTTGGTGGTGCTACTCTAACCGTGTGGGGCCTACCTTGATGTAGTTTTGTATATCCATGCCATTTATTTATTTTTACATCGCATTTTAGGACACAAACACAACTGTTAAAAAGATCAAAGTCTCAGGTGGACCACATCACTAGAAGCAGTGATGAATTACCATTAAAAGTTTTGGATCAAGCTTATTTTTATATTCTCCCTTCATAGGTCTTCTTGAAATTATCAAGAGGTTGGATGATAAATAAACATTACTAAAAACCTTACAATGGGCCCTTTGGATTTTTTAATGGTGAGACAGTCAATCACCACTGTTTCCTATGATGTGGTCCACCTAATATTTGGATCTACTTAACTTTTGGGATAATACCCTAAAATGGGTTCAAGAAACGAATGGATGGTGTGGATATACCACAAATCATCAAAGTGAGCCTCACAACCCATTTGGCCAACTGCATTAGGTGAGATGAAGGTGGATAGAATTATAAAAGTAACAATAAATGCATGCGTAAGATATTGTCCCTAAATAAGAGTGTATCATGCTTTTCATTACCATGTTTAAAATGTATGCAGTTAAAAGTAAATCCCAAGATTTTCTTTCAAATTATACTTAGAAATTCACTATTATAATACATGAAAATTTTATCTCACACTTTCTAATACCAGGCTCATTTTTCAAAGTCTATAAAATTAATTTTAATCCCATCCCACACTCCTTCCAAACATGTCATTTCTAATCCCGCGATGTGATTAGCAATGCAATCCTATTTAATACAACTTAATACCACTGGCTAAACAGACAGTAAGTGTAACACCAAATAGGCTCAAGCTACGTATTTTCGTCCCTCGATGACTGGAGAAGCGGGTCCTGCGGACAGTCATTCCCATTTAGCCCACCTGGTTCGTGTTCCGGACCTTGCACGCTTGTGCAGTGATTTTAACGCCGTAGTGTACTGGCCCACATATACTGTAAAGGAAAGCACGTACGAGATTTGAGCCGTTCGCTAACTGGGACCAGATTTCTTTGCCACGTGGCTGGAAACCAGTCCCACCAGTCATGAGTCCGCCACACATGCAAATGCACCGTTATTTAGTTTTACAGTTCTTTTAATAGGTATGACCCACCTAATGGTTCAACTGATGTTGTTTCTGTCCACTCGCCTGCAGCCCCTCTAGGGAGTAGGATACAATGCTACTCTCAATCTCTATCCGTAAATGCCAATGCCGCACAGTGCAAGATTTGTGGCGTTTCTCAGGCCGTGGACCCCACCCCACCATGTCTCTTACGTGGCTCGGAATTAGGCCGGTCGGATCTACAGGTGGGCCAGAAAAAGAATGTTTCTGCTGCCCTATAGCTGTTTGTGGTCCATATTTCTAATCATGCAGCCCACTTGGTTAACATATTGCATACCTTTTCTGCCAATTTCGAACATGGTGTGTGGGACCCTACGGATGAGTGACTTAAATCTCACACTACTGTTGTGAGAAAAACGAGTTGGTCGCTCACATGAGAAAGGCTACCGTTGTGCTACCGTTGTGCCACCGTTATCTAATGGTAATCCACATCTGACCTAAGGTAGACTCGAGCAGGAGTGCAAAGGCTTTCGACGTGAGTTGGGTCCTTACTCTTACCCGGGTGGTAGACTCCCTAGAGTTTCAACACCGGGTCAAGGGTTCGAGTACCCACGGTGGTGAAATCCCACGGTGTGCGTGTGCGGGGTGTGTGTGCGTGTGTTAAAAAAAAAAAAAAAAGGCTTTCGACGTGAGAAGAGTTGTTCATTTGATATAATTGATATAGAGATAAGCTTCAAAGCTGAGCTATCGATCTGTTCTGTTGTCAATCAACGACAACACGTACCATCCACATGGCACTTGTGCAAGCAGACACGGTGGGACGCAGACGATAAACAGTTTGGATGTCTCAAACACTTGCTACGTTTACACGTGTGTGGAAAACTTTACAAAGATGTGTTTTTCCTCCTTCGAGAACCTATGGTCGGCATTCTATCGCCACTGTTACATGTGGTGTGGCCCATCTGAGTTGTGGATCTTAATTAACTTTTTCTCCTCAAGGCCTATGATCGAAGATAGAACATGATACACGGAGTGGATCTTACATTCACAACTTTCCGGGCCCCACAGATTTGGGTGTTTTATGCACTAGGTACAACAGGTGTTGTAGAAGATTCCCGTCCTTTGACGTGTTATACCAATAACTCTATCTCTGTCTGTTACGTTGACACGTTAACAAATCAGACGGCGAACCTTTCAGTGTTACCACGTCATTCACCTAACTTGGAAAAATCTAAGGATAGAATGTTGTCCTCCATACTTAAGGTGTACTCAGGTTTTGGTTTTGTACAATTTGGGACATATATCAGTAATCCGGACCATTAGTCTATTGGGACACACCTTGGATGGACCATATCCGAAAAAAAATAATTTCCATAGAATGTTCCTTACTTTTCCAGATGTAGCATGAATATAAATGGTCTAGAAGAGAAAGAAATCAACGACCCACATCCACATGAACCCAAGCCCGATGGTAAGAATTTTTCGGTCTGAAAAGTTTTGGGAATGGACCATCCAAGATGGGTCCCAACAGAAACTATGAACCTATAAACCTACACGTGAACTTTACAAAATTTAAAAAACGGAGTATATCATCCATGTCCTCGGGCGAGGATTATGCAATTCTTGCACGTATTGTTTTATTGCGTCTCGCCATGGTTTGAGTATGAGTATTCAACTCCCAACCGGTGTAATCAAGACCACTGTTTTGTTGCGTCTCACTAGGATGTACCGTTCTGAAATACTACCTCTAAAGGGCAATCACAGCCATTCATTTCGTGGCGAACAAACAGACGGTTAAGGAGAGAGATACAATCACAGCCATTCATTTTGTGACCGAATCTTTTTGGGGGCATGGTCATCCATCATGGATGAAACAGACCAATGGGCTGGATTCATGAACTGTGAGCCCGAATAGTCTGAGCAGAAAACTCGAGTACAGCTTAGTAGCGTACAAAACTACGATCCAGGACCGTGTAACTCTCCAGAGAGGATCAGATCAGACCAAAAGAGGCTGCTCCTTGGTCGAGCACACGTGTACAGATCTAGGCTGTTCTTTCTATCCACAGGATTCTCAACCTGAACTGAGGGTAAAATCGGGCTTTCAGTCCTGACCTGTGCGGGGCCCACAGTTTTAATCGAGAACATTGGTATGTTGTGTCTCTTCCCGGATGAACCATGTGCCATGGAAAAGGACAGAAAATCAGAATCCGAATCCGTTCTACAGTATGTAGGTACTGTCCACGTGTCAGAGGCCCAGAACGCTGGATCAACTAATGCAACTAACGTGCGGTTAGATCGCTGCCAACGCATCTAACAGGTTCAGGTGGCCCATGTCATTCAGTGGGTTGGTTTCTCTAGATTCTTCGAACCGTAGCCACAAAATCAACAGTACCCCGATCGCTAATCGGGCCACGCAAAGCGGGTCCCATCTCTATTCGAGAGCTACACCCCACGGACGATCCTATCCTTCACTTTCTTGTGATTGTATCTTCATCTTGGCCGTCAGTTTCAAAGCCATGGCCAAAATACCGTATGCTTTTCATCTATGGACAAGATCAGGTAGATGGACGGTTTTCGATCCACAGTCCCACTGATCAGTCTCTCGTTTGTAAGGCTGCTCTGGTACGGACGGTTGTTGGTGCCGCGTGATGAGGAAGCGGCAGATAAGCTCGTGGATCACGGGGAATTATATGATACTCAGGCAGCGCATGACTCTTGATATACAGGCACTAACAATTTGTATAGTTGTATTAATTATCTCCACGTAAACCGATTAAATTATGAAACAGTCACATTGGCAAGATTATATTAGTTGAAACATCCTGTTCGTAGATTAGTGGATGCTTCTTTATTAAAATAGGGCCATTTGATCTTTTTCATTTTTAACCGTCCAATAAATGTTAGATTGTCAAAGAGACGTAATTTTTTTTTTTTGTCTAAGACACATCTAAACTGTGAGCTATAATTTGGACAGTTAATTTGACTTACTTGTATGCTACGTATGCAATTTTCAAGTGATTCTTAAATGCCTGTATATCATCCATCACGCTCAGCCAGAGCATCAAAGTTCTTATCGTGGATGACACTGTCCACCGTCGATCGTAGGCGGCCGCGTACAAAACAGATTGATAAAAACTTTGATACTCTGGCAGAGTGTGAAAGATGATCCACATGCACTTAGAAATTGCATACACAGAAAAAATCTAATTTAAATTAAAATGTCCAGCTTATAGGTCCTGATCTAGATGTATCATGTACAAAAAATTACTCTTATTTGGTTCTCTGACCATCGGATTAGTGGACATTTTTTTATACGGTTAAGATGAAAAAAATCCATGCAGCGCATTTCTTGATCATATCTGTATGATGTTCGAGACGTGGCATAGACCCAATTGGAAGTTCGAACTGCTGATGGATTGCTCCAATCTCGCAACCCTGTCTGCCCTTTACATGTGTGTGATGAGACTTTCGCATTTCCTCTGGTGTTTGTAAGACCGGCTGCCCCCTCATTTTATTTTGTTTCCATTCCAATCCCCCCCTGCTTTTACCAAATATTCTCTAATGGACCCTGCTTTAGATAAAAACGAGAAGAGAGGTAAGAAATTTTGATCAATTTCCAATAATGCTCTTCTTCGTTACCATGAGAGAAATTTCCAACTGTACGACCAGTATATGGCCCACAACCTTTTTAAGCCCACTCGCTTTTTACCTTACAAGAATACTTCCCAGCTGTACGGCCCCATTTCTCAGGTCGAAAATGCCCCTGCTTTCCTTCCTGAGCGGACCGCCCGGTGCTCGAAGACGGGCGCTTACGCTCCTCGAACTCCGAGTTGTACGAACGGTTCAAAAGATATCGACGTTGCATGGGCCCCACAGTTATGTATTTATTATATCCACAACGTTCATCCATATTTCGAGATCATTTGGGAGCATTATCGAAAAAAAAAAAATCATACCCAAAGATCACCTGGACCACACCACAAAGAGCAACGGCAAAATTGATTTTCACCGTTAAAAATTTTATAGGGCCCACCACAACATATATTTTCCATCCAATCTATTCATAAGGTCACAAAGACCTGGATGAAGAGGAAAAACAAATTTTGTAATGATCCAAAACTTCTGTAACCCCTAAAAGGGTTTCAATGGTAGACGTTCAATTCCCCATTTCCTTTTACATTGTGGTCCACTTGATAGTTAGATCTGTCTTATTTTCCGTCTCAAGCTGTAATACGAGTTCGCCAAAAAGATGGACGGTTTGGATATAACACATACCTCATAATAGGACCCACAAAATGCAGTGGGATTACAACAACAAAAAATAAAATAATAATAATAATAAATAAATAAACCAGGAACTTATGGCTCAGGGCTGTCTATGGCTACGGATAATAACCGTAGCCACAATCCTCGCCCCTCCCATCTCAATATGTCCTTTATATGTATAGGTCTTTCGATTAATCGAAAAAGGTCAAGAACTGTCCAACGAGTTTGCCTCAAAAATCCTACAATTTTTTATTAATCGAAAGTATTTTACGCATAGCTACGGATTATAACTGTAGTCTATGCCAATCTATGAAATTTTTTATTTTTTTTATTTTTATTTTATTTTTTACATGGAGAACTTTATTCTACTTAAAATTTTCTCAAATACATATTTATATAAATATGTATATATAAGCATATAAAAAAAAATTCTCTCTTTTTTTCATTTCTTTCTTTATTCATTTAACAAGAATATCTTCTAAACCAAATTTAGTTACTTGATGTACCTTATATGATTTTGGGGTAGGAGAAGATACTTTAGCCAACTAACCTAGTTATTTTTCAAGATTCCATCAGGTCGATGGTCGAAAATCCATTTCATTCACTTTGCACTCAATTTCAATCATGACCGTGAAGTGAAGGGGCATTACCGTGAAATGCGCCGGAAATGACCGTGATATGCATGGAAATGGGAGTGAAGTGAAGTGATTGGACAGCGAAATGCACGGAAGTGACCGTGAAGTGAAGACGCGACGCCAAATCGTCGAAATGATGAATCAACACACGGAATATGCGAGAATGACCGTGATATGCATGGAAATGAAGTGAAGTGAAGCGTGGGACCGCTGAAATGCGTCGAAATGACAAGTGAATCAACAACACGAATATGCGGGGAATGATCGTGATATGCATGAAAATGGGGGTGAAATAAAGCGATTGGACCACGAAATGGCTGAAGTGACCGTGCCAGGTGAAAAATGCGTCGAAATGAAATGTATCACGAATATGCAGAATGACCGTGATATGAATTAAGGGAAGCGATTGGACCACGAATGCTGGAAGTGACTGTGAATGAAGACCGCGATATGCATGAAAATGGGGGAATCAAAGTGAATATGCGAGAATTGGTGATATGCATGGAAATGTGGACGGCAAGTGACCGTGAAGTGAAGACGCGGGACCGCGAAATGCGTCAAAATGATAGTGAATCAACACGGAATATGCGGGAATGACCGTGATATGCATGGAAATGGGGGTGAAGTGAAGCGATTGGACCGCAAAATGTGCGGAAGTGACCGTGAAGTGAAGACGCGGGACCGCGAAATGCGTCGAAATGACCGTGAATCAACACGGAATATGCGGGAATACCATGATATTCGAAGGCAGACTCCTCCTTGTTCATATATCGCCACAATTCAATCTTATGCTATTTAGATTCTCTTTAAAGGACATGGGCCAACTTCATTTTTTCTTAGGTATATGGAAGTCATTTCTACTCCATCTGGTCTCTTCCTTTCACAACACAAATATATTCGGGACTTCCTCTCTAAAACCAATATGACAGGTGCTAATGAAGTTTCTACTCCGTTGTCCACTAGCACAGCTCTAAAGTTGGTTGATAGTACAACATCTTTTGATAGTACCGAGTTTCGAAGTGTCATTGGCAGTCTTCAATATTTGTCTCTCACACGTCCAGACATTTGCTTCTCCGTAAATAAACTTTCACAGTTTATGCACCGCCCCACAGTAACTCATCGGGCAACTGCAAAGAGACTTCTTCGCTACTTGAAGCAAACTATTTTTCATGGCATCCACATCAACAAAAATTCCGATTTTGCTCTCACAACATACTCTGATACTGATTGGGCAGGCAATTTTGATGATCGTACATCCACATCCGCATACATATGCTTTCTTGGATCAAACCCCATTTCTTGGAGTTCAAAAAAACAACGAGCTGTAGTAAGATCGTCGACCGAAGCTGAATATCGATCCCTTGCAAATGCAAATTGAAACTATGTGGCTGCTATCACTATTCACAAAACTCGGGCTACCAATGAAAGATTCACCGAAACTGTTATGTGATAATTTGGGTGCAACTCATCTCAGTTTTAATCCAATGCAACATTCTCGGATGAAGCATATTCATATTGATCTACATTTTGTTCGTGATATAGTTCAACGTGGCATTCTCAATATTCATCACGTCAACACTCAAGATCACCACGGATTCTTGACCAAACCATTGTCACGACACCGCACTGATTCTCTCAAACACAAGATTGGCTTAGCCGTGATGGCAGCTCCATCTTGAGGGGGCATATAACGGAGGATTCCTCAAATCAGGCACAAGATCACTCTTAGTTGATTTTTAGGCTAAACAGTACGTGTAACAACTATCTGATTAAGGTGATTTTTAGGATAAAGAGCTGCGTGTAACAGCTAGCTGATTTTTAGGCTTAACAGTTGCAATGTAATTATTCTATATATTCTTCAAGATAACAATGAGAAATGTGTGGGTCAATATTTTCAAAATCTATCAAGCTCCACATTATATCAGCACCATTTTGAAAACGATGGTATGGTAACTGTAAACTGGCATAATTTCAAGAGATCCGAACATAAGAGGGTTTTTTTTTTTTTTTTTTTTTTTTCCAAATATCTCCACTCATGTGAGGCCCATCGTATAAATGAATTGAATCGTTAAAACATGACCCTCGATCGAATCAATACGGTCCCACGTACCCTAATAACCCATACAAGGGATCCTGGTGTCCAAGAGACATGGTCTATGGTCTTTTCTTTTTTTTTTTGCCTCTACACCTTTTCTTTTCTTTTTCTTTTTTTTTTTTTAAAAAAAATTGATTAAGGATTATCTAAATTGTTAATTTGGTATTTTCAACGATGAATGAACATTTTATGGCCTATTTGTTTTTTCCAAGCCATACATGAATAATTATTACCATTTCACCGCGTTTGAAAATTCATCTGAATATCTGCCTTGAAAACCAATTCAAAAGAGGTAGTTTTAGTTTTTGGACCTCGCAATAATGTATATGATATATCCGTTCCATCCATCCGTTTTACCACGGCATTTAGAGATATGAATCGAGAATTGAGGCAAATCCAACACTTAAGTGGCCTACACCAAAAGAAACAGTGGCCCAAGAAGTTTTTACCGGTAAATGTTTAATTCCCTTTTTCCTGTGACGTGGTCCAATTGAGCTTTGTATATGCCTCATTTTTTAGGCTCATGCCATAAATTCAGTTGGCATAATGGATGAAAGGTGGGGATAAGCGACACGCATTACAATAGGACTCACAAATATTTTGCAGCATTCTTGGTATATTTTTGTCTAAAAAGTAGGAGGCCAAATAAAGCATAGGGAAGTAAGGAAATAATTATTACCACTTTACCACGCATTTAGCAACGAATTGGAAAATCAAACACGCCTAGGCCTTTAGATGCCTATTTAAAAAAATTAAGTTATAATCTAATTATAATAATCAAATTATAGGTGTAAATTGTTTACAACGTGTTTTGTTTGCCTTTTAAGTTGTAATATATTTACATGTATACAAATGTTTGTGTTTGAATAACTTGTAAATTGTTTACAGTCTATAATTAAATATTCATATTAGCACAGATTGGAATAGTAAGTTCTTTAAAATTCACTAAATAACATATAAAATCTTCATTTAAGATGGATAATTGGTATATAACCAATCCTTACCGTAAAATAGTTATTTAATTGATACATTATTTTAAATTCTCTTTTATAATGAGAAACTATTGAATATCAACCTTAACTATAAACTAACATTAAATTAATAAAATCCAATATGTTTAAATGCATCTTTAGTAATCCAAAAATCTAAATCTAGGTGATTCTCTTTTGCATGGCCCATAAGTAGGGAGACCCGTTGTATAAACAACTTACGTCACTGAACCATGAGGTTCACTTGTACAAACTGAATACTGGGATTGGAAATATGAACTTGAAATATACAGCTAATCTTATAATGCAATTGAGATGTGATGCTTGAAAATTTTTCTATAGATGCCTATTACAGTGTCCTATCCACACTATCCATCCATTTTGTGAGATCATTTCATGATATGAGATAAAAATCTAAAACATAAATGGACCATACCATCGAAAGCAATAGGGACAATGAGGCCACCATTGAAACCTTTCCAAGGCCCACGATGATGTTTATTTGGTATCAACATGTTTATGAGAGGTCACAAAGAGATCTGGATGAAGAGCAACCCAAATATTAACATGATGCATAATTTCCGTAGCTCCTAAGAAGTTTTTAATGGGGCCATAAATTATTTGAAAAGACCTTATGAATGGTATGGATGGGCATAAACATTGCAGTGGAACTCAAAGAGGTCTCAACAGTGGGCATTTCCCTACCCACTCTTTCCTATCATTTTGTTGCCATCATTTTCGGCACTAAGTGTGTGGGTGGTCCAAAATTGAAATCACGGATTCAATTCAAACCGAACAACAATGACCCCAAGCGTCAAGATAGGCAGACACGTAGTGTATGACCGAGATCTGATAAGACCGGTCACCTATTTATCTACTTGCTCAGTGTATAAAATTTGATCAGGCGATATGTAGGTTTCATCCTCTGATGATGGGTTGCACTTTTGCCTTCCATACGAAAAGACTTTTTGATATAGATAAAATTAAATGGAAAAATAAATTCTTACAGTCAGTTGCGAAACATCTTTCTGATTGATGAATTGAATCCAGCACACGAGCGTATACTCAAAATACAGCTAAAAGTCACCAGCTACTTGATTACCGCTACGGATTACACTACGAAATATAAAACAACAAGCCTAAAAAGTAACAGATTACACTAAGAAAGGTAACTTGTTTGACAAGAAAAGTAAAGGATTATATTATAGAATGTAATTTGACTAGTAAATTAACAGGATATTTGAAAGATAGGTTTGGTTTGTTTGAGTTGGTATGAGACGTTTTTCCTTGTTGAATTCCTCTGTTATTTATATCCTTAATTCGATCATATGAATCTTTCCTACGTTCTGATAGTTACTATAATCGTTCAACACTACTACCTTTTAAGTATTTTTCATGTTTAATCGTCTCAGCACCACATGACTTTTTTGATGCTTCTCACGTTCTAACAATTATTGTGACTGTTTAGTACTATAAAATCTTTTGGAGACTTCCTTGCCACCTATCCCAATAACCACTCAAAGCCTTCTGTTGACTCGATCGCATTTCACTTGATCGCTCGATTAAGCTCCTAGATGACCATCTCCTGCTTAATCAAGTTCTTGGATGACCATCAGCTGCTTGGTTTGCCTTTTGGATGGTTATCGACTACTTGATTGACTCCCTATCATTCGAATAACCTCCTTACTGTCATCTAAGCCTATGTTAACAATTAATTGTCATTAACTTTTTAATTATTATAAACTTATGTAATAGACTATCAGATAGAATTTGATTATAATCAATTCATGTAATAACTTATTACATTACGCCCATGGAAATTTTATGTTTCAATGGCCGCTTCCTAGCCTACTTAGATAAAGGAGAAGGGTTGCATTAAGGTGGTCGCCGATGTCAAACTAATGTTTTGGATTAAGCTGATATTTGCTTCTTCGCTTCATCCATGTATGTGTGACTTTATTAATTGGTTGGATGACAAATGAACATTACTGTAGAGCTTAGGAAGATTTCAATCGCGATGTCATTATCCCTCTGTTTCCTATGATGTCCTCCATTTGAGTTTTAATCTTTTAGATATGCTTCAATTTTAGTGTCATGTCTTAAATTGAGCTGATAAAAAGGATGGATAGCATGGATAAGACACATGCATCATGGTGGGCCCCACAGAGTTTACTCAGAAGCTATAGCCCACTGAGTTATTACTATTGGGGATTTTGGCCTGCGGAATCACACGGATCTAGATCTAGGATGGTAATCCAATGGCACCAAGCACACAAGAGAATACACAGATTTAACGTGAAAAACCCTTGTGGGAAAAAACCACGGCACAAAGCGACAGATCACCACTATGAAGATAGAAATTACAAAGAGAAAGGACTTAACCGATTCGAACAACCTCGAATATTACCCTTGCTACACCCTTTGATAACCCTAAATCCTTTTAGGAACCCTTGGAACTACTTTAGAAAGTTTTTCCTTTCATCACCCATTCACTAGAAAAGCCCTAGGAATATCTATTTATAGTTTAGGAAACTTCCCTTCCGCATCTCAGTTGCGAAAGGACTCAAGTCTGCAGTTTCGCGCAAAATCGGGGAACAAATTGCGTAACCTACGACTAGTCTAGCCGAGTCTTCGACTGGTCATAGGACCCTTTCGACTAGTCGAGCCATCCCTTCGATCAGTCGTAGCTACAGTAAAAAACAGCAAAAACTCGCTAGACTTTGAATCGTGCCAGGGCTCAAACTTACGACTGGTCGAGCGTCTTCCACGACCAGTCGAAGCTTCCCACGACCGGTTGAACGACCTCAAAACCTTCAGATTTAAGACTTTTTTCAACAATCTCCACCAAGTCTTCAATCTTCAACCGTGTAGCTCCTTGACCTCTTCTCTTATCTCTATTTCACATCATAGCTCAAGATCACACTCCGTCCTTCTTTTCCGTCATCGCCGAGCCAAGAGAAGTTTCACAGAACTTGAACTTCTTTACAGGAATTTCTTGTTGATCATGTCTGCCGGATCTAAATCCACATACCCAACCACCTTTGCTCCTGTCTTCACAAAAGAATGACGTAGTCTTCTTACCATCTCACCGCTACCAATATTGCTTGTCGGGGTACTTACTCACAACATTGATAGCCTGTGAAATAACCGCTCTAATCCAGACCATGACATACACTGCCAACCGCATTCAAATAAGGCTCATGAGATATCAGGCTTTTCCTCATTTGTTTTGGGACATGTCCTGAGGA
Source organism: Magnolia changhungtana (assembly GCA_030180095.1). Taxonomy (NCBI): domain Eukaryota; kingdom Viridiplantae; phylum Streptophyta; class Magnoliopsida; order Magnoliales; family Magnoliaceae; genus Magnolia; species Magnolia changhungtana. Next base: position 1,324,324 of record JASAUF010000058.1, on the reverse strand, counting down.
AAACTTGAGGAGAGATGCGTAGGGAACGCTCTCCAGCTTTACTTGGCCCATCACATACTTGATCAATACCTACACACAAGGTATTCCTCCTGTGATTACCAAAGCCTACTCCTCTTTCAGTCTCAACGCCGAGAACTATCTTTACAGCCCCCCGATCCTTCATCCTGAATGTCCTACCATGAAGGAATCAAACCACTGCCTAGGCGACAGGTCGAACCACGACCTTCTGCAAAGTCTTTTTTCAGCCCCTTTAACTTCGAACTGTTCTGGTTGCTTCATGTAGATCTGCTCTTCACTTTCCCTCACAGAAGTGCAGACTCCACATCCATCTTTTCAGCTCAAGATCACGTTGGCCAACCAGCGTCAAACACGGATCTAATAGACACCTGCTATACCGTTGGCGTGAATATCTCTGAGAAGCCGATCCCTTCTCTCTGAGCATAACCCTTCACTACCAACATCGTCCTGTATTATGTTGTATCCTCCTGAAGATCCACCTGCATCCAACCGCTCACCGGCCCACTGGAAGCTCCACCCGCTCCCATATGTCAGTCTGGTACAACGAATCTATCATATCGCCCATAGTCACATTTCACTTTTCAGCACTAAGCTCACCTAGAGCCATCTGAATAGAAGATGAATCCCCTGCGATATTGGAGTCGTCCATGTACCTCACCGATATCCTGCGATCATGCCGTGTGATTCTTCTCACAGGTGGCTGCTCCACCTGCTCTGTATCCCTGTCTGCACGTCTCAGCCTTCCTGTCCTGCCCGCTCATGTGGCCATGTCCAACATGTTACACACATGCAGAGGTAGAATTCGCTACATCTACTGTAGCTCCACCGTTTGAAGTGCTCCCGATCAACTTGTATAAGTTATCGAGTCGTTGTGCTTTCATGATTACTCGTGCCCCCTTAGATACTTTAAGAGCACCATCAATACCTGTGTACTTGTATCCTTTTGCCTCAAGCACACCAAGAGAAATCAAATTCTGCTTCAGATCAGGAACGTGCCTAACATCAGTCAAGATACGCTTCACCTCATCAAACATCTTGATGTGCACCGAACCAACAGCCACAACATTACAGGCAAAGCCATTGCCCATGAACACCTGTCCACCATCGCACTCCCTGTAGCTGGTGAACCAACTCCGATGATGAGTCATGTAAAAGGATGCCCCTGTATCTAGCATCCACTCATCCTTACGATCATCGTATGACCGTCTAAGTGTAGACACAGATAAAACATCACCATCACATCTATCTGACGTGGCAGCATTGACCTCCCTGCATGAAGCCTCAAAATCTTCCCTCTTCGATTTAGGATTTTTACAATCCCTCTTTACATGTCCTTCCTTCCTACAGTTCCAGCACTTTACTTTCCCTTTGCCCTTGCCTCTGGATTTGGATATAGAACCAGAAGAACCTGTACCTTGTTCAGAATTCCTATCCACTGTAAACAGTGCATCAGAAGACGTCCCCATGTTGCTGTTTAGTTGTCTCATAGCCTTCCCTTGAAGAGCCGAGATAACGATGTCAACACTCAGGGTTTTGTTCGTGCTGCAATAGTGTCCTTGAATGCCTCAAAAGATGCCGGGAGAGAATTTAGCAACATACATGCATGTTCTTCATCTTTCATCACTTCATCCATATCCAGCAATTTGTAAACCAATTTATTAAAGTTGTTGATGTGAGCCTCTAGATCTCCACCCTCTGCCATCTTGAAGTTATACCACTGCCGCTTCAAGTGCAAGTGATTTTCAGAGGATTTCTTCTCATAAACATCCTATAACTTCACCCATAACTTAGCCGCAGTTTTCTCCCTCATGATGTTATAAAGAACCTCATCCGTGAGACATAAACGGATCGATGATAATGCCTTCTTATCCAGAGTATTCCAATCACCATCAGTCATAGTGGACTTCCGCTCCTCAAGAGCACCATCTTCGCCTTGCTTGATTAAGGAACTCATCATCTTGATCTTCCATAACTCAAAATTTTTCCCTGAGTACTTCTCAATATCATATCTAGCGCTTGCCATTATTAATAATCCCTCATATTCAGATCTGTGCCCCAACCGATTGCTCTGATACCACTTGTTGGGGATTTTGGCCTTCGGAATCACACGGATCTAGATCTAGGATGGTAATCCAATGGCACCAAGCATATAAGAGAATACATAGATTTAACGTGAAAAACTCTTGTGGAAAAAAACCACGGCATAAAGCAACAGATCACCACTATGAAGATAGAAATTATAAAGAGAAAAGACTTATCTAATTCGAACAACCTCGAATCTCACCCTTGCTACACCCTTTGATAACCCTAAACCCTTTTAGGAACCCTTGGAACTACTTTAGAAAGCCTTCCCTTTCATCACCCATTCACTAGAAAAGCCCTAGGGATACCTATTTATAGTTTAGGAAACTTCCTTCCACATCTCATTCATGAAAAGGATCGAATCATGAGCTTTTAAAATCGCGAACAAATAAACAACGACTAGCTAGGAGTCTTCGACTAGTCGTGGGACCCTTCGACTAGTCGAGCCATTCATTCGACCACCATAGTCTTGAAAAACAAAGAAATGCTCATTTGGACTTTGAGTCGTCATGCTTACTCGAACTTATGACCTGGTCGAGTGTCTCCTACGACTAAGAAAGCTTCCCAAAGAGTTCAAACGACCTCAAAACCTTCAGATTTAAGACTTTTCTCAACAATTACCAAAGAAATCCACGTCCGAATAAATCACACCACTAAAAAGTAGGATTAAACGGTCACAATTGAAAGCTTCTTAGTGACCACATGAGTTTAATTTGGATCAAACTTAATATTTTCCAATTCCCTTCGTCCACATAGGAGTCACCACCTTATGAAGGGTTTAGATGCCATATAAACATGGCGTTGGGCGTTAGGAAGGATTCAACGGTGGCCATCTTTTTGCCTGCTTTATCATGTCGTGTGGTCCACTTCAGCTTTGGATCTACTTCATGTTTTACCTCATGTCTACAAATTAGCTATTTAAACGGATGGACAGAGTGGATATAAACAAATCACGGTGGGCCCACAGTTCTTAGGGCTGAAGGCAACCCACGTCCTGTCATTAATTTGTAGCGACGGCCAAGGCCATCAAAGACGGACAATCCTTCCAAAATCAGACCGCACGGTGCGCCCCACCACCCCGACGTAAAAACGAAACGTCCGGCCTCCTTCAAGCCCGTGACGGGTCATCATCTCTGATATTGACGTTGCATGACCGTCGATTCATCAACGACAAGCGATCAGTCACATGCCGAGCCTAAGAACCTGAGGTGGGCCATCAACACCTCCCAAAAATTCGTAGCGACTCACACGTGGCGCACGGAGGTACGGCGATCCAGATCGTCTAAAATCGTTATCTCGCTGGCGGACTCAGATTCGGTGGTGACCCCTTCAGTACCGAGCTTGGTACTGCTCAGTACTGTAAACGCTTTGCATGATGTACGTGATTTATCCGGGCCGTCCATCCATTTCCAGCTCATTTTAGGGTACGGGCCCAGTTATGAGGCAGATCCAAAACTCAAGTTAACCACACTATAAGAAGCGATGGAGATTGAATGCCTATCGTTGAAAACTTCTTGTGGGCCACATAAATTTTTGATCAAGCTGATACTTGTGTTTTACTTTCATCCATATTTATGTGACTTTATGAACAGATTGGATAGAAAATACACGTCATGGTGGGCCCCAATAAGTTTTCAACGGTGGTCTCACTATCCCACTGCTTTTGTGGTGTCGTCCACTTTGGATCTGCGAAAATACACGTCATGGTGGGCCCCAATAAGTTTTCAACGGTGGTCTCACTATCCCACTGCTTTTGTGGTGTCGTCCACTTTGGATCTGCCTCATGAGTGGGGCTCATAACCTAAAATGAGATGTGAAAGTGGATGAACGGCCTGGATAAAATAAATACACCATAGTGGCCCCACAGAGAATTTCCAGTACCGATCACTACCGAAATCGGTACTGGAGAGTGGAGAGGTCACTACCGAATCCAAGTGTGGCAAGTCTCCGCTAGGGCCCACCTACCTGAGTGGGGAATGTCGACATTTCCAGTAGAGTGGGAACGGACGCAGATTGCGTCCTACCCCCGCCCGTCTCTAGCCCAGAGCGGGCGGGCCCACCGTGATATATCCGTTTATCCAAGCCGGTCATCCCTTTTTTCATATCATTTTAAGGCATTAACACAAAAATGAGGTAGATCCAACGCTCAAATGTACCAAACCAATGCAACTGGCATTCAATGTTGTGTGCATTTAATGCAACCAAGCTTATTATTTGGTGTGGTCCACTTGAGCGTTGGATATGTCTTATTTTTGTGTTCATACCTTAAAATAATCTGAAAAAAGGGATGGACGGCTGGGATAAAAAGATACATCACGGTGGGCCCTCCCACAGAACTGCCCTTTCAAGGCTAGAGACGGGCAGGGGTAGGACGCAATCCGCGTCCAGTGGGAACAAGGGATGACATAAGCGGGTCCCACACGCCTTATCGAGAAGGAGAGTTATTTGATGCTCAGGCTCGGTATGACACTTGATTCGCAGTCACTTAAAAATAGTACATGTGGCCCATATTAATACAAACAAAACCGTCTAAATCGTGGAAGCCCCTATCTATAAGTCCGAGTATAAAAATCAGGTTGTTTTAACCTCTGATTCGTGGACATTTGTTGTATGAAATAAGATCATTAGATTTTAACCGTCCAATAATCATCCAGCGGTCTAATGGTTCGATAAGTAAAATAAATTTTGATTCAAGATTAAATTCCTGTTTAGCAGAGGATCGGACTCTTCACATGAAAGACGGTACCTTTGAATTATCTGTATTCTACGTAAGCAATCCCTGAGTAATTTCTAAGTGCCTGCGTATCAGCCATCATTGTTTACCAGAGTATCAAACAATTTCTCCATCAAGAAAAGTAGAAAGACAGCTGGTAACGTACTTTGTGACATCGCCACGTGTAATGGTGAAATGGGGAACGGATTGGCTACCCCCCTGCCACCAGCTAATGGCTGATGGTGGGTGCTCTGTGGGCCCCACCATGATGTATGTGTTTCATCCATGCCGTCCATATATTTTTATAGATCATTTTATGATATGAGACGAAAAATGAGTTATATAAAATCCCAATTGGACCACATTACAGAAACAGCGTTGAATGAACGTTAACTGTTAAAAACTTTTTACGGCCATACAAGTTTTGGATCAGGCTGATTTTTTTTTATTTTCCCCTTCATCTGGGTCTGTATGACCTAATCAACAGATTGGATGTCAAATAAACAGTACAGTGGACCTTAGGAGGATTTTAATGGTGGATATCCAATCACTCTCATTTTTTGGGTTAAAGCCCTGAATTGATCTGTAAAAATGGATGAACGGAATGGATGAAACACATACATCATGGTGGGGGCGTAAAAAACATAGGCGTCACCCTCCCAATGCTCCCATTTTTCTCTTTGGTGTGTCCCACATGAGTAATGGACCGGAACTGTCTTTTGGAATATGTGCTTAATATGGCCGGCCGGCACACAAGATGCATGGTCCGGATTCTGCGTACGAATCAAGGTGGGACCCACACAACTCCAATACATTCGGGCGCATGTGAACAGAACTCCTCTTTGGACCACTCAACCATGGGCCCCACTTCAGCTGTAACCCTTGTGCCGCAAGTGAGCATGAGAAAGTAAGCCAATCAGCCGGATGAGGAATGCTAACAGAAGGTGAGCCAGTTGTCACACTTCCAAGTAGCCATTCAGTATATCTGTACAAGATCCAAGCCACTCATTAGGCAGATACCTCCTCTAAAAAATCCATGCTGATCAGATCATCAGTTGGGTGATGAGAGGCTTGGATCTTACGTACGAATGACATGTTGCAGCGTGTCAAATGCAAAAGTTCATCTGGGTCCCATTCGTCTGGCCATTCAAAGCTAATGAGTTAGGTGGGCCAATGGAAGTTGTCCAACCTTTCGACCTAATGGCCGGTGTATGGTTGCTTCTAGGATATGCATTGTTGATTAATAATAAATAATTTTCTTAATTTATATATTGAGAATGGATTGATACACGTGAAATGATGGGAGCACAATAAGTTATAATGCTCCTAGTTGCATCAGTTGACTTGGACAGCTCCTTCGGTTGATCTGAACTGTCCATTAAGTCTAAAACACATTTTATAAGTATAATACAAAAACCTTACTGATTGGATGATCTGATCCATCTTTGATTTGGCCTTATTTTCCACAGCCATCTATTTTTGAAGCCACGGATGGGATTTACCTAACAAAATTGATTCTTTAGAGTCATAAGCAATCCATGACACACCCTAACAAATAGATGGTTGAAGTAATTAACCATAGCTACTTTTATATTAATTATCTCGACCGTCCATATAAGGACCATTGATCAAATGGTTCACATTGTCAGATTATCGTCATGTTTGCATGATAGCCCTCATGAAATATAAGCTGAACCCAATGAACAGTCCAGATCAACAGACTGACTGCGTAAGTATCCCAATAAAACTAGGACTATATAGCTTATAGTGCCCAAGGGCACTATGGCATAGGACTCTACACGAGTCACTCGACTGAAAAAGCTTGATTTGGCTCTGTTACAAACTGAGTATTGAGCTGGAAAAATTTTTGAATAGAGTTCGAGCATGTCTGAGCTTGACTCAACTTGGATCGAACCCAACTTGAATCGAACTCAGATTCAGCCAGTTCAATAACTCAGTTACTTTGATATTGGTGTTGTTCACCAAGCGTTTGGTGAAATGACTTGATGAGGTATGGCTGGTGGCAAGGAAAGTATGTATATGAAACAAATATCCTTTTTTTTTCTCTTAATTTTTATATTACTTACAAGGTGTTTGATAAAATACATGTAAAACAACCGCTGCTACTTTACATTAAGTGAGATTTTAATATATTTGTGAAATGCTTCACAGGCAAACTCAGCTTGAATTGGCCCAAGCTGCTGACCCAACCGAGCTGAGCTGGCCATTTAGGCTCGATGACTGTGCTGATCCGAGTTCGAGCTGGGTTAAGTAAGTATCCGAATTGGGTTGAGTTGTGCCAAGCTTGACTTGGTTCAACTCGTGTACACCTCTGCTAAAGCATCTCTCTTAATATATAAACAAAATTGAGCAGATGGTTCAATCAAATCTTATTTTGGGCCAGCTTGTCAGTGGTGGTTCCTACAATTTCGTCCGTCTAATTGGAGAAATTATGGCACATGTGCATGTTCCAACCCAATTGCTTACGTGTCAAGCTAATACCTCTCGAATGTGTCGAGTAATTCCCTAGAGGAGACAGTGCCAGCAATATATCCTATGGAAAGCAAGTGATAGAGATGTGGACCATTCATTAGACAGGGGACATGGTCAAGAAAGTGTATGTGCCGTAAAACAAAAATAATGTTGGTCCACTAATCAGGCAACGTCAAATTGGTATAAGAAAAATGGGTGGTCACGATAATAGTCCAACAGTCCAAATTTGTACATGTGTGGCTCACTTTATGAGTTTCCTACCCTCATTTATGGAACATGGCATGTTCAATTCGTGCTTACTTGATGGACGGCTCAGATCTCCGACCCATATACTGTATTCCTTCCCCTCAAATGGGGTTCACCCATTTAGCGCAAAAACGATCTTGATAACGTTGGATTGATCTGACGGCTCTCATTATGAATGGATGGTGCCATGGTGATGTAGAGTGGGTCGCGTACAATTTCACGATCAAGATGGACCATAGAAGGTCCTATCCGCGACGGAAGTAATTTAGACCGTTGAAACCTTAAAACGAGCATATCTTGCAAAACGGAATGAGTTAGCTTATGATTTTGAGTAAGATGCAAGAGCTACTTTAGCCATCCAACCCTGCTAAGCTAGGTTGCGAACACCAAATTTGCAAGATTCCACTGTATTACTGTCGATTTTTCATTTTTACTATTTATAAAAAAATTTAGTTTGTTTGTAACTCTTCATGCACTGGGCTTTAAAAGTTCCGTCCATCATAAAAAGTGCTTAGAATAATTAGAAAAATAACATGGTTGAGCCAAATAGGGCACTTACTATTTAGTAGAAAACCACGAGGTCTAGTGAAAATTATGACAATTTATAAATAGTAATTTATTGTAAGTAACGAATTATGAGAGTTTTAGTTGCCAAACTGAAACTTCTTTATAAGTTTCATGTTATTATTTAAAAACCTCCAACTCTCCAGGAGGTTCATGCCGCAATTAAAGCCATCCCTCAAGATTTTGCTACTGGCCCAGATGGTTTTGTTGCAAGTTTCTTTTCTTCTTGTTGGGCCATTGTCAGTCAGGACTTGCTCAAGGCCACGTCTTTCATCTTTCAGGGTGGAGAATTTCCGAGAGCAGTTTCGTCCGCCCTCCTCTGTCTAATCCCGCAATCCTCCACCCCCAGATTATTTTCTGATTTTCACGTCATCAGCTTATGCAATTGCCTCTACAAGATCATAACCAGTATTATCGCGTCAAGACTGTCTGAGGTGCTTCCTGATCTCATTTCCCCCGAACAGGGTGCTTTTGTTAAGGGGCGTTCAATGACAGAAAGCATCGCCCTCACTCAAGAACTGGCTAGAGATATCAACAGAACAGTCCGTGGTGGAAATGTTATTCTCAAATTAGACATGATGAAGGCTTACAATCGGCTGGACTGGTCTTTCATAAAACAAGTGCTGATTCGATTTGGATTCGCCTCTTCAAGGATTCAGGTGGTGGAAAATTGCTGGAGTAGCGCGTGGTTCTTGGTTTTGATTAATGGTGAAGCTACAGGTTTCTTCAAGCCCACGAGAGGTATTCGTCAAGGAGATCCAATATCGCTTGCTCTCTTCATTCTCGCTGCGGAGGTCCTTAGTAGAGGCCTCACCTATCTTTTGAACACCGGTGAGTATACCCCATATAAGCTTAAGAGGGGTTGCATTCCGATCTCTCATCTACTATATGCAGATGATACGTTGATCTTCACTAACAGTGGGTGGAAATCTCTCCGTGCATTAACCAATTTCCTCGACAGATATCAGCAATCATCTGGGCAGAAAATCAACTTCTCAAAGAGTGCACTTTTCTGCTCCAACAAAATCCTTTCTCCAAGAATCAGATCCATAGAAAGATTCCCGGGAGTTCCTTCTGGTACCTCCTTCCTGAAGTATCTAGGAGTGCCAATTACCTTTGGGAGGATTCAAGCGAGTGCCTTCCAACCTCTGATTGACAAAGTTTCTGCAAGGATTGGCGGATGGCGTACTCGGCTGTTGTTCCAGGCTGGTAGACTAGTCCTTCTTCGGCATGTTCTTGGCAGCATACCTGTCCACACTCTAACAACAGCGCATATCCCAGCTTCAGTCCTTGCTACTTTAGAACGTCGTTTTGCGAACTTCCTTTGGGGTTGGTCCGAGGGAAAGAAGAAGCTCCACTGGGTGCGGTGGATGTCAGTAGGTCTCCCGAAATCTGAGGGTGGATTAGGTGTCAGATTGTTGCAAGATTTCATGACTGCCCTTCGAATGAAGTTGGGCTGGACGATCTCAAATGAAACTGAGGTCAGCCTTTGGAAAAGATTTATGGTTCCAAGCACGGTTCTGTGAATCGGCAGCAGATTAACTCTAGGCCCGCTGTTGCAGCTTCCCCCATGTGGAAGAAGGTTATTGCGTTGATTCCGACGCTGGATTTGCATGCGCAATGGCACATTGAGCTCGGGAATTGCAATTTTTGGACAGAAAATTGGTCGGGTTTGGGCCAGTTGATCGACCTCGCGACTTCTCAGGTGCCCTCAAGCCTCCTCGCCACCCGCATTAACCAGGTCCTGGGTGTTGCAGGCCCCCTCCCCCCTTCCTCAGTTTATGGCTTTCTACCTCAGATTATTGTTGATTTTATCTTCCAGGCGGGTTTTTGTCTATCTGATAATCCCGATCGCAGGTTCTGGCCGTTCACCTCCTCCGGTTCCTTTTCAGTTACCATGGGTTGGGAGTTATGTCGTGTGAGAAACTCCCGTAGAGCGTGGTCCAAATGGGTTTGGCATCCTAGCTTGACGCCTAGAATGTCTATGCTAGTTTGGCGGTTGTTGAACAAGGCGCTCCCGGTTGATGTGGAAGTGCAGAAACGGAGAATTTCAATGGTATCTGCTTGTGACTGCTGCAGCGATCTCCCCAGTATGAATCGATCAGAGGAATCTTTGGATCACATCTTCATTGCTAGCCCTATTGCTCGATCCATTTGGAACTTTTTTGGAGGTGCTTTCAGGATGGTTTTTAGTTTTATCTCGTCCATCAATGGTATGTTGACTGCTTGGTGGAACTACTCTATCCACGCCTCCCCTCTCCAGCTGATCACACCCTGTGTGATCCTTTGGGAAATTTGGAGAGCTCGCAACGCTGCCAGGTTTGAGGGCATTAGGCCCTCTGCTCCTGCCCTTCAATCTAGCATTTCTTGATGGTTGACTTCGCTTGTTTCTCAATTCTGGGATCTTCTTCACCCCCCGCCAAGTCGATTTCTCATGGAGGAGTTGGGCCTCCACCCTTCCTTGGGCTGCTCCAAGCCCCCGTCGGTTGTCAGGTGGAATCGGCCACATCAGGGCTAGGTCAAGCTTAATGTGGATGGTTCTGCACGAGGAAATCCGGGCCCTGCAGGTCGAGGTGGGGTTTGTAGAGACGAGATGGGTACGTTCATTTTTGCGTTCTCCTCAGCCTACGGTCTAGCTTCAAACGTCAATGCCGAGCTCAAGGCAATCCATGATGGCCTTCATCTTTGTATTCAGTAGGGCCTCGGGCAGATTATTGTCGAATCGGATTCAAGTCTGGTCATTGGTTTCTTGAACGGGTCAATCACTCCCTCTTGGAAATGGAAGTATTGGATCACTCGGATTTCTAGATTCTACTCCTCGGCCAGGATCATCTTCTCTCATATTTTTCGGGAAGGCAACGAGCCGGCTGATGGCATGGCGAAATTGGCTAGCAGCTCTCAGCTTAACTTTTTGTTCACGCAGTCCGCGCTCCTCCCTACCAGTGTAAGAGGCAACCTTTTCCTGGACAAGGTTGGTCCTGGAGCTGTTCAGCTTGCCTCTTAGATCCCTATCTCCTTTCGTTAGCTTTTCTTTTCTCTGCTTCCTCTTCCTCCTCCTCCTGTATTTAATTACTCTTCATTTCCTAGCACACGATAGGTGTGGCCACCCTGTTTTTGTTGGGCCCCACCCGAATCTTTGTAAAGCTTTTGCTGGTTAATGAAAAAAAAGGTTGCAATTTAAATTTAAAAAAATGTTATTATTTAAAAACTTTGTAGCTTATTTTAATCACCAATTAATTTATTAAGAATATTTAGATTATTATATATATATATTTTTATTTTCCTCGTGAATTCAAGATACCTCTATGAGGAGTACATAGAAGCTCCGTAAATTCGGAGTAGTTATACTTTTTAGTTATCCTTTTGAGAAAGACGGTGCTTAACCACAACACGTCCTTCCCCATGTCACATGGAAATCTTCCTGATATCAAGATCCTAGTCACCCAATCTTTAGCCATTATTCATTGAACATGGATTATTAGTTAATTTCTTCTCAGCTATGTTCCTGCATGCCAACAATGAAAGTTTAGAGTTGCCCAATTGAGAAGATTCTTTGAACATGGGCCATCCAAGATGGGGTCCACAAGCTAAAAGGTCAAGATCATGATAACAGAGTTCCATGGTACTCTTTAACGGGGAATTCGACTTCATTTTTATAAATGGTCACCAGTTAATTGCGCGATGAGATTCTCATTAAATAAAGTTGACGAGCATCAAGAACGTCATTTTCTTTGGATTATCAATAATAGTAAAGAAAACAGACTGACCAATTCAGTTCAATAATCTTGGAAAGCCTACCTATTTGATTGGGTCTATCGCACATGCCCCATTGATATTTTAGTTAGGACGTTATATATATCAATAGAAGACCTTTCACGTTCACTCCTCACCGTTCATCGAGAGATGACTGGCAAGTCTTGGTTCGTCAGTGCAAATCTTTTTGTGGTTGGTATTGTTAGTGAATCTGAACCATCCATTTTATGCTGAATCTGGTTTTCTGTTCATAGTAAACAGGATTTTAAAAAAAATAAAAATTTCTTACATTTTTATTAGGCCATGTCATTATTGATAATGTCAGTACTACTGCATTAAATATAGTCTGATATCATCAATGATGCCGTGGCCCAATAACATTGTAAAGAATAAAAAATCTCTATTTGCAGAGTCATTAGGAGATCTGCCTTTTTTTTTCATTTAAATTTATTTTTTCCTATGCATACTTACAATATAGGCACTTGGAACCCATGATTTCGTATTGAATTGCACCTACGCCCACTCCATCATTGAGCCATGAGTTGAAAACCTAACACCGGACGAGTCTGGTGTGACTCACTCTAGCCAACTTGGACTTGGTCAAACCTGACCCATTTTGATACCATCAGTGTTGGGCTGATTCAGCCCCAAATTAGGTGAGTCACCACTTGACTCTCAGCCAGATGAGTCCGAGTCAAGTTGCCTAGTGTTTTAACCATGCTTGAAAATTGAATTATTGGTTCTTAAGATTATTTTATTTCTTACTAAAAGTAAATAATATCATCTTCGACATAATAGAAATTGACTAAAATGAAATGACTGATTCTCAAGATTTTTGATCCTTAAAGAAATAATCTCTAAAATATAATTACAATTAACTCATTTCTAGGTGTCTACCAAATAGGTCCATTGATGGTAAGGCCTACCACATCAAGGTTCAAAGTATCGTCCAAAACCAATATTATAATTGTGTGTGGGCTCCGTATCAACCTGAAACAATGTAATATGGGGTGATACAAAGTAATATCAGTGGTGATCAATAATACGTACATTACCACTACAACAACTCAGACTTTTTATGACGAGTCAATTCATCGCTAAAAACTTTAAACTCGTAAAAAAGTTGACTATAGGCAATGATTTGAAATGTTATTGCAAATAATTAATTAAAAATAAAATTGACTTTTACAATGAAATTAGACCTATCGCTAAAATATTCGTCGCAAAAATCTAAGTTGTTGTAGTGATGCATAACACCGAATTCAAACCTTGCACTAGATGGACTGACGGGAGCCACACGATCATGTCTGTCGGAGCCGAAATGAATTGATTATGATGTCTGCTAGAGTGGAACTAGAAATAGGCTCTCTTAATCACCATTTATGTCTTTCTTAATCATATTCATGTCTTTCGCTCTCTCACTGTGGACAAACCCATCTTTTTCTTAGTGTCGGTAAGAGGTCTTGGCATTTTCATTAGTTCATCAATCAATGTAAACTTCATCTTCATCTACCCACTTGGGTTATGAAAAGAAGAGTAGAAATATAATAACTAGGAATTACGCCATGCTCCTGCAGAATGATTAGACCGTTTTAGGCCTTATATTGTTAAAGTGGGGTCGTTGCTCACCTACCCAACTGCCTATATTTTGGAAAAACCTCTCAGATTGAAAATTCTGAACCTTTTGATTAGTGACTAATGAACAAAGGGTTAGGAAAGAACACACAGCAATGGTTTCTCATTCCCATTCAACTGATAAAAATGCCAGATAGTCTAAAGCTAGGATCTTCCAAAGGGACCCACTAAATATGGGCACCATTTGTAGAATATTTCGTGATGGTAAGAATTATATATATTTACCAAAAAATGCCTCAGCTATTTGAAAGTGCTCCAAAGTGCTTCTCTAGAGGTGAAGTGACAAAAAAAAAAAAAAAAAAAACCTCATGTACTTTTCTATACTACTGCAAAAATAGGGAGTTTTAGGGCATTTAAAATTCCATTTTACCCATTTAGAACTGATTCCCAGGTGAGCATTTCACATATTATGTATATAATACTATCTCAGGGGTGTTTTAGTAAATTCCTAAACACTTCTGGGAAAGCTTGTTCTGTATGTTCTTGTGTGGCCTAACTGTGATGTAGGGCCCACATCCACTCCAATCATAAGGTGTGGAATTTCAAATTCACCCAATATACCAAAAATCAGGCCGAGACGAAACATGTGGGTCACACTGTAGGGAGCCGTTGGGACAAGGATATCCACCATTAAATCCTTTCAAATTGTGTGTCCGGCCTACCATTCCTTTTATACAATATCCAATCCATTCACCAAATGCATCCCACCAAGATTAACGAATAACCCAAAAATTAACTCATTCCAAAAAACAGGTGGGCCACACCAGTGATTTCAAAGGTTTTATGAATGACTTCTCATGGTGTAGCCCACATGAGTTTTTCATATGCCTGATTGGAAGGCTCCAAGGAGAACATAAGGTGGCCCACCTGATCAAATAGAGATGGTATTATTGGTCTTTTCGATCCACCTTGGATAGGACCATGTCCCATGTCTCCCTGATGGAAGATATATCCTATCACCAATCTTAGGTCTTTCTTCAGATCAAGACCATTCATCTGATGGGGATGGTGCATGCACCCAAGATCACCCCCTAGATCCTCGTGCCAGATCCTCATCCATATGTCCCATTTCTCTTCTAGAAGGTCTATCTGCAAGCTATAGATTCAACGGCTGCAACTGTATCTTATCTACCCATTTATCTTTTTAAGTGTTTATTTTCAAGCCACGAAATTAAAAGTAAGAAGTCTCCAATCAACGAGATTTTTGGAGCATGGTCCATCCATGGTGGGCCCACTCTCACAACCTGATTTAAAAAAATAAAAACCATGAATATCTTCTAGTTGAGGATCATATAATTCATCTTATCTCTTTCGCTGCGTCGTCTTTTGTTTTATAAGGTAGGTTTATCAAAGGAGAGAGCGATTGCACATCATTATCGAAATTGCGTGTGGGCCTTGTTTTAGGTGCGTGTTTGGTCATTTTCCATCCACCCAAGACCCTTTCATGTTCCTCTCATATCTTTTTTTTAGAATACATCCTGACCAATTGCTATAGGATACACAGGGACTTCGGCCGTTGGATCTAGGGTTATCTTTTAATGATCCAAATTGTTTATTTGATGGGCCTCACCTTGGATGGTGGATATACAAGAAAGAACATCTCTTATTTTAAAATTTTAAATTTAAATCCTTCGGTCAATTGACTCTTGACCTTTGAATATAGACGGTTCCCTTAACTTTTGAATAATCAAAGGTCTGATATATATGTTTCAATCTAAGTTTTGTTTTTGGTTATCCTCCATCCACGGTGAGGCCCATCATATAAATGGTTTAGATTAGCGAAAGGTAACCTGATCTAACCGTTAACGTCACCACGTTTCTTGTTGCAATACATGATGGGTTGTATTCTAGCAAATCACGTCTTAAGTTTTCATTTCATTTAGTTTAGCTTTTATTATTTTTTATTTCATTTAATTCATATATACGTCGAGAAAATACCAAAAGACAATAATCACATGCAGACCCTTTATATGAACTTTCACATGCAGCACCGTCTTTCCCATTAAAGCATATATCATATCTGTAGCATATCCGAACCATACAAACGGTGGGTCACACCATGTGAGTTATCTTACGAGAAAACAGCCCTATCTACTAATTACCTCATTCGGTAAGCCACATCTGTATCTAGTCATACCATCAACTGTACATTGATATTTTGATATTGTGGCCCACCTGATGAATGGATCAGTATCATTTTCATCTCAGACAATCTTCATTTTGTGGCTCACATTTCTTACGGATTGGATGTGCTACACAAAGCGACATGTTGTTGAGAAAGGCAGGGGCTCCACGTGAGCATTTCTCATATGATGGGACATTAATTGATAACTGGATTATTTGGCGCGGGTCATGGCAATACGTGGAATGTGAGCTTTTGCATTAAATAGGGTGTAAATGATACTTTAGGAATCAAATCTTCCTTACCCAATATAAATATTGTACGAGGGGTGTCATTTGATACTCTGGCTTTGTAAAACACTTGATACACAGGCACTTTGAAATGGTAAACGTAAGCATATATTAACTCAAATTAAACTGACTAAATGGTAGATATCTCTATCTTTTAAGTTACAATATTCCAAAACTCAAATTATTTAAATCCTAACTTCTGAAATGTTGACACTTATTTGTTAACATAAGACCGCTGGATATTTTTACTCAGATTGATTGAACACTCCTAGCCTCTGATTTGTGGACACTTGTTTATTGATATAAGATCATTGGATATTTTTCATTATTAACTGTCCAAATACATGCCGGTTGATCTGTAGTCAGATAATTGAATAAATGTGATTTTCGGTCATGATACATCTAAGCAACGCATAACTTTGGACAGTTTAATTTGAATTAAATGTATTATAAGTGTACAATTTTTAAGTGAGTTATAAGTGTCCGCATATAGTCTATCACGCATAGCCAGAGTAGCAAAGTGACATTAAAAATTTTCATCCATATATGCAGGGTGGGGGATGCCAGTGCATGGACTCTCCGTGCACATCATATATAGAAAGGTTTCAAGTCCAACCAGATGGACCTTATTTTACATCTACCCAGCATATGACTTCCAACTTATCATATTTGTTCAACGTCCAACCATTCCAAATAGGTTTCCCT
Source organism: Magnolia changhungtana (assembly GCA_030180095.1). Taxonomy (NCBI): domain Eukaryota; kingdom Viridiplantae; phylum Streptophyta; class Magnoliopsida; order Magnoliales; family Magnoliaceae; genus Magnolia; species Magnolia changhungtana. The sequence goes on along the minus strand of JASAUF010000058.1, from coordinate 1,307,703 downwards.
TATCATCAAAATCTCTATGTGAAAAAGTCAACCCCACTCACTCATTATGTGGGCCACACCATAGAAAATATTCTTTAACAGTTGATAATTAACAAAATACAAGGGTGGTTCACCTAGCAAGTAGATGCAATTGATTTTTATACAAAAATAATCCAATGACTGAGCCAAACTATACAACGGGTTGGATGTTGCATAGACCTGAAAGCTTGGAAATTATTTGCTGGGTACACCATAAACTATGGTCCATGCACATTATTCCTGTTACCACTAAAAAAATCTCCATCTTTATCTATAATGGAACTCATGATGCTAGTAATTACCAAAAAAAAAGAAGATAAAAAAGAAAAAAAGAAAAGCAATGTTCGTTGATAATGATGATGATAACGGCCAGTTTGGTATGCCTCAAGTCAGGTGGTCCACGGACACGTGATGGACACATCCCATCCCTTATTTTAATAATTTCCCTTTGCAAAAAGCAATTTAATGAAAGCAAAGAGGTAGACGAGAAACACGTCGAACGCTGCCAGCCAACTGCTAACCAACCATCAAAAGGTGGGGGCATGTGCATGAAATACACTGTGTCCATCTGAACACTGAGCCCAAAGTTCAGCGATCCAAACCATTGAAGCTGTTGAACTCAGTTCTCAATGGTTCATATACACCAGAAATCTAAGCAATCCTAACCCTTTATTATGTGGTCAACAAACAGATGGTTAAGAAAGAAAATACAACAAGCGATTCAACAAACAAAATGCCAAATATTTTATAGCTACTGCATAGACAGTCCAATGCAAGGCCCATCATACCAACGGTTTAGATCACTGTAAATTTGGGCCCCACTTTTAAAAACTGAAAAACCTAACCCTTATTTTAATCATTAATATCTATTTTCTTCTGATTTGTAATCAAATCATATCATAGCCCTAAAAGAATGACTTTTTTCAGTGATTACTCAGGCAGACTAAAATAAAATTGCATATAAACATTAGTTATTGCATCGGGTTTCCCGCCGATCTTGTATGATAATGATAGTTAGGAAGAAATAATTCATCTTATAATATCACATCTATGCTCTTATGATTGCTAAATGCTAATTGAAAGCCTAACAAAATTCATATGTGCTTGGGCATGTGGAAGATTCCTTGTGCATATGATTTTCAGGTCCTTGCTAAGTCCAGGCGCTTGTACAGGGTACACCATCTACACGCCACCACATGTGCCAGATCTGAGCCGTCCATCATTTGGGTCTGATCATGCAAACATTCTCGCCCAAAAATCTATTGGGTTGATTTTAGAATCAGGTTTACCGGTTAGGAAACTTTGGAAAATTTCTTTCCATATGTAGAACTTTCCTTTAAATCGTGGTCTATGTGATTGGATAACGGAATTAGATGATTCTTGGGCCTTGGAATTCCTTTGATGGTTCGATTTGGATCTGGTACTTATTCCACGGTGGGACATATGGTCGCGTATAAATAGTATGCTTGTCCACGCGTTCTAGCTTAGCAATGCTCTGACGCTGATTCGGTGTATCCGGCGATCCACCGATCCCTGATTATGAGGCCCACCTCAATGTATTTGTTTTGTATCCAATGCGTACATCCGTTTTTACAACTGATTGTAGGGCATTATCCAAAAAATTAAGCAGATCTAAGTCTCAGATGGGCCACACCACAAGAAATAGTGGTTATTGAACGAACACCATTAAAATTTTCTTCGGTGCCATAAAAGTTTTAGATCAAGACGATATTTTACGTTCATCCAGGTCTGTATGACCTTATCAAGAGGTTGGATGTAAAATAACATTATGATGGCCCTAGGATGTTTTTAATGGTGGCTGTTTAATCTTCACTGTTTCATGTAGTGATGAAAAATCATTATTGTAGCCACTAATTTGAGCCGTCTCGAATATTAGAAATGAACGGTTAGGAAAATGTCCCGTCAAAGATGAAAGCTTAATTAGCAAAAATCCTCTAATCGGATAGCGAAGATAATTTGAATGGCCTTTACGTGATCCTTTATAATAGATGAAGAGTTCGGATCTTATACATGTGTGCTATGCACGTGTATATCGAATGCTTGGTATGTAAGTTAGAGATCTTATCCTTCAGCATTGGATACTTTCTCAAACCAGAAATGCCAAAGCAATTCGCATGATAGAGATTGAAGGGTTGAGTTTCATCACACGTTCCAATGTGGTACACTGTTTTAAATCCAGGCCATGTATCAAGTGGGCCCTTATGTGAACATCCCTAGCTCCAAAATTCAAGAGAGTCCACTCACTCACCAGGTGGTTCACATGTGTACATGACTACATTTGGTTACTGATTTTCTCTCCAACCGTGCATTTTCCTCATGCGAATCTGGCCCACTTAATGAGTGGCCCACCTGATGATTGGCTCGGATATTTCACAAATGTGCACCTTGCACATGTGCCGGAATTCACCTCTTTTATCTCTTCTGCGTGAATTGCTCTTGCATTAATCTTCTAGAATAAATAATACCACATTTGACTTTTCTACTGTTTCTAGTTAATAAAAAGCTCCCAACATTTAAAATTTCTAATGAAAAGTGATTGATGGGATATGATTTCATGTGAACACTGCGGATGATTTATAACGGAAGCGGATTGATCGTGTACCTCACACCAGCTATATAGCTGCTGTACAGAAGTCAGCAAGCTCCGTGAATCTGATCACGAGATATATGTTTTATTCAAACTGTCAATTCATTTGACCATATGGTATTAATGATTGAGACGAAAAATAAGATCGATCTAACTATCAATTGGACCACACTGCAAAAAGCAGTGGGGATTGAACGGCTACCATTGAAACCCTTTTTGGGGTCACTAAAGTTTTGAATCAATATGAAATTTGTTTTTCCTTTTAATTCAAGTCTTTTTGACCTAATTCAAGTCTTTTTGACCTTATGAGCAGATTGGATGGAAAATAAATGTTATGGTAGGCCCTATGTTCTAAAATGATCTCTAAAAATAGATGATCAAGTGTAGTTATAATAAATACATCACTGTGGGGCCATGTAACTTTAATCTCCTTTGAACCGTTCGTACAACTGGAGCTCGAGGAGCGTCGGTGCTAGTCTTTGCACGACACGTACCTACTGCAGCTACATAGCTGTTGTGTGGTACACCAGCCAATCCGCTTCCATTTATAACATGATCTCTATTAGAGAGATTTAATTTTTAATCTTTCAAATTGTAATTTCTTTTTTTGTTAGCTTGTTAGTACAAACTACTATGTTAGCCACCCTCACTAGGGAATCGATACCAAGATCTAACTGTTGAGACGAGGTATCTTTCTTTCACTCAATCTACCACTTGAGCTATGGATATGGGGGTTTTCAAATTGTAATTATCTTCATTAAAACTATGTGATTATGTGATATATAATACAGATAATATCACAGGAGTTGTAAAATCCTAACAACATTATAAACATAAGTGATACATGCAAGTCATGTTTTGAAGTTAGATTTACCATAGAATTTTAATTTTTATAATGGTATCACAGTTTCCTTGAATTCAATTATTGGTATGGAAAACTTGGTAACTTTTGCCTAGTTCCTTTCATAATAATTCAAAGTCAAGGTATGTATCTGTCAGTCTTGTCTTCCGTGCTCTATGTAAATATATAAAGATTAACTTTCATTGGGCCAGTAAAGATTTTGATATTCTTTTCATGTAGTTTAAAGATTGAATGCCAGTATCTTCGTAAGGAGCTTGAGCACCCTTGATTTCATTAGCTCAAACTAAATTGACTATTATTGATGGAGCACTATATTAGAGAATTGCAGATGATTCTTTCATTTTTAATAGTTGTTGTGCTCTGACCTTTGGAAACAAGCTCTCCAACTTTTCAAACTTCAAATTTAATGCTAATAACAATAATATATTTTTTTTTGAATAATACTTAAACACAACATTGACAATAATCAGAGAACATGAAATTCACATGTATAAATGTTTATTATAGAAAATTGTTTATTCCATTCTAATTATAACATTTCTCGATAATTCAAAATAATAATACTATGTTAAAATAGAAAATCAAATAAAGTTGTGCCGGTTTGTTTTCATTGACAAATTCTTTATATAAGTATAAAAGGAAGTAATGAAAGGAACCATAAATATTCAATAAGTAATTCTATACATTGGACGTATTGAATCAATCAAACATCAATTATATAGGTTTAATTCATTCATGTGGAAAGGTACACTGATGCGCATGGCTTTAAGGCTGATGCGCAGAAGGTGAGACTTTTCCATAATGGACAATGATCGATATGATCTGTATTGTTTATGGGTGTTTTAAGACTTAATTATATAATATTTTTAAGAATCACCTCAATGAACCCCACTGATCATAAATCTATCAATCTTCTTCCTTAATCTAACGACATTGAATGAATACTGGAAGGGTAATTCTTTATGCAAACTACAACTTGGCATAGAAAATTATATGACATAATCTGAAATGTATAATTAAATCATCATCATTAATTAGATTCTTAAGACTAAAATAAATTAAAATCTTAAATTCTAGACCAATCGGACCATTGGATGGGCTGCATCGATCTTAAGAAATGATAGATAATGAATCATGTGTTGATTCATTATGTGGAACTGTAAGATTAAAAATAATTTTTATTTATGTGATTTTAGAAAATATTAATTCAATTCAGACCGTTGGTTCACGGAATTATTTCCACCACATCAAGGTAAGTGATCCCGATGTGTTTCCCATCCATCAAGTTAAAATAGATGGATTGTTTGATATGTTGTATACTCACCCTGATGTAATTGTTATATACTTTTAATTAATTTAGATGAATGTATGATTTTTGTATTAATATAATAATAATGATTTGATTTGATTAATGTAGTATAATCAATATTTGAGTTAATGCAACTTATATGTTGAATTAATAACTAGATATGAATTGAATGATATACTGGATAATTTGAGATTATGTTAATTCAAATGTGATAATTGAAATGATTATACTTGCCAGGAGTAGATGTTAGCCTTGCCTATGCCTACAAAATGGTAGAAGCTTGCCAGAAGGTAAATGCGGGTTGATGGGTTTCCAACTCAGGCAAGTGGACGGACTCTTACCTGATGCATTGCATAATATTTACATTTTCTTTTTAAAATTATATTTTGTATGATTATTGGCATTATATTATAATTTAATGTAAAGAACAACGTCGGAAATTCTTACTAGGCCTAACCAGCTTACCCTTTATTGATGTAAAACCGTATAGATGAATAATTAGCTGATAAGTTGGCATAAGAATAAGAAGTTGTAGTTGAACTGGTGCACGATACACGTGAGACGTAGTCGTACCTATCAAAATAAGACATGGCCGCATTCAGATCATTCATAATTATTTAATTAAAACTTTATTTGTTAGGATGATCTGATTAATTAAATGATTTTAAGCATTTGATTGATTTTATTTAATTGAATTGTTCTAGGTCTGTAGCAAGTATACATTGGTAAGCTGTATTGACTAATGAATGATGCCAAATTTATGTTGATTGAATGTTTATAGATGTTGAGAATGGATAAATGTTGATGATTAAATCATTTTGTGTGAATGATTGTTAATGGACCTAGTTGGAATGTAGAAATAAATATTAATTTTTCCTCTGAAGAATCGTATAATGGAATTGAGGTTAATACACTTTGTATACGAGTTATAACTTAGAAACTTGGGTCTGAGGGTGCGTACTCTGTACTCGAATTTCGGGGAGTGACAACACATGTACTCACATTTTGAGATGAGAATTACCATAGTCAATCAAGTTCTATTAATCCCCAAGGTGCATTGTACTTCTGCGCCAGGCTATTAACCGGTTAAGTTTAAGTTGTGTCATAGAGTTATTGTATTTGTACTTGCTTATCAAGTTTTGGTCTCGCTGGTCTAGTCCTTTCATGCACCGTTTAAATTTTTTATTGGTCCACATTAAAGAAAGGTATTTACATAATTGAGCCCACCCATAAATGCCTACTTAAATATATGTATTTATATCCATGCTATTTATTTATATTTCCAACTCATTTAAGTGGATTAGAGAAAAAAAAATGAAGTAGTACAAAGCTCAAGTGGACCAGGTCACCATTGATACCTTTCTAGGCCCACCGTAATGTTTATTTGCCATCCAACCTATTAATAAGGTTACACAGACTGACGAAGGCAAAACACAAATATCATCTTCATTCAGAACTTTTGTGGCTCCTGGAAGTTTTTAATGGTCTATGTTCAGTGACCACTGTTTCGTGTAGTGTGCTCCACGTATGCATTTGATTTGCTTCATTTTTGGGCATATGCCCCAAAATGAGCTAGTAAAATGGATGGATGACATTGGATATAAAACACATATTATGGTGGGCCCCATAGCGGCCGACACAAGGTCATCACCCAATCCGTTTGGCAGGTTAATTACCGGGGAGAGCGGATTAGATGCGGCCTGGCCTTACCAAAGGTGGTGGGGCCCATCTTCATATATTTAGTTTATATCCACACTGTCCATTTATTTTTTATTTCAGAATATTCCAGGGCATAGCCAAAAAATGAAGTAGATCAAATTCTCATGTGGATCATATTATAAGAAACAATGGTGATGATCCATTAATGGGCCACACAAGTTTTGGATCAAGTTGATATATATATATATATATATATATATATATATATATATATATATATATATATATATATATTCCTTCACCTTATCAACAGGTTGGATGGAAAATAAATAATAAACATTACGGTGGACCCTATGAAGCTTTTAATGGTAGGGCATCCAATCACCATGTTTCTTATAGTATGGTCCACCTAAGATTTGGATATTTTTCTTTTTTGGGTTTATCCCCTAAATGGAAAAATGGATGGATGGTTAGGATATAGAATAAATACATCTTAAGGTGCGCCCTCCACTGAGTGTTGCACCATCTCTGGTGAGGCCGGGGCCGCACCTAATCCACTCCCCCTACGGCTGTACCTGTCACTCATTGTGGACTCGTTTGTTGTTGGCTTCACCCAATCATGTCTTGCACCAATCTTCACCATTCACGTGAAGCCAGTCAGTGATTGGAAGGTGGAGGTAACTTGACGGTCCATCCAAGTGCGTAAAGCGTGACGGTCCATCCAAGTGTGATAATTTCTTATAGTACAAAAATGCTTTCCCAAAGTAAGAAGGAAATCCAACAATTAGGACAAACTTCAACCGTACCCACCATTTACCTAAACTAATCAAATTTCTTAATCACATACCAAATAATATCCTATCCAATTTGAAATGGACCCATCACTGTATCAATGTGATCTCAACATTGTGGCCGCACGCTATTCCTCTCGTGTGGATTTATCTATAAGAGGGGTTATATTATGGGATTTATACCTCAAAATTCCTCTGTAATTGGGAAGTGCTTATAGAATTACTATACTGACCTTTTAAAAAAACATTTAAATGGTAAAGTCAGAGAATTATGGACCCCACGTGATAAGTGTATGACATCCAACCCGTCCAACAACTGCAATCCATCATGATAGTCAGATGAACAAAAAATATTAGACAATTCAATAATAATGTTGTGTCTGAACTATAAAAAATAATTTAGACGATCCAAAATATTTAAATTTATGTGTAGCCCATTTGATGATTTAATCAGCAATATTTTTTGTTGGTATGATCATCATGGTAGAGAGTATATGTTCGACAGGTTGGATGTCATACACTCGTCATATGGGTCCACAATTCTCCACTTTCATACAAAGAAAATCATCTATGGTATTTTTGGTAGTTTCCTACCTAAAAAAAGCATGCCTGCTAATTCCAATTACCGAAGCATTATTTGGTAAAATGCCAACTACCAAAGAATATTGTGGTAAAAATGGCTTACATGATCTTTTTTCAGTTTCCACAGCTGGAACCAGTGGCAGTCGATCGAGTCAGCCCATGGGTCAAGTGGTCTGGAGGTGGGTTTGGGCCGAGCTAAATAGGTAGTGGGTTGGGTTCAGCTTGGACGGTATGGCTCGTTTAAGCACATGGGTTGAGCTTGGGTTGAATCGTGCCCAACCTGACCGGCTGATATGACCTAGCAAAATGATGTAGAGCGGGTTGCAGATAATTCCATGGCCAAGATGGACCAGAAAAGGCCCGATTAAAGACGGAGATGATTTGGACCTTCAGAACTTAAAATGGACGTATCTCGTAAACTGGAATGAGTTATCAGACGTAAAATATATGATTTTGGGACAGGATGAACTACTTTAACCACCTAACCCTATGCTAGTTGTGCAGGCCGGATTTGCGAAATACCATCAGATCGACGGTTGTTTCCCTATTTTAATTCAGTTTTTACTATAAATAATAAGTTTTAGTTTGATTATAACTCTTCATCCGTTGGGCTTTAGGAGTTGCGCCTAACATGAAAAGTGCTTAGAATAATTAGGAAACAGCGTGGTGAAGCCAAACAGGACACTTACTATTTTTGGCCAAAAACCTTGTGTACTAGTAGACATCACGACTGTTAATTAATAATAAGTTTACTATGTACATTAAGTTGTGAATTCTAGGATGGTAAGTTGTGAATTTTAGGAGTTTTAGTTGTAGTTTGATTATGGAATTTCTTCCATTGCTTAGTATCAGTATTTGAGGAGTCAGAGAAGTTCCATGAATTTGGAACAATTATCCCCTTGCCGCGGTGCTCGACCTCACGTCCTTCCCTGCATCATGAAATATGCTGGCCGGACCACAAGACCCAAATCAGCTTAAACCTGAAACAATTTAATAGACGACAAATATAGATACTTGCACATGATGTACGTATAAACAGGACAATTGAACCAGACCCATTGCCACCCCTACGTGGGACCCTTACTGATTGTGGTTCTGATGTGACCCATGATAGCCGGACCATGAAAAGTCTCTCATATCTAAGGGTGCAAATGGGTTGGGTCGACTTGATGGGTCACTGGAATGACTGGACACTTAGCTAGTGAGCCTGAGTCCAAAATTCAGACGCATGGGCAAGCTTGGAACCAAATGTTCACCCCGAATTATTAAATGAGTTGGGTCTGGTTCTCTCAGAATCAATCCAACCTAGATCAAGTTTTTAAATGAGTCTGGTTTAGGTCATGCTAAAATATAACTGACCACGATCTAGACCTAGCCAGACTCAAGAAAAGTAGTTAATCATGTGTATATTTTGTTTTCTTTTGGGTTAGATTATAGTATCAGTTTGCCACTTATTTTAAAACATGGTCCACCAGCCACTACATGTGACAATTTGATGTAGAGCGGGTTGCGGACAGTTTCATGGCCAAGATGGATCAGAAAAGGTCCGGTCGACGACAGAAGTGATCGGGACCGTCGGACCTTAGATCGGGCGTATCTCGCAATCCGGAATGAGTTAGCTGACGTAAAATATATGATTTTGGGGTAGAACGAGCTACTTTAGCCAACCAACCCTGCTATACCGGGTTGCGATGCTCGGAATTATGAAGTACCCCTGGATCGACGGTCGTTTACCTGCTTTAATTTCGTTTTTACTATAAATAGTAAGTTTTAGTTTGATTATAACTCTTCATCCATCAGGCTTTAGGAGTTGCGCCCAACATGAAAAGAGCTTAGAATAATTAGGAAAACGATTTGGTGAAGCCAAATAGGACACTTACTATTTTTGGCCAAAAACCTTGCACACTAGTAGGCATCACGACCGTCTATAAATAGTAAGTTTACTATTTATAGTAAGTCGTGGATTCTAGGAGTTTCAGTTGTAGTTTGATTCTAATTTCTTTCTCATTGCTTGGTACCCCTATTTAAAGGGTTGTGAACTCATTTTTAGTTATCAATTAATCAGTTTCCAATTTATTAGAATTTATTTCTATTTTCTGCTTTCTTTCCTCGTGGATTCAAGAAGTCTCTGTGAGGAGTCTAGAGAAGCTCTGTAGATTCGGAGTATTTATCCTCATCACGTTCATCCCTGCGTCACAATTTGTACGGTACAATTTGTGGGTCCCATTGTCCATTGAAAATATACCAAAAATTACACTAGTTGAACTACCCTAACCATTTGATTTTACCTGTTGAATATGGACCACTGGCTATTTTATTTATTATGATTAAAAAAAAAATTGATATCCACACTAATTGAATGATATAAAACATTATTTGTGTGAAAACTTTTAATAATGTCTATCCCCACCCAGACCTGACCTAAACCCAACCCATTAAATTAAGGGTCAGTAATTTTTTACTTCAAACACGATCCAGACGTGACCTGAATTATAATGGTTGGGTTTGGTCCTAAATTCTAACCTGATTATTAAATGGGTATGTTCCAGGCTGTCTTCCTTGACATTTGAACCCTTACTCATAATGAAAACCTTAGCTACCCATATTGTGCCATCTTCTCAATTTAAATATGGCATGTTGTTGTACTTTATTTTTAACCGTTATTCTCATTTCCAATTTTAAATGTTATAAATTTCCCATCGAGAATATTCTAAGGAATGGCCCATTCAAAGTAGTCCGGACTAGTGACCATAAGCCCACCTTCACAAAATGAAAACCAGGTCCGTTCACAAACTATGCTATTCACTCAGAGAAAAGGGCATAGAGGAAAAATAAAAATAAAACTTTGATACTCGGCAGTGTGATGGTTAGATCTGGCATGGGACAACTCAACTCGGCAGGGTTGGCTTGTCCGACTCATTCAGACCCAACTGGACCTGAATTGAGTGGGTGAGTCGATCCGAACCGAGTAGACTTCATCCAATTCGAATTCAAACCATGTTGAGTTCAGGCCATCTAATAACTCGAATTGACTCGGCCCAAAATCTAACTCGGTACTGACTCTGACTCGATCTGAAACCTGGTGTGTGTGTGTGTGTGTAAACCAGATTCGATGTTTTAGATCCGAGATGCCGTATTGCTGATGGAGAGGCAGCAATTCCAGCCGGTGCACTTAGGTTTTGAGTTGTGATTTCAACTCGTGGATGCCTGTTGCACCCGGCCCTACTTGACTCGATACCTCTGCTCGGGTCGGACTCGGTTCGGATTAGTGTAGGCCAGACTCAGACTTGTATCGTCAGGCATACTGGACTCGGTACCCAGTTTGGGTTGGGTCTATTTCAAAACCGGATCAAATCAGATCAGCCCTAACTCATTATGACTAGACTCAATGCCCAACTCTAGTGATGGTTGGTACACAATCCGTAAGAAATTGTGCATATGCCATACAATTAGCTGAAATTAAACAACCAAATGGTGCTCCCGTTTATGTGTAGTCTTATTTTTAAAAAAAATTACACTAATTCAATTACTTGAGTGGTTAATTAGCGGACATTTATTGGACGGTTGAGATGAAAAGTAGTCAATGGTTCAGATTCAGTGAAACATGGTCTGAGAAATATCAGGGACAAGGATTCTCCAACTAATTTGATTTTTGGATGATGACTTATCTAGTCTCAGGCAGGGCCATTTATCAACTAGGCTAAATATTAAGACCGACGACTATAATGTACACCTGATCTCGATCTATATTGCTGCCAACGGATCACCAGCCCTTCATCAGCCTATCTCTCTGTCAGATGACAATTTGCAACCCAAGGATTGGAAGTTGAAACATTACTTGGTGTGGGCTGGGCTGATGGGGGTCCAGCCCACTTATATGGTCCACATGGTATGGGCCTAATTCTAAGATTGAAGCCAAAGTCAGGCTAATCCAATCATCAAGTGGGCCACACCCACCCAAAAACCTTCAAATTTATGTGGTGGGTCAAGTGATGGTTGGATCAGTTTGATTTTTGGGGTTTTCCATTTTCATGGTGGAGCAATCACCTCGAATGGGTTGGATGACATACATAGACTATGATAGGTCGACATGTCTACAACTAGTTATATTTAAGAGGGGTAAATTAGTATTAGTAAATTTTCACACTAGAAGGGAGGTACTTGCAACATTTCAAACAATAGGCAGGTATTTATAATTGTCAAAAACTGGATGGGAGGTATTTACAACTATCCCAAAATGCCAAGATGAACGTTATTTGAAAACAAAATACAGTGGGTCCCACCAAATTCCATGCTTTCCTTGCCAACCATCTAGCCCATCTATTTCAACAATGCCACACCATCTCTCCACCCTCAAAAAGAGACAAAAGAAAGGAGAGAAAATCATGGCATGCCCCATCTCTCTTTTTCTCCTCCTCTCCTTATCAAGTTTCCTTAGGGCTGGGAAAGCTCTGTCAATCTCTCAATGTGAAGTTGAATTACTTCAATTCGCCTTGAACTTGGAGTACTTGGAAACTGAATTCTTCTTGTTTGGGGCTCTTGGCCATGGCTTGGATATTGTCGCACCTGATCTAGCCAGGGGAGGTTCTCCTCCTATTGGGGGCCAAAAGGCCAATTTGGGCTTCTTTGTGAGGGACATCATTATCCAATTTGCTTATCAGGAGGTGGGCCACTTAAGGTCCGTTGATCAACGGTTTGGTTCCATTCCTTTCAATCAGTATTTTCTTTTATATATAGTTAATATTCCGTATTGGGCTCATCCCTCCACATGTCTCTTGGAGAGTGATAGGGTGCTGAGCCTACTCTAGTCATTGAATGCAACTTCAATCAGAACCGCCCAAATAGTAGGACCCGCTGTAGATGGATCTGGGCCTGAAAGTATGATCCTAACTAACTGATAGGTGGACAACTAATGTGAAAGAAAAACATATGTACGTAGGAAATGGTTTTAATTCGACAAACAAATGTCCACTAGTTAGAGGTGAGGATTATTTAATCCAATATGATTTCTGGGATATGACCAACTTGCAATGGGTCCCACTAATTTCACAGTTGGGATTTGACACACATGCCATGTGTACGGTAACAACAGAACACATATCATTCATCATGGATATGGAAAACTAGGCCTATCATGGCCAGGCTGACCTATTGGGCATTCAGGCCTGGCCAACTTCGGGACAGACTTCGGTTGGAACACTAGGTTGAGGGTCAGACCCGGGCCTAAAATTAAGCCCGTTTAGTAACTAGACTGGTTCTAGCTTCATCTTTAGCCCGGACAAAATCTGGCCTTCTCCGAAAAATCATGGGCAGTTTTGTTATATATATATATATATATATATCTCATGCGCGCAAGGCCGTACAGAGATTTTATGTGAGCTTTTAGATTATATTCATGGCTGAGATTTAGCAGCCGTGAGAATGAGTCTCCAATCCCAGAGGAAGTAGATGCTCTGTTGGGGCTTGGGCTAGACTGGGGCTCATGGTAGTTTGGTTTGGACCACCATGGGCCTGGGCCACCTCAGGCCTAGGCTTGACTTCGAGGGCCAGCCGGTTGTGGACTGATCTCGACCGTCCATCATTAACAGCCCAATACAAATGAGTAAGTCTGAAACAAGATACTCTAATTTAGAAGTTATTTTTTATAGAGCTATGTTTTACATTTACTACTAATCTAGAAATAATTGATTTTTTTTTTTGTTAGGAATCGCTAATTCGAGTCTTTGAATAAACTCAAACTGGGTTGGATGACGATTCGTTTCTGAGTTTCTCATCCGAGTTGGCTTTTGTTGACGTGGTTTTTGGACATTTGCCAGGGAAATTCAACAGATGGTGGGTGGGTTTCCGAGGCCGTTGATGGACCTGAGCTCAGCCAACTTCGCCAAGATCATGAAAAATGCGATGGGGGCCCCACTCTATCCACCGTTCGATCCTTACCTCAACGATATCAACTTCCTTCTTGCTTCCTATCTCATCCCTTACGTTGGACTCACTGCCTACGTTGGCACAATGCCCTACCTTAACTCCACCTCTATCAAACGAGTAAGATCAGCTCTTTTCGTTTTCACGACGCATTTTCTACCGTAGATACACAGATTTAGTACTTCGAACCGTTGATATGATTGTTTGGGTGCATTCTAGTGGGGCACGTCTTATAAACAGGTCAGATGGAATATACAGAACCGGTGGGACCTATGGGGAAGGTTTTTCACTATGGACGTCCCCATCCCAACCGTTCACTGTGCTGTGGCCCACCTAATTTTTTAATTGTTCTGTTTTTCAGCCGAGAAATAGAATATGAAGGGCCCACATGTTAGACTTATTGGATATTATGCACACTTCAAGTTATAGTGCTCTTGGTTGCATTGGGATACTTAGGTAGTCCAATCCATTGATCTAGACTGTTGATTAGGTCCTACGCACATTTCATGAGCTACATGGAAACATCAAAACTGATCTGAAAAATATTAACCATTTGATCAATGGCCTTTAACATAGATGGTCAAGATCGCTTACACAGATAGTTCCAATTGACAATTTCATCCATTTATTTGTTAGGTCCCATCATGGATTGCATATTATTCTAAAGAATCACTTTTGTTAGGTAGTCAAACCATCCCATCCATGGCTTGGAAAATGGATGGCTGCAGAAAGTAAGGCCAAATCAAGGACGGATTGTAGCCGATCAATGAGAGTTTTGAATGGAAACCCATGAAATAAGTTCTGGGCTTGATGGACGGTTCAGATTAATTGATTAGCAGCACTATAACTTATTAACTTAGAAATGATCCAATGCACTAAGGGTAACTTATAGTGCTCCAAGTTGCATTGTGTCGCTTGGACAATCCAGTCGATCAATCTGAGCTGTCCATTAAGTGCATCCTACATTTCATGGGTTAAAATGTGAAAATCACACAACGTATGAGAGTATAAATGACCATCTTCAGATGATAGACATGGCAAGTGTGCCCAATCATGACCGTCCAATTTATGATCCTAACCATCCGATCAATGGGTGTTTATGTTTCAAATCCCAACCATCCATTTGATAAATGCATCGTGATGTGATACCTAGCATTATCTAATAAGCATGATATATACGGATATGCCCCATCGACAGTGTGACCCACAATCCGAACGTCTCGGATCAGTCTATCATCTTGTGCACATTTGAGTTTTGATACACTGACAAATACCATCATGCACAGCATTTTTCCTGTTAGTCTCTTACAAGAAGGAAATGGGAATTTTCAGCTGGTGGCCAGTCTCTTGGCAGTGAAGTCCGGCCAAGATGCTGTGATCCGTTCGCTTCTCTATAGGCATGCACTCCAGCCAATCTACCCTTACACTTTCAACGTCGCAGAGCTAACCAACCGGCTTTCCGCTCTTAGAAACCGGCTAAGCAGGTCCAGTAACAAAGATCAAGGCCTTCTCGTCTCGCCCCATGGTTGGATTGGTGGATCCAGCTCCGGCAACATCATCTACAGCAACAACAACTCGATCGCGTACTGGAGATTTCCACGCGAGACGCTGAGGATCTTGTATGGCACTGGCCATGAAGACCGCCCTGGCGGGTTCTTCCCTATCGGCACCAATGGCACGGTGGCCCAAATCTACCTGGCCAATGCCACTTCAGCATGCCCTAGGCTGTCGAAAAATAACAACCATCGATGAAAATTCCAATGTGGGCCTTTTCATTGGCCATTGGATATGAGAGAGAGAGAGAGAGAGAGAGAGAGAGAGAGAGAGAGAGAGAGAGAGAGAGATGTACAAGTGAAGATCTCAACAAAATCAAATGTAATTAAAAGATTGGAATTATCAAATAGAAACTCTCTTTTTTAACATTTATGTTCCATAAATAAGGTTACTACCTCACATTCTTGAATAAATCCGACTCTCATTACTCTAATTCAATCTAAGCTTCCCAACAAAAACCTATGTTTATTAACTTAAGTAGTTCCATCAATCAAGATTGTCTGGTCATCCTACTTCATAACCACCTATTATCTAAGCACTGTGCAAATAAGACCTGGCGATCCGACCATTGGCACCATTGGGGAAGAAACCGCCGGGAACACGAGCGGTGCCCTTGCCATACATGATCCTAAGGATTTCTCTTGGGGACATGTGGAAGGCGACCGAGTATCTATCCCCTGCCAGCATTCTTCCTGGTGGTTTCCCTTCCGCGCCCATTACTGGTGGGATGATGATGCCTTCATCTTTCACTCCACTCCCACCCAGTTTGTTCCTCATCTCGGATATCCGGTCGGTGAATTCAGCGACCGTGATTCCATATGGCTCCACTTTCATCATTCCGCGCTCATAGAGCATTGATCTGATGATAGCATCCTGGGCAGATTGCACTCCAAGAAGGCCCCCACATAGCTGCACAAAAATCATGAGATTAGTACCTCAAGTGTCAAGAACACCCGGTTTCGAGTAGAGCTAATTACGTTTGTAATTCTCGTTGTGATGAAAAATGTTAAGAAAGAAGTAAGAATGGATTGTCTTCTTGGCTAATTCTCTCTCATTAGCTAAGAGTGGATAAGGGAATTATGGGATTGAGTAGTCCAAAACTCAGCTGAATCAACTCATTTCAGCAAAGTTCATTCCTTCTACATGATTGGGATTTTTTTCCATTGACTAAAAGCACATCCAACTGCTAGATTGGATGCATGATTCATGTCTGAAGTTGGAGTGTTTGAATATTTGAAATTTACCATCTTCTGTTCTTACCTTCCTTGAAAGATGACCCTCGAGGAGTGGACACATGCCCACATATCCGGTTAAACCAATGTAAGGAATCAGGTAGGACGTGAGAAGGAAGTTGATGCTGTTGGCATAAGGATCGAAAGGCGGTTCCAAGGGATGATTAAATGCCTTATTCATCAACTTAGCAAAGCAGCTTGAGCTCAGATCCATCAACGGTCTCGGAAATCCATACCCGCGCTTCCGAATCGCACTAAATAAAGACAATCCAAATAAAAATGAAGATGAAGAACTAAAGATATCAAGAAATTCAAGACACCACTAATTTTCTTTTTCTTCCATTTTGAGAATTTCAGATGATAAGTAGTAAAAATTGAAATTAAGCTTATATAGACAGAAATGGAATGGAAAGTAATCTTAAAAGAGTTGCACCATCGATGTCACAGATGTTCAAAAATTCAAGTTCGACTCTGAGTCGACAAACTCATTGCTACTGAGTCGACTCTACCGAGTTGTAATTCAACGAATTTTCGAACGCACCAATAGATATGCAATGAGAAAAGAAGATGAAATGCATGTGATAGTAAAAACAACCTTATGTGGCCGACTTCCTGATATGCGAACTGGGTGATGATGTCTCTCATCAGGGGATCGAGATTGGCTCGTCTGACACCTTTGGGGCTTGGCCCACCCATCGTTAGGTTCGGTGCAGCTTGATCGAGGCCATGGCCTGTAGCGGCACCTAGGAAGAACTCAGCTTCTAAGTACTCTAGATTCAGAGAGAATTCGAGTAGGTCCGCATCGGATTCATGGATACGGAAGTTGGCTTCTGGTAAGCGGATTTGGGAGTCTTGTGAGAGATCAGAGAGGGAAGAGAGAGGTTTGGAGAAGAGAAGGAGAAGAGAGGCTAAGAGAATACAAGTGAAAGTAGAGGCAGCCATGGCTTCTTTCTTCTTCTTTACTTGTGGACTTTGCTTCCGTGATGATTTTCCTTTTTTATAGTACGAGGCGGGTGACACGTAGCATGAAGAGAATGGGTTGTGGGTTCGCCACGTGGATATGAGAAGTCGTTAGATGGAGCTGGTGAGAAGCGGATTGCCTGATGACCCTGCCATCAGGGATATGATCCCTTGGGATAGGCGCTGTGGGGCCCAACGTGAAGTATATGGTTTATCCATGCCGTTCATCTGTTTTTCCAGCTCATTTTAACTCGTGTGTTCAAAAACAAGCAGATCCCAAGCTCAAGTGATCCACACTACAGGAAACGTGGTGATTGAACGCTGACCATTAAAAACTTCTTGGGGACCACAAAAGTTTTGGATCAAGCTGATATTTATTTTTTTTCCCTTCATCCAGGTCTATGTGACCTTATCAACAGGTTGGATGGTAAATAAACATTAAAGCCGACCCTAGGACGGTTTCAACGGTGAATGTCGATACCCCACTGTTTCATTTGGTGTGGACCACTGATCAAATACTTGAGATCATCTTTTTTTAATCGATTTTATAAGCAGTCCATCCATATCTAGGTCCACTAGATGTGAGGTCTAGATCCACCATTTAAAGTTCCACGTGGATGATTGAAGGGTCTTTCTCTCGGGACGGATGGTAATTCGTCCGGGCAGGGCTCTGTGGGGCCCTCCGTAATGTAAGTGTTTTATCCACACCGTTAATCATTTTTCTAAGATCATTTTAAGGTATGCACATAAAATCGAAGCAAGTCCACAGCTCCAGTGGACCACACCGAAGGAAGCTGCAGTGATAATGACACTCACAGTTGAAACCTTTCCAAGGGCCACCGTGATTTTTTTTATCATCCAATCAATTAATAAGGTCATGTAGATGTGGATGAAATGAAAAACCAAATATTAGCTTCATCAGAAACTTCTCCAACTCCCAAGAATTTTTTATTGGTGGACATTAAATTTTCACTTTGTGATCCACTTAAGCCCAGTACCTTGCTTAGCATTTGGCTCATACCTTAAAATAATATGAGAAAAGAGATTAACAACGTGGATAAAACACTTACAACACGGAGGCCCCATAGAGCCCTGCCCAGACGGATTACCGTCACGGCTCCTACCCCGCTGGATGGTAATCTGTCCGGGCAAGGCTTTGCGGGGCCTTCTGTGTTGTAAGTGTTTTATCCATGCCGTTAATCAATTTTCTCAGATTATTTTAAAGTATGAGCCAAACACTAAGCAAGGTAGAGGGCTTAAGTGGATCACAAAGTGAAATTTTAATGTCCACCATTAAAAAATTCTTAGGAGCTGGAGAAGTTTCGGATCAAGCTAATATTTGTTTTTTCACTTCATCTACCTCAACATGACCTTATTAATTGGTTAGATGATAAAAAAAAAAAAACATCACGGTGGCCCTTGAAAAGGTTTCAACGGTGAGTATCATTATCACTGCAGCTTCCTTCGGTGTGGTCCATTGGAGATGTGGACTTGCTTCGATTTTATGAACAACCTTAAAATGATCTTAGAAAAAAGATTAACGGCGTGGATAAAACACTTACATTACGGATGGCCCCACAGAGCCCTGCCCGAACGGATTACCGTCCGGGCGGGGGTAGGACGCAATCCGCGTCCCTTTCTCCCGTACCATTTTCCACGCTGGTGAGGTTGACAAGTCAACGGATATTGCTCCTTTCCGTTAGTGAGAAGAGGAGACTCGGGCCAGCCAAGTTATGATTTTTGATTTGATTTCCCCAGATTTTTTGCGTCGACTCTTTCGTCTGGTAACTGACAGACTCTAGAGTCTAGAGAGCTGTGAGTGCACACGCGCATACGAATAAGTGCAGAGATGGTGAAATGTCAACCAGCAATCGTTCAATATTAGTGTGGGCCCACCTGATGAGTGAACCCTACTGGTTTCCAGTCAGTCTGGGAGTGCCTCTTGATCAACGTCCCAGATCTCGCAGTAATGGTGGTACACGTGATTGAACAGGAGTATCTACAACACTTCTTTTATGCAGCGCATAGAACGCTCAATCACTGCGGGGTCCACCGTTATCCATTCCATCCATCATGTGGGATCGAACCATTACTTGGACCACACATACAGAAGATTGAATATATACGGCCTGTTTGGTAGATGCCTGAAAAATGAGAAATTTTCATTTTAGTTAATCATAATTATGCATTAGATATCATGACCTTTAATATATATAATATTTCTTATTAACTAAAATGAGATGAACCCATTTTCAGACTTCTTCCAAACACGTCATTAATGTTTCATGTTTGCTAGCTGTTGGGTATGGATGCATACATGATTTTGTTATTATGAGATTATTGATATATATCTTCGTCAAAGCCCAAATCAATTTTCTTGTTAATTGCATTAGTTGGTAGGGCCCTTAGGCCTGAATTTTAATTAGAGTAGGATTTAAATCTTTAAGGTACTCTTGCTTATTTTAATATCATATTTACAGTAAAAGGTATGTGCAATGCATATGTAAACCACATGTAGGTGGTATAAATAAAGGGTACGGTATTCGTTTCAAGTGGATGTGGCAATTTCAACAATAGATGCCTATGAAGAGAAGCATTTTAGCATAAATACTAAAAATTAGGTTTGTGATATTGAATCTGAATTTGAATCGCTGTGCAATTTTCATATATGATGGTAAAAATGTAAAGAAAAGAATGATGGTCCATTTTCTTTTTAGAAACTATAAACAAAAGTGTTATTTTGTTTAATTATGATATGGATATACATTTGAAGTTACCTCTCTTCTTAATGATATTTCAGAAAATTTACCAAAGGATTGAGCTTACGAGATATACATAAAAAGATGAAAGATAAAAAGTGAATTAGATGAGATTATCAGAATTGTCAGCTGCTTGCTTGAATATTGCAAGTCGGATTGTAGATATATCATGATTTATGTTTTCGCGTATATGAATTTCAAATTTGTGACTGTCGAGTAGAAATTTTCTTTACTGCAAATGGAGTTCTAATAAAGGAAATTAACTGGACAAAAGAGCATATTGTTAAACAATTGGAGATAGATATCATGAAAACCGTGCATGTTGTGGACTTTATGATGAGTTTCTTAAAGCAAATGGTTCTTTTTCTTGGGTGCTTTTGGTTGCACCAGGTACAAGGAATATCATGAAATTTTGTATTAAGTTGGACTGATTGATAATGAAATTTCATGATATTTGGTGCAATCAAATGCACGCCTAGCTTTACAATTAATTACTTGCAACTTTACAACATTAAATTCAAGTACTTGTGTTTCCCTCTCCATTTTTCACCATAAAGAGGAACACTTATATCACAAATACAATATTGCACCTAAACATTGTGGCTCCCTGTAGGAACACGTGGCATGTTGATAGGCAATCCATATTACTCATCATCTCATCCTTTCACCCAATGGCCAAAGCCCATAAATTGAGATGGCGGTCAAATCACTCAGATCATTTGATAGATGCGGTCATCTGATGATTCTGAGCAAGTTGGTATTTGGGTAGTGGCCCATCCATGGTGTCCTGCCTGATGAGCGATGAGGATGTTATACACGTGCTATGTATTCTCAAAGCATTCGTAATTTTGGGTGTAATGTTTTTCAAATGTTCTCTCGTCTTACTTTGCCAAATCAGTCTTACTTTGTCAAATCAGTTACATTCAACTGCAATTATCTAATATGGAACCCATCTAATTTTACAAAGCAAATGAGATTGAGAAAATTAGGAGTTGATTGTGAGAAGTGCATTAAATAATTCAATTCATTGTTTTAAAGGGAAAAAAAAAACTGTAAAATTCTATGCTTACATTTATATGTACTAGTCTTAAAATTCCTAACATTTTTATGTAAATGGCCTTTGACTTAAGTCAAAAAGGCCCCTTTAAAGGTAATGATAAATAAATAAATAATAATAATAAAAGCCTTTTTCTTTATTCCTATGTTATTTCCGGGATTAAAATGATACGAGAGACAAGGTGCCACGGGAACTGTCCACCACATGCGGCACAGGGCACATGGCAGGGTAATGTATAGATCAGGCCCACCCATATATATATATTAGGCCAAAGGTAGAGAAAGGTAAGATCTGAATCCTTTGCAACACTAGTTTTACTCACTTAAAACACCAAAGCTCTATACGGTCCAACAGTTCTATTCTATATTCTCGGCCTTGGGTATAAAAATAATGAAGATCAACCACCTGAAGTGAGCAGATTAAGTGCAGCCCCAACCTCACCGAAGATGGTTCAGCCCTTGCTGTGGGGCCTACTTTGATATATGTATTCTAATTTCTACATACATGCCACCCGTCTATTTTGCTAGATCATTTTAGGGTGTGAGTCCAAAAATGAACCTAATCCAAATCTTAGGTGGACCATACCAAATCCAAAAATTATTCAGATCTGAAACTCAGGTGGACTACACAGGGAATAGGGCTGTCTATGGGCTGGGGTTGGGGTTGGCTTTGTCCTGGTCTTGAATTGCTTGGACTGGGCCTGATGAGCCAGGCCATTTAAAATTTAGATTTTTCTTGGCCACGCCCAGCCCATTAACATCCATAACTGGGAGCAGGAGGAATGGGGCCAGCCATGGAAAGCTCAGGGCCTGTTATAGATTTAGATCAGTCTGATATTTTCCTATTTTGGCATCTCAGCGTGTGACTCACGATACAAATGAGTTGTATAGCATATGAGCATTGGAATGTTTCAATGGTGGATGTCCCATATTCTTTACCTGTTTCAATGGTGTCGCACACTTAAGTTATAAATCTATCTGATTTTTAGGCTCACATACTTAACATGAGTTGGATTAATAGACTGGAGTGGATGACAGACGTTACAGTAGGCCCCACAAAGCTTTTTGTGGCACTTGCCAGGGGAAATTGATCATTAGTTCGAAGGTAATTTATAGGTATTTTTGTCATTTACTTAAAAGATATCTTTTAATCTATGGTCAAAGTACATTTTAATAGAAACCTTAAAATTTTGAGATTTTTACCACAAAATTCTTTAGAAATTAAGATTTTATCACATAATGCCTCGTGAATTAAAATGACATAAAAGTACTTTCGACAAGTCAAATTACTATAATGCCAATTATTTACCTGTTTCAATGGTGGATGTCCCATATTCTTTACCTGTTTCAATGGTGTCGCACACTTAAGTTTTAAATCTATCTGATATTTAGGCTCACATACTTTTACATGAGTTGAGCCTAAAAATGGACTATATGACAGATTTACAGAAGGCCCACACCAAGCTTTGTGAATTGAACACTTGCCAGAAAATTGATCATTAGTTAGAAGGTAATTTGGATCAAACCCGTATTTTTGTCATTTACTTAAAATATATCTTTGTGATCTATGGTCAAAGGACATTGGATGAAAATAAACATCACTGTGGGCCCTAGAAAGGTTTCGAATAGAAACCTGGTATGGTCCACTTGATTTTGAGATTTTTACCATAAAATTCTTTAGAAATTAAGATTTTATCACATAATGCCTCGGTGAATTAAAATGACATAAAAGTACTTTTGACAAGTCAAATTACTATAATGCCAATTATTTACCTGTTTCAATGGTGGATGTCCCATATTCTTTACCTGTTTCAATGGTGTCGCACACTTAAGTTATAAATCTATCTGATTTTTAGGCTCACATACTTAACATGAGTTGGAGTAATTAATGGACTGGAGTGGATGACAGACGTTACAGTAGGCCCCACAAAGCTTTTCGTGGCACTTGCCAGGGGAAATTGATCATTAGTTAAAGGTAATTAATTTATAGGTATTTTTGTCATTTACTTAAAAGATATCTTTTAATCTATGGTCAAAGGACATTTTAATAGAAACCTTAAAATTTTGAGATTTTTACCACAAAATTCTTTAGAAATTAAGATTTTATCACATAATGCCTCGGTGAATTAAAATGACATAAAAGTACTTTTGACAAGTCAAATTACTATAATGCCAATTATTTATTTTTTCCATAAAAAGCGGTCTAGTAGAGAATTGTGCGGCCCACATGATATTTGTATAATATAAAATCCATCCAATAGATATATATAATCCACCATGATATTCAAAAGAATCAAAAACTTGTTCAATCTAAACATAAGGTGAACTACATCTTTAAAAATAATATATACCGCTTAAAAACATCAAAATGCATATACGGTCTGTTTGGTGATTCGATTAGAAAGATTTTTGGTTTGTGTATTTATCATGATTAAGTGTATATGTTTGAAAGGTTGGATGTCATACACATATTATGTGGGCCTAAAATTCTCCTACTTTATTCATTTATAAAGAAAGACAATACATGGAAGTACTTTGGTAACTTCCTCAAAATTCAAAAAGCACTACTCAGTTATTTTGATTTGAGGGGGTTCCTTTGTGAAAAAAATAAAATTGCATTAAGCTAAACCTGTGTTTGATGGACCATGGAATTGTAATCAATGATTGGATTTCCCAACTGATGCTAGTCACCTATATGTATAAGCAACTCAATGTCACATGTCAAGGGCACATATGGATAGACAACTTGGATAAAACACATACATATACATCATCGTAAGGACCGCATATGTAGTGGATTTTGAAATCCACCGGATATCCTACCATATCTTTTAGTGGGATTGGATGATACGATACATGGATTAATCCAATCCTTCCCGTTTGAAATCATTTCCAAATACCCAATGGAATCTACATTGGACCAAATGTAATTCCATACTGCTTAATCCCACATTCCAAACAAGCCAAGTGACTCCCTTAAATAATTTCTAAGTACCTACATATCACATATTTTGTAAGACTATTAAATAACTTTGTTCCTCCTTGGGGTTTTACAGCAGAATTTTCCCATTCTTTGGTTGTACCGAATAGTGCCTCCAGGAGTTGAATGCCTAAAGAGTAATTTTTCAGAATGAAAATTATATGATTGCCGAATAACACCTAATCCGCTCCCCCCTTTAAAGAGGTTCCAGACTTCCCCACCCATTGCTAACTCTAGTCAATCTCATGGGTTCCACCATGTGATGGATCATGCCCCAAAAGATACGAACATATTAAAGTCATTTTCAATTGATTGAGTGATGTTTTTTTTTTTCAAACCAAAAAAAAAAACATTCATTCTAAACACTGGATTGATCGAACTACTGGAAGAAGTCATATGTATCATAACTATACACAAAACACTTTCCAAAATGGAGGGAGAGCTCCAAAGTACTAACACGAAAAATCAAAAAATGTTTCCTCTCTATTTCCTGTTTCCTTTCAAGATGTATATCATCTACACCACTTATAACTGAAAGTGTAATGTTGCTCTATGACTCTACCTCTTCTTAAGAGGTATATTTGTAATTTTGTTGACAATAGAATCAAAGTTTAAGATTTAACAAATTTAGCAGTCTGTCCACATGGGGCCGTCAAATCAATGGTCATCAACAAACCATTGGCACCCCTTGTATGGAAGCATGCAGATGGCTCAGGATGGAATCAGTTGGACAATGATTTACGGTCTTGATTGAGCACTACGTCAAAATCACCAACTTGAGCATTATACTTGTAAAAAGATTGATTCAGTGACATGTTTTGCTATTGCCTGTAAATATGAAAGGTTATAGCAGGGAGTATCGAGACGGCTTTTGGGAAATTGAGGTGCTGTTGATGTTAGTTGCAGTTGTGCTGGATTTCTGGTAACTATTATTATCCTGTCTCCTTTCACTAAGTTTAAACTGAGGTGGCCTGTTAAGACATGGTAAGACAGTAATGAATTTTTAAGTTCATCTTCATAAACATTCATCCCTTCAACAATGTGAGTATATATGAGGTGATCTTAGGTAACCTTTGTTGATTATGAATGATTTCTCATTAATTGTTGAGCATCAACATAAACTTATTGTGCCATGACCAGGTTAGTTGAGGATGGCCTAAACTCCCACAATTCTATTGCTAGTTCTTAGAGGGAATGGGTTGATATGGTGACCTATTGAATTTCCAGATGACTTAACTACAAAGTTCGCTCATATGTGCCATGACCAGGTTAGTTGAGGATATGACTGCAGATTTGGCCCATATGTGCCATGACCATGGTGGTTGTTTTGTTTCACCATTTAGTTATTGGATTTGGGTACCTAATGCTAGGAGTCACCCCTTGAGTCATCCTTGACTCGGATGAGTTGGGGCAATTAGCCCAACTTGACTCGAGACTGAACAAGTCCATTCAAGTCCCCAAATAAAAGAACCACGCATAGCCCAAGTTTCCAAGTAAAAGAACCATGGATGTTAGGTGTGGTTTTTAGAGATTTTTTTTATTGAATTTTATTATTTATATCTTGAGGGTAAGCCATGGTGAAAGTATCATGTCAAACTGATAATCCAAACCATTTTATCAGCAGAAATGGATAGTCAATATTGATGGAAGAAACCAAATTAGTTCCAATCATGATCTCTAGACATCTATACAATGTCCCACATTGAATTGCTTATGATTCCATAGAAGTACTTTGGTTTGATGATGCTAACCATCTGATCTATGACTTGTAGAAGATAAAATCTTCGAGACTTGGGCATAGTGGGAGAGATGATACGCAAGCACTTAACATTACTCAGAAATTGCAAACATGTCATACAATTAATTTAAATTAAACTGTTCGTAATTTGTACTTGTTAATTTGAATGAAAATTGAGCTTATCTGTATTAGATTAGTGGACATTAATTGATCTAGTTAAGAATGGAAAATCTTTGCTCAAGAATCAAATTACTTTTTTTAGTTCTTTCTAACCAATTTGGATTTTTCCATTTGTTGTAGATGGATGTGATTTTTCGGATTTTTTCTTTGATATGTCCGTTTGTTGTAGATGGGATGTGATTTTTCGGATTTTTTCTTTGATATGTAGGGCCTGAAAACTAGGATGTGAACCTGTACAGTGGCAGATGCAATCAAATTCACTGTGGATACCTCCATTCTCAAGGTCGAAGTTATTCACCTTATCTTCTTTTAGGTTGTTTGGGTGTCCAGAGAATGTGTGCTGGCTGTACTGATTTCAAATGTACAACTAATAGTATGCTTGTTCCAGATAAAACCTGAAGCAAATAGATTATTGATTTTGGGCAGAATAGGTTGAAAAGTGGAAACACAATGCAATTTTTTGCTTTATGTGATGCACCTAGTCTATCTTGAGTTTATTTCCACATCCTATATGGATTCCTTCTCAAATGCCCCTGCTTTAGGTTTACTTAATAAGGTATTGACTTGTTTAATCCTATATGATATTTACCTTTATAGCATGTGTAACTATGGTTGTATAATTAATTTTTGTTGTCAATAGGGAACACCTCCGGGAGCCAACACATTTGGATTTGTTTGCAGTCAATATATGCTTTGAAACACTCCTCGGTTTCTTTGGTGGGGGGTTGTTGGCGTTGCCTAGGGTCTGTTTCTCCTTGGTCCGTGACCGATGCTTCCTTGTTCTTATGTTGTCGTTGTGTAGGGTATATGATAGGCGAGGCCCAATTCCTTTTTGTTGGGGCCCGCCCAAATGAGTGTACATCATTCTCGTTTTATAATATTTAGGTGGCTCTGTCCCACCTTTTTGGAAAAAAAAAATGCTTTGAAGCACATAATTAGATTGTGTTAGGAATATTTCTACATTTTTACAAGTTCTCTTTTTGTCATGACGCAACCAAATCTAATTTGGAGCTCCTTGGCCTCTAAGTACACCCAAAATCATATTTAGGCCAATCTTTTGAAATTTGTGAATTTTTCTTTCAGATGACTATCAGGTGATATAGATTCAAGAAGGAAACAAATGGTCCAATTTTCTTTTTCAGAAACTTTAGCGACGGATCAAATCCGTCGCTAATTTCCTAACAAGTAGCAAATCGACAGGACCGTTTCTCCTCAGATCAGCGATGGACCGTATCCGTCGCCAAAAGTTTTTTTTAGCTAAATTCAGGGACGGATTTTTAATTTTTGCGACTGATCTTATCCGTCCCAAATTTACGACGGATCTTTTCGTCGCAGATTTGCGACGTTTAAGATCCGTCGTTTAAGTTTTGCGACGCAGCAAACAGCAACAGAAGATGCAAGGGACCACGTCCGTCGTTAATTATGTTTTGCGACGGATTAATTTGATCCGTCGCAAATTAGAGATTTTGGTGTAGTGGACGATGTGTTTCTCCTTGTGGCATGGCTGGGGTGAACCTTGACTGACAAAGATGGCTGATCTGATGGCTTATTGAATTCCATTTTTGAAAACTTTGTCAATTAGAACTCGATCAAGTTGATTAAGATTAGCCAAAAAAAATATTTGGCCGAGTTATTCCATAGGTCAGTCATACGTCAGATTGGGTATTACCCGGCCATTAGGACCTAGCTAGAAACAAATAGTCATGTCAGGGGCTTATTGCCATTTATATATTTTATCCTCTCCATTCATCTAATTTTATAAATCATTTTAGGTCACGAGACCAAAAATGAGACGGGTCAAAGGCTCAAGTGAACCAAGTAGTGGGGATTGAGGCCTCATTGGTGAAAACTTCTTATTTGCCATCCAAACTGTTCATAAGGTCACATACACTTGTATGAAGCGAAACATAATATCAGCTAGATCCAAAACTTATATGGCCCCCACGAAGTTTTTAATAATAGGCTTTAAATCTCTACTGCAGTCCACTTGAGCCTTTGATCTACGTCCTTCATGGGTTCATGCCCTAAAGCGATCTATCAAAATAGATGGACAGCGTTTATATATATATATATATATATATATATATATATATATATATATATATATATATATATATATATATATATATATAATGGTGGGCCCCATATATAGAGCCCTTGGCATGACCGTCTGTCTCTAGCTAGGACCTGGTGGGTATAGTACCCAATCTTCACCCATCAATCATATACAGAACTCAACCAAACTTTTGATAACACAGCCAAGTTTTATATTAGCTGATCTAATTCTCCAAGTTGTAGAACTTTGGCAAATTAGATATGTGAAAAATGTGCTATAAAAAAAAGAGCAATTAGCCGTTGAGATGAACAAGTGTTTTTTTTTTTTTTTTTCCTTTTTTAATAGTTTATTACATTTTAT
Source organism: Magnolia changhungtana (assembly GCA_030180095.1). NCBI lineage: Eukaryota > Viridiplantae > Streptophyta > Magnoliopsida > Magnoliales > Magnoliaceae > Magnolia > Magnolia changhungtana. Next base: position 1,279,077 of record JASAUF010000058.1, on the reverse strand, counting down.
TTTTATTTTCAATCACTTCCATTTTAATTTCCTTAATTTGATTACCAGCTATTTATTTTCAAAATATTATATTGTAATCTTTTCATTATTTATAAGTATACTTCTTTTTCTCACCATTCAAAACTCAGCATGCAGAATAATCGAGAATGAAAACAAACTTCACTTCTTCAAAAGAATTTATACAAAATCTACAAATATGGATTATGAACTTCTAATACCTACTTTGTTATTGTGAATTCCCTTCTCTTTCTACAGTGACCTTATGATAGTGGCCGACCTCAATTAGTTGGGATAACAACTGTCGTGTTCATGCATGCACTTGTGCTTTAATCATGAATACCTACTTAATGAGTTTTGCTAAAACCTGTACCTACCTTTCATGTATCAAAGAGAATTGTTGGGGCTAAGATGCCAACAAATTGCCCACCTTCCCTACCCAAAAAGCACATGGCCTAGCTTTTATATTCTTGATAGGCATAGAAATTTGTTCTTAATCCAAAATTGTACTCTTAAAATTAGGTTTGATTAGTTTGTCAGGTTGGCCCATGAATTTAGATTTCAGTGTCTTAAAAATTCATGAAGTAATAGATATTTTTAGTCTTCCAACCAAAAGGACATTTTCCATACTACTGAATGTGAATTGTTTTTCTTGCTCCGTTTCGTAGTGTCAGTTAGGGTCCCTAATCAGATTGTTGTGATTCGGTCAATGTAATTTTTGGTACGGACATTCCACGTTGGGGCTCATGTTCAAATCTAATGCATGTGTGTCATATATAAAGGAGAAATATACCACATTGACTATCTTACCAGAATGATCTTCTCTTCTAGAAAAATATTTTACCCATTAAATGACAGATGTTGTTGCACACTTGGTTGCACTCCATTATTGTAATGGTACATTCCTTTTTTTCTCACACCACATGATGATAAGGGTTGATCCAGTCAGTACCATCATAGTGCAAAACTAAATGTGTTAGACCTAGTCAAAATTTATAGGGCGTTTTTGAGTCACTGGGTTGACTTGCCCGAGTCTATACTGGTTGACATAGCTGATTGGAGTTCTTGATTTTTTAACAAGGTGTATTGCTATTTTTTTTTTTCTTTCTTGTCAAAACAAAATGGTATTCATCCAAGCGGATGCACGAGACTAAGTTATGAATATCATATATTTTATATAAATTGTAGGATATTCATTGTGCATTTTCAATAGAGTCGTCGATGTAAATGTTTTCATTTTAATCGGACCTCTCCCATCAAACTTAAAAGAAAACAAATTCCATGAGAAACAACTACCAATATCAATCTCCCATAAAATTACAAATGATAACACATCAAACTCTCAAACTTTAATCAATTTTCAAATTTCAAACTTGTATAACTATTTTCAATTCATACCCGTGAAAAAAAAAAAAAAAAGATACAGAAAGAAAAAAACGTCGGAGGAAGTGTGGACAACATTGGATGGTCGTCGAAGGTTGGTCGGAGAGTGATGTAGCCAGTTGATAGTTCAAACGGTCGAAATGGGTAGTGATAACCCTCTGAAGAAAAAGAATTCCTTTTTATTTACATAGAAATTGATTCTCAATGGCATCTTGGCCCCCACAACAGGCTATATAGGCATCTTCTGTAGGGCCCATAGGTCGTCATGAGTAAAATCCATGTCATTCATTCGGTTGGAGTTTTTAATTACTCAAGGCATGGGCTCGAGAATAAGGGAAAAATCTCATCATAGATGGACCACACCAGAGGAATCAGTTGGGAATGAACGCCCAATGTTATCAAATGTTTTGAGTTACAGAGGGCTTCAATCAGACTCAACTTAATACCTTTTTGTGGTTTCAAGACTAGCCAAATAAAATGGGCAGATCAAATCTCTTGTAAAGTTGGTTGAATAAAATGAGCGAATCAATTCATGGTTTAATGGGATTTACTCCATACTCTTGGAAATAATCATCTTAACTTCTCGAGTAACTAACCATTCATACGAATACCAGCTTGCAGGGGTATTTTCATCCATGAATAATTTCAAAAGCTATTGGAGAGAGCCAAAAAATAAGAAAACAGAAAGTGAGGCCAAACACTGGCATCAGTTATACCTTGGGGCTATTTTGATAAAATAAAATCTCAATATTTTATGGAGTCATGATCGAGTGAGCCCACTCATGAGAAGCAGATTAGGTGCAGTACAGCCTCACCTACCACAGTGCGACCCTTACCATTGGGCCTACCTTGATGTATGTATTCTACATCCACATAGATCATCATTTTGCCTATCATTTTAAAGCATGAGCCCAAAAATAAAGAGATCCAAATCTCAGGTGGACCATACCATATTGATGTAGAGCGGGTCGCGGACAATTACATGGCAAAGATGGATCAGAAAAGGCCCGGTCGGCGAAAGAAGTGATCTGGACCATCAGACCTTAAATCAGGCGTATCTCACAATCCGGGATGAGTTAGCTGACGAAAAATATATGATTTTGGGGTAGAACGAGCTACTTTAGCCAACTAACCCGCTATGCCGGGTTGCGACGCTCGGAATTGCGAGAAACCCCTGATTTGACAGTCGTTTCCCCCTTTCAATTTCGTTTTTACTATAAATAGTAAGTTTTAGTTTGCTTATAACTCTTCATCCGTCGGGCTTTAGGAGTTGCGCCCAACGTGAAAAGAGCTTAGAATAATTAGGAGAACGGTTTGGTGAAGCCAAATAGGACACTTACTATTTTTGGCTGAAAACCTTGCGCACTAGTAGACATCACGACCGTCTATAAATTGTAAGTTTACTATTTATAGTAAGTCGCGGATTCCAGGAGTTCTAGTTGTAGTTTGATTCTGATTTCTTTCCCATTGCTTGGTACCCCTATTTAAAGGGTTGTGAACTCGTTTTTATGGATAAATTAATCAGTTTCGAATTTTATTAGAATTTATTTCTATTTTTCTGCTTTCTTTCCTCGTGGATTCGAGAAGTCTCTGTGAGGAGTCCAGAGAAGCTCCGTGGATTCGGAGTATTTATCCTCATCACGTTCATCCCTGCGTCACATATATAGGAAACATTAGTAGTTGATGATTAATAACTTCTTGGGGGCTACAAAAGTTTTAGATCAAATTAATCTTTGTTTTTCGCTTTCCTATAAATATTACCAAAACATTACAGTAGGCCCTAAGAAGCTTTTAATGGTAGGGCGTTCAATCAACACAATTTTTCATATAGTATGGTCCACCTGAGATTTAGATATGCTTCATTTTTAGGCTCATGCTCTAAAATAATTTGAAAAACCGATGGACAGTGTGGATATAGAATACAAACATCAATGTCCCCACTGTAAGGGTTGCACCCTATTGGGTGAAGCTGGACCACACCTAATATGCTCCCGAAGAGGAGATATTTATGGAGCTGTGTTTAAGAGAATGCGTGTCAGAGATATGAGTACTCTACTTGAACAAGTGATAGAGATTCATGCCATTCATGAGTTAGGGTACATCTTGAGCATCAGATGGACCAAAAATAACGTTGGTCCTCTAATGAGAGAGGTCAAAATTGGATGACAAAAAAATGGACGGTTATAAAAAGTACAATATTAAAAGTTAACCATACAAGTTGAGATTCATGGTATTATTCACAGGAGGTAGGCCCTACCTGATGAATGGCCTGGATCTCTTACGCTTATGCAGTTTGTCGGATGCCCTTCACACGAAGGGCCGCTTCTGATTCCCTACTCCATTTTATATTATCCGAGTTAGGGCCATCAACCGAGCCAGGGTAGGTCTCAGCCCGGATTTTGAAGTGTATCTGGCCGGGCCACCTGGCCGTATCTATTTAAAGTTTTAATTTATAGGCCCAAGCCTGGCCCATTGACCTCTACTTGGAGTGGAAGATATAAATTCCTGAGAGACATGGAGTACGGACAGATTGGATGGCAAATAAACATCACGGTGGCCCCTTAGGAATGTTTTAACGGTGGGTGTCATTATTACCTCTCCTTCCTGTGGTGTGGTCTAATTGAGACTTTGATCTACCTCATTTTTGGGCTCATATCTTAAAATCATCTGAAAAAATGGATGAACGGGGTGGATAAAACTCATACATGACGGTGAGCTCCACACAACCCTACCTGGACGGATTATCGTCCAGCGCAAGCACGAGGCAATTCGCTTGCTAGGTAAACGCTTGCGTGTTGTGTATTTCCCTATTATGGTCTCTTTCTCTATCGTAGGCAATGTGGCTTCACGTGCATGACCCGTTCAATGCATGCATCATCACTTTTTCTCCTTCATCCCAGACCTCCGAATGATTCAATAATTAGGTGGGCCATCCCATAAAATTATACCTAAAAACCTGTGAATACATGTGTTACGACCCACATGAGTTCTGAAATACTGTAAGTTTGGTAAAATTTTCATACTTATGAATGGATTGGATAGCATATAAATACTACAGTCGACCTTAAGAAAAACTAGTGGTAAGTGTCGCTTCCAACCTTTTCTTAGGGTGTAGCCTGCCTGAATTCTTAATGGTCATGATTTTTACATTACAAGGTGATAATGAGACATTTTACCTGATGGACGGGTTGGATCTCATAAAACTCCCAACCACGTGTCTCCCGGTGCGCAAGGTAAGCTAGCGTGGTGGTACACGAGTGCAAGTTGTTGGGGGGTGTTTGAACTTTGAAATCTGAAGCGAATTCGAGCGTCCGTAATTTTCTTGAAGTAGCCTACGCCCTGTAACACTTGAAAACATGTACAAAGTTCTAGCTCCTCATCAAAGGAGCCCTATTGTTCAGATACACTGTCTTAAAAATTAACCTGATCTCATAATAATATGGGTTTTTTTTTTTCCTGTACAAGAAAAGGTGAGAGTTAAGATAGATTGGCCAACGGTCCAAATTCAATGTAAGTGTATCCCAATTGTCGATTAGATCATCCTATTTTTGAGATATGATCCACATTCGCGGTTGGATTGAACGATGGACGGCTAGGATATTGAATGCCACATTGCTGCTTTCGGATGCGAACCGCATCAAAGTTCACGCGCTCGAGTGCACTAAGCATCGCTCACGCAACTCATGCTGTTGCTATTCGAAGGACCATTTACCTACCTTACCGGTCACGACGAAACATAAACATTAGATAACTAAAGTAAATCCATGTTTGTATGGACAACTTGTTTAGGACGAAATTAACCCTCTTTTTTCACCTACTTCTTACCTGAACCCGAGAGGCCCGAGGGGTTGTCTTCCATCGGCAAAGTTTCCGGCCGGTGAGAAAAATAAATACCCTAAAAGACAGCATCTACTTCGGTAATTTTTTCTATTCCAAGTCATAGATGGTTCATGAATGTGAGATAAAATATGGCAAGGAATGGGTTGTACACGTGTATTAAGAGAAGGTCCCCTTAGTTCAAATATAACCACCATCAAACCGTCCAATTCGTGGGCCCCACTTTACTTACGTCGCACTGAACTGATATTCTTACATTGACATGCAGCAGACGGATAACATAAGAAGTGGTTAGTGGTCCTAATTCAAAAAATAAATGCCCATTAGTTGAAGGTTACGACTTAAATTTGAATATCGGCCGGCTAATGACATATCTATATTGGATCCCATTATCTCAACGGTTTGATTCGAGTTTCATGCATCCAGATGGTGCAATATCTGAGTGCATGTGTAAGAACCAACGTGCACTGCTGGAGTAACAAGTAAACCCTCCAAATATCTCTAGAGTGCGGATCCTCTGCGTCCCGGAGGCCGGAACTCACTGCCTCCAGCGTTTTCATTGGTCAACGTCACCGTGAGTGCCACGTCGTTAATTTTTAAAATATATTTAAAAAATACATTTAATAACAACTCTAACGGAGAAAACAACTCTAACGGAGACTTTAAACGGAAGCTGAGTACCTCAATGCGGTAAGCGTTATGAGTAAAGTCTATGGAGCCCACCGTTATTGTCGTTCGTGCATTGTATCAACTCCATCCATCTCTTTTATCATCTAACTTTAGGGTTTTACAACAAAAATCAATCATATCCAAAGATCAAGTGGACCACACCACCTCAAACAGTGTGAATTGAATTCTACCGTTGAAAAGTTTTTGGGGGCCCATGGAAGTTTTATATCAAGATGATATTTGTTTTTTCCATTCATTAATGTCTTTGTGATCTTATGAACAGTTTGGATGAAAAATAAAAATCATTGAGGGCTTAAAAACACTTCAATGGTGAAAATCAATACTTCCACTGTTTTCTTTGGTACGGTCTACCTGTGCTTTTGATATATTTCGGTTTTGGGCTAACTCCTAAAATGAACTGAAAATACGAATGGACGGTGTGGATAAACCGCATGAATTCACAATGGGCCTAATAGAGTTTACTCAGTACGATAAGATTCGGTACGCAATCCAATTTCACGTTTTAGACGGGATTTTCTGCCTAAGCCTTTTGCGGTAAGATCCTGTGCAAGGATTTTAGATGGGCCCACCGTGACATTTGTGATAAATCCAACCCATTCATCCATTTTTAGATATCATTTTAGGACATCATACCAAAACTAATGAATATACAAAACTTAAATGGGCCACACAAGAGGAAAAAGTGGGGATTTAGTGTCCATCGTTGAAATATTTATATGGCCACAAAAGTTTTGCATCGATCTAATATTTTGGTGTTTTCACTTCCTCCTAGTAAAAATGACCTTATAAACAGTTTGGATGACATATAAACATCAAGAGGCCCAGGAAGGTTTCAAGGGTAGGAATTTCTTTCTCCACTGTTTCATCTTTCTCCACTGTCTTAAAATGAGCTCTAAAAATGGATGAATGGATTAGAATTGTTACAAACATCACGGTGGACCCCACCATACATCCCAGCGCTGGAACTTCATGCAAAAGGCTTTCCCCAGTGAATCCGTGCGCGTCCACGGTTTCCATGGGAAACGTATTGGCTACTCCCCTACCACTTGGTGCTATGTGGGCCCACCATGATGTATGTGTTTCATCTATGCCGTCCATCTATTTTTCTAGATCATTTTATGGTCTGAGACCAAAAATGAGGTATAACCCAATCTCAAGTGGACCACATTACATGAAACAGTGTTGAATGAACGTTGACCATTAAAAACTTTTTGGGGACCATAAAAGTTTTGGATCAAGCTGATCACTGTTTTTCCCTTCACATAGGTCTTTATGGTGAACCAACAGATTGGATGTCAAATAAACAGTACGGTGGGCCTTAAGAGGACTTTAATGATGGATATCCAATCACCATTGTTTTCCTGTGGTGTGGTCCATATGAGATTTATATCCCTCTCATTTTTGGGATCAACCCCTAAAATTATCTGTAAAAATAGATTAACGGAATGGATGAAACACATACATCATGGTGGGGAAGTAATGTCACCCATTTATATGGGTCCCACTACCATATATGTTTTGTATCCACACCATCCATCCATTTGGAGAGATCATTTTAGGGCATGAGCCAAAGAATGAATCAGATCCAAAACTCGAGTGACCCCACCATAGAAAACAGTGGAGAGAGTCACGCCCACCATTTATTATGACTGAATCCAATCAAAACTTCATCACTTTGTCTACTAAACCCCGTCACTTTGTATTGCAAACCCGTCACTTTGTCTACTAAACCCCGTCACTTTGTACTGCAACCTCGTCACTTTGTCTAGTGAACTTCGTTACTTTGTACTGCAACCCCGTCACTTTGTCTATTGAACCCCGTCACTCTGTATTGCAACCCCGTCACTTTGTCTACTGAACTCCGTCACTTTGTACTGCAACATTGTCTCTTTGCGTAATGTACCCCGTCACTTTATGCTACAACCTCGTCACTTTGTCTACTGTACCCCGTCACTTTGTACTATAACCTCGTCACTTTATTTTGCGAACCCGGTCACTTTGTACTGTAACCTCGTCATTTTGTCTACTTTTAAACCCCATTACTTTATACTGCAACTTCATCACTTTGTCTACTGTACCCTATCACTTTGTCACTTGTGTAACCCCGATCACTTTGTCTCTTTGAACCACAATCACTTTGTCTTGCAACCTCGTTACTTTGTCTAGTGAACCCTGTCACTTTGTCTTTGCAATCTCATCACTTTATCTAGTGAACCTCGTCACTTTGTATAGGGAACCACTGTCACTTTGTATTGCAACCATTCAGTCACTTTGTCTCTTGAATCTCATCACTTTTCAGACAGCACATCATCACTTTGTCTATTGTGCAGATCACTTTGTCTATTGTACCCGTCACTTTGTTTACTGAACTCCATCATTTTGTACTGCAACATCGTCACTTTGTTTACTGTACCCAGTTACTTTGTCTTCAACCTCGTCACTTTGTCTACTTTACCTCACTTTGTGAAGTACCCGTCACTTTGTGGTTTTACTAGACAAAGTGATGGGGTTAAGTAGGGTACTTGGACAAAGTGATGGAGTTAAGTATGGTTCTTGGACAAAGTGACGGGTACAATAGACAAAGTGACGAGATTGTCATAAAGACAAAGTAACTAGGTACGATGAGACAAAGTGACGATGTTGCAAAGACAAAGTGATGGGGTTCAATAAACAAAGTGACGGGGTTGCAATACAAAGTGACGGGTTCACTAGACAGTGACGAGGTTCACTAGACATTGACGGGGTTACAGTATAAAGTGACAGGGTTTACTAGACAAAGTGATGGGGTATAGTAGACAAAGTGACGAGGTTGTAGCATAAAGTGACGGGGTACAGTAGACAAAGTGACAATGCTGCAATACAATGTGACGGAGTTCAGTAGACAAAGTGACGGGGTTCACTAGACAAAGTGACGAGGTTGTAGTACAAAGTGACGGGGTTTAGTACGCAAAGCGACGGGGTTGCAGTTCAAAGTAACGGGGTTCAGTAGACAAAGTGACGAGGTTTGGTTTGGATTCAGTTGTAATAAATGGTGGGCGTGACTCTCTCCACTGTTTTCTGTGGTGGTGTCCACTTGAGTTTTGGATCTGATACATTCTTTGGCTCATGCCCTAAAATGATCTCTCCATCATAGTGGGACCCATATAATGGGTGACATTACTTCCCCACCATGATGTATGTGTTTCATCCATTCCGTTAATCTATTTTTACAGATAATTTTAGGGGTTGATCCCAAAAATGAGAGGGATATAAATCTCATATGGACCACACCACAGGAAAACAATGGTGATTGGATATCCATCATTAAAGTCCTCCTAAGGCCCATCATATTGTTTATTTGACATCCAATCTGTTGGTTTGGTCATAAAGACCCAAGTGAAGGGAAAAAACAAAGATCAACTTGATCCAAAACTTTTATGGTCCCCAAAAAGTTTTTAATGGTCAACGTTCATTCAATACTATTTCATGTAATGTGGTCCACTTGAGATCGGGTTATACCTCATTTTTGGTCTCAGACCATAAAATGATCTAGAAAAATAGATGGACGACATGGATGAAACACATACATCATGGTGGGCCCACATAGCACCAAGTGGCAGGGGAGTAGCCAATATGTTTCCAATGGAAACTGTGGACGCAGATTCATTGGGGAAAGCCTTTTGCCTGAAGTTCCAGCACTGGGATGTATGGTGGGGTCTACCATGATGTTTATAAGAATTCCAATCCATTCATCCATTTTTAGATCTCATTTAAAGACATGTAACCAAAAATTAGGATGATCAAAAACTCAACTGGGCCATACAAGATGAAACAGTGGAGAAAGAAATTCCTACCGTTGAAACGTTCCTGGGCCTCTTGATGTTTATATGCCATCCAAAATGTTTATAAGGTCATTTTTACTAGGATGAAGTGAAAACACCAAAATATTAGACCGATGCAAAACTTTTGTGGCCATATAAATATTTCAACGGCGGACACTAAATCCCCACTGTTTCCTCTCGTGTGGCCCATTTGAGTTTTGTATATTCATTAGTTTTGGTATGATGTCCTAAAATGATATCTAAAAATGGATGAAAGGATTGGATTTATCACAAACGTCGCAGTGGGCCCATCTGGAATCCTTGCGCAGGATATTACTGCAAAAGGCTTTGGCAGGAAATTGGATTGTGCACCAAGTCTTATCGTACTGAGTAAACTTTATTGGGCCCATTGTGAATTCATGTGGTTTATCCACGCCGTCCATCCGTATTTTCAGTTCATTTTAGGAGTTGAGCCCAAAAGTGAAGTATATCAAAAGCTCAAGTAGACCATGCCAAAGGAAACAGTGGAAGTATTGATTTTCACCATTGAAGTGTTTCTAAGCCCCCAATGATTTTTATTTTTCATCCAAACTGTTCATAAGATCACAAAGACATGAATGAATGGAAAAAACAAATATCATATTGATATAAAACTTCTGTGGGCCCCAAAAACTTTTCAATGGTAGAATTCAATTCACACTGTTTCAGGTGTAGTCCACTTGATCTTTGGATATGATTAATTTTTGTTATAAAACCCTAAAATTAGATGATAAAAGAGATGGATGGAGTTGATACAATGCACGAATGACAATAACGGGGGCTCCACAGACTTTACTCATTAAGCTTTTGTCTTGAGTTACTCGGCAGAAACGACTTAGTTTAACATCTCTGTTATAGTTGTTATTAAATGTACTTTTTAATATATTTAAAAAATTAACGATGCGTGGCACTTACAGTGACGATTGACCAATGAAAACGCTGGAGGCAGGGAGTTCCTGCCTCCGGGAGGCAGATGATCTGCACTCTCTTATAAAACGTGTCGGCCATGAGTTTTACGGGAATAGTTGTGGTGGGGGCATAAACAGAGTGGCATTCCCGAAGCTGGAAGAGCTCGAATTCGGTGTCAGTTGAGTGCGATCCTCTGCCTCCCGAGGCAGGAACTCCCTGCCTCCAGCATTTTCATTGGTCCACGTCACTATAAGTGCCACATCATTAATTTTTTAAATATATTTAAAAAAGTACATTTAATAAGAACTATAACAGAGACTAAACGGAAGCGTTTTGCGCACTGAGTACCTCAATACAGTAAAGATAATGAGTAAAGTCTGTGGAGCCCACCGTTATTGTTATTGTGCATTGTATCAACTCCATCCATCTCTTTTATCATCTAATTTTAGGGTTTTACGACAAAAATTAATCATATCCAAAGATCAAGTGGACCACACCACCTGAAACAGTGTGAATTGAATTCTACCGTTGAAAAGTTTTTAGGGCCCACGGAAGTTTTATATCAAGATGATATTTATTTTTTTTCCATTCATTCATGTCTTTGTGATCTTATGAACAGTTTGGATGAAAAATAAAAATCATTGGGAGCTTAGAAACACTTCAATGGTGAAAATCAATACTTCCATTGTTTCCTTTGGTATGGTCTACTTGAGCTTTTGATATACTTCAATTTTGGGCTCAACTTCTAAAATGATCTGAAAATACGGATGGATGGCATGGATAAACCACATGAATTCACAGTGGACCCAATAGAGTTTACTCAGTACGATAAGACCAGTACACAATTCGAACGGGGGATGCGGATTTCCTGACAAAGCCCTTTACAGTAAGATCTTGGGCAAGGATTTCGGATGGGCCCACTGCGATGTTTGTGATAAATCCAATCCGTTCATCCATTTTTAGATATCATTTTAGGACATAATACCAAAACTAAGGTGTATACAAAACTCACATGGGCCACACGAGAGGAAACAGTGGGGATTTAGCGTCCACCGTTGAAATATTTATATGGCCACAAAAGTTTTGCATCGGTCTAACATTTTGGTGTTTTCACTTCATCCTAGTAAAAATGACCTTATAAACAATTCAGATGACATATAAACATCAAGACGCCTAGGAAGGCTTCAACTGTAGGAATTTCTTTCTCCACTGTTTCATCTTGTATGGCCCAGTTGAGTTTTGATCATCCTAATTTTTGGTTACATGTCTTAAAATGAGCTCTAAAAATGGATGAATGGATTGAAATTCTTATAAACATTATGATGGACCCCACCATACATCCCAGTGCTGGAACTTCATGCAAAAGGCTTTCCCCGGTGAATCTGCGTCCACGGTTTCCATTTGAAACGGACTAGCTACTCCCGTGCCACTCGGTACTATGTTGGCCCACCATGATGTATGTGTTTCATCCATGCCGTCCATTTATTTTTCTAGATCATTTTATGGTCTACTGAACCCCATCACTTTTTACTGCAACCCCGTCACTTTGTCTACTAAACCCCGTCACTTTGTACTGTAACATCGTCACTTTGTGCTGCAACCTCATCGCTTTGTCTAGTAACCATACTTAACCCCATCACTTTGTCCAATAACCCTACTTAACCCCATTACTTTGTCTAGTAAATCCCCATCACAAAGTGACGGGGTACTTCAAAAAGTGACGAGGTTGCAGCACAAAGTGACTGGGTACAGTAGACAAAGTGACGATGTTGCATTACAAAGTGATGGGGTTCAGTAAACAAAGTGATGGGTATAGTATACAAAGTGACAATGTCACAATACAGAGTGATGGGGTTCAGTAGACAAAGTGACGGGGTTGCAGTTCAAAGTGATGGGGTTCACTAGACAAAGTGATGGAATTGTAGTACAAAGTGACGGGGTTCACCAGACAAAGTGACGAGGTTGTAGTACAAAGTGACGGGGTTCACTAGACAAAGTGACGGGGTTGCAGTACAAAGTGACGGGGTACAGTAGACAAAGTGACGAGGTTGCAGTACAAAGTGACGGGGTTCAATAGAAAAAGTGACGAGGTTGCAGTACAAAGTGATGGGGTTCACTAGACAAAGTAACGAGATTACAACACACAGTGACGGGGTACAGTAGACAAAGTGACGAGGTTGTAGCATAAAATGACGGGGTACATTAGACAAAGTGATGATGTTGCAGTACAAAGTGACGGAGTTCAGTAGACAAAGTGACGGGGTTGCGGTACAAAGTGATGGGGTTTAGTAAACAAAGTGACGGGGTTGCAGTACAAAGTGACGGGGTTACCGTACAAAGTGACGGGGTTCACTAAACAAAGTGACGAGGTTGCAACACAAAGTAACGGGGGTACAGTAGACGAAGTGACGGGGTATAGTAGATAATGTGACGATGTTGCAGTACAAAGTGACGGAATTCAGTAGACAAAGTAATGGGGTTGTAGTACAAAGTGACAGGGTTCAGTAGACAAAGTGACGTGGTTGTAGTACAAAGCGACGGGGTTCACTAGACAAAGTGACGAGGTTGCAAAACAAAGTGACAGGGTTCAGTAGATAAAGTAACGGGTTGAAGTACAAAGTGACGGGGTTCAGTAGACAAAGTGACGAGGTTTTGATTGCATTCAGTCGTAATAAATGGTGGGCGTGACTCTCTCCACTATTTTCTGTGGTGGGGTCCACTCGAGTTTTGGATCTGATTCATTCATTGGCTCATGCCCTAAAATGATCTCTCCAAATGGATGGACGGTATGGATATATATAAAACATATATCATAGTGGGACCCATATAAATAGGTGACATCACTTCAATAGCGAGTCTCACTGCTCAATGTGGCACTGAATCCCAAATGGAAATGAAAGCGGATTGGCTACTCCCCCCACCACCAGCCCGATGGTGGTGGTGGTCGGTACTCTGTGGGCCCCACCACGATGTATGTGTTTCATCCATTCCGTTAATCTACTTTTACATATAATTTTAGGGGTTGATCCCAAAAATGAGAGGGATATAAATCTCATATGGACCACACCACAGGAAAACAATGGTGATTGGATATCCATCATTAAAGTCCTCCTAAGGCCCACTGTACTGTTTATTTGACATCCAATCTGTTAGTTTAGTCAGCTTGATCGAAAACTTTTATGGCCCCCAAAAAGTTTTTAAGGGTCAAAGTTCATTCAACACTGTTTCATGTAATTTGGTCCACTTGAGATTGGGTTATACCTCATTTATGGTCTCAGTCCATAAAATGATCTACAAAAATAAATGGACGGCATGAATGAAACACATACATCATGGTGGGCCCACATAGCACCGAGTGGCAGGGGAGTAGCCCGTCCGTTTCCAATGGAAACCGTGGATGCGGATTCACCAGGAAAAGCCTTTTGCATGAAGTTCCAGCGCTGGGATGTATGGTGAGATCTACCATGATGTTTATAAGAATTTCAATCCATTCATCCATTTTTAGAGCTCATTTTAAGACATATAACCAAAAATTAGGATGATAAAAAATTGGGCCATTTAAGATGAAACAGTGGAGAAAGAAATTCCTACAGTTGAAACCTTCCTAGGCGTCTTGATGTTTATATGTCATCCAAACTGTTTATTAGGTCATTTTTACTAGGATGAAGTGGAAACACCAAAATATTAGACCGATGCAAAACTTTTGTAGCCATATAAATATTTCAACAGTGGACACTAAATCCCCACTGTTTCCTCTCATGTGACCCATTTGAGTTTTGTATACACCTTAGTTTTGGTATTATGTCTTAAAATGATATCTAGAAATGGATAAACGGGTTGGATTTATCACAAACGTCGCAGTGGGCCCATTCGGAATCTTTGCACAGGATCTTATTACAAAAGGCTTTGGTAGGAAATCGGATTGCTTACCGAATCTTATCGTACTGAGTAAACTATGTTGGGCCCACTGTGAATTCATGTGGTTTATCCACGCCATCCATCCATTTTTTCAGATCATTTTAAGGGTTGAGCCCAAAACTAAAGTATATCACTTTGTGCTACAACATCGTCACTTTATCTACTATACCCCATCACTTTGTGCTGCAACCTCATCACTTTGTCTAGTGAACCCCTGTCACTTTGTCTACTGTATCCTGTCACTTTGTACCGCAACCTTATCACTTTGTCTATTGAACCCCGTCACTTTGTACTGCAATCCCGTCACTTTGTCTATTGTACCCCGTTACTTTGTACTGCAATCCCGTCACTTTGTCTACTGAACCCCGTCACTTTGTATTGCAACCCCGTCACTTTGTCTACTGAACCCCGTCACTTTGTCTACTGAATCCCGTCACTTTGTACTGTAACATCATCACTTTGTCTATTGTACTCTGTCACTTTGTACTACAACCCTGTCACTTTGTCTACTGAACCCCGTCACTTTGTACTGTAACCCCGTCACTTTGTCTATTGCAGTACAAAGTGACGGGGTTCAGTAGACAAAGTGACAGGGTTCAGTAGATAAAGTGATTGGGTTGCAGTACAAAGTGACGGGGTATAGTAGACAAAGTGACGGGGTTGCAATACAAAGTGACAAAGTTCAGTAGACAAAGTGATAGGGTTACATTATAAAGTGACGGGGTTGGAGTACAAAGTGACGGGGTTCACTAGACAAAGTGACGAAGTTGCAGCACAAAGTGAACGGGTATAGTAGACAAAGTGACGATGTTGTAGTACAAAGTGATGGGATACAGTAGACAAAGTGATGATGTTGCAGTACAAAGTGATGGAGTTCAGTAGACAAAGTAATGGGGTTGCAGTACAAAGTGACGGGGTTCAGTAGACAAAGTGACGGGGTTGCAGTACAAAGTGATGGGATTCACTAGACAAAGTGATGAAGTTGCAACATTAAGGCCGTGTTTGTTAACGCTGAACTTTTGCACTTAACACAGAATGAAGAAAATTTTTTGTGTTTAGTGGTGTTTGTTAATGTGTTATTAACGCGGAAGACGGAAAGTGCTAAGTGGTTTTTCACTGAATTCTTTCCGTGATAGGAGTCTGGCTTAATGGTGAACGCGGAATGCACTCCGTGATTTTTCATTAAACAATTTTTTTTTTGCTTAGTACCCCTTTTCAAGTTACTATAAAATGTTTTTCTTTTAAATTGTTTGCGTAATACAAAATCAACCTTTAACCTATGAAACTTCTTTATGCCCCACCATGATTTATGTATTTGATCCACACCGTCCATCAAATTTTTCAGATAATTTAAGGTGTGATCCAATAAAAGAAGCAGGTCCAATAATTAATTGGACCATAAGGTGGGGATTGAACGTCCATTGTAAAAAACGTCTTGAGAGCTGGAGAAGTTTCAGATCAAGCTGATATTTGTGTTTTCAGTTCATCTATGTATACACGACCTAATGAATAGGTTGGATGGTAAAAAAACATCACAGTGGCCCCCAAAAAGTTTTTAATGGTCAACGTTCATTCAACACTATTTCATGTAATGTGGTCCACTTGAGATTGGGTTATACCTCATTTTTGGTCTCAGACCATAAAATGATCTAGAAAAATAAATGGACAGCATGGATGAAACACATACATCATGGTGGCCCACATAGTACCGAGTGACACGGGAGTAGCTAGCCCGTTTCCAATGGAAACCGTGGACGTGGATTCACCTGGGAAAGCCTTTTGCATGAAGTTCCAAAGCCTTTGGGATGTATGGTGGGGTCCACCATGATGTTTATAAGAATTTCAATCCATTCATCCATTTTTAGAGCTCATTTTAAGACATGTAACTAAAAATTAGGATGATCAAAAACTCAACTGGGACATACAAGATGAAACAGTGGAGAAAGAAATTCCTACGGTTGAAGCTTTCCAAGGCGTCTTGATGTTTATATGCCATCCAAATTGTTTATAAGGTCATTTTTACTAGGATGAAGTGAAAATACCAAAATATTAGATCGATGCAAAACTTTTGTGGCCATATAAATATTTCAACGGTGGACGCTAAATCCCCACTGTTTCCTCTCGTGTGGCCCATTTGAGTTTTGTATACACTTTAGTTTTGGTATAATGTCCTAAAATGATATCTAAAAATGGATGAACAGGTTGGATTTATCACAAACATCGCAGTGGGCCCATCCGAAATCCTTGCCCAGGATCTTACTATAAAAGGCTTTGGCGAAATCCGCGTCCCAGTTCGGATTGTGTACTAGTCTTATCGTCTTGAGTAAACTATGTTAGGCCCACTGTGAATTCATGTGGTTTATCCAAGCCGTCCATCCGTTTTTTCAGATCATTTTAGGGGTAGAGCCCAAAACTGAAGTATAACAAAAGCTCAAGTAGACCATACCAAATGAAACAGTGGAAGTATTGATTTTCACTATTGAAATGTTTCTAAGCCCCCAATAATGTTTATTTTTCATCCAAACTGTTCATAAGATCACAAAGACATGGATGAATGGAAAAAAATAAATAAATTATATCATCTTGATATAAAACTTCTGTGGCCCCCCAACAACTTTTCAACAGTAGAATTCAATTCACACTATTTCACGTGGTGTGATCCACTTGATCTTTGAATATGATTAATTTTTGTTGTAAAGCCCTAAAATTAGATGATAAAAGAGCTGGATGGAGTTGATACAATGCAGGAATGAGCCGGTGGGCTCCACAGACTTTACTCTATACGCTTTTGCCGTCTTTGAGTTATTCAAACCGCAAAACCACTTCCGTTAACGTCTCCGTTATACCTCTTATTAAATGTACTTTTTTTATATATTTAAAAACTCAAACGAGGTGGCACTTACAGTGACGTGGACCAATGAAAACGCTGGAGGTAGGGAGCTCCTGCCTCCGGGAGGCAGAGGATCCGCACTCATATCTCTATCGGATGCTTATCTTCACGTCTTTTGCTATTATTATTTGAGGGTTGACAGCAAAACGTGTCCCCAAACAAGGGAAATCTAATCAAATCCAAAAATATCTCCACACCCATGAACAAAGGAATTGTAAGAAAAAAATAGAATGAGAAATCTAATACAATCCCAAAAAAAATTCTCATGGACGAGGATATGAGAAGGAAATAATAGAATTTCTATGTGTATTTATCATCCAACTCAAATTAAACCATTTAAATCATTTCAATAAGTTTAGGTAGGTAATAGTTGTTTACACCTATTCTAGCGTGTCTATGCGGACCAATGAGACGCAACCACGTATTAGCGCTGTTTATGTCATGCACCGAAAATTGGCACTCGAGAATGGATATTTCGATCCCGAGTTCCCAAAAGTGAACCTAGTAAAAATGCACATGAGTGAGTTCCCATATGGCCATGTAGTCTGGTTAACATTCAGTAGTATTTAAAATGAACAATTTCAAGAGTGGTGTCTACCTAAAACTGAATTATATGATATACATACTTAAAATAATTAAAGTGTCAAGTTTTCAATTTTGGCCCAATTGATCCTTCAAAACATAATAGTGATGTTGTAAGCTGATTTAATCCTATCTGCTTGAGATTTTGATAGTACTTGCATCGATAATATCTTCTGATATCTAAGCCTACACCAAAAAACCTTATTTCAGCTCAATGTTACACATCAAATATTTTATCATATATAGATGTCTATCATATCTTAGCTTGGCTAATTTAACATCTCCACTTCTATTTAACAACATGTTGTAGCAAGTTCAGATGAACTAGTATAGCTTTAGTTTCATTTCTCTACTTACGTCTAACACATTGCTACAGTAAGTTGAATTTAGTTTAGTTTCATTCATGATTTTATCGTCATAAACTCTAAAATCTCTAATTCCTTAGTAATCCTCCTGGCCACAGCTTGCTAGCCAAGCCATGATCATTTAGATTTTGACAACCATGTAGGTATAGAAGATTGTCAATTGTCTACGGTCACTTCGCTTGCTCGAACCAATGTTGGTAAATTTCTACTTTATTTATTTTTCTATCAATTATACCGCATCTATATTCATATTAATAAAATTGACACTTTTTGTTTTATTTCAAATTTTATTTTAAAAACATTTATTTTGTTGGCAAGAGCAATTAAGCTATCGTTGATGTGATAGAAGGTTTTTTTTTTTTTTTGTCAAAGGAAAAAAGAACTCATCTAAGGGATTAATCATCCCCTTCACAAATTGATTGATCCCTTGTTAATCGGTGGTTGAGTAGTCAGGTCAATCTTTATAAATTAAGTTTTAATCTAACTATTTCGACACTTGGGGTCACAAGTCATTTGGTTCAATTCAAGTCGAATACTACTTTTGTAATGCCAAAAACATACTAAATCGCACAAGTACCATCAAAATCAGATCAGTTACTATACATGTGATCACGGGTCGGAATTAAAACCTAACACCATTTAGGATAGATTTTCAATGTAATTCTTTTTATTATCTCTCACCGTTTAAAGGGTTGGAAAAAAGTTACATTGATGGCACTTGCACAATTTTATTTTCTTTTATTGCGTCCCTATAAACCATTTCGTTATATGAGAGTATCTAAAGTTTTCTTGGATTAAACAAAAGGTTACATGGTTATGCCAAAGTAACAACAATAGTAATGGAGCCGGAGTGGGTAAGGCAGTGGAAATTCGAGTTGGGCGAGGCCCTCACGTGGACTTTGATTGGTACAACCCCGTGTGATGTACAGCCCCATGCGACGTAGGCTAGCTGAGTGCTCACTTGATCGAATGCTTTCAAAGGAGGGATTCAGTTAGGTTAGGGAAAGAGAGAGTTCAGCCAAGCCATTATCATGGGAGAAATCTAAGTTCGTTATTTTGTGGCCCTTCTGTGGTCTGCAAGAGTCTGTTAGGATTATCGCGGGCACCTAAAAAAAGGAAAATCCAGATCGTCTATCTGCCACAAACAGAAAAAATCTGTTACAATGTGATTCAAATCATCACAGACTATATTTAATGGAAGCGGATAGCGTACTGAGTAACTCAGTACCCTTAGGGTACTGGGTAAACTGTGTGGGTTCCACTGTCATTTATTTATTTTATCCACTCCGTTCATCAATTATAACAGATGATTTTAGGGCTTGAGCCCAAAACGGAAGCATATCCAAAGCACAAGTGGACCACACCACAGGAAAAAGTTTGGATCAGGCTGATGTTTGTGGTTTCTCTTCATCCATGTCTTTTTCATATTATGAACAGGTTGGATGACAAATAAGCATTACTGTGGAGCTTAGGAAGGTTTCAACGGTGGAAATCATTATTCTACACTGTTTCCTGTGGCATGGTCCACTTGACCTTTGGATTTATTTCAATTTTGAGATCAACCCCTAAAATTAGCAGGAAAAATGGATGGACGGTGTGGACAAACGACATATATTCACAGTGGTCATAACTGAGTTTACTCGGTACGATAAAAGCTTACTGAGTAACTCAGTACGCAATCCGATTTCATATTTAATGTAATAATATTGGGAAAGGACTTGCCACCCGCCAATGGCTGGTGGTCGGTGCTCTGTGACCCCACCATGTTATATGTGTTTCATCCATGCCGTCCATCTATTTTTCTATAGCATTTTATGGTACGAGACCAAAAATTAGGTATATCCCAATCTCAAGTTGACCACATTACAGGAAATAGTGTTAAGTGAACGTCGACTATTAAAAACTTCTTGGGGCCATAAAAAGTTTGGGATCAAGATGATCTTTATTTTTTTTACTTCATCTGGGTCTGTATGACTTAATCAACAGTTTGGATGTCAAATAAACAATACAGTGGGCCTTATGAGGATTTTAAGTGCGGTTATCCAATCAGTATTGTTATCCTGTGGTGTGATCCACCTGATATTTATATCCCTCTCATTTTTGGGATAAAGCCCTAAAATAATCTGTTAAAAAGGATGAAACACGTACCATCAGCCACCGGGCTGGCTGGACTGGGATATCCTGGGCAAGCCTTTGGCAGGAAGTTCTAGCGCTAGGATGCTAATTGGGTCCACTGCGATGTTTTTGATAAATCCATAACGTCCATTCATTTTATGAGATTATTTTAGGACATTTTATTGAAACTGACGTGGATTCAAAACTCAAATGGGTTGCACGGGAGGAAACAGTTGTGATTCAGCCACTCTCGTTGTAACATTTTTAAGGCCACAAAAGTTTCTTATCATGTTAATATTTTTGTGTTTTCACTTCATCCCAGTGGGAATGACTTTATAAACCGTTTGGATGGCATATAAAAATCAAGGTGGATCCCAAAAAGGTTTCAATGGTAGAAAACTATTTTCCAAGTTTTCCCTCTCGTATGGCCCAATTGAGTTTTGAATCCACATCACTTTCAGTATAATGTCCTAAAATGATCTTGGAAAACAGATGGACAGGATGGATTTATAACAAACATCAATGTGGACCCCACTTAGCATCCCTACGCATGCACTTCGTGCGAGAGGCTATCCCAGGAATCCGCGTCCGGGCTGGTGGCACGGGAGCAGCCAATCCGGAAGCGGATTGGCTGGTGTACACACATCAGTATATATAGCGGCTGTATTGACGTCAGCAAGTTCCGTGCGTCTCATCATGAGTAATGTGTTATATACAAACCGTCCATACATTTTGCGAGCTCGTTGTAATGCTTGAGCCGAAAAATAAGATAGATCCAGAGAAAAAGTCGACCATGCTTAAAGCACCGCGGGATTGAACGTATACCATTGAAATCCTTTTGGGGTCACCGCAGTTTCAGATCAATATTAAATTTGTTTTTTTTCTCTTCATCCAGGTATTTGTGACCTTACGGATAGATTGGATAGAAAAATAAACATTATTGTGGGCCCTATGGATTTTTTAACGGTGAAAATCATTATCCCTTGCTAGTTTTGGTGTGATCCATTTGAGCTGAGGATATGATTTGTTTTTTTTTTCTTTTTTTTTATTCCTTTAAAATGATCTCGAAAAATGAATGAACGGCGTGGATATTATAAATACATCATTGTGGGGCCATGTAACTTTGAACTCCTTTGAATCGTTCGTACAACTCCGACCTGGAGGAGAGTCGGCGATCGTCTTCTTCGCACGACCCGTATTTACACCAGCTATATAGCTGGTGTGTGGTACACCAACCAATCGCCTTCCAGCCAATCCGTTTACGTAACTGTCAACATTAATGTGGACGGACGCGGATTTCCTGCGAAAGCCTTTCCCAGGAAGTTACTGCAAGATGATGGGTAAGGCCTACCATCATGTTTGTAGGAAATATATTCCGTTCATCCGTTTGGAGAGCTCATTTTAAGAAGTGACTGAAAATGAGATAGATCCTAAACTCAAGTAGGCCACATCAGAGGAAATAGTTAGGATTTACTGGGAACCGTTGAAACATTTTCATGGCCATGAAAGTTTTTTTTTTTCAGGTTAATTTTTTGTATTTTCATTTCATCTATGTGTAATGACCTTATAAACGCTTTGGATGGTATACAAACATCAAGGTGGATCTCAGGAAAGTTTCAACGGTAGGTATTTCTTTTCCCAACTTTCCCTCTGGTGTGGCCCAATTGAGTTTTGGATCCACCTTATTTTTGGTGGCTTGTCCTCAAATGAGTTCTCCAAACGGATGAACGGAATATATTTCCTACAAATATGGTGGTGGCGGCCCCACCCATCATCCTTGCGCAGCCTTTCGCAGGAAATCTGCGTCGTGGACCGACCACAGTGCCAGAAAATAGAAAAAACCTATCGTAGGTGGCAAGCAGTGGATCGGATTCAAAAAAACAAAGGATGGTTGAAAGATTTGAATAACAGCTAACCAAACTGGTCCAACGGCTAGTCCAACTGGATTCGCCCGTGATCATGACTCACGCCACGTAACAGTGGGGGCCACTCGATGAATAGACCGGCAGTCTGGCCACACACATCACACACAAAAAAAAAGGGAAAAAGTCAAGAGAGTACCTACAACACTGTTATTTTATATTCTCTTCCCATTTATTGAATCAATTCTCAAAATCGTAAGAGTGACGAAATGGCAATGCATTTGAAACTATGCGTTTGTATCCATTTGTATTGTGGACGCATTCCAATACATTGCTCTGAGAAATTACAGGATACGTTGGAACCGTGAGATTGTTTTTGTTCAGTCATCTACGTAGAGTACACGTATTTAATATGGACTCTCCAAATTGTGGGAGTAGCTCTGGTGGAAAATATAAACAAATGGCATGGATTGAATGATTAAAAACATCTCTTTCCTCATCAATGTATCTTTAAAAATAGCTGGTCAACTGTTTAAATTTATGAGGCCCATGTATTAATCTGGACTGTACAAATTGTGGGCCCATCTCCGGTGGATAATATATAAAAGCAGCATGGTTTGAATGATCCAAAGCATCTGATAGTTGGTATCAATGGATGGATAAAAAGAGCTGGTCGACTGTCTGAATTCATGAGGCCAATGTTTATCAATGGGATGGATGGGTTGCCCGGTCACTGCTGCTTTGTGGGACGATTTGAAAGGTTGGGATCGACCTTTAGACATTCCACGTGTATGGCATTGGCACAGTTCCGTTGAACATTTTAAGACGAGAAATTTGCGACTGTGGATCCCACCTTTTATCCAGCAGTTTTTACCAAGCAATTCAAACTTATACCTGTTCGTATGGACAGCGAATTTGAGGACGAAAATACCCCTCCTTTCATGGAAACGGATTGGGAACTCCCCTGCCACCGGCCAATGGCGGATGGTGGGTGGTCCGTGAGCCCCACCATGATGTATGCTTTTCATCCATTCCGTCCATATATTTCTCCACATCATTTTATGATATGAGACCAAAAATTAGGTATATCCAAATCTCAAGTGTACCACATTACAGGAAACAGTGTTGAATGAGCGTGGACCATTAAAAACTTTTTGGGGGCCATATAACTTTTTGGAGGCCCACTGTGATGTTTGTGAGAAATCCTCCCCGTCTAAGTTCATTCATAGGGTCACAAAGACCTGGATGAAGAGAAAAAACAAATTTCATAATAATCCAAAACTTCTATAACCCCTAAAAGGATTTCAATGGTAGACATTCAATTCCCCATTGCCTTTTACAGTGTGGTCTACTTGATAGTTAGATCTATCTTATTTTTTGTCTCAAGCCTTAATATGAGCTTCACAAATAGATGAACGGTTTGGATATAACACAGACCTCATGATGGGACCCACAAAAGAAATGTGATTTCTGAGAGCTAGGTTCCCTGTTGCTATGGATTATAACCGTAGCCATAATTCTAGCCCCTACTTTTTAATATGTCCTTCGATATATATTAAAGGTATTTCGATATGTACTTCGATATGTATTGAAGGTCTTTCGATATGATCGAAAAAGGTCAAGAATTGTCCAGCGAGTTTGCCTAAAAAATCCTACAATTATCGATACATATTGAGCGAGGCAAACTAGAAATTGAGCGGAGTAAACTAGAAATTCAGTGGGGCAAACATAAATTTTAGTGGGGCAAACATGAAATTGAGCGGGGAAAATACGAAATTGAGTGACACAAACTAGAAATTCAGCGGGGCAAACATAAAATTCAACGGGGCAAACATGAAATTGAGCAGGGCAAGCTAGAAATTCAGCAGGGCAAACCGAAAATTGAGCGGGGCAAACTAGAAATTGAGCATGGCAAACCGAAAATTGAGCAAGGCAAACTAGAAATTGAGCGAGGCAAACTGAAAATTGAGCGGGGCAAACTAGAAATTGAACGGGGCAAACCGGAAATTGAGCGGGGCAAACTAGAAATTGAGTGGGGCAAACTGAAAATTAAGCGGGGCAAACTAGAAATTGAGCGGGGCAAATAAAAAATTAAGCGGGGCAAACTGAAAATTGAGCGGGGCAAACTACAAATTGAGTGAGGCAAACTGAAAATTGGAGGACCACTTCATTATGAACACAAGGAAAACATTAGTCGATACGAGTTTTTCCATCTACTTCAATGGACATAAATCATTAGTTATCGATACTATCGATCCAGACTCGATATTATCGATGACTTACTATTGATATAATCGACCATATATTGATAATATTGACGACAAAATGTTTCGTATAGGGGATTGTATTGGCTCGATATTATTGACAATGAGTCGATATATCGAGGTTTACATGTCGATAATATCGAAGAGTTTTAGATAATATCGAGGAGCACTTTTTTCCAAATTTAGGGTGTTTTTAGGTTTTTTTTAAAAAGAAATTTAGGATATTTTTAGGGCCAGCCTCCATCCACAATAGGGGCCCTAATTTGAGTGAGCTGATTGGCATGAATGCATACCATGTTTATGCACATGAGTGGCTAGTTGCTGCAGTATACATGAGCCATGGCAGATGAAAATTGTAGCTTGTTTCACTGTCAAACCTTAAGACAAGTGGGTTTCCTCAATTTCATGTTTCGATGTTACCAACTTCTTAATTATATGAAATAAAATTTAGAAAAATAGTGTCGATAAGGGGGAGTTTGGATTGTAAGTAACTTGATATAAGCTACCTATGTATTAAGTAGCTTATCATGGTTTCCACTTCGTAAGCTGAAGTGATTAAGTAACTTTAAGTAAAAAAGTTACTTATAATTGATCCTAAACCGAGATTACTTATCTCGAATAAGCTACTTATCTACTGTTGTAGGTATACAAAATAACTTATTTCGAGGTATCCAAACAGGCCCTAAAAGTCAAATACCTTACCCCGCTGAATTTCATGTTTCCCCCGTTGAATTTCATGTTTGTCCCGCTCAATTTCTAGGTTGCCCAGTTGAATTTTCAGTTTGTCCCGTTGAATTTCCAGTTTGCACTGTTGAATTTCATGTTTGCCCCGCTGAATTCATGTTTGCCCAATTCAATTTCTAGTTTGTCCCGTTAAATTTTGAGTTTGCCCTACTCAATTTTGAGTTTGCCCCGCTCAATTTCTAGTTTGCCCAGCTCAATTTTCAGTTTGCCCTGCTCAATTTCTATTTTGCCCCGCTAAATTTTCAGTTTGCCCTGCTCAATTTTCAGTTTGCCCCGCTCAATTTCCAGTTTGCCCCGCTCAATTTCTAGTTTGCCTCGCTAAATTTCATGTTTACCCCGCTCAATTTCTGGTTTGCGCCGTGTTGAGGGCCGAATATTGCATGTTAGACCCCAGTTATTACCTACCTTTACGTACATGATAATGCTTAACGTCATATTTTAATCATGTTTGTGATGTAGGGTATAATTAGGAGCTTGGACTAAAAAATGATACTAAAAGCATGGAATTAATGCTCCGAAGTCACCAAAGCAAGGGACAGACCCAAGGGGACCGAGATCGAAGAAATTACATGCCAGAGACTCGAGAAAATCAGGTCATTCACGTTAAAGAGGCCCGAAAATCATCCAGAATGCAAGATCACAGGGTTCCTACCATCCGTTCGGTTCAAACTCTATATTTGGCCTGAGGACCATAAATGAACCGTACATGTCAACTTTCAACCCTCGGATCCTTGTGGAAGTGTTCCAACTGACAGATCAGCCCATAAACCGTTGATTCTGGGCCCACCTGCAAGCTGGATATGTTTCAAATGTTAGCTCAACTCCTTAAACTATATGAGAAAAGGGATGGATGGATTGGATGTCTCATAACCATCACTGTGGACCCCACCTGAGTTGTGTGTACACCATGCACATGTGCACCAGATGTGCACGGCTAGTCCAAGACGGTCAAACTGCCTTGGACCCATAATGCATTCAAAAACGGCAACTGCCATTTTCTCTGGCGTGGAATAGGGGCGTTGTTTGATCATTAGTGGGCTTCTATCATGGCCCATACAAACGATCTGATCCGTCCATCATGTAGAGGGGCTCGAAAGAGTCAAACCCAAGCTAATAGTTATTAACTATGCACATGTACGTTCTCGCTACAGAGGTCACAAGCAAGCTGTTCTGCACCATCCAAACCTGTTGCAACGTTATTTCTTCAGTGGGTCATATCGAATCTAATCCAAAACCATCCATTTCAAACCAAAATTCCGAGAGGAATTCGGTGGATGGAGTGGATTTCTCAAAACAAAGCAAAGTGGGCCCCATCATCAGAACAACGTAAGAGACATTAGCAGAGCCCTGTTTTCGCACGTCCGCGAGTTCCGGATGTTCCAGAATCCTGCGGGCCACTATCTTTGATCATATGGATGATCCAAACCATCCATCGTGTAGCTCGTCCAAAAATGTCTCAAGGGACGGTGTTTCTTTGGGTTTTGAGCAAAGAAAGTGGTGTTGTTTCGCGTGACGTCTTGGCTGCGTAAAGAAGCTATACACGCTGGTGCGTAAAGCCTTTCCACCGACTCTTTCTACGCATGCCAACACCTCTCAACCGACCTCCAGCAGTTATAAAAGAAAGAGAGTGAGGGACGTTTGGAAAAGAGAGAGAGAGGAAGAAAGAGAGGAGAGATAAAGGATCCAGATCTGGTGAAGCACAGAACGAGGAAGAGAAGGGATGTGCTTCTTAATTATATTTTTCTTCTTTCCAATTGAATCTTTGTTACTTCCTATGAATTTTTAATTTCTTAGCTAGGGCTGAGATGAAGATGAAGCCCCTAATTTGAATGATTCTTATTATTTGTTGATTTCATCTGGATTTGATTGATTTATTTCATTCTCTATTATGCTTAAATGAAAACTCCATACCTCTCCAATCTATGAGCTTAACCAAAGTCTAGAAGTGGATGTTGTTTGGAATCTTATTCTAGGTGTGCTTGTGTCTGACCATGAACATGTTTTCCTACAGAAAGAAATAGGAATTTACATCTATTCATGCCTAAACAAGGATGGAAAGATGTGATCCTTGTGCTTCAAGAGAATTATACATCCTGTGTCCCTGACCAAGAACACAGATTGCGCTTTATTTATTAAATTTACATCAATCTAAATTAGGGTGAATCAACAAGTAAAACAAGGGTTAAGATAATTAGGAGTGGATTCAGAAGTCCTAATATTCTCCTTGAGTGAATTTTCCTTCTTGTTCTCAGTTATTTTTCATTGATTTTTGTTATTTACTTAATCACTAGTTAAAATATTTGTTGAATTAGTTAAGAGGAATCTGAAAATTTGAATTGTGATAACCAGTCCTCGTGGGAACGATCTCGTAATATGTACCATATCTACACATGATTCGTATACTTGCGAGTTCAAAATCATTTAAATCAGGTTGGTTTAAATAAAACATCACCCCGCTGAAATTCATGTTTCCCCGGCTGAATTTCATGTTTGTCCCGCTCAATTTCTAGGTTGTTTCGATGAATTTCATGTTTGTCCCGCTCAATTTCTAGTTTGACCGTGAAGTGATTGAAATTGACCGCGAAGTGAATGAAATGGATTTTCGACCATCGACCCGATAGAATCTTGGAAAATAACTAAGTTGGTTGACTAAATTAGCTTCTCCTACCCCAAAATCATATGTTGTATGTTAAGTAATTCATTTTAGTTTAGGAGATAAGCTCTTGTTAAATAAATAGATAAAGAAATGAATTAAAAGATAGAAGAATATTTTTATATACTTATATATATATTTATATAATTATGTATTAGAGAAAAATGTAAGGGGGAATGTATTAGGCGTGGAATTAACCATGAAGTGAAGGGGAATCGCATGGGATTGACCGTGAAATGCATGGAATTGATTGCGAAGTAAATGAAATGAATGAAATTGACTACGAACTGATTGAAATTGACCGCGAAGTGAATGAAATGAATTTTCAACCATCGACCCGATGGAATCTTGGAAAATAACCAGGTTGGTTGGCTAAAGTAGCTTCTCCTACCCCGAAATCATATAGGGTACGTCCAATAACTAATTTTTGTTTAGAAGATATTCTTGTTAAATGAATAAAGAAAGAATGAAAAAAAGAGAGAATTTTTTATATATATGCTTATATATACATATTTATATAAATATGTATTAGAGAAAATTGTAGGTAGAATAAAGTTCTCCATGTAAAAAAAATAAAAATAAAAAAATAAAAA
The DNA here is from genome assembly GCA_030180095.1 of Magnolia changhungtana. Classification (NCBI taxonomy): domain Eukaryota; kingdom Viridiplantae; phylum Streptophyta; class Magnoliopsida; order Magnoliales; family Magnoliaceae; genus Magnolia; species Magnolia changhungtana. The sequence goes on along the minus strand of JASAUF010000058.1, from coordinate 1,250,436 downwards.
AAATTGAACAGACTTCCACTGACTACAATTATCGCTACGGTTATAATCCGTAGCTAGAGGTAAAATTGCAGGATTTTTGAAGCAAACTCACTGGACAGTTCTGGATCTTTTTCGATTATATCTAGAGGTGGGAAAAATAGATCCGATCCAGTGGATCCAACCTGATCAGACCTGATCCGACGGTCTGGATCGGTCAGGAACGAATTGGGTAAGTCAGATCCGAATGGATTTCAGATCGAATTCGGATTGTGGTGGATCCGAACCGACCTGATCCGGAATCCGGTATATATAAATGCGTTTTAGATTTTTTACCCTAAACCTAAAACACTACCCGCTATTTTTTTTCTCTCTCTCAACGCTTCAACCCCCGCCGATTCCCTCTCCCAAACCCTCGCTATCTCTCTCTCTCTCTCTCACACACACACACACACACAACGCTCCAACCCCCGCCGATTCCCTCTCCCAAACCCCACCGATTCCCTCTCCCAAACCCTCACACTCTAACCCCTGCCTATTCTCTCTCTCTCTCTCTCTCTCTCTCTCTCTCTCTAAACTCCAACCCCCGCCTCCTATGCCGATGCGTGTAACGCCGTTTAGAAGGTGACCCCGCAACAGCTAGCTAGCTGGCGTCAAAGCTCTCTGGCCAACCATGATGTATTTTTAAATCCACAGCATTCAAAGCTCTCCCGCACCATCAGGCATCAGGTATCTCTCTTCCATTCTCTCTCTATCTCTCATTCTCTCAAGTGCAGAAATTAGAGAGTTAGAGTTTCCAATTTTGGGAGTTTTAGGGCCATAGATTTAGGGTTTTTATGGTTATAATTTTGGAGGTTTTAGGGCCACAAAAATAGGGTTTTTATGGTTATGATTTTGAGGATTTTAAGAATTTTGTTTTGTGGATTTTAGGAGAGTAAATGAATATTAGGGCTTCTGGTGTAGTAAGTTTGCGGGCCATGGAGATTAAAATTTTTAGGGTTTCTGATTTGGTGGATTGTGGATTATGTAGTTTGAAAATTTTAGGGATCTTTATTGTAAAATATAAATTTGGATCGAATCGTGCCCAATCAGATCCGACTCGGTTTTCTTGACCGAGTCGGACCCGGATCGGATCAGGTAATGCACATTTCGGATCTGTCCGAGTCAGGTGACCCAGACTCGGTCCCGGATCGAATCGAGTTCAGGTCAAGCCATTAAGATTTCGGATAGGATCAGGTTGGACCCAATCCGATCCGGACCGATGCCCACCTCTAATTATATCGAAAGACCTTCAATACATATCGAAGTATTTATCAAAAAAGCAGGGGCTACGGTTATAATCCGTAGTGATAAGAACCTTGTAGCTATAGGTTCCTGGGTTTTCTTTTCTTTTTTTCTTGTTGTAATCCCACTACTTTTTGTGGGTCCTATTATGAGGTATGTGTTATATCCAAACCGTCCATCTATTTGGTGAACTCGTATTAAGGCTTGAGATGAAAAATAAGAAAGATCTAGCCATCAAGTGGACAACACTGTAAAAGGCAGTGGAGGATTGAACGTTTACCATTGAAACCCTTTTAGGGGTTACAAAAGTTTTGGATCATTATGAAATTTGTTTTTCTTCTTCATCCAAGTCTTTGTGACCTTATGAATAGATTGGATGGAAAATAAATGTTATGGTGGGCCCTACAAAATTTTTAACGGTGAAAATCAATTTTCCTGCTGCTCTTTGTAGTGTGGTCTAGTTGATCTTTGGATATGATTTTTTTTTTTGGATAATGCTCCAAAATGATCTCGAAATATGGATGAACGTTGTGGATATAATAAATACATAGTCATGGGGCCATGTAACTTTGATCTCTTTTGAGCCGTTCGTACAACTCTCAGTTGGAGGAGCGTCAGCGCTCGTCTTCAAAAGGAAGGGAGGGGTATTTTCGACCTCAAATTTGCGGTCCGTACGAGCAGGTCTAAGTTCCTAAACTAGGTTTGTATTGCTTCATAAAAATTGCTGGATAAAAGTTGGGGTCCACAGTCGCAAATTTCTCTTTTAAAACTGCCCAAGTTTTCTTAATTGTGTTATGCAAAATGCGTTGATTAAAAAATATTTTAAATAAAAATTATATATAAATATATAAAATGTTTGGTAAAACTTGTTTTGTGTGTTTCAGGTGTAGTCCCGTATTAAAAAGAAAAGAAGAAAATTATTTTGATAAGTAGGGTGTTGAGTATCTTATTATTTGTTTGGTAAATCAAAAGAGTACCGAAACTCACATGATTTCACACCGGGGCATGGTCACCAACCATCAATTGTAGTCATGACCTTGAACTAAAACTTCCACCTACTCTACTTATATAAATCGTTCATCCCAATAACACAAGCCATTAGTTCATCTCCTCATATGAACCAAAAAAGCTCCTAAGTGCTTTCCGATTAAGCCAAGAAATCTCTTAGAAGTGTAGTGGTCTAAGATAGTACGAATCAGACAAGTGTAGTGGTCTAAGACAGTAAGAATCAGGCCAATGTCCAATCCAGCAACGCTAAACTTAATTCATTTTCTATCCTTTTTTTTTTCTTTTAATTTTTCATCTTCCAGCAAAATTGTATTTACAGAGTTCCATTAATGATTTCTTTGTACTTGCTGAAAGCATAACCACACAAAGGCTCATTGTATTTTAAAAACTATTTGCCTACAACCTGTTACCAATCTCAATTACCTTGAGAATGTGCCAATAACATTTTAAAAACAAACTGATCACACATGACTAAGCCTGACCTTAACATCTTCAGCTCTTTTGCTAATTGAGTTGAACCCGGTTCAAGTTTTCCTTTTGCTACTGTCCCTCAATGTTCATATGAAATGCGGTGATGACCAGGACGGTAGATCAAATGAGCTATAAGATAACAATTGCAATCATTGGACGAGCCTGACCATCAATCGTTGTAAGTTTTAATGATTTAATGTGTATTGCTGATCTAACCCTTCCGTTTGGTACATGGCTTATCAAGGCGACGGTCCACTTCAATTGAGGGGGCAGTGGACCAACAGTCACATATACAGAAATCCACATTGACGGAAAATGGTTCAAAAGAGACGTGGCTCGACTGATACTAGCCATGGCCTTCAAAGGCATGTGCAACGTTCAAACATTCTGACCGCAAAATGAAGAAAATTACGGATAGTGCTGGTTCAATGAACGCAAGTCTCAAAACATAAGCCGGCTATGTTAGAAACCACTAGATGAACGGGCCTGATCGATGCATCACCCTTCCACGTGTATTGAAGAGAGATGGCTTTTAACTAAGTCTTCACGTATCCACCCAACAAAAGCATTTTTAAAGAGTGCGTGAATTACCCGAAAAGCTACACAACTGATTCAATTCTAGCGAATGGCTGTTATGGCTCCGAATGCCAACCATTTTCCCATCGGGTTGAGAGTGGTAACGGGCTGCCCTAGCCGAGCCTTGTAAGGCCAGGGCTTAAGCTCCTAAACTTGACTTGAGAACTAGGCTCAAGCTTAAAATCTAAGCGTGGTGTTTGGGTTAGGCAGGGCTGGGTCATGCTTTGGCCAATGATTAATAGCTCAACTTAGCTTGTTGGATCAGTCCAGTAATAAATGGAGCCTTTGTTATACAAAATGATGAATTTTAAGACATTCATTTAGGTCCCGTAAGAATGTTGGTATAGTTTAAAGGCATCTTAAAGATTTAATTCAAGCTTTTGTTTCCATCACCAATGTCACTTATATGTGGATTATGGGCATATTGCGTTTAGATCATTTCAAACCATTGCTCATATCACTCTTTTCTTTCTATGGCTGACCTATCTTATAAAATCAAGGTATAGGCTGAGGCTAGGGCTTGGAAGACTAACGGTGAGCTTAAGCTTCATTCCTTGGTAGGCCATGAATGGACTTTAGTAGTTAAATGCAGATGTAATAGAAAAGGTGAATGAACTTACATTAAATTTACAATGTGTTATGGTAAATTTTTTTTTTTATCCAAACACAAAAATTAATGTATTCTTTTATTAATTAATATTTTACTAATGTAAAAGTACTGTCATTTCACCTTTTTTAGGGAGTTAATAGTCAAATTACTAGAGACGAAAAGGCCCTGAATGTGCATGTCTTCACTTCCCTTTTAAACCATTCATTTGTGGCCCATAATTCAACCATGCACGTAAATTTCTGGCACATTATCCCACCACAGGGGACCGCAACAGATCAATGGCCTGGATCAACAAACCATAAGCCAACGCCACTACCCCTCTCGTGCTTCCTTCGTATTTTCCTCCTCCTCGACTCGAACGTAATAGAAAAATGGACAACATATACAATTCCACCAAAGTCAAGTCTATCCAAATGATCTCATCCGATTGGAAACATCGAAATGGAGAAAAAAAAAAAACTCCTGAAATCCCTTCGTCTCTGCACAATCTCCTCTCTCTCTCTTTCTCTTCCTTTGACCACGCAAGCCACGTACCCAAAAATTAAACCCCGCATCTCATTCGATATGACCTGATACCCAAAAAGTAGCCGAAAATATCGGCCGATACGGATTCGTCGAGCAGTGTTTCTCTCTCTCCCATCTCTCTCTCTCTCTCTCTCAACGATCCTATCCCAGTCAGCCAAACTAAAAGTCCCCACAAATAAAAAACAGATTTTTTTTTTTTAAATTAAAAAAATATTTTTAAAGAAATAAAATAAAAAATAGTAAAAATTGAGATGGCTGTGTCCTACGTTTTTCAAAATCATCTCTCCAACCCTCGCTTTCTCTTGCCAAACCCTTCTCCTATAAAACCCTCACCTTCTCCTCTCTTCTGCTTTCGATCTCTTTCTTCGGATCTGAGAAGGCAATCAGGGAAGATGGCGACGGCAGCGTCTTCTTCGCCATCTTCGTCTCCACGGAAGAGCTTGGTGACGCTGAATCATCTCCGCCACGTGGAGTCCATGGCGAACCTGCCGTCGGGCGCCGGCAAGATCCCGCGCATGAACGCTGTGATTCTCGGGAATTCGCTGGCGTCGGAGGAGGACGATATAATCTTCCCCAGCAAGGAATTCTCTTCTCAGGCTCATGTCCCGTCGCCGGAGAAGGTTATCTTCTTCTTCCAGTGAATGTTCGCGGAATTCGTTCCGTTTATTATTATTATTTTTGTGTTTTGTCGGTGGAGGAGGAGGTTTCGATTATGAACTTTACAAAAGGCAGGGCATTTTTTTTTTTTATCATGATTTTGTAAATTTTTGCAAGTTTGTGTCGTTCCTTTTTTTTTCAAATGTTTGATCTTTGGAAGTTGTTATTTCTGGATTTATTGTGGTATGGAAACATGTGTTTTTACCATTCAGCAATGGTGCGTTTGGTTGCCTTAAGTATCATGAAATTTCATGAATCAATCTAATTTGATGGAAAAATTTCATGACTTTTGGTACAACCAAACGCACTGTGAAAAAAAGTTCTTGTTTTTTTGGTTGCTTGAGAAGAGTGTGTGTGTGTGTTTTTTTTTTTTTTTTTTCGGAAAATGAAAAATTTATAGAAATCTTTTTTTTGGATTTTAATAATTGCGTTTTGATGGCTGTGATGGTGATATTTTCTGAAATTTGTTAAAGTCAACTTTTTTTTTTTCCTGTTTAAAATTATGCTCATGTTTCGGTGTCAGAGGATGCAATTCTGTAGCTGAAATTTGTTCATGTTAGGATTCATCTTCCCGATTTCGCTTGTTTTATTGTGCAGATGTTGATTTTATTTCAAAATTTCAGTAAAATCTACAATTTCATTTTTGTGCGCAAGATATCCGTTACAATTTTGTTTCCTTTGACCACTATATTTTTTTTTTTTGCCGCTATTTAAAAAATTTTTTTTTTGCTTTTATCTTTTTTAATTGGTTTGGTTCGTTTGATCAGTATCTGGAGATGTATAAAAGGTCTATTGAGGACCCTGCTGGTTTCTGGTCAGAGATTGCGTCCCAGTTTTACTGGAAACAGAAGTGGGGTGAAAAGGTCTTTTCAGAGAATCTGGATGTTAGGAAGGGGAATATAAGCATTGAGGTGAGATCTTTTCTTATACAAGCCTGCTAAGGATACATTCCCATGTGTATGCAAGATCCTGGTTGTTCATTCATTGGGTGGGTTATTTCATCATGTATATCCTGTGGCTTGAAAATGAGGACAATCTGCTTATTGTGTGAGCCAAACCATTAATTGGATTTTGGTCAATTCAAATTATCCATCCATTTCTTCATTCACATGCACGATGAGCAGAAAACCTGATTTTCGACTTCGGAACATACATGGTGGGGTACACCTATTGTTAGCAGAGCGGCATACAACAAAAAATGCCTCAGAAAATGTTCATTTTTAATTTAATCTCGATTGTTAAAAATATGGTCAAAAGTATGGAAATGCCAAAGTTTTGAAGAACGAAAAGTTAGGGTTTAATACAGTACGGCCTCAAGAAAAACAGAGTGAAAAAACAACTATGTACGTGCATATGTGACTATATATTAAGATTAAGAAGGAAAACTTTAATTGAAATAATTAGAATTGCTATATGTACGTACAATAATGTACATAGTTAGTCGAATGGTATTCTTTGCCTTTCTCCAATCCTTCCTTTTCAAGTAATCTGACTGAATATCAGTCCGGCTCTACTAAAAATTTCACATTCCACTCAGTTTTATCAAATGGGTAGCGACCACCAATTTGTATTTTTAAAATTGCACTCAAAAGTCTTTTCAATAAAACGTTTTGTTTATTATTTTTATTATTTTAGTTTTTTATTATTGAAACAGTGTGTTTAATTCGGTTTGCCCAAAAAAATAAGTTTTTTTGGCCTATCTTTCGAAATATACGGAGTTTTAAACATTTAATCAAATTATATGATTTTTTTTTTTTTTTCAAAAAATATGGGGTTTAAAATGGAGTTTTGCTAACTGTGGGCCCACCTAATGACCTGCCCAGATTCTATGCACATGTGGGGAGGTTGTGAGTAGAATCTGGTTCATCTTTCTCTATATTTAGTTTGTGTAATTGAGTTTTAGTCAGTTTGAAGTGATTTTTTAAAAAGAGATCAAACTGTATGATGGGTGTCACTGGGCAGTGGTTCAAAGGTGGTGTCACGAACATATGCTACAATGCATTGGACAGAAATATTGAAGCTGGTAATGGAGGAAAAATTGCATTTTATTGGGAAGGGAATGATCTGGGCAATGATGGGCGGTTAACGTACAGTGAGGTGCTAGAGAAGGTTTGCCAGGTATATTAGAGAATCCATTTTATTGTGATTTTCAGTGTCTCCAGTATCTGGAATATGATCAGCAGTTGAAGCATTTGTGAAAATTTGAGTGTATGTTTATCCTATAAACAGCTCTCCAATTACTTGAAAGACATTGGCGTTGGAAAGGGAGATGCAGTCGTGATTTATTTACCCATGCTGATGGAATTGCCGATTGCAATGCTGGCCTGTGCTCGCATTGGTGCTGTTCACTCGGTAATGTGCATGCACTGATTCTCTTCTCCCCAATTCTTTGCAATCGGTTCTGGTTCCAGTTCTTAAATGAAAATCATTCAGCCGTGCTGTTTTTTCAGGTTGTGTTTGCCGGATTCTCTGCAGAATCTCTTGCCCAAAGAATTTTGGATTGCAAACCAAAGGCCGTCATAACCTGCAATGCTGTTCGCCGAGGTTCCAAAGTCATCCATCTGAAAGATATTGTTGATGCAGCATTAGTGGAATCAACCAAAAATGGGGTCTCTGTAGGTACGTTAAGTTAAAACTCTCAATTCTTTTGGTGCATAATCTCCTACTTTATTTTATTTTTATTTCTTCATGCACCTGCTGCATTTGAATGAGTCAAGTTGAGATTTCTGTATATGGACAAAAGTTGCGCATGCTAAAGGGGTTATTGGGATTTTTCTTAGTAGTCAACATTAGCAGCATGAAGAAGTCTTAAATAATTTTAGGTCATGTTTGGATACTTGGAAACAAAGGCAAAAGAAAGGAGAAAAGGAAAAACAATAATTATCCAATGATGATTTCCATGAGAACTATTGAAACATGGGTTTCAATTTTGAGCTCTTGTTTTGGTAGCAAGTGAGAATTTCATATCTCTTACAATACTCACCTAGTTTCTTGTGTAGAGAATCCAAATTATGGAAAAATGTAGTGATTTCTTGATGGAATTCACCCTTTTCTTTGCTATGCAAACAACACAAATAGTCACATCAAAGGAAAATCTTTTTTCTTTTTTGTTGTTTGGCATGGAATCCATGCTTTCCAAACATGGCCTAAGGCTTGATGGTGGTTCAAAATTTTCAGTTTGAGAAACAAAGTGGCATATGTTATGAAGTGTAAGTAATGTTTGACATGTGAAGCATCTTATTTTTCCTACTATGTTTCTAAATTCTTTGAATCTCTGTTGCTCTTATGCTTATGTTGCTCCTTCAGCAAATATTTTGATTCTCAGGTTTTGAGTAGATATTTTGTTTTCTGTGCTCAGTAATCTAATTTATTCATCAATATGTTTTATTTATTAAAGTGGAATGGTGGAAAAGGATTCATGTAGCTGACCCCAATTAGTTGGGATAAGGCTTAGATGATGATGATGATGGATATGTTTTCTTTATTGTATTTTTTTACAACAAATCATTTATTCGTAAACATAATAATTAGTAGAGTTGATATGGTTTGATGTTAATTTCAAACTTCTTGGTAATATCTTCATGTATGATAAACTTAAAATTGTATGTTCTTGGTTTGTACTTTGGAGCATTGTACTCAATACATGAGAATGAAAAGTCTTGTAACTTTTTCCTTTATGTTTTCTTCAGTATCTTTTCCTAGTTGTTAATCAACGACAAAAATATGTCTTAGGTTACATGTTTTATGTTTATCATTATCTTTTCATTGAGCAGGTGTATGTTTAACTTATGAAAACGAGTCAACAATGAAGAGGGAAGCAACAAAATGGCAGGATGGGAGAGATATCTGGTGGCAGGTCAATAGAATTGATTTCCTCTTAGTTTGGTGACATCTCTTAAAGCTGAAGCATAACACTCATGTTCTTAATTTGGATAATGATTTCAACAATATTGGTAAAGTGCATAAGCAATAACTTGGTAGCCTTGAAACAAAGAGCAATGTTAATGCATGCGTATCTACTAAAGGACTGATCTGACCTGATTGCAAGTAATATATATATATATATATATATATATATATATATATATATATATATATATATATATATATATATATATATATATATAAGTGTTATGTTCGTTTGGTTTGAACCTGTTATGCATGCATGATTTAGGGAACGAGTTGCTACAGGTGGTATAGTCATTTCACGTTTAATGCTCAAGAATTGTGTTCCAGGATACTGTCCCACAATGTCCAACGACGTGTGAAGTGGAGTGGGTTGATGCAGAAGATCCTCTTTTTCTCTTGTATACCAGTGGGAGCACTGGAAAGCCGAAGGTGATCTCTTTGAAGTTCTCTTAATTGTAGTCAATTTGGTGTCTTTTGCGTGCCTGCATGCATTTCATGTTCGATCTTGCATGTCCATATGCAGGGTGTTCTGCATACAACAGGGGGATATATGATATACACTGCTACGACGTTTAAGTATGCATTTGACTACAAGCCATCAGATATCTACTGGTATGCTGGCAAAACTTGGTGGTCTTTAAGTGCCTTAAGAAACTTGTCTTTGAATCCACAAGCGTAATTATACCCACTCCTGTGTAGTGCTCATTTCTCTTGTTCTGCCTCCAGGTGCACTGCTGATTGTGGTTGGATCACTGGACACAGCTATGTTACATATGGTCCATTGCTAAATGGAGCTACAGTTGTGGTTTTTGAAGGGGTAACCAATTCGGACCTGCCATTGTAGAATACGTTTGTGTATCTAGGATGTGAAACTGATCATGAATCAAATATTTGTATAATTTACTTGCGTATCTTTCTGAAGACAATTTATTTTCTTGAAGGTTTTTTTTTTGGGTAGAATTATGTGTTCATTGATACCTAATAATGTGTGCCCAAAATAGTTTGGGGAGTGCTGATTACTAGTGATCGTCAGTTTTGTCAGAATCCTATGATTTACGATTTACGAATCAAGCAAAAGTATTTGAATCTCACCTTGAATCCCTTTTTAAATGAATCATACGATTCTATGATTTGAATCCTACGATTTCTGATTCAAATCCCAATTTACAATTCAAATTATACTTATTCTTTTCTATTTTAAGCTTTTCTTGGCTTTCACTTTATGTTTTTAAATTGGTGGTGGCTTTGAGAATCATTTCGAAGAGGTCAATTATTTTATAATGTTCTTTACAAGAGATTATATGATAAATATTCTCTTTGATGTTAAATCATTTTGTATTACATGATAAATAATTCTCTTTGATGTTAAATCATTTTGTATTTTCTTATGATTTCTTACTTCTTAATTGGTTGAAACACCAACTTGATATAGTATTCAATAATGGTACTGGTGGTTGTGATGGACAGCCTCATGGCCATTACGATGCGGACCAAAGTGGCCGTTACACCCTTATAACAACCTTGTAACTGTCAAAATCTTTTTAAAGGAAAAAAATGTAGCGACCCATATTGGCCTGTTCTGAGTTAACCTTTTCAAATTGGGTGTTATGGCCCCGTATTGCATAATGGTCACCACTGTTACTGTTACATAACAGCCATTATGGTTATTATGTAACCGTTTTCTAATGCCATGTGTATGAATCATTTTTTTTTTTGGTTATTTATTTATAGATGGTTGCAGTTGCGCTGACTTATATGTATTGTGGTAATGATGGTTAGAAATCAAAAAATATTTTTTCACTGGTCTACAGAATCAAATGTCACTTTTCCAAAGCGATTTTATGTTTAAGAAAGGTAAAAAGATTATAAAATTTTAAAGAATTTCTGTATGTTTTTAAACTAAATTTCTTGAATGACAAAAAAATAAAGGAAATGCGAGAATCCTCTAACATTATCATGATATGGTTGCATTACTTGCTGCGTATTGATGAGAAATGGATGATTGATGAGTTTTTCATTTTCTAATGATTTATTTATATTTCGCGGATTTTTTTTATACATTTTTTTAGAAAATCATAAAAAATCTTACGATTTATGATATGATTTGCTATTCGATACAATTCAACCCTTGTTACGATTTGCGATACAATAACAATTTAGAGTTTAGACAAGCATTGGTGATCGTTTTCATTTGGGATCTCTGTCACTCATTTTGAATTATCCTTTTAGCAACAAACTTAGAGGCTTATAGATTTCAGAATATATCCAAGATGTCTTTTTAGAAATGACTATATAACATTCAACATTAGAAATCTTTCAAAAAAAAAAAAAAAAAAATCAACATTAGAAAGATTTTCCATATGCTATGATTAAAACTTCATGAACTTCCATATTTGAATCAAATATTATGACCAGTATGATGACTTTTTGTGATCATTTGTGTTCTTTAAAGTTATTTGTGGCTTCTATAATATAATGATGGCTATATTTTCTTGGTTTTGTTACCAGTAAATCCAACAGCGCTTTCATATGGAGATTCATTTCCACATCTTTTCACTAGATCTTTTTGTATATCATCTGCAGGCTCCAAACTATCCAGATTCTGGACGTTGTTGGGACATTGTTGATAAGTACAAAGTGTCAGTATTCTACACGGCGCCAACACTTGTGCGGTCCCTCATGCGGGATGGCGCTGAGGCAAGAAATCTCTCCATTGTTACATGCAATTTCCTAGCTTGTTACAGCTTCTATTGTAATTGATTGTGTATTATATCCAAGGTATTCAATAACGGTAATGGTGGCCATAATGGTCACCATAAAAAAAAAAAAAAAAAAAAACTGTATCGGCCCCTGTTTGGATTGCGAATTAGATCAATATTCAGTAATGTAATGCAAAAGCACCATCATTATGATTTTACAAAGTTTGTTGAAACATATAATTCGGCATGTAATTAGGTGGTCAAATGTAGATGTAGTAGGAGATAGGTAATTACAATTTTACATTGTATCCAAACACAGGAATTAGAGTAATTTTCCTATTGATTTAACATTTTAGTAATATAAAAATATCATCATTACAATTTTACCATGCCTATCCAAACACAACAATTGTTTGTCAAATTACTTGTTTTCTAGGAGTCGGGTATTGTAATTTGTAAGCATTGCACTTTTACAATTTATTACTAATGTAATTTACAATCCAAACAGGCCCTAAAGGGCCATTATGGGCCACTTTTTTGGTAATGGTTGTTATAACCTCGTAACACTTAATGGTTCTCACCAATGTTATTACACAATGGCCATTACATAACCATTTTAATACCTTGATTATATATGAGAACAAGAATATATGATATTGCATGGCTAAGTTCAACAGTTATGTTTTACCCCACATCCAGTCAACCCATTCGCTCCTATGTAGGAAATGGAGTGAGATTAACCAATATGGATGTTGGATTAATTTTTAATGCATATAACGTATTATTGTGTGTATTTGACATGTAACTAATTGCATGCACATGATATATAATAGACAAGGTGTCCCAAATTGGTTACGTGTCGGCCGTAACAGTTGATATGTAACGGTAACCGATGGGGTTGAAATGGGGAGGTCCAGAAAAAAACAAACCGAAACGGTTGTTACGGGAGCGTAACGGCCATTACAAGGCATAACAGCTGTTATGATCCCGTAACAGCCGTTACACACAATAACCCTACAAGAAAAAGGAAACAAATGAAAAGAAAAATACGGAAAAAATACCTGATTCTTCTTCTTCTGCAGCTTCCCCGCCCCCACTCAAAACAAATGGGTGGTATGGCTGTAAAACAGCCACGCACTTTTTTTTTTATAAAATTTTTTGTAAGTAGTCCGCGGCGTACGCTGCTTAGTGCACTTCCACTATTTTGGTACATGTGGCCCACCTTGATTTATGTGTCGTATATCCATGCCGTTCATCATATTTTCCTATTCATTTAAGGGCATGGTCCTAAAATGAAGCAGATCCAGATCTCAAGTGGACCACACAGTATGGATTGAATGGCCATTGCTAAAAACTTCCTAGGGCCCACTGTAATGTTTATTTTCCATTGAACCTGTTGATAAGGTCGCATAGACTTGGATCAAGGGAGAACACAAATGGCAGCTTATTCAAAAAAAAAAAAAAAAAAACAATAGTCACAAGAAGTTTTAATTGTGGGAATTCAATCCCTATTGTGTGGTCGACCAGAGATTTGGATCTACCTCATTTTTTGGACCATGCCCTAAAATGAGTTAGAAAAAAGGATGGACAACATGGATATACAACAAATGCATCGAGGTGGGTCCCACCTTCAAGGTGTGACTCACTAGTGGTCCACTCGAGGTTTAGATCTGCCTGATTTTTTGGACCATGCCTTAAAATGAGTTGGAAAAGTAGATTGACAACATGGATATACAAATACATCAAGGTGGGCCTCAATTTCAGGGCCTCACCCACTAGTGGTCCACCTAAGATTTGGATTTGCCTCATTTTTTGGACCATGCCCTAAAATGAGTTAGTAAAATGGATGGACGACATTGATATACAATACATACATCGAGGCAGGCTCCATGTACATGGCATTAAAAAATTGTGCATGAGGTATACATTAACTCAAAATCAATAAATTAAATTATGGCACTGTTGTTGCTAAGTCACAATCCGAAAATTAAATTGTTTAAACGATTTTCACCGTTAATTTGCAAACACTTATTTTTTGAAATAGGGTCATTTGATATTTTTCATTCTTCACTACTCAATAAATGTCCACCAATCCATTAGTGGGATAAGTGCCAATAGATTGCATGAATTTGATGTTGATTTGGGGCATCGAATGGTCTGCCAAATCAGCTCAAAATTAGCAACACTATTTGCCTGAATCTAATTTCAATTTTTTCTTAAGATTTATTGGGAAAAATGATATTAAATTGTTAGATATATGAATTACATAAGAGGACACATAAGTCCCTAGACTTTGTATGTTGAAATAAAATGTACGCGAGTTGTAAGGTATGTAATACACCAATACCTACAAACATGAAATATTTTGGTATTACATTCATTCTAATAAATTCATATTGATATTATGTAGTTAGATAATTAAATATAAAAGACCTGCAGTCAATTCTAGGTTGTCAAATTCATAAATTGACCAGACAATACGATACAACATTCTCACCAAAGATTGGACCGTTACACTACCATAAACATGTTCAAAATTATAAATGGATGCATATTTGGAATATTTACAATTTTCCGGATTTTCTAAATATTTTTCCAGATTTTAAAAGCAAAATAAATAAATAATAATAATAATAAATGACGGATACAAGGGCATATCGGCTGTTATGCCGATTCAGCACATCCGTAACGGTGGGCATCGTTACGCCCACCATTATCGCAATGGAACACTTACATAATAAAGCATGCATGCAATAATAGAGGACATAGCAGGCTACACATAATATGAGAATCAATGTATAAAAAAATGATTAACGGCCATAACCATTATGCGTTATGGGGTCGAAACGGGCATAACGGTCGTTACAAAAAAAAATTGCCTTTAACCGCCCCATAACAGTATGTAATGGCCCCATAATGGTCCAGAAACATGTTTTTTTTTTCAAAAAATAAAAAATAAAAAATGCCATAATGGCCGGTCCCATATCGTAACCGTAATGAGCGGTGGCCATTGCGGTCACCGTTACCATTATTGAACACCTTGGTGAGAATGAAGACATGTAAATATGCCTTATGAGTACAATCTTTTCCCTGTATGATTGTTCAAGGGATTCTAAAACCCAAATTGATAATGGGTTACTTTATTATTGTTAGAGTATACAGTCTTCATTGTACGTGCATTGCAGTATATTTGAGTGTGTGAGTACACATATTCGATGGTCATGTGGTGCATCATATTCTTGAGGATAATGGTGTATTTTTTAGACTCCATTAGCATTTATTTTGAGCTTGTCTCTTGTAGCAAATTGCCTTTATAAATGAAGGATTCCAGAGGAGAAGATATGTTCTCTCCTCTTCTTTTCTCTATTTCTACAATTATTATTTTAAAATGTTGATAAATCTTTTATGGGATCCTATTTCTCACCAAATTAATAGAGTGGGCAATTTGCATTGTGTTTCTGGTAGAAAAAGCCAGATAAAAAGAGATGAAGATAAAACGGGAAAGTTTTGTTTATGAAAATAATACCAGACTTTCTGATAATAGTTAGCCATAAAATACAAAATAAATTTCATGAGATAAAGATCTGGTCTGGTTGATGTCAACCAGATTATGCCACTAGTAAGAGAGTCCAGATTCTGCTCTAGCCACTATGGTCAAAGACTGTTCATGTTTTGGATTAAATCAATCGAGCAATCTTAACCATTACGTATTTACATTTGATGTAATTCATGCACCCGTAAAGCTGCCTATTTAGGCTAACATATCATCATTCCTTTGATGCTTCTAATTCACCTTCTCAGGCTGGAATCTTGTTGCTTAGCCATGTCTTCATCTAACAGTTGTGGAGTATGTTATAACATATCGATTGCTGCATGTCTTTTCAAGCAGTATGTTACTCGCTACTCTCGCAAATCATTACGAGTTCTCGGAAGTGTAGGAGAGCCTATAAATCCAACTGCATGGAGGTTTGCATCTTCTCTACATGTTAGCTAATATTCACATTGGGTCATTAAAGTCTGAAAAGATGTCAAGATTCTTCCTTTCTTGTGTAGGTGGTTCTTCAATGTTGTTGGTGATTCACGGTGCCCTATATCTGATACGTGGTGGCAGACTGAGACTGGTGGCTTTATGGTAGTATTTCGTTGTTCTATCTGTTTTATGTTGTTTTGTTCCAACCATCAAGGGACGCATTTTGAAACAAACTATAAAATCTTTTCACTGTTTTCCCTGTTAGCTTGATTGTGGCATTCATGGTTCTCCCTTGTTGCCAATCCGATTACTCCTTTACCTGCTTTTCCTGTTAGTTTGATTGTGGCGTTCTTGGTTCTCCCTTGTTGCCATTCAGATTACTCCTTTACCTGGTGCGTGGCTACAAAAGCCTGGTTCTGCCACTTTCCCCTTCTTTGGGGTTCAGGTATGTGTTTCGGAAACTAACATGTTGATGCACTTTTCCTTTTAGGGCCTGTTTGGGAGTTTGGAAAGTATACTTTCCAAGAAAATGACATTTTTATTGGGAGCTCACTTTTTGGTTGAAAACATTTTTCAAGAATGCGTTTTCATAGAAAAGGTCCTCGAAAAATTTCTTACCCACCCCCCTGTTTTTTTTTGTTCTCTCTCCAATGCTTCCTTGGAAAATAACTTTCAGAGAAATGTCACTCTCTTGTATCGATTTTTCAAGCTCCCAAACACCATATTAGCTGCTTTTCATTCTTGTTTGTTTGGAACAATGTTGCAGCCTGTCATTGTTGATGAGAAAGGAAAGGAGGTTGAAGGTGAATGCAGCGGATATCTTTGTGTGAAGAACTCATGGCCTGGGGCCTTCCGTACTCTATATGGTGATCATGAAAGATATGAAACTACATACTTTAAGCCATTCCCTGGTTATTACTTCTCTGGTGATGGCTGCCGCAGGTAACTCTTCCAACTTTCTTTCTTTTCTTTTTTCTTAAACCCATGACTTCCTCATAAGCTCAATGCTCTTGCGGCATATTTGATGAAGTGGAATTGTATGATCCTTGACCTGAGATACTGCCTTCGGGTCCTTAGTTGAACAAGTGGCCTAAAGTGGGTGGTCGTCAGGGTATTTCGTATCGGTAACGGTGGCTATAACAGTCACCACCGTTACTGATACGGGTATCGGTATTAACGGTCAATACGGGGGCATAAGTCATAACAGCCTTTACAATCCTCAAAAAATTCTGAACAATCCTCAAAAAATTCTGAAAAAATATCTTGAAAATCTATAATAATGTAAATATTCTAAATTTGTATTCATTTTTTGTTTTGAACATGTTTATGGTAACGTAACGGTCCACTCTTTAGTGAAAGTGTTGTATTGGGTTGTCTGTTGAATTTATGAACATCGTTATGTGTCTCTAATGTTTACGCATTACAATCAAGCATTAGAATTAGAAATCGAAAAAAAAGAAGCATATATACTACTTTTCTATTAAAAAAAAGAGCCCTAGGAGCTTCTATTTGCCCAAATCGCGTCAATCCACTATTTTTCTCCTAAAAGCTATAATATGAGTGGTCGTTTTTGGAATGAGAAAAGTAAAAAAAAAGAGGAAAAAATTAATTTACATAGAAAAAAAAAGTGGTCGTTTTTCGACCGTTGCGAGGGTAACGGTTGTTATGCTGCTTAATGGCCATTACGCCCCTGTAACAGCTGATATGGTCCTAAAAAATCAACTGCCCCATTTCAATCCCGGATTGTGTAATGGTCACGGCTGTTACCTATACATATCGGCCTTTAAGGTTGTATCATAATGGATATGGAACACCTTGATAATCGTAAAAATCTCCATGATGGTGCAGTCCTAACCCTTTGAATAGTTGCCTGAAAATAGACGATCGAGAAAGGAAATACAGTAATGGTCCACATTCAACTATAGAAGGTCAATGAATGAATCAATAAGATATGCCAGTCTAGGAGATCTTTAGGACATGGTCCATCCAATGTGGGGCCTATCAGATCAATGTTCCTTTTGAGGATCATATAATGCTATTTTGTGCGGCCAACTATTTGCACATGTCACTTCACATGTGTTGGCAATGTGCTAAGCGGTTTGTCTGGCAGCTGTCTCCATGTCTCTGCTTGCTCGCCCTTTTGTGGCCCATGTGTTGTAGATGGGCTGAGGGTCAATTCTGGGTGGGACTGAGCTCGCACATGCATGGTGTCAGTGTGAGCCTCTGCCATGGCCAGTTCCAAGAGCTCAGG